>CM072513.1:4593604-4693604 GCA_036898135.1 Oncomelania hupensis | reverse complement strand
GATATATAGATATATATATATATATATATATATATATATATATATATATATATATATATATATATATATATATATATATATATATATATAAAATTAGTATATTATCAACCCAGCTGCTTGCACCACACCACCACAAAGTCGTATGTTTGTCTTCTAATAAAAGAAGAATAGTACATAACATGAAACACTTTTAAAACGACAACATGACACTGACATTGTAATGCCCTGAAGAAGGTTATTAAACCGAAAATTTGGCAATTCAAATTGAGTGGATAACATGTTGTCGTTTTAAAAGTGTTTTATGTTATATATATATATATATATATATATATATATATATATATATATATATATATATATATATATATATATATATATATATATATATATATATATATATATATATATATATATATATATATATATATATATATATATATATATATAAAATGTAAATGGCACAAACCTGTAGTACAAGAAACTGTAGAGCTGCAAACAACAATGTGTAGTGACTTGTCCTGGCTTGGGTAGATTAACGTCTCTGGACACATCAGCGTATAGGAGACAATAAGTCTGCTTCACTTTATATAGACCTCCCTTCCGTCTCCCACCCACCCATTTTCCCCCAGCATAGCTCCGACACGCCGAGCAAGTAGTGAGAGACTTACACAGAGCGTATAGGGACTGTATGTAAGATGGAGCAAGTAGTGAGAGGCTTACACAGAGCAAGTAGTGAGAGGCTTACACAGAGCGTTAGGGGACTGTTTGTAAGATGGGGCAAGTAGTGAGAGGCTTACACAGAGCAAGTAGTGAGGGGCTTACACAGAGCGTATAGGAACTGTATGTAAGATGGGGCAAGTAGTGAGAGGCTTACACAGAGCAAGTAGTGAGGGGCTTACACAGAGCGTATAGGGGACTGTATGTAAGATGGGGCAAGTAGTGAGAGGCTTACACAGAGCAAATAGTGAGGGGCTTACACAGAGCGTATAGGGGACTGTATGTAAGTAGTGAGAGGCTTACACAGAGCGTATAGGGGACTGTATGTAAGATGGGGCAAGTAGTGACAGGCTTACACAGAGCGTATAGGGGACTGTATGTAAAATGGGGCAAGTAGTGAGAGGCTTACACAGAGCGTAAAGGGAACTGTATGTAAAATGGGGCAAGTAGTGAAAGGCTTACACAGAGCGTATAGGGAACTGTATGTAAGATGGGGCAAATAGTGAGAGGCTTACACAGAGCGTATAGGGGACTGTATGTAAGATGGGGCAAGTAGTGAGAGGCTTACACAGAGCAAGTAGTGAGAGGCTTACACAGAGCGTATAGGGGACAGTATGTAAGATGGGGCAAGTAGTAAGAGGCTTACACACAGCGTATAGGGGACTGTATGGCAAGTAGTGAGAGACTTACACAGAGCGTATAGGGGACTGTATGTAAGATGGGGCAAGTAGTGAGAGGCTTACACAGAGCGTATAGGGGACTGTATGTAAGATGGGGCAAGTAGTGAGAGGCTTACACAGAGCGTATAGGGGACAGTATGTAAGATGGGGCAAGTAGTGAGAGGCTTACACACAGCGTATAGGGAACTGTATGGCAAGAAGTGAGAGGCTTACACAGAGCGTATAGGGGACAGTATGTAAGATGGGGCAAGTAGTGAGAGGCTTACACAGAGCGTATAGGGGACTGTATGTAAGATGGGGCAAAAGGGAGGTGCCGATAAAGACTGAGGAAGAATAAATGACGTGGAGTACTTGTTACACTCGTTCGATGGTGTTTTTCTATCAGTAGTTGATTCAGCCCCAATGCTTGAAGTACTGATGAGTGTAGCCCAGATTCGTTTATCCACGCAGCCTGCTCACTCAGCAACAAGACACGGAGTCGTCGTATGAAGTTTTCCACTTTTATTCAGCACATATCAACAACTGCATACAATCGCTCAATCGCTTTTCCACTCTCAACTTTTTACTTTCCCACTCACTATCCACTATCAACCCACACACAGAGCATCCATTTTATAGATTTTCTCTCGATCGAGATAACGTCAGAATGTTCCCGATGACGCTTTACCACCAATCAAATTAAAGTTCGTCATCACTGACTTACGTCATACATCTTTCTAAACATTCCAGGAACGTTCTCAAACTTCGACATTTATCGGGAAGTTTCTATCGACAGTAAACACGCAAATCTAGAGAATTCTTCAATAATATCGACTAACGAAAATTATCAACGTTATACAAAGCTTCTTCTAACAACAACGCAAACTCAAATCAAAGGTAAATACACTCTATCATTGAACACTTTGCAAAACGAAACGATTAGATCTATCGTGCACGCTTCAGACATACTATCCTTCGCGTTTCAACGTAACATAACCCCCCACTCAAGAAGAAATTTACCCAATTTGAACAACAATCATTTCTGTATCAATAACAAAACAGATTTGAGACATCAGTCGCTTATAATTCGAGTAAATTCATTTAACTGGACATACCTCTCATTTACAAAATCAAAACTTTAAAAAACCAAAAATCTATAGAGTCAGTATCGGGTGTGGCCACCGTTTGCATCAATGTAGACTTGGCATCGTTGTCTCATGGACCGTATCAGGTTATGGAGGATGTTTCCTGGGATGGCCAACCACTCTTGCTGGAGAACTTGGGCCATAACTTCAAGGTTAGCTCCTGGAGGGAGGTTTGCCCGTGTCTGTCGACCCAAGACATCACACAGATGTTCTATGAGGTTCAAATCGGGTGATCGAGCCGGCCAATCCATCCTTATGACGTGCTGTTGCTGCAGGAAGTCATTGACGATACGCGCTCGGTGGGGTCTGGCATTATCGTCCTATGACACCTTCCCCAATTGCCCGCAGACCTGGGAGAACCCTAGGTTGTAGGACGTCATCCCTGTAGCCAATACCGTTTAAGTTGCCATGAATTTGGAGCAGGGGTGTTCTGAAGTTTAAAGCGAAGCCATCCCACATCATTACAGATCCACCACCAAAGCGGTCATGCTCGCGCACTGTTGCATCAGCAAAACGCTCCCGTGGACGCCTTCAAACATTCACTCGACGGTCGTTGAAAGACAAGGAGAACCGAGACTCGTCTGTAAAGAGCACACTTGACCAATATTGCCTAGTCCACACCAAATGACGCCGAGCCCAGGCCAAACGAGCTGCACGGTGAGCTGAGGTGAGCAAAGGCCGTCCTGCTGGTCGTCTTGATCGCAGGTTTGCTTCGTGTAGACGGTTGCGAATTGTCTGGTCGCTGACGTTAACATTGCTGGTTGCGTGAAGCTGTCTTCTGATGGTGTTTGCTGTAGCGGACCTCATCCTCAGAGCTGACAGGGTGAAGAAATGGTCTTGTCTTGCAGTGGTAACGCGGGGGCGTCCGGACCTTCTTGGTTCTTGGACGCTTCCAGTGTTGTTAAGGCGCTCCCGCAGCCTTTGGACAACGGAGTGGGACACTCCCAGCCGCCTGCCAACTTCTCTCACCCCCACCCCTTCCTGAAGCCATGCAATAGCTCTGCCTCTATCCGCATCAGTCAATCGTCGCCTTGGGGGCATGGTTAGAAAAGCAGCAAAAGCGCTGCCATTTATACCCAGAAAAAAGCACCGATTGTTGAACTGAACTCACAAAATGCAAATCACTTTTTAATGTTGAAAATTTTGCTTTATTAGCAAGACAACAGTAAATTAGGGTCATTATTTTGTAAAACTTGGGTTTGTTTTTCAACTCAGTGCAGAAAGTTCAAAACTCACACATGTGATTACTTGTCAGAATAAGATTGTCTTGAATGTTACTGTACAGGATAAGTTTTGAAAGAAGCAATTTAAGAGGTATTATTGATAGCAGCAAAAAAAATTAAACTAAATGAAATATGAGAGTGGCCCTTCAATTATTTTGAGTAGTATATAACCCGCACCTCTCCACTAGTCTAGTTGCCTATCCGGGCCTCCTACTCCACCATGCTCCTCCTGCTTGCGAGTCCTTTCCTCCCCTTGTTACCGCATCGAGCCTTTACACACTACCGTCTTCGTTTTGTTCAGTACTGTTACGTTGAAACGCGAAGGATAGTATGTCTGAAGCGTGCACGATAGATCTAATCGTTTCGTTTTGTAAAGTGTTCAATGATAGAGTGTATTTACCTTTGATTTGAGTTTGCGTTGTTGTTAGAAGAAGCTTTGTATAACGTTGATAATTTTCGTTAGTCGATATTATTGGAGAATTCTCTAGATTTGCGTGTTTACTGTCGATAGAAACTTCCCGATAAATGTCGAAGTTTGAGAACGTTCCTGGAATGTTTAGAAAGATGTATGACGTAAGTCAGTGATGACGAACTTTAATTTGATTGGTGGTAAAGCGTCATCGGGAACATTCTGACTTTATCTCGATCGAGAGAAAATCTATAAAATGGATGCTCTGTGTGTGGGTTGATAGTGGATAGTGAGTTGAAAAGTAAAAAGTTGAGAGTGGAAAAGCGATTGAGTGATTGTATGCAGTTGTTGATGTGTGCTGAATAAAAGTGGAAAAACTTCATACGACGACTCCGTGTCTTGTTGCTGAGTGAGCAGGCTGCGTGGATAAACAAATCTGGGCTACACTCATCAGTACTTCAAGCATTGGGGCTGAATCAAATACTGATAGAAAAACACCATCGAACGAGTGTAACATTTTGGGGGCCAAGCCGGGATCCACGTCATAGCCAAGGGTTCAACTGCTACAACAATCGAGTCAACATTACGAGAGGCAGTCATCGAGGGTAGCCGCCAAGGAGTTGCGTCGGGAGGGGCCAACATACTGGGACTACATCACCGATAGATTCGGGTTGACTGCAAGGGCGTGTAGTCGCTGAAGAGTTGCTTCGTGAGCGAACAACAGATCGGGACTACGTGGCTGCCGCAAGACTACGTCGAGGGACAGTCTCGGAGCTACATCGCCAGTTGTACAGAGAGCGACGAGTGGACGTCGCGTCTACTTCAGCACAGGAGCGTGTACATCAACATCAGCGTGGTGCAGCATCGCATTCGACGAGGACAGCGGGGCCTGCGTCAGCGAAGGCGACAAGTGACAAGCATCAGCACTACTGCAGAAAGCGTGCTGTTCTAGAACAGTCTAGAAAGGTACAGCACAGTCAAGAACTTTCCAGAAAAGAAAAGCATCAAGATGGCTGACTTCTGGCAGAGAGGGATTGAACTGAATCTAAAAGGGAAACAGCTGACGGAGTACGTCAAGTCCCAGGAGAGAATACAAGAACGAGAATTAGAGGAGCAGCGACGCCGAGAAGAAAAGGAAGGACAGCGTCAGCGGGAAGAAAGAGAAGAACAGAGACGGCGTGACGAAAGAGAATTAGAAGAACAACGTCGCCGAGAAGAAAGAGAAAAGCAGCGGCAAGAAAGAGAAGAACAGCGACAGCGTGAAGAAAGAGAAGAGGAGGGGAGGCGTGAAGAAAGAGAAGCTGAGCGTCAGTACCAACTAGAGCTGGCGCGTATCCAAAACAATCAGCAGAACGCGCCACAAGTCATCAGCGACCACATGGCTCCAAAATTGCTAGCTTTCGTCGACGGGAAGGACCAGATCGACAATTATCTGGCGAGATTCGAGAGGTTCGCTGAAAGCTCCAACTGGCAACCTCGAGACTGGGCGATTCGACTAAGTGCACTTCTGACGGGGCAAGCACTTGAAGTTTACACCAGACTGTCGAACGATGACGCCAAAAACTACCACGTCTTGAAAGAGGCCCTATTGCATTGCTACAGCTTCACAGAAAATGGCTACCGTAAACGCTTCCGTGAATGCCGGCCTTTGTCAGATGAGACACCAAAGCAATTTGTGGAGCGCCTGTCGTCATACTTACACAAGTGGGTCGAACTATCAGGCAAAAGGAAGTCTTACGATAGTCTCCATGACCTGATCGTGAAGGAGCAATTCCTCAATGCCTGTCACAAGGACCTGGCGACCCACTTGGAATTACAGAAGCTGCAGACTCTTAATGATGTGACCGAGGTTGCTGAAAGATATCTCCTCGCTCACGGAAAAACGCTGGGGCCACCCAAGGCGACGAAAACATTTCAGAAGACTGGAAACCATGGGAACCAGATCCAGGGGAGCCAGACGAGCCAGAGACAGACGGACCCCACGCCTCCTCCCAGGGAAGGGCATTCAAGAGGCTGCTTCACTTGCAACACTACAGACCACAGGGCGGCAAATTGTCCTCAAAACAAAAGCAGCGGACAGCGGAGCAGTACGGACAATGCAGCGGCGGGCAACCGGCAGAGGCGGTTCTCCAATCTACGGCAAACCAGTAGATCTGACCATCAAGTGTGCGGCGGGAGCGTCATTCTTCCGAGTGAGACCGAGCGCACAGCTACTCCTGCGGACGTGCAAGAGTGCATGACTGATGGCCAACTTCTCCTTGCCAACGGGAAATCCATCCCCGTCGTCGCCAGCGCAGCTGTGACCGTCCAGAACATGCCTGTTTCCAAGGGACGCGTCGGAAATCATGAAGTGATGTTCTAAGAGACTCTGGCTGCAGTGGGGTCATCGTCAGAGAAGACCTAATCGCTAAAGAACAGTTCACTGGCGATTCAAAATGGACACTCATGGCCGACAGCAAATGTGTGAAAGCGCCAGTTGCGAAAGTTCATGTCAGCACCCCTTTCTACATAGGCGAAGTAGAAGCGGTTTGCCTGAAGAAGCCGCTGTATGATTTGATGATCGGGAATATCGACGGCGCGAGACGACCCGACGACCCCGATCCAGAGTGGAGTCCTGCCTCAACTCAACACGTCGAAGTTGTGGAGGAGGATCCATTGCCATTTCCCGATGGAGACCTTGCAGAGCTTCTACGGGACAATGTGGTTACTCCGGCTCAGCCCTGCCGACCAGAGATCGTCGGTGCCGCTACTACTAGGGCCCAGGCCAAGAGAGACAAGACGTCTACGCCACTGAAGGTCGCCGACAGCTCCAAAGCTACCATCGTGGACAGAGATAAACTGATCCAGCTCCAGGAAGCTGATAGCACTTTAAACAAGTACAGAAACCGCCAAGACCACGTGACCAAAGGCAGTGGCACGGTCTATTTCGAGGTGAAGGCCAAGATCCTGTACAAAATCTTCCAGCACCCGAGGGTCAACGGAGGGAAACCACTACGTCAAGTCTTGATACCGTTATCTCTAAGGCGCCAAGTGATGGAAGTAGCACATGACTCCATCATGGGAGGTCACCTAGGCATCAAGAAGACGTCAGACAGAATCCAGGCGGTGTTCTACTGGCCAGGACTTCATGCGGACGTCAGCCGTTTCTGCCGATCATGTGACATTTGCCAGAAGACCATACCTCGAGGAAGGGTCCCGAAAGTACCTATGCAGAGGATGCCTCTGATTGACCGACCTTTCAAGAGGGTGGCCGTAGACTTAATCGGCGAAATAAGACCTCCGAGTGAAGAAGGTCATCGGTGGGTACTGACTTTAGTGGACTATGCGACTCGGTACCCAGAAGCAGTGCCACTGAAGAAGATTGACACTGAAACTGTAGCAGAGGCACTGGTGGACATGTTCAGTAGACTTGGAGTGCCTGAAGAAATTCTGACAGACCTCGGGACGCAGTTCGTCTCTGACTGCATGAAGGAGGTCAACAGACTGCTGAGCATCCGGCATTTAACTACGACGCCTTACCATCCGATGTGCAACGGGCTCGTCGAGAAGTTCAATGCTACGCTGAAGTCTACCCTGAAGAAACTATGCAGCGAGCAGCCCAGACAATGGCAACGCTACATCAACGCCCTACTTTTCGCCTACAGAGAAGTACCGCAGGAGTCCACCGGCTTCTCTCCGTTTGAGCTGCTGTACGGAAGAACCATCCGAGGGCCGATGTACATCCTGAAAGAACTGTGGACGAAAGAAGTAGAGACCCCAGAGGTGAAGCACAGCTACCAGTACGTGTTTGAGCTACGGGAGAAGCTGGAGCAGACTCTCGAGATAGCCAGAGAAAACCTGAAGAAGTCCCAGGACTGTGGAAAGCACTACTATGATCGTAGGGCTGTGAACAGGAAGTTCAAACCTGGCAACAAAGTGCTGGTGCTGCTACCTACCGATCATAATAAGTTGCTGATGCAGTGGAAAGGCCCGTACGAAGTGGAGACCGTGGTGGGAATCAACGACTACAAGGTGAAGGTCGGCCAGCACTCCAAGATATACCACGCCAACCTCCTTAAACTGTACGTGGAAAGGCCACCAGAGACTGTGCACGCAGCCACAGCAGCTGTGATCGACGACAGCTTTGACAGCGCACATCGACTCAACCAAAGCTTTTAGGTTTTGAAGCTACTTCAGCCAGGCTAGCTATAAATAGCTTTGCCAGTGCTCTTCTTTCCTTTCTTTTCACTGAAAGGGAGGGTGTAGGCAAGCTATAAATAGCCCGCAGCCAGCAAAATGTGGGAGAACCTAAGAGTGCTGCTCACATAGGCATTGAGCTGCTGTGAGCGAGGAACTGTTGGAACTGGGAGACTTCCACAGCAAAGAAGGCATCGATGATGTTAAGCTAGGACCAGGCTTGACGGAAGGTCAAAAGATTGAGCTCAAGGACCTTATGGGAGAGTTTCCCGATAGCTTCGGCGATGTCCCAGGCTCTATGACTTTGGTCGAACATGAAGTCCACCTCACTTCAAATATTCCCGTTCGATCCAAACCCTTACTGATCCCTTTCAAGGCCCGCGAATCCTTAAAGAAAGACATCGATGAGATGCTGAAGATGGGCATCATCAGGGAGTCCAGTTCCCCATACGCATCCCCTGTCGTGGTCGTGAAGAAGAAGGACGGGAGCAATAGAGTATGCATCGACTACAGGAAGGTTAATAAAATCACTGTCTTCGACCCTGAGCCGATGCCTACTGCAGCAGACCTGTTCCGCCAATTATTGGGGAGTAAAATCTTCTCAAAGATTGACCTCAGCAAGGGTTATTGGCAAGTCCCCGTGCGTCAACAGGACATACCAAAGACTGCTTTTATAACTCCTGATGGGACGTACGAGTGCTTAAGGATGCCCTTTGGCATGGTCAACAGCGGTGCTACCCTGAAGAGAGGAATGAGGAAGATGCTCAAAGGAATGGACAATGTCGTGTATTACTGGGACGACCTGCTAGTCCACACCCAGACCCGGAGGGAGCATCTGCAGACCTTGAGGAAGCTGTTCCATTGTCTCGCAGAAGCCAACTTGACCGTGAGACCCAGCAAGTGCATTCTTGGAACCGACAACGTCGACTTTGTCAGACATTCAACGGAAGAAGGAGACAACAGAGGATGCTTTGATTCCAGGAAAGCCCACGAGATCATTGTCTTTGACCCTGGGCCGATGACAACTGTAACGGACGAGGGCGTCGTTTCCTTGCGGATGAAAGAACATTGACTTTGTGTGGATGAACTGGGAATATTGAAAGTATTCAGACAGACTGAAATAAGTTTTAATTCTGGACTTTGTTTGTGCATTACGTTTCAACGTTGTTGAAAGAAATTGGGTAAATTTCTTCTTGAGTGGGGGGTTATGTTACGTTGAAACGCGAAGGATATTATGTCTGAAGCGTGCACGATAGATCTAATCGTTTCGTTTTGCAAAGTGTTCAATGATAGAGTGTATTTACCTTTGATTTGAGTTTGCGTTGTTAGAAGAAGCTTTGTATGACGTTGATAATTTTCGTTAGTCGATATTATTGGAGAATTCTCTAGATTTGCGTGTTTACTGTCGATAGAAACTTCCCAATAAATGTCGAAGTTTGAGAACGTTCCTGGAATGTTTAGAAAGATGTATGACGTAAGTCAGTGATGACGAACTTTACTTTGATTGGTGGTAAAGCGTCATCGGGAACATTCTGACGTTATCTCGATCGAGAGAAAATCTATAAAATGGATGCTCTGTGTGTGGGTTGATAGTGGATAGTGAGTTGGAAAGTAAAAAGTTGAGAGTGGAAAAGCGATTGAGCGATTGTATGCAGTTGTTGATGCATATCTCAATGCTTCATCTACACTAGAAGGTTCTTTTTCCATGACATAGGTCTTGATATGTGGTTTGTAACCTCGCACGATGGCTTCCATTGTTTCTCTATCTGATTTCAGCAGCTCCTTTCCCAACTTGATCATGGTTTGCGTATAGTCGAGGACAGTTTCATCCTTTTGTTGATTCTTATTGCTAAATTGATCCAAACGGAACCAACGCATACTTTTGTGTGGAAAGTACCGTTCTTTGAAAGCTTGTGCCACTGCCTCATAGGTGGATTTCTTTTCACTATGTAGAGAATCAACCGCACCATCAGCCTCATCAGCCATCCCAGCAAGGTCCTCCTGAAAATAATACTCAACAGGTTGAAACCACAAGCTGAACAAATCATAGCTGAAGAACAAGCAGGATTCATGGCAGGGCGAAGTACCACTGAACAGATTTTCAACCTCAGAATAATCTGTGAGAAATACCTACAGCACCAACAACATCTATATCATGTGTTCATAGACTTCAAGAAGGCATTTGACCGAGTCTGGCATGCAGCTCTATGGGCAACCATGAAAGTGTACAACATCAGCCCTAAAATCATAGAAGTCATCAAAAGCCTGTATGACAAGGCTACCAGTGCAGTCCTCCATAACAGCGTCATCGGGAACTGGTTCAGAACAACAATCTGTGTGCGTCAAGGATGCCTACTCTCTCCAACACTCTTCAACATCTTCCTAGAGCGCATCATGTCAGATGCTCTTGCAGATCACGAAGGCACAGTCAGCATAGGGGGCAGAGCAATCTCCAATCTTCGTTTTGCGGATGATATTGATGGATTGGCTGGAGAGGAACAAGAACTTGAACAGCTTGTACAGAGGCTTGACACCACCTCCAGAGCTTATGGAATGGAAATAAGTGCAGAGAAGACCAAAATGATGACCAACAACACCAATGGCATCAACACGGACATCAAAGTACAAGGCCAATCCCTCAACACAGTGCACAGCTTCAAATATTTAGGAGCCATTGTGTCAGACAATGGGTCTCGACAGGAAGTCCTCTCCAGGATCGCACAAACAACTGCTGCCCTGACAAGGTTGAAGCCCATTTGGAAAGACAGAACCATCAGTCTACATTCCAAAGTAAGACTGCTGCGATCTCTGGTCATCTCCATCTTCCTATATGCTTGCGAAGCATGGACCCTCACAGCAGATCTCCAACGAAGAATACAAAGCATGGAGATGAGGTGCTACAGAAGACTTCTGTGCATTTCCTATACCCAACACATCACCAACGTTGAAGTCCGACAGACCATCACACAAGCCATTGGACAACACGATGACCTGCTCACAGTGGTGAAGAAACGGAAACTCCGATGGTATGGCCACGTCACCAGATCATCAGGCCTTGCAAAGACCATTCTGCAAGGCACAGTGCAAGGAGGTAGAAGAAGGGGGAGACCGAAAAAGAGGTGGGAGGACAACATTCGAGAATGGACTGGTTTGACACTGAGCGAAGCCATGAGGGCTGCTGAGGACAGAGAAAGATGGAGTATGCTGGTTAAGCGATCATCTGTGGTGCCCCTACGACCTTCGGGTTATGGGACAGGATAGGATAGGATAGGATGTAGAGAATCATACCAAATGGCTGCCACATCTCTCAGAAAGAGTGGGAAGGCACTGGCCATCTGCTCCTTGCTCCAACCCTTCAGTTTAGTATACAGTTCAAACCTATTGAGCCACACACTAGCGTCTTCCGATTCTAATCCTTTAAAAGCTTCAGGGCACAAGGTATTAGGTAAATTTCCTGTTTCGGCCATTGTGTGTGCCGCATCTGATCTACTGCTCAACGAGTTCTGAGATGACGTAGGCCTATGTGAGACTTCCTCTGTTATTGTATGAATAGGATTTTCTTCCTCGATTATTTCTTCCAGTCCATCCACTGGATCTGAAGACTGTAATTGTATTGATTCTGAGGAGGAACTGCTTGACAGTAACTGATTTTGTTCTGCCAATAGTTTCTGTTTTTCTTCACCCAACCGAGCCACTAACTGCAGTAAATTTTGTCTATCCTGTTCTATTTGATGTTGGGCTGCCTGCAGATTCCTTCTATCTTCTTCTATCAACTCTCTAGCCTGATCTATCTCTTCCTGTAAAGTCTGTACTTCTACAACATGTTCCTGAAAGTCTAGGCCTAAAACATCTCCTCCGGTCCTGATTTGGCTCGGAAGAGTCCGCTGGACCTAAAGCAACAATAAATCAATCAATCAATCAAAACATCTCCTCCTTGAATCCTTTCTAACCTATCTTTCAACTCCGCCTCTCTCTTCTGCCTTTGAGCACGAGTTTGCACTGGTGAGAAGGTAGTATGTGCTAAGTCTAATAAATCTAGTGAGGCTGAAATTACATTACGTGGTTGTACCACCGGTATCCTAATTGACTGCATCGTTTACTACTGTTTTCCAACATTATCACCCCTATCACTAATTTCAGTTATTGTTCTTTTCTTATCCCTATCTTGCACGGGACTTCCCTACACGCTACTCTGCCTTACACACCTGACACAAGCCCTGTGAAGTTTCTCTAGATATTCTATGCAAGTTGACACCCTTGCTGTATGAATCATATCATAGAAATTATCACAATTTCTAAAGTCGTCGTACAGCTCTCCTGCACGTGCATCATCCGGATGCGCCGGACTCTCTGTTGGGTCAAAAATTCTGTTAATGAGAATGTTTTCTATTTCAGTTAAAAGTCCTTCCTCTTCTACATACATTTCCCACAAAACTTCCGAACTAAGATCCTCCATTTTAATAAATCTCTACTGAAGGTATTTCTTCTACTCTTCTTTTCTTTTTCTACCTTTTTTTTAATCTCTATTTTTTGTTTCTCTACCCCGCAGGGTCCACCAATTATGACGTGGTCAGCTCATCGCCTTCACGTCCGGGGATCAACTATAGCATTCTACGGAGACAATGTATTACACAGACAGCTTGAGAGACAGTTTTTGAGAAATTTTATTTGCTAAACCACAACTCTTTCAATTTGCTTTTCTAACCATTTATTTATTGGACAACACATATCAAAATAGAAAATCTTCACCCTACCTTTCTAGTATAATTCCATCACTTAATGTGGAGGCAGAGAACAAAGAAACTGAGAGCTGAGACAGAGCGGTGGCTATCTCCTTTCACTCGTGCATCATCTTATATATCAAATGGGTATTCAGCCTCAACATTTCGCCTCCCAACTTAATAACGATTGGTCAACTGTGCAATTATGAATATGTATAACAACACCTATATGGACATGAGTTCTTTCTCTTATTGATATTAAGTTCCAGAAACTTTCCAAAACCGTCTCACTATCTCTTATCATCACGCAATGTTAAAGGTGAAACAGAATTACGTTAACCACACTCCACGTCTTTCCTCTAACTTTAATTAAAAATTTCCCACACCAAGACATCTCCTCACTACCTACCTTATCACTTTTAAACACTCATCTTACTTCTAAACCATTATTTCTAAATTACTAATATTGCATCTATACTTGTAATCACTTCCACATCTCTTAATATTTACAAATGTATTATACAATAACTTTATATTGCTGAATAACCAAACATATCAATGTCTTCATTTATATTCATGCTTCACAAATTTCCTTTATAACCCACTCCCATAATCAACAAACATATTTCTTGTTTTACTTCTTATTTCCTGTTTCTTGTTTTAATTTCACAAAACCCACAACAATTTCTGACATTTCCACTACCCCTTTTAATATCTCAACAATTCATTTATCTTCCGCTTTCTTAAGGTTTGGATAATTTCGGCGCTAATGACGTTTTCGTTTGTATAACCTCTTATTATCAACACTAACACAGACTTCTTTAGATCAGAGCTAAGCATTTCCAGCAACTGTAATACGCTTCTAAAATTTGTTAAAATGTTACATCAATTCCAACAGCTGTGGTGCACTTCTAACATTGTATTAAAACCATAATTTGGACTCTGTCATAGTATGGCCACGTCACCAGATCATCAGGTCTTGCAAAGACCATCCTGCAAGGCACAGTGCAAGGAGGTAGAAGAAGAGGGAGGCCGAAAAAGAGGTGAGAGGACAACATTCGAGAATGGACTGGTTTGACACTGAGCGAAACAATCAGGGTTGCTGATGACAGGGAAAGATGGAGTATGCTGGTTAAACGATCATCTGTGGTGCCCCTACGACCTCCGTGTTATGGATAGGATAGGATAGTAGGATAGGAATTACACACTCACGCACACACACACACACACACACACACACACAAACCGCCACGCGAAGGACCGAGAACTGCAAGTCGGCGATCAAGTGCTACTCTTACTTCCAAGTGGAACCAACAAGCTGGACATCGCTTGGAGAGGACCGTACCGAGTGACTGCCAAAAGATCCCAGTCTACTAAGTAGAGGTAAACGGGAGAGCCCGATACCACCACATCAATGTCCTCAAGAAATACACGGACCGACCAGCGACCTCAAGCACTCACAACTTGCTAACCATCGCCATAGCGGAGTAAGGAGACAGCATGGAGACAAATGCAGTAGAGTATCCCCTGCATTCCAAAGAGACCCACAAGGATGTGATACTCAACGGAGACCTAGGCGCCAAACAGCAACAGCAAGTACTACAGGTCCTCCGACAACATCAGACTGTGCTCACAGACCGACCAGGAAGGACAGACCTCGTCGAAGTAACCCTAACGGTGACCGACCCAACACCCGTCCGCCAAAAGCTCTACCCGATGCCATTGTCTCAGCAGCGAGCCATCAAGGAAGAGATAGACACCTTCCTGGCAGACGGAATCATCTCAGCGTCTACTTCACCCTACAGCGCAGGCACGGTATTGTTGCGAAAGCCCAACGGAGAGTATCGACTGTGCATCGACTTCAGACTTCTGAATGCCGTAACGCAGTTTCAGCCAGAACCATCCCGGACCAGACCGACCTATTTGCCAAGCTACAGCGAACGAAGTACTTCTCACGCATCGACCCCAGCAAAGGGTACTATCAGATACCAGTACAACGACACGTCCGAAAGTACCTAGCGTTTAGCACATTCGAAGGACACTTCGAGTTCAACGTAGGCCTACTTCCCTTCGGACTACACAACGCACCCAGCATCTTTAGCGCCATGATGCAGAAACTCCTGGCATCCCTGAGCAGCGAGCACCTACACTCGTTTATGGACGACATCCTCATCGCAACACCTACGTGGGAAGAACATGTCACTCTCCTACACCGACTACTCGCCCGCCTCAGAGACACTGGATTGACGGCACAACCCACCAAGTGTCCGATTGGATTCACTGAATTAGAATTTCTGGGACACACCATCAGTCAAGGTAGCCTGCGACAAGTAGAAAAGACCGTGAAACGTCTGCTCGACGCTCCTAGGCCCAAGACCAAAAAGGAAGTGCAGTCGTTTCTGGGGCTTTGTGGCTTCTACCAGAAGTTAATCCCCAGCTGCAACAGCATCGCAGTGCCACTAACCAGTGGAACCCAGAAAACCGCCCCGGACAAAGTCGTTTGGACAGCATTCTAAACCCTCAAGGACAAAATGACATCGGCGCCAGTACTCCACCTACCAGATTTGACGCAGCCTTCGTTCTACGCACCGACGCAAGTGACTTAGGCCTCGGAGCAGTACTGCTACAGCGCGACCCCAAGAACACGAAGACGCTATTCCCTGTCGCCTACGCCAGCAGAAAACTGAGACCCGCCGAGACACACTACGCCACGTCGGAGAAAGAATGCCTTGGACTAGTCTGGGCCATACAGAAGTTTCAACTCTACCTGTATGGGACCCACTTCACAGTTCAGGTGGATCACCAACCACTATCATTCCTGGCAGCCTCCAAATCCTTGAACTGGCGCCTGATGCGATGGGCACTCACCCTTCAGGCATACTCTTTCCAAATCGAGTACATCCCCGGCAAAGAGAACCACGGAACCGACTACCTTAGTCGTCATCTCGTGGAAAACACATCAGCTGTCGCCCACCCAACCCAACTAAGGGCCACAGCACCAGACTTCGTCCCCCGTCCAGTAGAACCCTTGTCACTATTGTCCATAGCTACCTGGCATAGCATTGCAGCTCAGGTAGAGCAACTTAACTAGTTTGTAAATTGTAATAAACTAGGCTCTGTAGTAGAAAAAGGTCGAATCCAGTAGTCATCGCCTTTTTTCAGTTGAGGGAGCCTGTAACAAGAGCCGAGATTTAAACACAGCACATTTATGTTTTTGCACTGTTTAGTCAGTTGTAACACTAAGGTTAATGTTATGCTGAAGCAGACGACAGAAGTTAATGATGTGTGCTACACTCTGCTATACGGACGATAGAGCAGTATAGTGACATCATCCAGCTTATGTTAGAGCTCATCGAATTTACAGCCAACCGGGACAGAGAGAGATTAGGTATACCGGTTCTACCTGGTTCAGGCAGACAGCTTAGGAGAGTCATTCTGCATTCAAACTGCCTAGAGTACACAGCTACACAGAAATCTCTCCATAGACCAGGAAAGCAGGACTTGTTGAAATCTCGATTCAAATATGTTAGCCACGGCCTGACATTGTCAAAAAGGTAAATGAACATACTTTTGTTTCATCGTGATGTCTTGATATTATTGTTGAAATGTGTTTGTGAAATTTGCCATGATTAGAAATGAATTGTTAGTCCAACGTTGCGTGACCACGTGGCGAACACATCCGGCCGACGCCATGTTGTATATCTTACGGACCCACTGTTGTTTAACCTATATATATGCTTGCAGACCAGTGGCTGTACTAGAGAATGTGTACAATATTAATTAATTCTCTATGTGTATAGTTAGCCATGATTTATATTTATCTATGTATAGGAAATTAGAGTGGAGATTCCAGTGGACCACGGAATTAGCAGAATGTTTGTTGCTTATATATAGAGATGTGGAGCTAATACTGAGGGCTACTTCGGCCTTCAGTGAGACGCTCTGCACACACCCAGAATACAGGGTTGTGCAGAATTTCGTCTCATATGTTACAGACGAGCAGGCGTCGTATCGTGAGCCCAACCAGGCAAAAGACAAGAAAGTCTTCCCTTAAAGTTGACCTGCAGAACGCTAACAATGAGCAACGCGAGCCCACCAGTCTAGCAACAAGGAGAAGACTCCCCAACAACACAGCGCATCACTGAAAGTTGGCCTGCAGCGGCTGATCAAGCAATGAGCGAAGAGAGCCCACCAGTATAGCAACAAGGAGAAGAACCCACAACAACACAGCTTATCAAGGAAGCAACCACAACACAACTCTTCGGACACTGAGCTAAGTACACAGTACGCAGTGCACCAAACCTGTATCAAAGGACCACAGTAGTCCACTCTTCCAGAACTCTGACCCTTAGGGCAGAAAGCAACCAGTGCCCAATGATGTTACAGTAGCTGCATAGAATATCAAGAAGCGAACCAGTCAAAGAAACATTTGAACTTGTTAGTATCTACTTGGCAGATCGTGTATAGAGTAGAGGAAATAAATGTGTGAAATTTACTGTTATCAAGTGGCTGGACTACCTATGTTTCATAGCCGTGTGAGAGCTAGTGTGACAGTGATCTTTTACCATTTTTCTTTCTATCTCTGTACCCCAGCCTAAACACAGACCGAGCTAAACAAATAATTGTATTAAGTAGAGTCACAGGGAGATTTACTAGCGATCCCCTTCGACTTAAGACGAGTGGGTAATAGCATTCCATTGTGCAGAGCCCAGCAACAATAGACTCACCGTCACAGTTAACAAGTCATTCCAATCCAGATATCGCTATAATTGTTGATGTTATATTAAAGTAACCAGTTGTTAGATTGTTATAATTTTATTTTTAGTTGGAAGATTGTTATGATTTTACTATATTTTAGTTTTATTGTCTAATGTCATGCACCTAGAGTGAACAGACGTAATATTAAAATACTGAACCAAGCTGAACTGGACTGACAGTTTAGGCCCCATGGAATGAAAGTTTAGACACCATGGAATGAAATTTAGACATCACGGAATACCATGGAATGAAAGTTCAGACACCGCGGAATGAAGTTCAGACACCATGGTATGAAAGACTCCTTGCAATGCTAGGATTAAGTTTAGGCACCCTGAGCGTTAGACACATAACAGAGAGATGGCAAACACGCTCACACAAGTGAATGGCAATCAGTAGGCATATTTCATAGAGCTGATAGACGGAAGGGGACTCTCGAGCGCAATATAATTACTTAATTTGGATTCACGTGCGTTTGATCATGAGTGATAGAAAGACACACTCACACACGCACACACCCAAACAGAGGGAGAGAGAGAGAGAGAGAGAGAGAGAGCCTCGTGAAGGTCGATGGACACAATAACCTGTTGCCGGGCAAAGACCTAATAGCACCAAGGTTCTTCCAAAGTTTAACAGATCACAAAGTCAAGTAAAAGGTAAAAAGATAAAGGTAGTCCCATAGCCTTGTGGCTGTAGGGGAGCGTGATGTTGGAGATCACACTTATCTTGGGCCAGCGTAATGAGGCTGATGCCTATCTCTCTCCCTCGCTGCCTTACCTTCCCCACCCTCAAGAGAGTAGGTACTCAGTCACAGTTGAGGCAACTGGGGGCGTTGTTATTTGTCGCTTCACGTTGCGGTCACCTATCCAAGTGCTAACCGCACTGCACGGTGCTTTTCTTGCGACACAGTAGCGAGTGCTCCAGCCACTGCGCTATCCGACACCCGACAAAGTCAAGTCCAACTGTAAAATGCAATGTCCCAAGGACACACAGTCCAGAGTAACAGGTCCTTTTAAAATTAACAATCACTATTGTTCTCTAAGGATAAAACGCTATAACAAAAATAACCTTCTTTAATATAAATCGATCCATTCGTTGGCTTATGCACCTATTCATAACAACAATGTTGATTTTAATGATAGCTCCGCAGCAAAAGCGCCTCGGGTGGCTTCATGAATTTCCTGTATCAGCCAGCGCCTTGAGCAGCTCTAGAGCTAAAAAAAAATGCGCGATGTAAGAACGATGTGTTTACAAAGTTCAAAATAAATCGTCACTGGATTAATTGTGTGGACAATTTTGCCCTAGTTACGATCTGTGAATGACGTAGTCTTGGGTGTTTTGTGGCTGCAGACGTGAAAGGTCTTTGCACTGGTTATGACCTCGCGGAGAACATGAACTCTTTGTTGTGGGTACGACCTCGTTAATGACATAAGGTCTTGGACCTGAGTTCAAAATCTCGAAAAGAAATGCGAAGTGACGTAAGGAGAAAAATGAAGAAGAAGAAGAATGGGAAGAAGAGGGTGGGAAAGAAGAAGAAGAAGAACAACAGCAACAACAATGACGACAACAACAACTGCTACTACAATAATAGCAACAACAACAAATGTAATAAAATAATTTTGAATAATATCGTGATGCCCCTTTTGGGCCAGGATGTGGGCAAGGCATTGTGGACCATAATGTACACATTTATAATTGTGTTGGAAAAGTGAGTTATAATCTGGTAGATTAAAAAAAAGGAATTAAAAAAAAAATTAAAAAGCTCATCGACAATGTTAGTCTAGCATGTATTATATAATGCAAGACTTAAGTTTTGACACCTAGCACAGAAACTTTAGCCACGTAACTGAGTGGTCGTAAACGCGTTATCACCCACGGATAATAAGTATAATATTCTAAAGTGCACGTCGTCACAAGTGAGACTCAAAAGCAAAATAAATAATTCGTTTTTGGTTCACACGCATCTGATCATGAGTGAGAAAGAAAGCAATATCCACACACACATTACATGACATGGTTAATGGTTTAGGTCCAGCGACACATACACACGCACACACATGAATGAACATTGAGGTTTAACGTCTACACCCACCATTGGCGATATGGCAGGCAGGGGTAACCATCCCAGGATAGAGAGGGTAGGGACCTAATTCAACACTGAACCGCCAGAGCAATCATACTGCAAATACTGACAGTGAAATTGGCCACATTTTTTCTTGTCCACCACGGAAGTGGAACCTGGGTCAACAGGTGTTCCAGGCGAACGCTCTCCCACTGAACCTACGGCTGTGGGATAAATCCAAACTATTTCGATTTCCTCAAGTGAAAGCAACTTTAAAATGACCCATTTCGACACGTCCCCGTGAAAGATCCCTTTAAAATGACCCATTGTGACCACCTCCCCGCCGTAGGGGCCGGGTAGCTCAGTTGGTAAGAGCGTCTTGCTAGTAACCGAAAGGTCGCTGGTTCGAATCCCGGATTGGTCAACGTGTGATCATATTATTTTCCCCTTTCCCAACAACTGGCCCGCTGGTGTCAGTATAAATCGGTCCAGTAGTCACCTATATGCGAAAGTGTGTGACTATAATCTAGAAACAACAACAACAACAACCTCCCCACCACAGATCCCTTAAAAATTACCCATTGTGACCACCTCCCCGCCACAGATCCCTTTAAAATGATCCATTGTGACCACCTCCCTGCCACAGATCCCTTTAAAATGACCCATTGTGACCACCTCCCCGCCACAGATCCCTTTAAAATGACCCATTGTGACCACCTCCCCGCCACAGATCCCTTTAAAATGCACAGTGAGTGTTGCCTCACTGAAAAAAGCTTTTAACAAATCAACAACAAAAATCTAATTCCAAAGTAAAGTTGTTGTTTTTTAAATCAATAAATAGTTCTTGTGGCTATTAGTAGGTGCTGCCGCTCTACCGCTCTAGCACTAACAATGTCTACTAGACGGTATTTTACCGTATTGATGTGCCGCTCTACCGCTGTAGCACTAACAATGTCTACTAGACGGTCTTTTACCGTATTGATGTGCCGTTCAACTTAGAGGAAATCAACCCCTGTCATAGCAGACATGGAGAATTCAAACTTTGGCTGTTGATTTGAGCAACTAAAGCCCACTTTATCATTGTTTAATGTAAAAACAAAAACCTCAAATATTAGGAGAAATCTGTTTTGTCAAAAATACAAACATTCTTCAACTTGGGGCTTTTAAACTTTTATTTTTTGTTAACCAAGCAGACTTAATGTTTTTTTGTACACACAATCATGCCATAATGATGTCCATCCTAAGTATGGATTGATAGTAATAATCTCACAAACACAGTTTTGTCCACCAAGTTAGGACTTTGATTGAAGCGTGGTCTTCACCCAGGTTACAACCCCACTTATAGGTTCAAACCTTTGTCCTGGTTACGACCTCGCGAATGACGTGAACTAGTCTTGCGTCTTTTGCCCAGGTGATGACCTAAAGACTTAAACGAGGTCATTACTCTTTTGTTGTGTTATTATTACTAATGTGGACTTTGATTGAAGCGTGGTCTTCACCCAGGTTACAACCCCACTTATAGGTTCAAACCTTTGTCCTGGTTACGACCTCCGAATGACGTGAACTAGTCTTGCGTCTTTTGCCCAGGTGATGACCTAAAGACTTAAACGAGGTCATTACTCTTTTGTTGTGTTATTATTACTAATGTGGACGTATTTGTAAAGAGAATTCAGCATACGGAAAGCAGTTGTTGAGAACCATTTTTATTCTTCTTTCTCTTACGTCATCTACACGTCATCTAAATGAGTCATGCATGTCATAGGCGCATGCTATTATACAACATCTCTCGGGTCATAATAAAATAAAAAATAAAAATAAAAGGTGATGACTAAAGACTTAAACGAGGTCATTACCTCAAGAATGTCAAGACTCCTTCACCCAGGTTTAATGTCACCTCGTGGTACGAACTCGCGCATGACGTGGACCTGTGCCCAGGTTATGTGTCCTAGTGGTTGGAGTGAGAGGTTTTTGTCCTGGTCGCGAACATGAACCTTTGTTCCTTGGTTATGACCTCGTATATGGCACAATGCCTTTGCCTTGGTTTCAACCTCTCGAACAAAAGTGCGAGGTGATAATTATAATGAACCACACCAACAAACAAACAAAGAAGCAGCTAAGGTTAGGTGATAATTATAATGAACAGCACCAACAAACAAACAAAGAAGCAGCTAAGGTTAGGTGATAATTATAATGAACAGCACCAACAAACAAACAAAGAAGCAGCTAAGGTTAGGTGATAATTATAATAAACAACACCAACAAACACAGAAGCAGCTAAGGTTAGGTGCGCAAGATAGAAGTGGCCAATTTTCACTGTGATTGCTCATTTGGTACAGTGTTGATTTAGGTCCTTATCTCTTCTTTCCTGGATGGTATTTCCCCGTCTGCCATATCGTCAATGGATGGAATGGACGTTAAAGATCAATGTTCAATCTTATACAAAGGAGGGGGAGGTGGAGGAGAGAGAGGTGAGATAGAGAGAAGGAAAGAGAGATTGGTGGGGAGAGAGACAGAGGGGGAGATAAGATAAAATAAGATAAAATAAGATACATGTAAGATAATATAACAATTTTATTTTGCAAGGGTAAAAGAGTAAGCGCTGGATGCGTTTTTTTACATCTTGCCTTTTGGGGCTTTAACAATTACTATTAAATACAACTCAAGGTTATAACATTCACATCATGGAACAATAACAAATAAATAAAGTCGTCATTAGATAAAATCATTTTCAAACAATTGATATCAAAGTACTGTTGCTAATATCAATTAACAGGATTAACAATTATTGTGTATTTAATTTTTTATTGTGTTTTAGGAGACGTGCTCTAAATGATGTAAATTTAGATGCTGGAGTGCGGGGGTGGGGAGAGAGAGGAGAGAGAGAGAGAGAGAGAGAGAGAGAGAGAGAGAGAGAGAGAGAGAGAGAGAGAGAGAGAGAGAGAGATTCACATAATGCGAAGTGACAGACAGAGGTAGTTTTTCTGGAGATAGTAACAGATCGTGGGAGATTTTAGAACAATGACTGTGACGTCATTTGTTTCTTGTTAGGCTACGTCAGGTTTGTTCATGTGCGAACGTTTAGAAGTACAAAGAGAGGGTGAAAATACCGAAATTCTGCTGGTGAACATAGGTCTAGTCTAGACCTACGATTACAGTTAAACCTAACACTAGCCATAACTCTAAACCTAATCCTAATCCAAATTCTAACTGTAATCCTAATGCTAAATATTAAAATTTGTCTTAAAATTTTATTCCGTATCTTTTCGTAATTATGAATACAATTATGAATGCGCAAAACGATGCGCGAATCGACGTACATGCTCCTAATATGACCCCCAGAATTTCGGATTTTCCCTGTTGAAAAGGATGTGCAACTTTCCGATCAGTTCCGAGAAATTGACGGTAAACTCTACATTTGGCCACGTTTAATTATATCAACCTCAGTTTGATAAACAGGTCTAATTATGAGAAAACTAACATATACATAACGCAAATCAATCAATCAATTAATAATCAATCAGTCAAATCATTGGCCACAGCGACAACACTAGCGTGTCTGCACGCAACCAACTACAAACAAATCAACGCATTCCTTGTAATGTATATCGATTGGACTGCAAATCCATGTTCTTTCTAAACCTCATATTCAGACTCTCTCCCTCTCTCTCCCTCTCTCTCCCTCTCTATCTCTCTCTCTCTCTCTCTCTCTCTCTCTCTCTCTCTCTCTCTCTCTCTCTGTGCTCCCTCTCTCTCTCTTTCTCGCTCTCTCTCTTGCTCGCTCTTTCTCGTTTTCTCTCTCTCTAGCTCTCCCTCTCTCGCTCTCCCCTCTCTCCATCTCCCTCTCTTGCTCTCTCTCTCTCGCTCTCCCTCCTCCTCCTCATCGTCCTCCTGATCCCATCCTCCCCTACCTCCCACGTGTTTCTGTTTTCACACTTATCATCATTATTATCACCCTCTTCCTCCTCCTCCTCCTCCTCCTCATCATCATCATAATCATTATCATCACCACCACCACAAACAACAACAACAACAACAAAACCATCTTTCAAACCAAAATTTCAAAAGCACAACAAAGGTTAGGTAGGTTGGGTTTGGGCGCGCCACAGGCTGCGACTATGCTTTCCCCAGGGGAGGCGGCCCAGAATTTCCATATGAAAAAAGGACAATAAAGTAAATAAAAAATATAAAAAATAAAATTGATTGATTGAATGATTGTCCGAACACACTGCGTAGGGACGAGGGCAGGGCGACCACCGTAAACCTCGGCTGTCCTCAGCTACGCTGTCCGCATGGACTGCAGTATACAGGTATGATACTGAGCTATTCAGTGCTGCAACGGCACCACACCATTCGGCCCCATCAGGGACTGAAACGACCTCTCCGCCGAAGAAGCCAGCGCTCCTGACCCCTCGGGCAGCAACCTGCTGTCACGTGGCATTTAAACCACACAGCCACTCAGTCTCAACTCTCATCCGCCCCCCATCCCCATCCCCCACCTCTCCTTCCTTCAATGTCAAGGTCATCTGTTTAGGTGAGTCATTTTTTATGTCCCTTGCTGCTGCAGCCACTTATGGGCCTTGCACAGCATAAGACTGTGGCCTCGGCATGCTGTGGCTGTCCATCAGCTCCACATAGAGTTGTGCCTACAGCAAGTAGCTTCTAGAGCGTGCGGTGTGTTTTTATTTTGGTTTTGTTTTGTTTCTTTGTTGTTTTTTGACCACACCATGCAAAACACGGCCTCTCCCTAGTAACAACTTACAGCAGCAAATGAATATCAAGAAGAAGAAGATGATGAAGAAAAAGAAGAAGCCCTTAGATAGATGGGTGAGTGTTAGTTACAAAAACACTCTCCCCCCCCTCTCATGCACCTCCACCCCTCCCCACAGGAAGCACTAGATCCCATTCCTTCTCGTTCACCCAAGACTGCTCAGTAGTCTGGAACGTCCGACGATGCACATAAGGCAACAAGTTGGCACCCTGGGTTTGGGCAGCTTGAGTCATATCCTATATTGGCCAGCGCCTTAGGCAGCTTGAGTCATATCCTATATTGACCAGCGCCTTAGGCAGCTTAAGTCATATCCTATATTGGCCAGCGCCTTAGGCAGCTTGAGTCATAGCCTATATTGGCCAGCGCCTTAGGCAGCTTGAGTCATATCCTATATTGGCCAGCGCCTTAGGCAGCTTGAGTCATATCCTATATTGACCAGCGCCTTAGGCAGCTTGAGTCATATCCTATATTGACCAGCGCCTTAGGCAGCTTGAGTCATATCCTATATTGGCCAGCGCCTTAGGCAGCTTGAGTCATATCCTATATTGGCCAGCGCCTTAGGCAGCTTGAGTCATATCCTATATTGGCCAGCGCCTTAGGCAGCTTGAATCATATCCTATATTGGCCAGCGCCTTAGGCAGCTTGAGTCATATCCTATATTGGCCAGCGCCTTAGGCAGCTTGAGTCATATCCTATATTGGCCAGCGCCTTAGGCAGCTTGAGTCATATCCTATATTGGCCAGCGCCTTAGGCAGCTTGAGTCATATCCTATATTGGCCAGCGCCTTAGGCAGCTTGAGTCATATCCTATATTGACCAGCGCCTTAGGCAGCTTGAGTCATATCCTATATTGACCAGCGCCTTAGGCAGCTTGAGTCATATCCTATATTGGCCAGCGCCTTAGGCAGCTTGAGTCATATCCTATATTGACCAGCGCCTTAGGCAGGTTGAGTCATAGCCTATATTGGCCAGCGCCTTAGGCAGCTTGAGTCATATCCTATATTGACCAGCGCCTTAGGCAGCTTGAGTCATATCCTATATTGGCCAGCGCCTTAGGCAGCTTGAGTCATATCCTATATTGACCAGCGCCTAATCATACGTTACAGTTACATTCCTTGCGGACTGTTATCAGTTTAGCATATCGTCTAGCTTTGAGTTTTTTGTTTGTTTGTTTGTTTGTTTGTTTTTATTTTAATAAGCATAATTTTTATTTTGGTAAGCATAATTTTTATTTTGGTAAGCATAATTTTTATTTTGGTAAGCATAATTTTTAATGGTCAACACTCACTGTGAATGTTAAACGGATCTGTGGCAGGGGAGTGGCCAAAATCCATCTCTTTACAGTATCTATCACTTGATGAAACCAAATCAGTTGGGATGTCTGCGTGCATATATGTACAATGCCTCTGTGTGTGTGTGTGCGTGTGTGTATGTGTGTGCGCGCGTTCAGAACCATATAATCAGGTTTATGCGCTTAATACACCGACGTGCGAGTGGGTTTAAAAAAAGTGGGTTTCAAAATTTGGAACCCATTTGTTTTAAACCGGATATTTAACAGCAGTTACAAAAATCGTGTAAAAACCAGTTCTCGACCTCGGACCTTACTTGTGGGTATGTGTCCAATACGTGTGTGAATCCATGGGTCAACCAGTCGAATACACACATTGGAAAGAGAGGGAGTTTCTATATGGCCGCTTCGTATGACCTTCCACGCAAAGATGAAGTCCCTACACAATTCTACCAAAGGAAGATTTTTGTTGTTAGCTCAGGGTTGAATATTGTTTAACATTAACATTATCTCTGCCTATTAATTTAATACTAATTGTAATTCATACCTCTAATTCACCTATCCTATCCCTATCCTGTCCCGTAACCCGGAGGTCGTAGGGTCACCATAGATGATCGTTTAACCAGCATACTCCATCTTTTTCTGTCCTCAGCAGCCCTGATGGCTTCGCTCAGTGTCAAACCAGTCCATTCTCGAATGTTGTCCTCCCACCTCTTTTTCGGTCTCCCTCTTCTTCTACTTCCTTACACTGTGCCTTGCAGAATAGTCTTTGCAAGGCTTGATGATCTGGTGACGTGGCCATACCATCAGAGTTTCCGTTTCTTCACCACTGTGAGCAGGTCATCGTGTTGTCCAATGGCTTGTGTGATGGTCTGTCGGACTTCGTCGTTGGTGATGTGTTGGGTATAGGAAATGCCCTATATGAAGGCGAGATAACACTGTTTCTTCTTTGCGAGTGGATGCAAAGTTAGGCAAAGAATCGGACAAATCCGGGAGAATTTGAAATAATTTGTTGTTGATATGGTTAGACCAGTCAGTTTGCCACAGCCGTTTACAATACGATCCAGTCATACAACGCAGATCAGAATAAGGAACAAATTGGAAAATCTCTGAAGGGAAATCGAGATGCAGAGCATCTTTAGCCGCTTTGTCCACGGCAATATTGCCGCGGATGCCCATGTGACCAGGGACCCACATAAAAACTATATTTTTACCATCAGAGACAAGTTGTGTATGGAGGTCATGGATCTCTGCCAGAAAAGGGTGTGATATCTTTCTCGTGGAAAGAGCCTGAAGTGCTGACAATGAATCCGACATGATTAAAAACGAGGTTCTTTTGGATTGATAAACTTGTTTCAGAGCGAGATGAATTGCCTTGAGCTCAGCTGTATAAACAGAACAAAAATCAGGTAAACGCTGTTGCAAAGGCTTGTCTAAGTGTCTCCCGGAAACCGACGCAGCAGCAACTGAATCTCCTTTCTTTGACCCATCTGTAAAAAGTTTTTCATATCCTGGGTATAAGGCACACTGTTCTAAATAAAGTTGGTTATATACGGTTTCAGATGTATTGTTTTTGAGGAAAGCGGACAATTGTCAATTAATGTTTGGGGTATATAATTTCCATGGAGGAGCTTCAGTCCGAAGCTCATCATCGTTGATGGAAGCAACATCGATGTCTGCTTTTTCCAAATGAGCCTGCATTCTGATGCCAAACGGAGGAATTGTGTTAGGTTTGGCTTCAAATTTCTGAACAAAATCTGGGTTGAAAATACAGTCATAAGCGGGGTTCATGGGATCAGTTTTTAATTTTAAATAGTAATTCAGTGACAATTTTGTACGTCTCAGCTCCAGCAGGGGTTCGTTAGCTTCCACGTAAAGGCTTTCACAAGGGGAGGTGCGAAACGCACCCAAAGCAATGCGTAATGCCTGATGAGCAACTGGATCTAACATTTTAAGATATGATTTTCTAGCAGAACCATAAACAATGCAACCATAATCTATCTTGGATCTAATTAAAGAACGATATAACAGCAATAAAGTTTTCTTTTCAGCTCCCCAGTCTGTACCACTGATAACCTTGAGCAAGTTGCAGGCCTATTGACATTTTGTTTTAAAATTTTTCAGATGAGAAAGGAAGGATAGCCTTTGATCAAAAATAACACCCAAAAATTTGACTTGTTGGACCGCCTTTATTGGAGTTTTATTGAGGGTAATATTAGGATCTTGAATAATTCCCCGGTGCTTGAAAAAGTGAATACATTCAGTTTTTGCTTCAGAAACTTTAAAACCATTAATTGTAAAACCCAGTCTTCAACGGCATCGACACATAACTGTAGCTGACGTTCTGCAGATGCCAAGGTTTTACCTTTGGCTACTAATGTAAAATCGTCAACAAACAAAGAATTGTCAATTCCCCGTTTAACGGAACGAACAATATTATTTATTTAATATTAAACAGCAAGGGAATACTAAAAATTCTTAATTATTATAATCCCACTGGGTGCAAGGATTTTGCCTGGTTGAAGGGGGTTGCGGGAGGTGGGTCTTGGCTAATAATCGGGGACTTTAATGCTCGGGATGGGTTGTGGGATGAGGGCTGTTTAATACTCTCAGGCGACATCCATGATGCTCTTGACGAGGCCTCCCTCGAGGTCTTAAATGATGGTGCTATCACTCGCATCCCTGACGTCCCCTCCCACACTCCGTCGACCATCGACATTTCCCTAGCTTCTTCAGATGTAGCCGCGGTGGCCTCATGGACTATTACCTGTGACCCCTTTTTTCGGACCACATCCCGATAGTGGTCACTCTGCAACTTACTCCTATAGTTGCCCCCCCCCCCCCTCCCGCAGGACCACTACCACCTAACCTAAAAAAAAGGTCAATTGGGACAGTTATCACTCCCTTATGTCCGATTATTCCCCCCCCCCCACCCCGAGGCGGGATCTGTCGACGATTTTGGAATTGCACATCAGGACTAGCATGCTGGAAACAGTGGCCTCCCTGGCGCTTGCTTGTCGCCCAGGGAATGGACAGCCTAAACCTTGGTGGACCCCAGAGTGTAAAGAGGCCGCGCACAATAAGAAGCTTACCTATATGCAGTATCGACGTTGCAACTCGGTTGTCTCGCATGAGGCTATGAAAACTGCTAAACTTACAGCGAAACGAGTAATTGCACAGGCCAAGAAAGCGTATTGGCTAATGCAGTTCGAGGGCAAACTTACTGTGCCTCAGCTCTGGGAGAATGTGAAAAAGATTCGCAACAGGTATCGACCTCTGACCTTCCATGTGACCGACGGTGATGTGACTTATTATAATGAGCAGGACAAGGCCGAGGCCTTTCTCAGACACTTTACAGCGACTGAGGCACAGTTGCCTCAGGCCCAACGCGAGAGAAGGTCCGCTAGAGAGAACATGTATATCCCCCCCTCCCCCTAATACACATCCGTCTCCGGAGGGCCGGGTCGATATTACGATGAGTGAGTTGGCGCGAGCGCTTAGCAGCTGCCATTGCGGTAAGGGCGTGCATTACTTGATGGTTAAGAAGGCTCCACTTACATTTAAACATGAAGTTCTAAAATTTTTCAATTTATGTTTTGCGACGGGCACCATTCCGGTCTCCTGGCGCAGAGCCACTGTTGTACTTATTTTGAAACCTCACAAACCTGAAACTTCTGTTTCTAGTTATAGACCTATTGCTCTAACCTCCCATCTGTGTAAAATATATGAGCACTTCTGCGCCTCGAGGGGGGTGTTGCCGCTGTCTCAGGCGGGTTTTAGAAAGAGGCGTTCTGTGGCTGATCATGTTGTTAAGTTAAACGAGCACATCAGACGGGCGCAGGGCAGAAGGCGCACGGGTCTTGCCTGCTTCTTCGACGTGGCCAAGGCAATTGATACGGTGTGGCACGTTGGGCTCCTTGGGCGTCTCCATCCCTGGGCCTGAGGGGGGAGCTACTTTCCTTTGTATCGGCGTTCCTCAGGGATAGGACTATTCAAGTCACACGGCGAGGGTACACATCTGGGGAGGCCAGGCTGACCATGGGAGTCCCGCAGGGGTCGGTGGTGGCTCCCCTTTTTTCGCTATAGCGGTCTGTGGAGTGACGGCCGACTGTGGGGAGGACACCTCAGCGACTATGTACGCCGACGACATCGCCATGTGGCGGACTACCAGACAGAGACATGTAAATAGGTCACACCCCTCCTTCGTCAGGAACTTCCATTGACCGGATTGTGGGCGCCATGTCCGAGGCGGGCTTTACTTTGTCCCCAGGCAAGACTGTGTTTATTCCCTTCTCCCATAGGTGAGATCCCGCCTCCTCGGATTTGTCGGTACGGGTGGAGGAAGTGATGATACCTCCACAACGCCAGGTTAGGTACTTAGGGGTTAGTTACCTTTTGCCAGAATGGTGGCTTTACCCAGCACATCCAGGGAGCTGTCTCCTCGGCCTACCGGGCCTCGAACGTGATTAAGGCCCTTCGTAGGGAAGCTTGGGCTAGAGACCCGAGGACTCTCATCTCCCTCTTTCACTCGCTGGTTCGGTCCCGTTTGTTGTATGGGGCTGAGCTCCTCTATGGCATCTCGGAGCACCAGCTCCAGGGTATGGTGGGAGCGGACTGTGCCATCTTGCGGAGTCTACTCTCGCTCCCTAGTTCTGTCCCTGTACCCATGGTCTACCAAATAGCGGGTGTTCTGCCACTGTGGCACCAGATTAGGAAGATGGGGGCTGGATACATATGTAGGGCGGGAAGGGTCCCTAACTCCACATCGGCTGAGTTGCTGGCAGGCTTTGGAGGCCTGAGGAGCCGCCGACACCGTCCGAGTATAGGTGCGGTTTTTGACCCTCTGCTTTCCGGGGCTCTTGCATGGGAGGTTGCGTGTGGTGGAGTCCTCTCCTGTGGTCCCGATTCCCCCTTGGACTGAAACCCCCTTTGCTGTCCACTTTGCCTTTGAGGGATTAGTGCGAGAGGCTCATCTCCCGACTCTTACTCAGTTGGCGCGTGAGCGCCTCCCCTCCTTGTCGGCTGACATTCTGATTTACACCGACGGCTCAGTCCGGGAGGACTGCGCGGCTGGTAGCGGCTTTCACATACCGGGGGTTGGAGATTGGTCCTGTGGCGCCCCGCCCGGCTCCAGTGTCCTGACGGTGGAGCTCCTGGCCATCCGGCAGGCACTGCGAGCAGTTGGTCATACTGCCCCTCATGAGGATCTGTATGTTGTGGTGGCGTCCGACTCTCTCTCGGCGCTGCAGTGTCTCAGGGAGGGCTACTCTTCGGCCCGCCCCGCTTTGGTGGCAGACAACTGGAAATGCGCGAGAGCCCTGGTGGAATCTGGTGTCTCGATCTCCCTCTGTTGGGTCCCGGCGCACGTTGGTATACGGGGCAACGAGGCAGCCGATACTGCAGGGATTGGGTATACAGGTGGAGTCTGTGTTTCTCTGCGCATACCACCCTCCGCTTGGGAGGCGCGAGGTGTGGTTGATGCTAAAATATGGTCCGATTGGACCGCCGAGCTGGGCGCCTGGTGTGCCGATCGCTCTTTCTTTTTCCTGCCACCCGTCAGTCGGCCGTTTCCTCTGTACTCTGATGCCCCCCTCGCGATGCGCCTTACTGCAGTGCGAATTCTCGCTGGCCATTGGAGGTCCAGATGGACCGAGGCCAGATGTGTTTGTCATGCCCCAGCTAGTTTCCTGCACTGCCTTTTCTGCTGTGATCAGTTGGCTGTCCAGTTCGATCCCCTCCGTACTTTGTGTGCAGAACTGCAGCTTCCCTTGAACATGGAGGGTTTTCAAGCGGCGCTAAAGATTAAGGGCCATGGCCTGCTTCTCATGGTCGCAGGTCTTATCGCAGGATCTGAGGTCTCATCGATACTGTAAGCTTGCATGGATACCGATTTTACCTAATGTGGTCTAGTGTGGGGTCCTCCGATGTCCCACCTTTATTGCCATGACTAAGGGCCATGTTGCCGCTGGCGAACCGGGTGGTTGCTAGGCCCTCGTACATAGCCATGGTGCTGACCAAATCTCTTAGTATCTTAGTTTACAAATAGCCTTGGTGCTGTTTAAAATTTTATTTTTTATCCCGGCGTATGTCCAGCAGGGTGCTGCATATTGCTGATTTTATCTAAGGTGGTCTACCGTGGGGTCCTCAGATGGCCCACCCCTAATGCCACGACTAAGGGCCATGCTGCCTTTGGCTTACCGGGTGGTTGCTAGGCTCTTGTACATGTCATGGCAAAACTGTGGAAGAGGGGTGTGGGCACCTTGTTTTTCTGTAAAGGGACAATAACAAGTCGCTCTGCGAGAGTCTAGGTCAAGAAATTGTATAATGAGTTATGAATTTTAGCAGGTGCGGTCAGAGTGAAGCTTGTTTTTGCAGTTTAAAGAGCCAATCATTGAGCTCAGTTTGAGATGCATATTGCAGAAATCTAGCCGGAACTTTCATTCGATGCTTGGACTTGGGAAGTAGTCGGATCGTTAGGAGGTGTAAGGAGGAAAAACAGGTCGTGGGGACATTAGGCCGTGAAATCCGGATTGTGGTCGAAGTGGGACACCCGGGGTAGGCTGATGGGTTATTGAGAGCTGCGTAGCTGTCACCCGTCTATAGAGCGTCATCGGGCGTTGTCTATGTGATGTCTAAAGAGAAAATCTCTTATCACAAGTCGGTAAGTTAAATTCGACCACGGAAATCCTGTCTGTAACGATCGTCAATGAGAGAATGGGGGAAAAACTATTTAGGGAGGGCTTGTAGTAAAAATGTATGAAAGAGAATGTAGAACGTAAAATTGTATGTCTTTAAATTGTTATTGAAATGTGTTAATTATTATAATATTGTATCTAGCGACGTTTTTATGTTAAAATGCATTTTGTTGTAAATAATATGATGATGAGTTGGAAGCAGTCAGCTAGACTCAACAGAGAGAGGTGAAGTGTAAATTGTATAAACATGATATAAACAAAACAAATGTATGTTAAATATTGTGGAATTTTTATGAGGGTTGTATCTATATATATATATATAAATTGCTTAGCCGGAAGTCCTTCTTCGCCTCTACTGTAAAGTTTGTCCGGTATGGACGCTGATCTGGGCAGGTGCTGGGCGCTGCGGATCGGCCTGCTGTGCGCTCAAAACCCGCGAAATCGTTATAGCCGACATTTCCTTACCGAACCTTTAACCGTTTCTGAGATAAATAAATAAACAAAATGTCCACAAACTGCAATAGCCTCATTCCGCGTGCTTCCGATTCAACCCGTGTCAAGAACGTGCCGTTCCGTAATACCGCAAATTTTGTTTTATTTCCATTCAAAACACTTTTGAACTCATGTCACCAATCTTACAGCTGAAGGTTACCTGTTCACTTTCTTTTTCATCCATACTTATATGCGCACAAAAATTCATTCGCAAACAATCTTGCAAAAATCCCATTCAAGCGCCAAACGTGACGTCACATATAACTTTGCAGACGACATTTCACAACAGCGTCGGCTGTAAGTGTAAGTACATTGCAATAAATATCATGCCTAATATTTTTAAATAAAGGTATGACATTTAAAAATACGTTGCCTAACATAAATACTAAATTAAAATAAAATATGTTAGTGCATTACTCAAACATGCTTCACCAAAGTTAGAGGGAGAGAATGGCAGTACATTACGATTAATTTCAGTGCATTGCATGCTCATGTAACCCGGCCAAGCCCACCCCTTCAAACGACCAGTCCCATGAAGCTTATTCATATGTGCATTGTACTTTTTTTATTCCTATGTGCAGCGCTTAGGCCAAAGAAAAAAATAATCCGTTTACGGTCACCTGACCGACCCTGTACATTTTGCACCAACCCTAATTTGTTTTTCCAAAAACATAAAAAAAATTATAAGTGAAGATACTTTTAGAAGCCAAGGCAAAATCGTACAAATGAAACTCACAGACAACAGTTGTCTCTCTGTCTACATTTTAAACAGCAACCTGCGTACCCTGGCTTGCCAGGGTATTTGTTGGAAAAGGCCGTTAAAAGTTTAAATTTAATAAAGATTATAAGCTTTCAAAAATGGGGACGTGATACTAAAACTCTTATTCATCTTGTGTGCATGCTTGTCAGATCTAAATTAACGTATGGACAAGAGGTATATTTTTCAGCACCAAAATATTTACTGAAACAACTCCAGAGTATGGACAGTAAAGCAAGTAAAATTGTTATGGGTATTCCAGTACATACAAAAACTGACGATGCTTATACAGCAGCTGGAGAATTACCATTAAATGAGTGGAGAAAATTATCATGCGCTAAATATATAGTTAGAGCCTCTGCTGTAGAAAATTTCACTGACACAGAACTAGAAGTAAGATCTGATTTAGATTATCCAAAAAGAGCACAGGGTATCAGTTATTTACAAACAATAGCATCTTATACAAATGAACTTTTACAGGGGTCAAATTTATTTCCTAAATCAATCTCTAAAAAATACCACAAATGCCTATACCAATCTGGGAATTTAAGCGAGCAAACTTTGATTTTGAATATACTGCTATATGCAAAAAAGAAAATGGATTATTGTTAGCAACAGAAGCTTATGAACATATAGAAAAAAAATATTATTCTTATTTGCAAATTTATACTGATGGTTCTGTTTAAGATACAGGCCAAACCGGGGCTGGTTATGTTATACCTGCTTTAAAAATTAGTGAATCCTTGTATTTAGGTAAAGATCGTTCAATTTATTCTGCAGAACTTACCGCAATTCTTGAGTCAACAAAAGACCCTTTTTAATATCTTATTATGTGTAGACTCCACATCTGTTCTTCAGAGTCTGGACTCTAATATTTATAAAAGCAGAGGTGATATTATATATGAAATAAAATATCTTATACATTGCTTAATTATCAATGGCACAAATGTTCAATTTTGTTGGATACCATCTCATTGTGGTTTAGATAATAATGATTGGGCAGACAGGAAAGCAACAGAAGGGGCGAAAAATCAACACGTTTGCCATAATTATTGACATCCCCTTGTCAACAAAAGAAATTTATAGTATAATAGAAAAGAAAAGAAAAAATTATTTTCCTTTAAAAATAATATATAGTGATAATTCACAGTATCCTCGAACAATAACCTCTTTAGCACATCGTCTTGCTTTAAATTCTTGGAGGACAAAATATTGCAAGAATATTGTTTGCATTTGCAATGAAAATTTAACTATAAATCATATCATTCATGACTGCAGTGTAATAACACAATATATTCCACAGAACATTCATAATGTTCAAAATAAAAATAGTAAATATTGGATAACCATCGCTAAATCTATAATTTATAGTCCTTTAGGACATTTGTTATAAAAATTGCAAGTTTATTCTGATTACTTCGTATATGACAATCTCACAAAATTGACTTTTCTGTCAATGCACATTTCGCAAGTTTGACATGTTCCATAGTAAGTTTATTTTATTTTATTTTTTTAAAGAGTTTTAAAATATTGTTTGAATACTTAATGTTTATTTAATTTTATTTCATGTTATGTTACTGTACCATTTTGTTTAAATGTTATTTCCTTTCCCCCATCCATGTAGCGCATATCCTTTCCCCCCACCTTCCTTTTATTTTCTTGTCTAAAATCACTTCGGTGAATAGACGTTAAATGAAATAAACAAACAAACAAACAAACAGCTTGCCAGGGTACAAAACCACTAGTTTTGTATAAATTGTATGAGTGCAAAGAAATGGAAATAATTGTGAATATAAAACCATGTAATTTTTTTCTTCAAGAGGAGAGCAGACAATTTGTTTTAAAAGTAATATATAAAGGGCTGTCTTAGATACTAGCCATCGCATTACGGAAGTGACGTTGCGTATCTAAAAATAAGTTTTCGCGGAAACCCCTTGGATACACAAAAATCAAGGGAGGTAATTCATTCCTTTCGCCCTTAGAGACTGTAAACAAACACACCCTGTAGAGAGAGCTAAAATATAAAACAAAAACAAAAAAGAGGAAAATGAAGTTGTAAAAAAAAAAAAGCTGTATGAAATGGAGAGTATAATATAAATCTGCTGTATAAAATGGAGAGTATAATATAAGTCTACTGTATGAAATGGTGAGTATAATATAAGTAAGTCTACTGTATGAAATGGTGAGGATAATATAAATCTACTGTATGAAATGGAGAGTATAATATAAGTCTACTGTATGAAATGGTGAGTATAATATAAGTCTACTGTATGAAATGGTGAGTATAATATAAGTAAGTCTACTGTATGAAATGGTGAGGATAATATAAATCTACTGTATGAAATGGAGAGTATAATATAAGTCTACTGTATGAAATGGAGAGTATAATATAAGTCTGCTGTATGAAATAGTGAGTATAACTATAATATAAGTCTGCTGTATGAAATGGTGAGTATAAAGTCTACTGTACGAAATGGAGAGTATAATTTAAGTCTACTGTATGAAATGGTGAGTATAATATAAGTCTACTGTACGAAATGGAGAGTATAATATAAGTCTGCTGTATGAAATGGAGAGTATAATATAAGTCTGCTGTATGAAATGGTGAGTATAAAGTCTACTGTACGAAATGGAGAGTATAATTTAAGTCTAATGTATAAAATGGAATGTATAATATAAGTCTACTGTATGAAATGGAGAGTATCATATAAATCTACTGTACGAAATGGAGAGTATCATATAAATCTACTGTATGAAATGGAGTCTTCTGTATGAAATGAAATGAAATGAAATGAAAGCCTTCTGTATGAAATGGAGAGTATAATATAAAAGTATACTGTACGAAATGGAGAGTATAATAAAAGTGTGCTGTATAAAGTGGTGAGTATAAAATAAGTCTGCTGTATAAAATGGTGAGTATAATATAAGTCTTCTGTATAAAATGGAGAGAATAATAAAAGTCTACTGTATGAAATAGTGAGTATAATATAAGTCTACTGTATGAAATAGAGAGTATAATATAAGTCTGCTGTATGAAATGGTAAGTATAATATAAGTCTACTGTATGAAATGGAGAGTATAATATAAATCTGCTGTATGAAATGGTGAGTATAAAATATGTCTACTGTATGAAATGGAGAGTATAACATACTTCTACTGTATGAAATTGAGAGTATAATAAACGTGTGCTGTATGAAATGGTGAGTATAAAATAAGTCTACTGTATGAAATGGAGAGTATAATATAAGTCTACTTTATGAAATGGAGAGTATAATATAAATCTGCTGTATGAAATGGTGAGTATAAAATAAGTCTACTGTATGAAATGGAGAGTATAATATAAGTCTACTGTATGAAATGCAGAGTATAATAAAAGTGTGCTGTATGAAATGGTCAGTATAATATAAGTCTACTGTATGAAATGGAGAGTATAATAATAGTGTGCTGTATGAAATGGTGAGTATAAAATAAGTCTGCTGTATGAAATGGTGAGTATAATAAAAGTCTACTGTATGAAATGGAGAGTATAATAAAAGTGTGCCGTATGAAATGGTGAGTATAATAAAAGTCTACTGTATGAATGGAGAGTATAATAAAAGTGTGCTTTATGAACTGGTGAGTATAAAATAAGTCTGCTTTATGAAATGGTGAGTATAATAAAAGTCTACTGTATGAAATGGAGAGTATAATAAAAGTGTGCCGTATGAAATGGTGAGTATAATAAAAGTCTACTGTATGAAATGGAGATTATAATATAAGTCTACTTTATGACATGGAGAGTATAATAAAAGTGTGCTGTATGAAATGGTGAGTATAAAATAAGTCTACTGTATGAAATGGAGAGTATAATATAAGTCTACTGTATGAAATGCAGAGTATAATAAAAGTGTGCTGTATGAAATGGTCAGTATAATATAAGTCTACTGTATGAAATGGAGAGTATAATAATAGTGTGCTGTATGAAATGGTGAGTATAAAATAAGTCTGCTGTATGAAATGGTGAGTATAATAAAAGTCTACTGTATGAAATGGAGAGTATAATAAAAGTGTGCCGTATGAAATGGTGAGTATAATAAAAGTCTACTGTATGAATGGAGAGTATAATAAAAGTGTGCTTTATGAACTGGTGAGTATAAAATAAGTCTGCTGTATGAAATGGTGAGTATAATAAAAGTCTACTGTATGAAATGGAGAGTATAATAAAAGTGTGCCGTATGAAATGGTGAGTATAATAAAAGTCTACTGTATGAAATGGAGAGTATAATAAAAGTGTGCTGTATGAACTGGTGAGTATAAAATAAGTCTGCTGTATGAAATGGTGAGTATAATAAAAGTACTGTATGAAATGGAGAGTATAATAAGTTTGCTGTATGAAATGGTGAGTATAAAATAAGTCTGCTGTATGAATTGGTGAGTATAATATAATTCTACTGTATGAAATGGAGAGTATAATAAAAGTGTTCTGTATGAAATGGTCAATATAATATAAGTCTACTGTATGAAACCACAACAAGCAAAGTGATCTGTTGCATTTGTAACCGGTGGTCACACTGGCCAGAATGTGCGGGCCAAGACCAAGAAACCCCCAAAAATAATAAAAAAACCATGACTTTATGTGCCTGATATGCAGGGCACAGTACTTGTAGATTTTTGCGTGTTGTGTCTGTGGTGGCTTTTTTTGTGAGTGGGGTGGGGGGGGCAGTGTTGGTTAACAGTTATTTAACACTAGATATTTCATGATTATCTAGTTTCTGCTATACTCTAAGTGCATTTTTTAAATTATTATTATTATTTGGTCACAATGCCTTGTAGGAGACCTGTTTGATGCTCACCACATCATGTAGCAGAATTGTATGGTACTTGCCATATCATGCAGTAGATTAGTATGCTCCACGCCATCTCGCGTAGCAGTCCTGTATGGTCCTCACAACATTATGTTTAATAATTGCTTGGTCTTAGCCATCTTACATTAGGCTACATTATTAATTATTGGTAATAATTACCTAACTGCAAGCATTCATGGCCTAGTTAATAATAATAATAATAATAATAATAATAATAATAATAATAATAATAATAATAATAATAATAATAATACAGGATGCTAATAAGGTCTCAAATTAAGGGCTAGGAATTCCCAGTTTAAATTCCCATATGTGGTGGAATTTTCCAACACAGATCAGTCTGTACTCAGGGTAGATCAAGGTGTTATGCACCCAATGAGAGGTAGTTTCCAATAACCAACTGGTTTCCCTGGTGCACAAAATATTGTTACTGGGTGGGACAATGCCTGTGATGGGCAAGGTATTCCTGTGTAGGAGCATTATAACATATCTAAGCATTGTGATATGTATTAAAATGTTTTGCCCAAAAAAAAACACCAACCACACGCACAATAATTTTATATGAAATACATCATAATAATAATAATTTAAAATACCTAATTTTTAAGTACCTCATGTAGTCAGAGCACTTAGTTGCTGTACTAAGGGTTTCTGAGGTTGCAGTCCAGAACCACTTGTAGAAATCTTTTTCTCAGCATGTACTTCACATATTTATACTCATGTATCAGTCTTGAGTAATGCTCACCATCTCATGTAACAGACCTATATAGTGATCACCGTCTCATGTAACTGACTTAACTTAAGTTCACCATTTTATGTAACAGACCTATATTATGCTCAAGATCTCATGTTTCACATTTATTTTGTTTCCCATCTCATATAACAGCCATATATTATGCTCACTGTCTGATGAATTAGACTTGTATTATGTTCACCATTCTTTGTAGCAGACCAATTTTTATGCTCACACATCATGTATCAGACTGGTATTGTACTCGCCATATCATGTAGCAGACCTATAGGCTATAGTGTGCTCACCATCTCATGTAACATACTTATTTTATGTATGCCATCTCATGTAACAGACCCTAGGCCTACAATATGCTCACCATCTCATGTAACAGGCTTATTCTATGTTCCACATTTTACATAACAAACCATCTGCCTTCTCTCTAAGCAGGTGACCGAGGCTAAAAAGTCTGGAAAAAATCAACAAGTCTATGTAGACTAGAGGGAAAAATCAGAAAAAAAATAGACAACCTTCCTCAACCTATCCTCAATGCAGCCCATCTACAGTTGAGACTGAATAGTGATCATGTTTTGCGGCCATTCGGCTGTCGTTATTCTGCGTTCACTCTGGCATTGAGAAGCTGCATAATTTATGTAACAGGCCAAAAAGTCGTAAAAAAAATCAACAAGTCTATGTAGACTAGAGAGAAACATCGGAAAATAATAGACAACCTCCCTCAACATATCCTCAATGCAGCCCATCTACAGTTGAGACTGATTTGTGACCATGTACGGCCATATGGCTGTTGTGGTAGCATGACCTTCTGAGTAATATATAAATAGATTAAATAAAGTTGTAATATTTAATGATCAGGGTTTTTGACGGCCCTTGAGCTAATTTTAAATAAATGCCTAATATTAGATATATTACTTTTAATTTTAACTGGATTTTATTATCATGAGTTATGTTAAATGAATACAATTGATTAGAACCCCTCTGGATAATTATAGGATATTTCTGGTTAGACTGGATGGTTATTAGGTTGGAAAGAATTAGACCATCATTCGACCATGATTCCGTTGATGAGTAGAGGCAAATTGTGCCTCCCTGAGTTAATGTTTAAATGGCTAGAAATATTGCTATTAATTTAAACTGTGGTTTTATTAAGTATATTCTCTTTGGAGAACTGTTAATTATTTAAACAACCCAGAGTCTCTCCTTGTCAGACTTGGCTGCAGCAGGGTCAGATTTCTGACCTGCTGCTTGGCCTTGTATCCTATTATATAATTTTTTTTAATTAAAAGAGGGAAAAAAGGGAAAGAAAAAACCTTTTTAACCCTTTTAGAAAGAAAGGGAAATAAAGGAGAGAGAAAGGAATACTGTCTTCTTAATACCGATTTTTATAATTGCACTTGTCCTCATTGGAGTATTGTTCTTAATTAGTTTGCTAACCGGTAAAATTGTTTTAGCTACCCTCTAGTGGGATACCAACTTGGTAATTTTAATCCTTATTTAAATCTTTTATCATTTTAATTTTATGATAACGCCTTGATCCCCCCTGGACTAAATCCAGAGCTGTTATGTCCCGGCCTTAAGGGCTATTAAATCGGGATATTTTAACCAGAGAATTTATTCTTTCTTTTATTGTTCATAGGGCCGCTTGGTTTTGGCTTTTTGTTTGGTTGGTTTTTGTGTTGATTAATTGACCACATTATTGTGGCTAATAGTCTTGGTTGAGTTGATATTTATAATTTTTTCATTAATTTATTTTATTGAAAATCTTTCCTAAATTATCATTCCCTTTTTAAATCCTTTTAAAATAAATTTTAAACATTTTTAGCATCTTACTCTATTTATTTTGCACCTCCTCTGTCCAGACATGGGAAAGATTGGTATTTGGTCTTTTCTTTGACGTCCTAATGGGGTTTATTGACCCCCGTTTTTATTGTCCTTAACATATTTTATTATAGGACGTAAGCTTCGCTTATTCTGTAATATTTAACACTATTTATAATTTGTTTATGATCCTTTCTGGCTTTCAATTTCCTTCTCTCTCTTTCTTTCTCTCTGCCTGTCTCTAATCCATAAATGATTGTGAAAGAAAATTATAATAACAAAATCAGCAATATTAAATAATTATTTACATTATTATTATATATATTATTATTTATTTATGCTAATATTATTATTATTATATTTTATGCTTTTTTAATTTTCCTGTTGGGCATGCTTACAAGCAGGCTTATAGTATAGTCACCATTGCATACAGCAGACTTGTATTATACTTTCCATTTCATACAGTAGACATATTATAATTACCATTTCATACAGTAGGCTTATATTATACTCACCATTTCACACAGCACACATTTATTATACTCTCCATTTCATACAGTAGACTTATATTATACTCACCATTTCATACAGCAGATTTATATTAGGCTATACTCTCCATTTCATATAGTAGAATTTTATTATAGTTATAGTTATACTCACCATTTCATACAGCAGACTTATTTTATAATCAACATTTCATAAAGCACACTTTTATTATACTCTCCATTTCATACAGTAGACTTATATTATACTCACCATTTCATACAGCCGATTTATATTATACTCTCCATTTCATACAGTGGACTTATGTTATACTCACCATTTCATACAGCACACTTGTATTATACTCACCATTTCATACAGCAAACTTATATTGTACTCTCCATTTCATACAGCACACTTTTATTATACTCTCCATTGCATACAGAAGACTTATATTATACTCACCATTTCATACAGCACACTTTTATTATACTCTCCATTTCATACAGTAGACTTATGTTATACTCACCATTTCATACAGCACACTTTTATTATACTCACCATTTCATACAGCACACTTTTATTATACTCTCCATTTCATACAGTAGACTTATATTATACTCACCATTTCATACAGAACACTTTTATTGTACTCACCATTTCATACAGTAGACTTATATTATACTCACCATTTCATACAGTAGACTTATATTATACTCTCCATTTCATACAGTAGAATTATATTATACTCTCCATTTCATGCAGTAGACTTATATTATACTCACCATTTCATACAGCACGCTTTTATTATACTTACCATTTCATATATAGCAGACTTATATTATACTCTCCATTTCATACAGCACACTTTTATTATACTCATTAGTAGACTTATTTTATACTCACCATTTCATACAGCACACTTTCATTATACTCTCCACTTCATACAGTATAATTATATTATACTCACCATTTCATACAGCAGACTACCCCCGTTGGGGTGCCGGGGGTTTCAGTATAAATAGTATCCCCACTTTCTGGAAATTTAGTGCTTTAAATTCCCACTGTCACTGTCTTTCTCATTTGCTCTTTCTCATTTCTGCTCTGTTCTATCAATCTGCTATACTATCGTCTTCTTCGCTAGACCAGTTTCCTACCTTTTTTCTTGAAAACTCTTCCGGGACAAGACTCCTTATTTGGGTATGAGGTCTGTTGGATCAGCTTGGGAATATTGGACGCTTTCTGCCAGGTGGTCACTAGGGCTTCCTATGATGTTATTATTTAGCAATGTAGGCATTTTATATGTATGTGTTTTGTTGATAATTTATAATGATGTTTGTATTCTATTTTGTTTTTGTAAACAGGGGTTCGATAAGTAGGGGTGAAGCCTCAGCCGTCCCCTGCGTGGGATGTCTTTATTGTAAAGTGACTGGCTGGTGGAGAGATTTCGGTTTTACCACTAGGGTTGTTTCAGCAGATCTTTTATGTGGATCAGGGGTTGCCCGGTCCTGATTTGGCTTGGAAGAGTCTGCTGGACCTAAAGCAATAATAATGTAATATAATGTAATACAGCAGACTTATTTTATAATCACCATTTCATACAGCACACTTTTATTATACTCTCCATTTCATACAGTAGACATATTATATTGACCATTTCATACAGAACACTTTTATTATACTCTCCATTTCATACAGTAGAATTATATTATACTCACCATTTTATACAGCAGACTTATTTTATACTCACCACTTTATACAGCACACTTTTATTATACTCTCCATTTCATACAGTATACTTTATATTATACTCTCCATTTCATACAGAAGGCTTTCATTTCATTTATTTCATTTCATACAGAAGACTCCATTTCATACAGTAGAATTATATGATACTCTCCATTTCATACAGTAGACTTATATTATACATTCCATTTTATACATTAGACTTAAATTATACTCTCCATTTCGTACAGTAGACTTTATACTCACCATTCATACAGCAGACTTATATTATACTCACTATTTCATACAGCAGACTTATATTATACTCTCCATTTCATACAGCAGACTTATATTATGCTCTCCATTTCGTACAGTAGATTTATATTATACTCACCATTTCATACAGTAGACTTATATTATACTCTCCATTTCACAGTAGATTTATTTATCCTCACCATTTCATACAGTAGGATTACTTATATTATACTCACCATTTCATACAGTAGACTTATATTATACTCTCCATTTTATACAGCAGACTTATATTATACTCTCCATTTCATACAGCGTTTTTTTTTACAACTTCATTTTCCTCTTTTTTGTTTTTGTCTTATATTTTAGCTCTCTCTACAGTGTGTGTTTGTTTACAGTCTCTAAGGTCGAAAGGAATGAATTACCTCCCTTGATTTTTATGTATCCAAGGGGTTTTCCGCGAAAACTTATTTTTAGATACGCAACGTCACTTCCGTAATGCGATGGCTAGTATCTAAGACAGCCCAATATATAAAAGCTATGTTAGAAAAGTAGTCCGTATTATTATTGTTTTCAGGATGGACTTGTCCTTGTCTTTGTCTTGGGTTGTTGCTGCCGTTGCTGTTGTTGAGAGGGCAGTGCTTGCAGTAGCAGTTTGAGGGTGGAGGTCGCTGCTGTGTTGTCATCGTTGGGTATTGACCATTGCGTCATCGACCCAGAGCGTATCATTGACCACCGAGAATCGTTCTATAAGGCCTAGGGTCATCTAGTGCTAAGGAAAGGGGCAGGAAGAAGGAGGGAGAAAAGTCAACAGAAATAGGGGGCCGTTTTGCAAGTGGACATTTTAGTACAGAAGAAGCCACGGATTTCTTTTATATATATAATCTCAAGAAAGAACAGTTTATTTATATTTTTATTTATTTTATTTTTTTATAGACATCTGGAACAGTGAGGATTCCTATATCCAGTGACTCGGCATAACATCTGTTTTAGTTCTTCATAAACGATATATGCACATATACGTTTATGAACTGTGTAGAGAACATTTTAACTAAGGAAATTCAAGAAAGAAGTGTGCAGTCAGACTTTGCCATCAGTGACAGTGTATATAGTATGAAGTGTGTACACGGCTATATATAACAAGATTGAACAGGGACAACAGGGGGGACATATGTGTGTTTAATTATTTTTGTGTATATATTATATATGTGTGTGTTAAATTAGAAGCAGTACAAGGTGAGAGATTGATTTTTTATTATTTATGACGATGTTTTAGATTGTATATGTTTTAAATTTGTTTTATATATTTTTCTTTGGTTTCATTCTTTTGTTTATTGATTGGGGCTTTTAATTATATGTTTTATTGAATAAATGTATATTTGTATTTTCACACCTTATTTCATTAGTTGAGTTCTTAGTTTAGTTTAGTGGGAGAAAGGACGCTCGCGCACGCACCACCCACCCGCCCCCAAATACTCCATCACTCCTTGCATGAAGGAACAGTCACCTGCTTTAACACCGAAAGGAGAAAGTAGGCCTGACAGTACTACATAGCCATGATGCTGACCAAGCTTTTAGAAATTTTATTTTATAAATAGTCTTGGTGCTGTTTAAAATTGTATTTTTAGATCCCGGCGTATACTGTACGACCTGTCGATGACTCCCCTCTTATGTCACTACTAATGGCCATGCTGCCGTTGGCATATTGGGTGATTGCTAGGTCTCTGAGTATAGCCGTGGAGTAGATCAAACTCCTTGGTTTATTATTAGTATAACACCTTTTTTAATTATCTCGAGGGCCCCATAATGGCCTATCTTATTGTTATTCTAATTAACCTGTAGGCCGCCGGTAGATTTAAACCTCGCCTGAAAGGCCGAGATGGACTGCCTCGATGCTGTTATGTACACGTGGAACTCTTTTTACTTTATGAAGTAGCTGCTGTGGTGGACAGCCAGGGTGTTGTTGATGATAATTATATGTACATGTATAGATATTATTTTATTATGTAACTGCGGAGGTCGACAGCCTAGGTGCTGTTAACCATACATGTAATCTTAACCTCATGTAGCAGCGTCGAATTCATATGGCGTCCCCATTGTTTGGGATTGTTTGCCGCACTGTTATCTGAAGAACGTAATTACTTAGAGACCTATCATGACGATGTTATGTTAGACCCTCTCCCTCCTGGGTTCGCGTTGCCCATTTAATTTTTTATTCTGCTTTTGCATAATATGCTTTTAACCTAATGTTAGTGTATTGCTTTTAATCGTGGTCCTGAAATTTTATTCATGAACACTTAATAACGTCCCCTATATGCCATAGTGTCCGGGGACAGCAAATCTAACTGAACTGAACTGAATTGAGTTGTGTATAGAGAGAGAATTGTAGTGAACAAAGTTGAGAGTGGAAAAAGCGATTGTATGCAGTTGTTGATGTTCGCTGAATATAGTTGGAAAACTACATACGACGACTTCTGCCTTGTTGCTGAGTGAGCAGGCTGCGTGGATAAACGAATCTGAGTTACACTTATCAGGTTTCAAGCATCGGGGCTGAATCAACTGATAAAAAACAACGAGTGTAACACGTAGATTAGAGTCCCCGACACAGAGGATATAGGGGATAAGTGTTCCAACTTTTCTGATCCCTCCCGATATATAACCCGCACATCTCCATTGGTCCAGTTGCCTATCCGGGCCTCCTCCTACTCCTTCAGGCTCCTCCTGCTTGCGATTCCTTTTTCTCCACTTGTTACCGCCTCGAGCGTCCCGCCTTTACACACTACCGTCTTCGTTTTGTTAAGTACTCCACGTCATGTATTCTTCCTCAGTCTTTATCGGCACCTCCCTTTTGCCCCAATTTACATACAGTCCTCAAAACGCTCTTTGTAAGCCTCTCACTATTTGCTCGGCGCGGAAAATGGGTGGGTGGGAGGCGGAATGGAGGTCTATATAAAGTGAAGCAGACTTATTGTCTCCTAAACGCTGATGTGTCCAGAGACGTTAATCTACCCAAGCCAGGACAAGTCACTACACATTGTTGTTTGCAGCTCTACAGTTTCTTGTACTACAGGTTTGTGCCATTTACATTTTATATATAAATATATATATATATATATATATATATATATATATATATATATATATATATATATATATATATATATATATATATATATATATATATATATATATATATATATATATATATATATATATATATATATATATATATATATAACGTTTTTCTTTAGACAAAGGTGAGATAGTGTTATGCTGCATCAAAAAGCACAGTTTTAGCACAAATGTAGTATTGGCAAAATTTGTTTAAAACATTGGCAAAAATAGAACATACTTGACAGTAAGAGATGATACATTGGATTGAATGTTCAAACACATATGCGAACAGTTCCAAAGCAAAATAAACTTTTTTTCTGTACAGATGTAGATTCATGTTCATGGTCTTTTTTTTCTATAAGTTGTTTATAATAGGCTGCCCATTTTTGTGTGACTTTGTCATATTTCATGGTAATCTAACAAAACTTTCCTCTCTCTCTCTCTCTCTCTCTCTCTCTCTCTCTCTCTCTCTCTCTCTCTCTCTCTCTCTCTCTTATATATATATATAAAGATATTTAATGTGTGAAATCTCTTTATCAACCTTTGTTGTTTCTTTGTTTTGCCCTTTGTTTTGCCATCCCCTTCACTAAGACTGGCTTCTGTGCAAAACTGTCACAGTTAGAGCATTTGTCTTTCAGGCATCTAACACAATCATCCCAAAATTTTTGAACGTCCACGCAGTTGCATAATTATTTAATTAATTAATAATTTTCTTCATTTAAGAAATTGTACAGATTGTTTGGTATCATTCACATCTTTTTTAAAAGAGAATACTTCGGAAGTTGATTTTCATCTGAAATCATTTCAGTTTTACTTCTTTAAATTTTTGCTGTTGCTATGAATATCTTCGACAATTCAATATATTTTCCCAAACGTTTGGCCTAGTGTTTGGAGTCATTTGACTGCTATGGTTTCCTAGTAAAATTTCATAGAAAGAATATTTTGCGCCTTTTGTAGCCTTTAATAACACACGATATGTTTTATTGTATATAATTGCAGTCGTTATTTATTCCATGAATATTATTTTCTTTTAAGCACTTTCCAATGGAATAAACATATTAAAAATAGAGCAGCGAAGGCACATCAATATTTGATTTGCTTTTAAGTTGTTATCTGTTTAAAACGCACCATTTTCTTTCACCAACTCCGAAAACACAAAATATATGTTTATTTTTTAAAATCCAGTCCTCAAAAACAACATCCTGCAGTCAATTTTAAACTTATCATTTAAAAATAACGATTCTATTAAAATGTTTTGATCACTATTGATGTCCACTTTCTTGTACAGATCATTGTAGCTGCTAAATACATCCTTCCAAAACTGATGTACAGAGTCATTTTTCAGTTTTAACACGCATTCCTTTAGCATTTTAATATCTAGATTATTTCCTTCAAAACTGCTTTCCATTTAGGGTTTCTCTTGAATAAATGTTTTCAACCAATATAGTTTTAAGGACGTATTCTGTGTTGCTATGTTTGGCAAACGTATATCTCCGTTCTGGACTCTGTGAATCGCTATTGCCCGTTTAATTTTTTTCCCCATACAATGTATTTGTAATTATTTCATGATATTTGTAATTATAAGGTTTTGGCGCCAGGCAAATACTATTAATTAATAATTAACATGGTGTATTACCGGTATCTCTGTAAATTACACAAAGCACGCATTAATTTCAATTATCTCGTTGTCACGCTACGCAGTTTTGCAGTCGCGCGCCTATGTATATAGTTTAATCATCAGCCTGTACATAGAGGTTAAAAGTTACGGTAGTCAAGGGGAGAGAATCAGAATAAGTTAATTAAGTTTATAATTAATAAAAGTAGCGAATGATTTGCGCCCGTGCGGAACGCACTATGTTAGAAAACAGCATAGTTGGCTATTTTGTTATTGAGAAGTTTGATTGCTGCCATGCGATATTCTATGTGTGAAATGCGTGCTCTAATCGCGAACGGTGTAGGGAATGAATTATAATTAAAACGAGTATATTCTAGAAGATTCTTAGCTAATCGTATAAAACCCCATGCACTGTATATTTTGATAGGAGCAGTAACAGTTGCATATCGCTTTTGTAGCCAGAATCAACAGATCCAAGTTGGGTCAAGGTGCCAGTTAGTGACTTTGTCTGTGGGTCGTACCGATCAGACCGTCAACGAAAAAGAGCCTAATTAACGGAAGAGGAGGACTGTTTTGGGAACACTTTGGAAGTGTTTGATTAACTGGAACTGTTCTAAGCTGTTTAGAATACCAGCTGTGTATTCTCGGTGAAATCTGAGTTATCTACGTATAACGTCGGGTGACCTGTGACTCCGTCTAGGACTTCTTATGCCTGTGTAATCACCTTGCCTAACCATCTGTGCCTGTGTGTTTGTCCCGTCGTTTGTGTGTCTTTGTCAACAGGCCGGAGGATCCACTGGTAGCCGTAAGTTATTTACCTCAATTTCTCAGTTGTCCATAGCGTTCGGGGGTTTGGGTTATGCATGCAGTGTGAATGGATAGTTAATTATGTTTTCTTAAATTCTATTTTATGTTTCATATTATTTGCTGCATAAATACCTAGAGAGAGAGAGAATTTTCTAAACTGAATTATAGGTTAAATGATTATAAATTGATATAAAAGAATTCGCTGTTATGTAGCGAAGAGATGACAGACAGGAGGTGATTGTGAATGTATATGCGCGATGACAGGGAGGATGAGTAAGGATGTTGAAAGGGAGACAACCATTCCGACAGCGGGGTGCTTGTGCAGTATATTGTAATATAATTATTAATGGTTGCGTATTTTTGTATGTATTGTTGTAGATGTACCAAAACCAAAACCTTAGAGTGGATCATTGATGATGTGCTGAAACCTTGCTGGTGTGAAGCTGGTGCGCCTCGGCCTATTACGCCGGTGTTCTGTGTGTCAACCTCGGTTGCGAAGGTTGTGGTATTCGCCCAAGGAACCTTATTTCGTTTATAAAGCACACACACGCACACTCCACCATACACAACAAATAACTATAACCATTGATAGACAATTGTGAGGAATAATAATTGTTTTACATGTGATAAATTATAAATTACATCACATTGAAATATATGTAATCTGAATTGATTGATAAACGTTGTTGAGTAATATTACCTACTAGATTAAGTAGCCCTGTGATTGTATAGTTTTGTCTGGGGGAATTATTTCGCCAGATATTAATTAATTAATAATTTAGATTAATTTCTTACAAATTCTATTTTGCATAAAGGATAAATTTTTTATTCATTTTATAAAAGACTTGTTGCAGCTATTTGAAGTTTAAGTGGAACAAAGTTTGAATATTTATAAAGATTTAAAGCAGTTGCTTACTGTATATTTACCCTGTTGTCAGTAAGCTGTTCCAGACATCATTATTATAAATCTTTTGTACATTTTGTAGTTAGTCATTTTCCATTTTGATTTAATTATCATTATTATTTTGAGCGAATTGTTTATGTATTAGTTTGGGGTTTTATTAGTGGGATTGAGGGTTGGTTGGTTGGGAAGTGGGATAAAGGGAGTTAATTTTTAGTGCGAATGAGTGAGTGAAATAAAGAAATTGTCTTGTTACTTCTGGTTTTGTCTTTTAGAGTTTATTTAGGTGTTGGGTTTTTTTCTCGTGTGAAAGAGCACACATGTCGAACCTCTGTTGAGGCAGTTGGGACGTGACACTCGTGATAATGAGAACTCTCGGTTTTGGCGCTAGTAGGCCGTCATAAAGAGTCATAGCCTATGTTTCTAAATCTTCATCAAGTACTTGTTTTTCTGAATGGAAATTTCGATAAGATTCTTTTGTTTATTTTAACATATCACAAGTGGTTTCTAAATATTGTCCATTTTGGAGATTAGTTTTAACCTATTTATGTATTAAATGTCTTTTTTTCTAAATTGCTAAATTTGTGATTTTCTTTTTCTGCTGCCAAGCGAACTTTTGCTGCGAATCATTATCATCTCTATTTTCTTTCTCATTAACTTTTCAATTCATTTCAATAATGGTATTAGTTGCAGTCAAACTACATTTCAAAAGTAAACATTGCTTTCACTTACGCCTTCTGTTTAGATCGATGGGCGTGGAGTTCGATTGAAGAAATAAGAAGAAGAAGAAGAAGAAGAAGAAGAGATAGAATTATTATTATTATTATTATTATTATTATTATTATTATTATTATTATTATTATTATTATTATTATTATTATTATCTTCATCCTCGTCATCATCCTCATTATTATTATTATTATTATTATTATTATTATTATTATTATTATTATTATTATTATTATTATCCTCATCATTATTATATTTCCCCCGTTGGGGTACTGGGGGTTTCAGTATAAATAGTATCCCCACTTTCTGGAAATTTAGTGCTTTAAATTCCCACTGTCGCTGTCTTTCTCATTTGTTCTTTCTCATTATTGTTGTTCTATCAATCTGCTGTACTATCTTCTTCTTCGCTAGACCAGTCACCTACCTTTTTTCTTGAAAACTCTTCCGGGACAAGACTCCTTATTTGTGTTTGAGGTCTGTTGGATCAGCTTGGGAATATTGGACGCTTTCTCCTAGGTGGTCAGTAGGGCTTCCCATGATGTCATTATTTAGTAATGTACGCATTTTATATGTATGTGTTTTGCTGATAATTTATAATGATGTTTGTAATCTATTTTGTTTTTGTAAACGGGGGTTCGATAAATTAGAGTATAGCCTCAGCGTCCGCTGCGTGGGATGCCTTTATTGTAAAGTGACTGGGTGTGGAGAGCTTTCAGTTTTACTACTAGAGTTGTTTCAGCAGATCTTTTATGCGGATCAGGGGTTGTCCGGCCCTGATTTGGCTCGGAAAAGTCCGCTGGACCTAAAGCCATAATCATGTAATTATAATTAATAATAATAATAATAATAATAATAATAATAATAATAATAATAATAATAATAATAATAATAATAATAATATTATTATTATTATTATTATTATTATTATTTTAATTTTATTATTATTATTATTATTATTATTATTATTATTATTATTATTATTATTATTATTATTATTGTTGTTGTTGTTGTTCTGCGTGAATATTTAGTGTATATTTAGAATATTTTTTGGTGTAATTGTTGTTGGTCATATTCAGATTGTTGAATTTCACTATCTAGTGTGTGTATTTCTTTTTGAAGTTGTTTTTCTAAATTAGTTTCTATTTAGTTTTTATAAAAAATATATATTCCATTATTCTATTTATAATTTTCATTATGAGAGTGACAGTCTACAAATAACTGGTCCAGAATTGTTAATTCAATAAAATCTATTGATATCTTAGCAATCTGTTCTCAGTCCTATATCAAAAACGGCATACTGTTCCTTGGCGTTAATAATAATATTATTAATTTCACTACCATAAATTTTATCCTTTAAAAGTGATGAATTAAATTTCCCAAAATTCTTAGATTTTTCTTCTTTTCTAAATTCTAGTGTGGTTGAAACAAGTGACTAGTTCAAACCCACCTATTATTTCAATAACCTTGTCTTGCGCTTTAGCATTATTAATGTGTTATAATTTTAATAATGTAAAGTTGTGTTAAATACTAACTTTTAGTCTTCTTCATGTGTAATTTCAGTAATGCTTCAATGTTGGATTTTGTTTTGTAGATTAACATGGAATTGAGGATTATCAATATTTGGTTCATATGAGTTTAAAAAAGAATTGCTAGAAGCAAAAACAGCAATCAAAACCCCATTCCACTCTCATGCACCTTTCTTGCTTACTCACAAAATGGGTATCTTGTGAGAAGTAAACAGAATGATTTTTTTCTAATATACTACACAGACAAGCCTCTCTGTTTTATCTGTTGACTATGAAAGCCCTTTACGTCGTTGACATTAGTGAAAAATGTGACATTGATTTAGGCCGTGAATAGGTATGGTGTACGTTCCATTACGAAATGTTTTTTGCTTTACCATGCATTTCATCTAGCACATGCAGAATCTCTTTTTTTACAACCACAACCTTCCCAAAAACATTCACCACTCGATCAAGCAAACTTCTGTTTTTTACGCACAAACATCCGTACCAGCAAATACAAGAAAACGTGAGAATATACTCCATAAAGGCAGTATAAAAGGTCTGAAGGATGCGGCTATTGACTTGAAGGTTTTTGAGTTTCTGAAGGCAGAAGAAGATTCTAGATTGACGGTTTTTTTTTTTTTGGTGATTGGCCTGGGTGTTAGCGGTAAAATTCAGTTTGTCGTCAATGATGTTTCCGAGTTATCTGTATGAGAGAGAACGTGCTGACCATGGAAGTACAAACTATGGAATCGCTTCTCCTTCATTCTAGAAAAAATACATGTTGTTGAGAGAGAACGAACGAACGAACGAACGAACGAAACTTTAATTCCTGAAGGCACTGGCCCTTAGAAAAGGGTCACAATACAATACATGGAAAACAATAAAAGCAAACCGAATGCAAATAGACCAATTATCAAACTTTCAAGGTCATGGCGACGATGACAATTATCCGCGTCTTCTGTTCCTAAAAATGAGTGTCATAATTACGGTAACTTTATGTTTACATACATTACATTACATTACATAATTGTTGCTTTAGGTCCAGCGGACCTCTTCCGAGCCAAATCAGGACCGGACAACCCCAAATCCGCAAAAAAGATCTGCTGAAACAACTCTAGTGGCAAAACTGAATGCCCTCCACCAGCCAGTCACTTTACAATAAAGACATCCCACACAGGGGACGCTGAGGCTGCACTCTAATTTATCGAACCCCCGTTTACAAAAACTAAATAGAATACAAACATCATTATAAATTATCAACAAAACATATACATATAAAATGCCTACATTGCTAAATAATAACATCATAGGAAGCCCTAGTGACCACCTGGCAGAAAGCGTCCAATATTCCCAAGCTGATCCAACAGACCTCATACACAAACAAGGAGTCTTGTCCCTGAAGAGTTTTCAAGAAAAAAAGGTAGGAGACTGGTCTAGCGAAGAAGAAGATAGTATAGCAGATTGATAAAACAGAGCAGGAATAAGAAAGAGCAAATGAGAAAGACAGCGACAGTGGGAATTTAAAGCACTAAATTTCCAGAAAGTGGGGATACTATTTATACTGAAACCCCCTGCACCCCAATGGGGGGTATATTTACATACAATGCTCTAGAAAATATGATCGATTTACGTTTGCCTTTATCGCAATGCGTAGAAAACATAAAAGGCTAATTTGCGAACCTGCTCAGTGGATCCATTACGTAATACCGACGTGTAATGTTCGCTAATGCCGAGTAAATATTTCATCCTAATATCTTTGTACAAACGATAGTGATGAATAAAATGAGCTTCATCTTCAGTTTCATTACATATGATTTTATTTGATTTATTATAATTTAATGAGACTTCCGGTTGACGCCAAACAGGCTGTGTACGACTCGAGCTCTACTGAATTTTGTGATTTTGCGGTGTTTACTGTGTCTTGTTGTGAGTTTTGTATTGTGTAATTGTTGTCTCATGGATCCTCAAGTAAGTGTAGCGTTGCTTTGCCTCTCTTTTTATGTTCGTTTGTTTACTCTATCGTTTTTTCGCTTCGTTCATTGTGCGATCTCGCACCCACGTAGTCCGCCATTGTGTTCCGAAATTCCATCCACAAGCTACACACGCGATAAGCTATTGTCATTGAAGTCGAAATGTTCACAGCTTGCTCCCGACCTTGTGTTCCGATTAAAAGAGTTATCGATCGGCCGTCATTTGCCCAGAAAACGGACTAGTCGGGGAGGCAAACGTAAACAAAACATCTCGTCTATCCCTGTTGTCCTATCAAACAGATCGCCTATGCTTTCCAACACTGACCCCACGCTACACTGTATTGCATCACACAAAGAGTGTACCACTAGGCCTGAGACTCATCGCTGTAACACAGACAACCTCATTCACATCAACCTCTCCCCTCTAACACTATCTTCACACCTCGATAGCCACAGCCCTTTACGCGTTGCATCATTCAACGCTCAATCACTGGGTTCTAACGAAAAACGTACGGCTTTGAGTGAATTCATCTCAGACACTCAGACTGACATCATGTTCATACAAGAAACCTGGTTTCGGCAGACTGGTGACGAGGGTAAATGCTCTGATTTAACCCCTTCTGGCTATTCTGTATGTTCGTTACCTCGCTCAAATCGTGGTGGAGGCCTCGCTATCATTTACAGAAACAGTCTGTCCCGTCACCTTGGCTTCATCACAGACTTCGCATTCACTCACTCGTCCTTTGAAGTTGTTCACCTCAGTTTGTCCGTCCCACAGCAGAACATTCACTTCATATGCATATATCGCACCTTTCCAAGCAAGAAGAATAAATTAACTGATGCAATTTTCCACCAAGAATTTCCAGTCCTGCTCGATTATTGCAACACACTGTCAGGAACATACATAGTTTTAGGAGACATTAACTTTCACTTTGACCAACCCCAGCAACCTTCCACCGCAAAAATGATTGAACTTTTAGATCAGTTTAGTCTTTCTCAGTCAGTCACAGAACCCACCCACAGCCGTGGTCACATCATAGATTGGGTTATGCATAGGCCTCACGATAATGTGGTTAGATCAACTTCAGTCACCCAGGAATTAACATCTGACCATTTCTGTGTCGTGTGCAAACTAAACGTCGCAGCCCCCCCTCTTCCCCCCATGTTCAGGGAGGCTCGCAGCCTGCGTACCATGGATAGGGATGCTTTCAAGCAAGAGCTTACCGCTAAAGTGACCCCAGAACTCTGCCCCACTGTGGATCAGCTGAATAGTACTCTTCATGCGGTGCTTGATCGGCACGCCCCCGTGGCCCAGAAAAAGGTCAAGGCAACACGCTCAGCACCCTGGTACGAGTCTATCACGGACGAGCTCTCCGAGGCGAAGAAACACCGACGCAAAGCAGAGAAAAAGTGGCTTAAATCGGGTTTAGAAGTCAGCAAGCAGATTTTCACCGCTGCAAAAAAACGGGTCACTAAAATAGTCCAGACTGCCAAAACCCGGTACTTTAGCGACAGAATTAGCAGCAGCGAAACTTGTAAACAGTTGTTCAACATTTGCAATCAGCTAAGGGGTAAGAGCAATGCAACATCACTCCCATCCACGCATCCACCATGTCAGCTACCAGATGTATTTTGTAATTATTTCACACAGAAAGTGGCTGACATAAGGGACGCTCTTGACAGCCATGAGATCCCACTCATTAACCCATTGTCACCTTCCCTCACTACCGCAAAAATGGAAGTTTTTCAACCAGTAACAGAGCAAGAAGTCAAGAAAGTCATCTTAAGCTCAAAACCAACATCTTGCTCTCTTGACCCCATTCCTACCCCCATGTTGATAGAGAATCTTGACCCTCTACTCCCGACCATTACCCACATTATCAACGAGAATCTGTCCTCTGGGGTTGTTCCGTCTGTGCTCAAAACTGCTGTCATCAAACCCCTCCTTAAAAAGCCAAGTTTAGACAAAAATAATCTAAAGAATTATAGACCTGTTTCAAACCTCTCCTTCCTGTCCAAAGTCATAGAAAAAATTGTTCTCAAACAACTGTTTGCCTACCTATATGATAACGCTTTACTTTGCCCCAACCAGTCTGCCTACCGACCCTTCCACAGCACTGAGACAGCCCTCCTAAAGGTAACCAACGATCTGTTGCTGGCCTTAGATAATGGTAACGTCTCCGTTCTCACCTTACTAGACCTCTCAGCCGCTTTTGACACAGTCGACCACCACATTCTCTTTAACACTATTCAACACTACTTTGGAATCTCCGGCTCGGTCCTGGCTTGGTTCCACTCATATCTTTCCGACAGATCACAAGCAGTCACTGTCGATGGCTGTTTCTCCAGCACAGCAGACTTGGTGTGCGGCGTGCCTCAGGGTTCCGTTTTAGGGCCGGTGTTATTCACTCTGTACACCAAGCCACTGCTTCTCCTGCTTAGAAAGCATGCTGTTGAGAGTCAGTCATTTGCAGACGACACACAACTGTATAAATCCACCGCCCCCTCTCTCATTAATTCCACTGTTCAGACTTTGGAGAACTGCATCACAGACATTAAGTCATGGATGACACGCAACAAGCTTAAGCTTAATGACGATAAAACCGAAGCCCTCCTCATTCACAAGCACAACACCTCCTCCTCACTCCCGCCTCTCCCAACATCGCTTACGGTAGGGACAACAAACATTAAGTTCTCATCCTCAGCAAGAAATCTCGGCTACATTCTCTCCGATGACCTGTCCCTCAACAACCACATCTCCAACATCTGTCGCTCTGCATACACGGCCATACGCCAAATCAGCTCCTTTCGCCACTATCTTACGCTCACTGCCACCAAAACCCTAGTCTGCGCTCTCGTCCTTTCTCGTCTTGACTATTGCAACTCTCTCCTCGCTGGCTCCCCAAAACACATCATTGACAAACTACAAAAGGTTCAGAACTCAGCAGCTAGACTAGTATTCCGAGCCAAGAAACGCGATCACATCACACCTCTACTACATTCCCTTCACTGGCTTCCTGTGCAAGCACGCATAGAGTACAAACTCTCTGTTCTCTGTCACAACTTCTTCACAGATTCTTGTCCCTCCTACCTTGCTGATCTACTGTCTGTCTACTCCCCTTCACGCACTTTAAGATCTTCTGCCGACACTCGCACACTCAAGGTTCCCGTCACCCGCACTAAGACATACGGCCAACGTGCATTCGCTTACTCCGCACCTAAGCAGTGGAACTCCCTTCCCTCCCATATCCGCAACATACAATCAACACAAGCATTCAAAAAGGCCCTCAAAACCCACCTCTTCAAACTTCACTATTCAGAATGATCTGTATCCCGCTGCCACTCTCTCCTCTTTGTCTCTGTCTGATCCGTAAGTGTATACACGGCTGTACATATTTATACTGTTTTTCCTCCTGGGCCTAACCGGGCATATAAATAGCTGTGAATATGTTTTTGCTATTCTATTTGTCTTTTCTGTCATTTGTGTACATAGTTGTAAATTGTAATTTGTGTACATAAGTGTAAATAATTTGTACCCTTACTGCTCTGTCTTTTGGTGTATTGTAGCGAAAGCGATGTTTTATCGAGTGCATGTACTTAGATGTAATGACTATGTAAAGCGTGGTGAGTCTGGTCATAGGCTGGAGTATCCGCTATATAAAAATCCGTTATTATTATTATTATTAACTTATTTTATTTGATTTAACTGTTTAACTGTCGGCTGTGAGTGTTCATGATGTGCGTGGTGTGTGTGTGTGTGTGTGTGTGTGTGTGTGTGTGTGTGCGTGTGTGTGTTTGGTTTATGTTTGTATGGTAGGACATGTGCTTATGAAATCGTGTGATAAACTTTTAAATTTCACAGTTTTTTTAAACTTCTTTATGTATTTATTTCTTTTAATAATGTGAGCTGCTTCTAAAGCTTTTAATTGCCCTATGTGGATAAATAAAGTTGTATTGAATTGAATTGAATTGAATTGAATTGAAAGTGTTAAACAGATTTGCGTATGGGGAACTGGGGAGACACCCCTTGTAGATCAATAGTGCAGTTCGATGCATCAAATACTGGTTAAAGTTGCTGCAAATGGATGGATCAAGACTACCAAAATAGGCTTATTATATGCTGTTAAGTTTGGACGATAGAGGCAAAGCATGCTGGGCAACACTAGTAAAACACACTTTGTTTAAATTATGGTTTGGAATTGCGTGGATTAACCAGGGCGTAGGATGTGAATCTGCTTTTGTTTCAATGTTAAAACAGAGAATGATGGACCAGTATGTACAAGAATGGAACTGCTCAGTGAGACAGAAAGATATTTATAGAGTATACAGTTTATTCATATCAGATTTTATATGTGAAGAATTTTTTGATTTTTTGGATATCAGATGTTTTAGAGACGGTCTTGTTAAACTTCGCATCGGTGTACTACCTATTAATGGGTCATCTTTTAAGAGATCTATTTATGACAATGTTACTACTTTGTGCATCATATGTAATGAAACTGAAGATGAAGCTCATTTTATTCATCACTATCGTTTGTACAAAGATATTAGGATGAAATACTTACTCGGCATTAGCGAACATTACTTCTGTGCCCCCTCTTCCAATGTCTTCCGTCCAGGGTTCGATTCAGGACAATGCAATGCCGAACAGTTCGCTTCAGTTCCACTTTCATCCCCACTGCAATTACCCTTTTCAATTCAACCAACAAACGCTGATGGCTCTGTTCAGGACACCTCACCACCCTCAAATTAATAACCCCATCATTTATTTTTATCTGATTAATTGCTTTTACAATTAAACTTGTATGTTTTACTTTACTACCCACATGTCCATTGATAATTATTGTGTTTGTAAGTGTGAGTGTATTACCTTATTTGTCAAGGGCTGTTTGGTATTTTTTATCTCGTTGGTATAGTTGTTTATGATGTGTTCTGTGTGGATGAGTGCACGGCTGCAGTGATGAGTGGGCAAATGTAGTGCGTGAGTGTGTTGTAACTGCGCGAGGCTTTTATGACTGAAATGACTGAAATAATAGTGCCTATTCTTTAGTCCTACTTCTTACCTGTAATAGTTTTACCTGCAAGAGGCGTTCGCTCGATCAATGCATAGTTAAATTATGTACGGATGATGTGCGTACGGATCCTATGCTTTCTGAACCTCTTATATCAGTCTGTGTCTTATTATTGTTCATTATAACTGTCTTGTTGTGTGGAGCCATAATATAATATAATGAGATGAGACTCGTACAATATTTCCATTCCTGTGGTAATAAAGATGTGTTGAATTGAATTGAATTGAATTACACGTCGGTATTTCGTAATGGATCCACTTAACAGGTTCGCAAATTAGCCTTTTATGTTTTCTACGCATTGCGATAAAGGCAAACGTATATCGATCATATTTTCTAGAGCATTGTATGTAAACATACCCCCCGTTGGGATGCCGTGGGTTTCAGTATAAATAGTATCCCCACTTTCTGGAAATTTAGTGCTTTAAATTCCCACTGTCGCTGTCTTTCTCATTTGTTCGTTCTTATTCCTGCTCTGTTCTATCAATCTGCTATACTATCTTCTTCTTCGCTAGACCAGTCTCCTACCTTTTTTTCTTGAAAACTCTTCTGGGACAAGACTCCTTGTTTGTGTATGAGGTCTGTTGGATCAGCTTGGGAATATTGGACGCTTTCTGCCAGGTGGTCCCTAGGGCTTCCTATGATGTTATTTTTTAGCAATGTAGGCATTTTATATGTATATGTTTTGTTGATAATTTATAATGATGTTTGTATTCTATTTAGTTTTTGTAAACGGGGGTTCGATAAATTAGAGTGCAGCCTCAGCGTCCCCTGTGTGGGATGTCTTTATTGTAAAGTGACTGGCTGGTGGAGGGCATTCAGTTTTCCCACTAGAGTTGTTTCAGCAGATCTTTTATGCGGATTTGGGGTTGTCCGGTCCTGATTTGGCTCGGAAGAGTCCGCTGGACCTAAAGCAATCTAAAGTGAAACTGATAGATAATTCTTGCCGCCTTAATAATAATAATAATAATAATAATAATAATAATAATAATAATAATAATAATAATAATAATAATAATAATTGTATTAATATAGCGCTTTTTTATTATGACATCCATTCAAAGCGCAGAGGTCGTAGGGGCACCACAAGTGATCGTTTAACCAGCGTACTCCATCTTTCCTTGTCCTCGGCAACCCTGATGGTTTCGCTCAGTGTCAACCGAATGTTGTCCTCCCACCTCTTTATCGGTGTCCTTCTTCTTCTACCTCCTTGCACTGTGCCTTGCGGGATGGTATTTGCAAGACCTGATAATGTGATGACGTAGCCATACCGTCGGAATATCCGTTTTTTCACCATTGTGGGCAGGTCATCGTCTTGTCCAATGGCTTGTGTGATGGCCTGTCGGACTTCGTCGTTGGTGATGTGCTGGGTATTGGAAATGCCCACGAATTTATACTTAAATTTAACCTCGAAATAAATAGGAAAAGAAGTGAAACAAAAACATGACCCTAATAACTTATGCCAAGACATAATACAAACGTGAACAAGAATATTTACAAGTAACATATAACAGATGATGGTAGAAGGGAAGGAAGAGAGCAGCTAAGGAGTGAGGGGGTGAGGGGCGAGTGATGTGACGGCTGTGGTCTGAATTAAGAAAGGAGGAACGATGGTGGCAATTCAATTCAAGTCAATTTAATTTATTGCGTCAAAATAAGGCCACCGGCCTGTAGACACGGGGTTAATCACGTGCCACCAATTCTAAAAGAAAACAGAATTATCAAAAATACATAAACAGAACAAAATTGAAGTGTTATGTACCTGGTTTTATAATAGTCGAGGTGTCCGAAAGTATTACAGATGCGTTTGATTACTGTTCTCTTTTCTTCATCGAGTAAAATATATACATGGCCAGGAGGAATGATGGTGCCAATGAGAGATAAGATGAGACATTTTGCATTTTGTAAAAATTCAAAAAATTGCTTGAAGTGCATGATTATAAATATTTTTCTTTGCCTTAAAAAATGTACCTGTTCTAGTAAACACAAATTCCTAGATATTTAAAAGAATCAACAATTTCAATAGAGTCAGAACCACAAGTAAAACTGTTTTGTTTTTCTGTTCAAATTAAAAATTATTATCTTTGATTTTGAAAAATTAACTCCATGGTTTCCCTTTAAAAAGAAAAGAACCAACATGGGGCTTTGCATGTGACAAATCCTTTTCGTTCGCCATTTTATTTTTAAATGTGCTGATCTGGTTGATGAAAGAGAAAGATAATTTGGTTCAATACCTTTTAATGATATTTTTAAAGTATGCAATAGTCAACACTTGTTTCAATTTTGACATGATGTTGGTTTGTTTTATCGCATATAAATCATATCCTCTTGTTTTGTATTCTTCGTTGGATTTTATTGGTGAGACTGATTTTATTTACATCTTTTATCATATTTAAATGTTAACAGTTTAGTCTGATTTTACTTAATTTTGTGTGGTCCTGATTCGGCTCTTGGCAGTCCGCTGGAGCCTATGTCCCCCAGTGGGAGTGCTGAGGGTTTCGATATAAATAGTATCCCCACTTTCTGGGATTTTAATGCTTTAAATTCCCACTGTCGCTGCTTTTCTCCTTTGTTCTTTCTCATTCCTATTCTGTTTTATCAATCTATTATACTATCTTCTTCTTAGCTAGACTAGTCCCCTGCATTTCTTGAAAACTCTTCCGGGGACAAAACTCCTCAGTTGTGTGTGAGGTCTGTTAAATCAGCTTGGGAATAATAGACGCTTTCTGCCAGGTGGTCACTGAGGCTTCCTATGATGTTGTTATCTGGTAGTGTAGGCATCTTATATGTATGTGTTTTGAGAGAGAGAGAGAGAGAGAGAGAGAGAGAGAGAGAGAGAGCGTTTATAATAGAATTTTTGTGTGTAGTATTTGAAATATAAAATTAAAAGATTACTTACTTATAATATTACTTCTAAATTTGTTTTAATGTTTATTCAACACATTTTAGTAACTGAACAGAATATTAAATCAAAGATTAGATTACGTTAAGATTATTGCTTTAGGTCCAGCGGACTCTTCCGAGCCAAATCAGGACCAGTATAGCTGAATCAGGACCACAAAATCAAGACCTCAACTTCGCTGAAAGAGGACTCGCCCATGATCCGCATAAGAGTTCTGCTGAAACAACCCTAGTGGTAACACTGAAGGCACTCCACCAGCCGGTCACTTTACAATAAAGACATCCCACGCAGGGGATGCTGATGCTATTCTCTAATTTATCGAACCCCCGTTTACAAAAAAAAAGAATACAAACATCATTATAAAATATCAACGAAACACATACATATAAAATGCCTACATTGCCAAATAATAACATAGGAAGCCCCAGTGACCACCTGGCAGAAAGCATCCAATATTTCCAAGCTGATCCAACAGACTTCACACACAAATTAGGAGGTTTGTCCCGAAGAGTTTTCAAGAAAAAAGGTAGGAGACTGGTCTAGCAAAGAAGAAGATAGTGCAGTAGATTGATATGTAGTAGATTGATAGAACAGAGTAGGAATGAGAAATAACAAAGGAGAAAGACAGCGACAGTGGGAATTCAAAGCACTGAATTTCCAGAAAGTGGGGATACTATTTATACTGAAACCCCGACACCCCCACAAGGGACAAAAAATGTGTAGGTCCGCTGGAAGTATTTTTTTTACTTAACAAAGTAGTCTTGTTGCCATAGATACTGGTAAAATTACAACACGCTGAGAGATCCGTTTTTCATAATTCAACTGGCTTTATTTTAAACAGAGATTTTGCAATCTTTGAGTCGGTTGTATTCAGCACAACTAGAATACCAATGTGGTAGGCTAGATTCACAATGGTCTGTTCATATGGCACGCTCATTTTTATATATTAAAAATTAATTTTTAAAAACTATTATAGCATTTAAAATACATCTATTGATGGCTTTGCTTGTGACAATGGAGGTGATCCAATGGTTTATTTTTCTATAGTTGTTTTTGGAGGCTTCTGGTTTTGCTTGTTACCTTTGTAATATTTACAATACAACAACAATAAAAGACAAATTTATTCATCTCAAACTGAGAAATTACAATGGCAGCATCAGCACAATTAGCAGAATACACAAGAATTAAAAATATAATTACATACACATGAGAAGTAATCCCATCAATAAATAATAAATAAAACAAATAAATAACAAAATATACGGTTAAATACATACAATAAACTAGAGGTGAATGTCATAAAAAGTAAACTGCCCCGATATATCACAAATAATATTTTCTCCGCAAAAAGCTACAATACAAAATGTACATTCCAACAATACAATACAATATCATACAATACAACACAAGACAATACAGCACAACACAATGCCACACAACTTTATTCCTCTCAAGCTGAGCAATTACAATTACAAAGGCAGCATTGGCGCAGAAATGACCAGTAAGAATAAGAATAAAAATTAAAAATGACCTTATGTACACACGGAGAGTACTCCCAATCAATAAGTAAATGTGCATAAGTAAACTATAAAATATAAACTATTTAACTATAAAACAAATATCACAGATAATAGTTTCTACCAGCAAAAATCTCCTCACTCTCTCTGGAATTATACCCACACTTACCCACTCACACAGCAGCTTATATCTATTGTCTATAGTGACACAAAATCAATCGTAAAAAAAAATAAAAAAATTCCACAGACCCTTGTATTACATTGTATAGGCGTTGAGAAGGCGGACAGCAGAGGGTACAAATGAGTTTGAATATCTTTTAGTTTTCGAAATGGGTTGAGCAAAACGAAGTTTTGAAGGCAGAAGTACAAGCTCATCGGCCAAAATATGTTCCGGTTTACTGACAATCTGTTTAGCTTTCCTTGTGATTTGCTCATTGTAGAAGGCAGATAGGTTCCGCTGCTCCTCACCGGTAATTTTGGAACACGTTTTCACAATGCTGAAGAGACTATTTCTATCCCTAACCGACAGACTAGGAAACCAGCATATGAATGAAAAAGTCAAAAGACTCTCAATGAAAGACAGGTAAAACAGACTAAGTATTTTTGTGTCTACTGAAAAAGAGTTAAGTTTTCTGAGAAGGTATACTCTCTGCTGCCCCCGCTTGACAATCGCTTCAGTATTGGCATCCCATTTCAGCTTATTATCGAAAATTGTACCAAGGTATTTGTAGGTCTCTACCATTTCAATATTTTCACCATGGATTGTGCTTGCAGCAACATCATCTCTGTCTCTTCTAAAATTAACAATAAGTTCTTTGGTCTTTATACATCAACCACCCAAAAGCCCCCAGACCAGCAGTTGCAACAAACTAACAAACTTGTTTGCTTGAAGAAGAATTTGACTCTACTGAATCTTCAAGTTTTGTTGCTAATGATTGTTAAGTTATTAGGTCTTCTTTTGACTGTTCTTTTTTTTAATTATATTTGCTTTTGTTTGCCTGTTCCATCTGTGCAATTATAAACTACAAATAGATTATAGTTTTAAATGAGTACTCATACTCACATCAGGCTACTTAATTTGTGTGTCAAGGCTTTCTGAGTGCGTGAGAAAATTAATATAAGCTCATATCCTAAACACTTGTTGTATGTATGTAAGCTACTATTAAAACGAGCTTAGTGCGCATGCGTACAAAAGGAGAAGAATACAGGGATTGTCCAAGGCTTGGTTTCTTCTGTGTAGGACAGACAGTCCATTGGCTTGGCAAATGCTTTTGTTTTTAATTCCCACATTCTCTTCGTTCTTTTTCTATCTTTTTCTCTTTCTCTGTATTTGTGAGAAAAGTGAAAACAATAAAGCGGGTTTGAGGTAGAGAGAGAGGCGAGGTTAAAAGTAATTAAAAAACATATTTTGTTGGGAGGGGGGGTGATACAGAGGGGTGGAGATGAACAGCTTATTTCTCCGTCTCTATGTGAACTTTCGAATGTATAATATACAGTTGTTATTATCACACAAAGTAATCGCTGTCACCAGCACTCTCTTGCAAAGATTTGGTGAAGATGAGGGAAGTTGAGTTGATGAATGGAAATGTTATTGATTTTGACTTTGTCAATCAGTTTGACAAAAAGCAGTATCTGACCACGTTAACATTAGGCCTATCGTGTCATAAGCATACTGATTGGAAACTGGCACATGTTCCGTACGGCACTATTAAAAACAAGCAACTGTTATAGAGAATGGTTTTGTTAGCAACCCGTGAGTAAGAATTGTGACATTTCGTCAGCGTTATGGATATGGTCGCTGTAACGGATCGGTTTTCATAATCCGTATACTTTAATATTATCTATCATATTTAGAGTTTCATTTAAATAAACGACATATAATCACGCGACCTTTTTAAACAGACACTTAATCACATGTCATATAAACACAGGCACAAATACTCACATGACAGAGAAACATATGTACAGATAATCACGGCGACAGACAAAGAATTCTAAACACACGACGTATAATCAGAGCATTTAAAACTTGATAAATATAATTTAATTTTATATTGTTTGTATTGTATTGCATAGTTGGAAAGTGATGATAGTTCAAATAAACCTAGTAGAAATGTAGTAGCTTGTAGAGTTCACAATTAAAGATTTCAATTGGAAATACGTTGGTTTTCTGGTTACAGTTAAAAAAAATATACTCAACAGGTTGAAACCCCAAGCTGAACAAATCATAGCTGAAGAACAAGCAGGATTCAGGGCAGGGCGAAGTACCACCAAAGAGGGTATAATAATCTGCGAGAAATACCTACAGCACGAGCAACATCTATATCATGTGTTTGTAGACATCAAGAATGCGTTTTACCGAGTCTGGCATGCAGCACTGTGGGCAACCATGAAAGTGTACAACATCAGCTTTAAAATTATTGAAGTCATCAAAAGCCTGTATGACAAGGCTACCAGTGCAGTCCTCCACAACGGCGCCATCGGAAGTGGTTCAGAACAACAATCGGTGTGCGTCAGGGATGCCTAATCTCTCCAACACTCTTCAACATCTTCCTAGAGCGCATCATATCAGATGCCTTTGCAGATCACGAAAGTACAGTCAGCATAGGGGGTACAGCAATCTTCGACCTTTGTTTTGCGGATGGCATTGATGGATTGGCTGGAGAGGAACAAGAACATAAACAGCTGGTACAGACTTTTGACACCATCTCCAGAGCCTATGGAATGGAAATAGGTGCAGAGAAGACCAAAATGATGACCAACAACACCAATGGCATAAACACAGACAGCAAAGTCCAAGGCCAATCCCTCAACACAGTGCACAGCTTCAAATATTTAGGAGCCTTTGTATCAGACAATGGGTCCCGACAGGAAGTCCTCTCTAGGACCGCACAAACAACTGCTGCCCTGGCGAGGTTGAAGCCAATGCCTTCATATTGGGCATACTTATGTCACCCACAGTTTTCTTTTTAAAGGAGATGAACCACCATGGTGCTTTGCATGTGATAAATCCTTTTCCGTTCGCTATTTCATGTTTGAATGTGCTGATCTGTTTGAGGAAAGAGAAACATATTTTGGTTCAATACCTTTCAAAGAGATTTTTAAAATATGCAATGGTCAACACCTGTTTCAAATCTTACATGATGTTGGTTTGTTTTATCGCATATAAATCATGTCGTCTTGTTTTGTGTTGGTTAGATTTTATTGGTAAGACTGAATTTAGTGATTTGATTGAAGAAAAAGAACGTATTTTCAATACATCAGTTTTAAAGAAGATTTTTTCAAGAGGTTGCTTGTGAAAGTTTGTTTGAGTATTTAAGAGTAACAGGCTTGTTTTTTAAGATTTGAACCATTTTATAATAGTTTAAGATAACGTCTCTCTGGTCCTGATTTGGCTCGGAAGAGTCCGCTGTACCTAAAGCAATAATCATGTAATGTAACGGAAAGACAGGACCATCAGTCTACATTCCAAGGTAAGACTGCTTCGCTCCCTTGTCATCTCCATCTTCCGATACGCTTGCGAAACATAGACCCTCACAGCAGATCTACAACGAAGAATACAAAGCATGGAGATGAGGTGCTACAGAAGACTTCTGGGCATTTCCTATACCCAGCACATCAACGACGAAGTCCGACAGACCATTACACAAGCCATTGGACAACACAATGACCTGCTCACAGTGGTGAAAAAACGGAAACTCCGATGGTATGGCCACGTCACCAGATCTTAAGGTCTTGCGAAGACACAGTGCAAAGAGGTAGAAGAAGGGGGAGACCGAAAAGGAGATGGGAGGACAACATTCGAGAATGGACTGGTTTTACACTGAGCGAAACAATCAGGGTTGCTGATGACAGGGAAAGATGGAGTACACTGGTTAACCGATCATCTGTGGTGCTCCCACGACCTCCGAGTTACGAGATTGAATAGGAAAGAATATGATAGGATAGGATAGGTTAAGAAATTAAATGAAATCTACAATTCGAGTTAGTGGAGTTGAAAGGTAAAGATTTAAATGGGAAATATAAATTATTGGTTTTGTGGTTAATGGTTGCTATGGCGACACACAGATTCTGCTACTTTTGGTGTTTCCACAAAGGGACGTTCAACAGTAATATACAGAAATGTGGAATATGTTAAAAGTGCGTGAAAATAAGAATGGAGAAATATATTTACGTTGTAAAATATATCAGTTAAAAGCGTAATGCTTATTTGAAGACATTAGGAGATCGAATCGTCAGCAACAAAGATCAAGAACATACTCATCAATGCAACCTTTCAACATCACTCGCTCGTCTTTCTGTCGGCCATTGTGTGTATAGCCTTATGCTTTATTGCCTCTGAATCATGAAATGTTGTGAGTTTTAATTGTTATTTTGTTGTCATTTATGTCGCGTGTTTAAAATTCTTGTGGTAATCTGTCGGTGTGATTATCTGTCCATATGTTTGTCTGTCGTGTGATTTTCTGTGCCTGTGTTTTATCTGACGCGCGATTAAGTGTCTGTGTTTAAGAGTCGCGTTATCATCTGTTGTGTGTTTAAATGTCGGCACTCCCATATTTAGAGGTAAACTATTTTATATGTTTTTGTACTGCTATGGCTTATCATAATGTCGCAGTTAAAAAAAAAATCGACCATTTTCATTGGTCAAACTTTGGTTTTTTAATTTATAAATTTGTGAGTATGTAACGGGTCCCCCATACGCCCAGGTGTTCGGGGACCTAAATTTTACTCTACATATGTGTCAATTTACTGGGCGTTAGGTGCACCTATCGTTGTGACGTCATTTGTTTTCGTTACATAAGCATACGAGCTTGTTGATGTTATACACTGGGGGACAACATAAACAATTCTAGAAATGCTGATGTAATGTTTGTAATAAATTTTTTTTTCAAGTGTCTATTTAACTACGTGGGTTTTCATTTTGTTAATTAAGGTTATTAACTTGGACTTTAATGGTTTGTTTAGCTACTACATAATTTTTGACATTTATAAATATAGCCGTGCGGGCTACAAGAATATCTGATCATACGATACGTGGGCTTCACTCTGTCTCTGTTCGGTTTGAACTAGCTGTGTGCATTTATTTGAGATCTACTTTTCAGATCCCGTAAAGCACATAACCATTAGACTTAGCATTAAATTCTCTATCATAATTATAAACTTTATATTTGATGTATGTAGCAGCTTTGAAGGGATGGGCGATGCATATGACGTTGATAAAGACACCACGCTGTTATAGGCTATGCCTCAACGGGTATCGTCCCTCAGTTTGAAAACAAACCGACTGGCCAGTGTAGTGTGTAGCGTGACATCCGGCCTTTGTAACACATGATAAGAACAGAGTTTTGAATGACGCTATAGCAAATATTTTACACTGTAACACTTTAAATTTGATATTTTCCGATGCCTTAGTTCCTTCTCTGCCAGTAGACGTTTAAATCAAATATTAGTGTATAGGGACATACAAATATGAAGGGAAACATAGGGCGAAGTTGTAAGAAGATTCCAAACTTGTTGCTGATGTTTTAGATGTTTTTCACTCACACACAAAACAAACGCTCATCTAGATCTCAAAAACATGTGGTACAAAGGCAAGGGGGGCGCTAGTGGAAGACAGAAAAGAACTATAATTTTTATTTCTGGAATTTGAGATTAACTGCATCCAATACCACCATTGAAGAGAGGGAGAAAATCGGAGTACCCGAGAAAACCCTCGGTGACTTCGCTAGTCTTGTACCTAGGTCGCATAAGTTCGCCCCCTGCGGGAATGGGACCCGCGACCTTCGGCATAGGAAACCGGCGACGCACCCACGGCGCCACGAAGTTGTAATAGCTCCTTCTTATCGTCACGCTCATAAGATAATTGCCTAACTCAATTTTCATAGTTTCGAGATAAACGATAAAAACATGTTATTTTTTAAACTGAAAATTCTTTAAAGATTTTTTTTGCATATATCTTCACAGAATGAAGTTGCCAATGTATGTTGAAGCCAGTTTTGAGAAATGTGCGTTCGTTTGCCTGCAAACTGATTTAGGCAGAATGAGCACTAACAAAAGCTGAGATAGGCAAGAAGTGAAACTTCAGATAGGCATAAGAAAGTTTTTAAAAGACAAAAACACAAGATAGGCAATATTGATTTTTTTTCATTTAATCAATAACATAAAGATAAACAAAAAACTTCATGTACTTGCAATGTCAACGGTAAAACATGACAAGCCTAAAGAAACAACACATAGTTTTTTTCATAAACCTACACATCTTCTATGCGCTTGCAAACAAAATGTCAATAGAAAGAATCCTTTTTAATTTAATGTGATCTAACAAACTGTGATCTACTTGCAGCAGTGATGTATTACTTTCCTAGACTATTCCTGTCCTATCCAGTAACTCGGAGGTCGTAGGAGCACCACAGATTATCGTTTAACCAGCGTACTTCATCTTTCCCTGTCTTCAGCAACCCTCATGGTTTCGCTCAGTGTTAAACCAGTCCATTCTCGAATGTTGTCCTCCCACCTCTTTTTCGGTCTCCCTCTTCTTTTACCTCCTTGCACTGTGCCTTGCATGATAGTCTTTGCAAGACCTGATGATCTGGTGACGTGGCCATGCCATCGGAGTTTCCGTTTTTTTACCACTGTGAGCAGGTCATCGTGTTGTCCAATGGCTTGTGTGATGGTCTGTCGGACTTCGTCGTTGGTGATGTGCTGGTGTATGAAATGCCCAGAATCTTATGTAGCACCTCATCTTCATGCTTTGTATTCTTTTTTTTTATTTCATTTTTTTGTACAGGTATGAATTAGAATGATGTGAGTCAGTACAGAATGAAAGTGATGATGTTGCAGTCAGAAGTAAGTCTTCACAGTGCATATATCACATGTTTTAACATATTAAATTTTTCTTAGAAATGTATATTTCAAACATCAAAAATATCATTGTACAAAAGCCATTTCTGGCAAAAAAGATGGTATTGTAGTTCCATTTTGTGTACATGTTCATCTATCTGATATTGATATTTCAGATATCGCAAAAATATATTTAAATGAGGTTTTGACCCACTGAAACGGCATTTGTATATATAGTATTTTGCATGTATTATTATGAAACTAAGGATGTCATCTGTTTGAACATTATTTTCACAACCAAATAAAACTAGGCATTTTGAAAAACTCAGTCTACTTATATGAACACATTTTTCTTTCAAATGTCTTTCTAAATCGTTCCAAAATGTATATGAATATGGACAAGACCATAGGTAGTGAAGAATTGTATCTTTATCTCTTTGACAGAAAGAACATTGGTTACTTTCTGTAATACCCATTTCTTTAAGAATTGAATTTGTTACTAATATTCTAAATACAATTTTCATCTGAAACCATCGTAATCTAATTTCTTTCAATTTGTAGATTGCCAAGTAAACCTTGTCCCAATTTATTTCTTCCTCAATAATATCTTGCCATTTTTTACAAGGATTCGAGATATTAATTTTAGGAACCAATATATCATAAAATGTTCTAGAACCTTTGGGTGATTTAATCATCATAGAGTATGCTTTGGTTTCTTCATTAAAAGTTTTATCTTCAATTTCTATATCTGTTGTTTTGAGATATTCCTTAATTGAGCCAAGACAACTGTAATACTCTAGAACATTTGTTCTTATATTGTATTTTTGTTTAAACTGTAAATATGTATAAAATGTTCCATTTTCCTTCAATAAATCTTTAACAAAATAAATATTTTTATCTGTCCAATGTTTATAACAAAACATCTTGTTTTCTATCTTAAATTTATTATTCCAAAAAATTGGCTCAATTAATATTTCTTTACTATTTTGAGGCTGTACTTTATTAAAAAAAATCTCTATACGCAGAGAATGTGTCTGTCCAAAAAGAATTCATACAACTTTTACATATATAATGCGGGCCAAATTTTTGAATATTATCTATCTCATTCTCAGGACAATAAGTGTGTAAAATGTTATACCATTTTGGCTGATCTTTGTATAATTTCTTAAACCATGACATCTTCAATGAACAAATAAATAGTTTTATGGACGGGACGCCCAGTCCACCTTGTTTTATATTACGAATTGCAGTATTTCTTTTCACTTTATCTTTTTTATTATCCCAAATAAATTCAAAGCACATCTTTTGCAATTCTTTTATCATTTCGTCAGGTGGATTGGGAAGTATCAACCACAAGTACACAAGTTTGGAAAGAATAAGTGATTTTAAGACAGCTACTCTGCCCAAAGGTGTACTTGTTCTTTTAATCCAAGTTAAAAACAGAACTCGTATTTCCATCATTTTTTCTGCAAAGTTTAAATTCGCCATGCCCTCTAAATTGTTAGTAAACCATAGACCAAGTATTTTGAATGTTGGTGGATTCCATTCCATTTTCATATGGTTTAAAAAAATTTCTTTAGAATTTCGTTTACTACCAAGCCAAACATTAAGTGTTTTATCATAATTAAGTTTTAACCCCGACATATTTTCAAAACTTTCTAATGTTTGAAATAATTTTTCATATGAGTGTTTTTGTCCATCTAAAATCAGCGTAGTATCATCAGCAAATTGATTTATTTTAAACTGTGTGTTAGATACAGTTATGCCAATGATTTCATCGTCCTCCCTAATTTTACAAGCTAAGATTTCTACGCATAAAAGAAATAAGTATGGGGAGATTGGATCTCCTTAACGGCATCCACGATTAATATTAAATTGTCTTGAAGTTTTCCCATTTACAGTTACAGAAGATTTTATATTATTATAAAAGGCCAATATCCATTTGCATATATCCTTTCCAAAGCCGAAATGTTCTAAAACCAAATTCATGAAATTCCAGTTCACAGAGTCGAACGCTTTTTCGAAGTCAATCGAAACCAACAGGCCAGGCATATTTTGAGTATCTAAATAATGAATAAGATCATAAATGCAACGTAAATTATCTCCAATATATCTTCCAGCGATAAATCCTGTTTGGTCTTCATTTATTAACATAGGAAGTACTGTTTTTATTCGATTTGCAATGCATGAAGAACCAATTTTATATGTAACATTTAATAGAGAAATGGGGCGCCAATTTTTCAAATACTCTCTTGATTTGTCCCCTTTTGGAATACAAATAATTAGACCTTCTCTTTGTGTAATAGACATTTCTCCCTTAGTAAATCCTTCATTTAGAGATCTTATAACGAGCGTTCCTATTTTCTGCCAAAAAAATTTGAAAAAATCAACGGTCAGACCATCAGTTCCTGGGCTCTTACCATTAGACATATTCTTTAAAGCACATGAGGCTTCCTGTATAGTTATTAATCCTTCAAGCGTTTCGGCTTTATCTTTTGTCAATTTAGGTAGTGTTTTTACATAATCCTCTATAACTACTTTTTCTACAGGTCTTTCCGAATACAGATTTTGAAAAAACTTCTTAGTTTCATTTAACATGTCTTCTGTATCTTCAAGAGACTGTCCATCATTAGTAGTTAACTTGAACATTTGTTTACTTATATAATGTCGCTTTTCTAAATTGCAGTAGTATTTATTTATTTTTTCACCCTGTGATGCCCATTTTGCTTTTGATCGAAGCAATATGCCTTCCATTTTAAGTTGTCTAAGGTTAGCTAGGCTTTGTTTTTTTTCTTGCAATTCCTCGTTTTCAGAATCTGACCTAATTGCCATTTTCTCTAAGTTTTCAATATCTTTTAATAAATTAAATTCTTGTTTTTGATTGTCTTTTTTCTTTTTTGAACTAAACTCAATTGTTTTACTGCGTATGTTCATTAATAGGACGTCCAAGAATAACTGGTCTGAAATAGTAAATTGTATGTCTTGTAATGGTATTGTACTTAGATCTTGCATGTTGTAAGGTGTAGCTGCATAGTATATTATAGTATCTTGTATCAGTTTATTAATTTCTTGCGCGTACCTAAAATCCTTCAATAAAGATGAATTGAATTTCCAAGAGCTTGTGTGTTTGTTTTCTTGTGAATTCAATTTCCAAACTAATAAGTGAGTGGTCGCTTCTATAACCATACAAAATATCTGCATGCTTAACACATGTTAAAAGGTTCTCTGAAATTAGAAAAAAATCTAATCTGGCCTGCTGGCTTGGATTAGTTCTACGCCAAGTAAAACGTTTCATTTCAGGATTTATTTCACGCCATATGTCAATAAGTTGAAAATTTGCACTTAATTCAATAACTATTTCCCGAGCTTTTGGATTATTTATATGCTTATAATTCTGATAATCTACTGAGGGATTTAAAACCAGATTCCAATCTCCTGCCATAATAATAGGACAATCTGCAAATTCAATTAGACAATCTTGTATTTTTTTTATAGAAGTCTGGATTATCTCTATTGGGGCCATAAATATTAACTAAAACGATATTTTGATTTATTGTTTTTAATTTAACAATTAAATAATTTCCATCTAAGTCTTTTATAACCTTCTCAATTTTGAAGTCAAAATTATTATTAAACAGTATTGCCACTCCTCTAGATTGTGAATTATTAGACGCAAAACAGCATTCAAATCCCCATTCAGCTCTTATTTGTTTTTCAACGGAAGGTTTAAAATGAGTGTCATTTAGAAAGTATATTGAACATTGTTTTTGTCTTAAAAACTGGAAAACATCGCGTCTTTTTTGAAAATCTGAAAGCCCCTGACAATTACAAGAACCAATTATAAGTTTGTGTTTAATATATAAAAATTATATTCTGAATAAAGATCACAAACATTCTGCACCAAGTAATAAACTTTAATACCTGTATTTTTAACAACAAGCAAACGAAACATTCTGTAAATCCTTTACAGATTAAACATAGGAAAATGGATACAAGTAAATCAACAACACCACACACAAAAAGAAAAAGAAAACAAAGTGATTGGTCGGTACGCTTCCTGAGTGGTACAGATGCCGTAATATCCTCCATGGTAATTACATGTATAATTTTCCAAATCCCAAGAGGAACATGGGCATATTTTTTAGCAAATACTTTATAATATTTATTAACATGTACGTTGTCGCATAACAATGAAACACCATATAATTTAAGTAGACAAACTCAAAAAAAAAAAAGATACTAATTAATTACAAGGTAAGATCACACGTTTTGGAAAGACAGTAACTCTTTCTCCAAATTTTTATACAATGCTTGAAGAAAAAACCAAAACACGAAGAATCAGAAGCAACACTATCGAGAATTTTACTGGTCAAAAAGTTCAAAATAAAAACAAAAAGATAAAGCAATTCTCAAATTATTATACAAGCGGCTCTCCATTCTGAACATGGTTTATAAATGAGTGAGAATACAAAAATCTATTTTCGAAAACATGTATTTATCTAATACCTCGGATCTATATTTGAAATACATTCAAATTTATAATAACACAATCACAAAAAAGTTCCAGTACTAAATATATTTTGCATAATAAGCACTTTCTCATTATTTCTTTAAAATAAAAATAAAAAAACACTAAAAATTTTTTTTTAATAAAGATCATACTAATTAAAATCAATACGAGAATAATAATGTGAATACAACAAGAATAAAGTTAACATAAAAACAAAGAGTTATAATACTTCAACAAAGTATGATATCATACTGCAGCAAGTAGAAATTGAAAGTTCTTTCCCTTGTGTTTACATTCATAACAGTGTGTACCACAGAGTTCTTTTCTCTTGTACGCCAGAGCGTCGTTATTCTAAAACAAATATTTAGATAACACAACTGTATAGGAATTATTTAAGTAAACCTCATATTGAAAAAGGTGTAAATGTCTGTTCATTTCTATTTAGATACGTTTCCAGCGTTCACCTTCTTTTTCTTCCATAAACACACTCTTTCCCCTCTCCCTCACACGCACAATTTTCCCATCTTTCTTCATCATCACTGCTTGAGAGGAACATGGGCATACTTTTTAGCAAATACTTTATAATATTTATTAACATGTACGTTGTTGCATAACAATGAAGCACCATATAATTTAAGTAGACACACTCAAAGAAAAAAACAACAACAAGATACTAATTAGGAACAAAAGTGTTTTAAATTTATATTGAACCATTACAAGGTAAGATCACACGTATTGGAAAGACAGTAACTCTTTCTCCAAATTTTTATACAACGCTTGAAGAAAAAACAAAAAAAAACCGAAGAATCAAAAGCAACACTATCGAGAATTTTACTGGTCAAAAAGTTCAAAAAAAAAAACAAAAAGATAGAGCAATTCTCAAATTATTATACAATCGGCTCTCCATTCTGAACATGGTTTATAAATGAGCGAGAATACGGAAATCTATTTTCGAAAACATGTATTTATCGAATACCTCAGATTTATATTTGAAATACATTCAAATTTATAATAACACAATCACAAAAAAGTTCCAGTACTAAATGTATTTTGCATGTTGTAATAAGCACTTTCTCATTATTTCTTTAAAATAAAAAAAATAAACACTAAAAATTTTTTTTAAATAAAGATCATACTAATTAAAATCAATATGAGAATAATAATGTGAATACAACAAAAATAAAGTTAACATAAAAACAAAGAGTTATAATACTTCAACAAAGTATGATATCATACTGCAGCAAGTAGAAATTGAAAGTTCTTTCCCTTGTGTTTACATTCATAACAGTGTGAACCACAGAGTTCTTTTCTCTTGTATGCCAGAGCGTCGTTATTCTAAAACAAATATTTAGGTAACACAACTGTATAGGAATTATTTAAGTAAAACTCATATTGAAAAAGGTGTAAATGTCTGTTCATTTCTATTTAGATACGTTTCCAGCGTTCACCTTCTTTTTCTTCCATGAACACACTCTTTCCCCTCTCCCTCACACGCACAATTTTCCCATCTTTCTTCATCATCACTGCTTGTTTCTGCAAATCACTACGTTGTTTGCGTAAATTTAATGGTAGGTCAGTTTTTATCGACAATTTTTTCCCCTTCAATTTTATAGCAGACTTCAGCACACTGTCCCTGTCTTTCAAACGGATGAATCGCACAATGCATGTGTCACCGCGCAACGGATGACAAGTCGCCATTTCAATCTGTTCTGAGTCATGCAAGCCTAGCTCGTCTCGAAAAAATGCACGAACTTTAGCTTCACAGTTCACAGAGTTAGTTTGTATGCCCCACAAGAGCAGATTATACTTTCTAGAATTAAATTCCAAGTCTTCAATTCGTTGTTCTAGAGCTTCTCTTGTCTCATTTACCTTCTTGTCGATTGCGCAAATCTTACTTTCAATACTGTCTGTCAGTACCGAAATCTGCTCTCTCACCTCTTGAAACTCGCTAGACAATTTCTGTGCCCAAGCTGGTGGGTCCTCGTCATCCCCAGAGTTCCCAGCAATGGATGTATATCGATTCATGGTGTTGGTTTGGTTTTGTGTCTTCCTGGGAGGCATGTTTAGTGGAGGATTTGTCAAGGCGCTGTCTATTCCGCCATTAACCAAACCGGAAGTCCTGCTTTGTATTCTTCGCTGTAGATCTGCTGTGAGGGTCCATGTCTTGCAAGCGTATAGGAAGATGGAGATGACAAGAGAGCGCAGCAGTCTTACCTTGGAATGTAAACTGATGGTCCTGTCTTTCCAAATTGGCTTCAACCTCGCCAGGGCAGCAGTTGTTTTTGCGATCCTTGAGAGAACTTCCTGTCCGGAGCCATTGTCTATTACTTTGTACTTGACTAAAGGCATCATAGAACACATCCTCTCCTCATAAAAAGACATAATACACAAACACATCTTCTGTGTGCTTGCAAAATAAAAAAAATTAAACACAAATAATTATTGTTAATGTGATCCAAACTAAAGGTGCAGTAAAGTGTGTACTTGACTGTTGGCATCTTATCACACTCCCCCTTCCCTTACTTTTTACCCTTGTAAAATGTTATTCATTTATTTAATTAACTCAAAGCATCATGGAACACTCGCTCTCCTCTTAAAGGTAATTATTAAACTTGCTTAATTAACTTCTGTGAGCTTGCAAAACAAACAATTATTTGTATGTGATCCATAAAAAAGGTAATTCACTTGCAGCAGTGAAGTATTACTTTGTACTTGACTCCATGCATCATAGAGCACTCCCTCTCCCCTCCCCTACTACCTGCTCCCAGGCATAGAAAGTCTTTTCCGGACAGGACGTCTCTGTGTGCTTTGTAGAGATCTATTCAGGGCTGCCATTTCCATCTTAGTGTGAAATGGAACGTTTCAAGTTCTTACAAGACACTAATATCTATTCCACTTGACCGGGGCTAAACCATGTTAGACGCTCAACGTGAAGCACCTGCAACATTTTTATTTCACATAAAGTGGCAATAACTTCCTCGGGGTGATCTTCCAGTTGTGGCAAAGTGTGAAGTTGCAGATGGGTAAGCGGTAGTTGAGCTAAGCAGCTCAAGTCTGAGAGTGAAAAGCTCGAATTCCCACTGGCCCTAAACACTTTGATTCCTACTTCCTGCCCATGCACTTGTCTCTTGGACAACTCTTCCGGGACAAAACTACTCATTTGTGTGTGAGGTCTCTTGGATCAGCTTGTGAATATTGGATGCTTTCTGCCAAATGGTCACTGGGGCTTCCTATGATATTATTTGGCAATGTAGGCATTTTATATGTATGGGTTTTGTTAATATTGTATAATGATGCTTGTATTCTATTTTGTTTTGTAAACGGAGGTTCGATAAATTAGAGTATAGCCTCAGCGTCTCCTGCGTGGGATGTCTTTATTGTAAAGTGACCGGCTGGTAGATTGCCTTCAGTGTTACCACTAATGTTGTTTCGGCAGATCTTTTAAGCGGATCAGGGGTGAATCCTCTTTCACTTCTCTGGTCCTGATTTGGCTCGGAAGAGTGTGCTGGACCTAAAGCAATAATGTAATGTAATGTCGTCTTCCTCACTTGATGAGGAGGACTCAGGCTGGTAGCTTCCCGCGCTTCATCACAGTCGTGGGGATCTATGGACACACGCATATACAGACGCATCTATAAATAAATATGCTCGATATTTTATGTAACATAAAACGAGAACAATGGTTAGCAATGCTAAATGGTAAATAGCCAAGTATTTTAACTTTATTTAACGTTTTTTTTTTTACAGTCAGTCTGCCGTTTAAGACAAAATGCCTATCTCAGCTCTGTCTTAATTTGCAAATTGCCGATATCAATCGCTTCACATTAAAGATGATACTTGGAACAGCATTTATAGCCATTTTCCTACAACACCTAAGAATAACAAGTTCTAAAATTGATTACTTACCTTCGTCTTCTGATTGAAGTATGTTTTGCAACATCTCTGTTGCTTTTTCAGCCCAAAATTGTTCAATGCGTCTGGGCGCCGCCATATTGGTTGCAAAATGCCTATGTCAGGAATGAGATATGCAATTTGGCATACGAAGCTGTGGCGACCGTTACGATTTAGATAGAGACTTGTACTCTCTAGCACAGATGGCTTGTCTTCCCAGGGCTTTGTTTTTACCCCTACTGCACAACTGCCTAAGTCTGAGTTAGGCATTTATGTTATGAGCGTGACGTTATAATATTTGTTGGGAATTAAAAATCAGTGGTTTCATCGGGCTGATAGTCTAGATCTAGCTCGTCTTCAAAACATAAACTCCGCGGGTGCTAATGCTGATCTGTTAGGCTGATTATACATGAGGAAAACGCTGAATGCAAATTGTACTAAAATCGTTTTGGAGCCACTTAATTATAAAAACAAAAACACAAACAAACCAAACAAACAGGGATTTGTTTGTTCGTTTGTTTTTTTCCTTCTCCAAAACTGCATTTTGGTAGTGTTTTGAATGGACACCTATGATATGTAAGAAATGTTTCTTCTTACTGATTGCAGTTTACAAAGAGAAACAGAATGAACATCATGATGGGGTCACTGTTGCTGATATGGGCCTGTGCTCCTGCTTTATCTACCGGGACCTTACCCGCCGGTAAGTTCTTCCTTCTTTCCTTCCTTCCCATAAGTTATGGTGTTTTCTTGTTTCTATCGTTCTTTCTTACGTTAATTTAAAAAAAAAAAAAAAAAAAAAACTTTACGTTCTTCTTTTCTGTTCTTTTTTCGTGTTCTGAGACTTCTACATCTTAGTCAGAAGCATTACTGTAACGAACGCATTTCGTACACGTTTGTGTAGGTAGACGTTATGACTTATTATCGATTAGACCGGAATTTTACGTGTGGGAATAACAATTTTGTATTGTGAGCTGTTGTTAATTCAGAGATTCCATATCAGTTGGGTTGAGCGGACGTGGTCGTTGGTGCTCTGAGAAAGCGGGATTCGTCTAGTGGGATACTATAGCAATATCAAAGAATACAGGTATTTATTATTATTATTATTATTATTATTATTATTATTATTATTATTATTATTATTATTATTATTATTATTATTATTATGGATAATAAGCTGTAAAGCTATTAATACGAAAAGGGAAAGTATTGCTTTTTATGAATTATTATGTTTGAAGTGCAGAAGAACCCATGTTTGAAGGAAGTACGATAACTCCTGTCAATTCTTATTTGATCATGTAATTATAATAATAATAATAATAATAATAATAATAATAATAATAATAATAATAATAATAATAATAATAATACAGTACATTTGTATCGCGCGGTACCTCGCAAACGGTAAGGAATGCGAGCTCGCCGCGCTTGACAATACTCGTGCAATCACACACACACACACACACACACACACGCACACATACACACACAGAACAGGTATACACTTATCAAATGGTTAAATAATTACAGTAAAAACATGGCCATGCAAAGCAAAAGATAATATGAATACCAAGAACCAAGCCGGTGCCGCCACCATCCTTGAAAAGATGACGTGACTTGGTAAAAGATTACATATTATTATATGTGATAAAGTTTATAACTATGATGCCATGTTGTATTCATTCACATGTGAAGATATGGGGATGAAATAGGAATGTAATTCAGTTGTATAATGTGTAGATATATCTATTGATGAATGAATGTGCAGTAATATGTTATAAATTGAAGGTGAGCTGTGATTGTAATATTTGGTTCATAGTCCATTGTGTGTAGGCTACGCAATGTGTGTACTGTGTTAAAGTGGCAATAGGTATTGTCATAAGAATTGTGACAATAGTGAATGTAGTAGTGTGGTGGCATAGAGAAGACATTCTACAAAGGAAATGATCTCCAAGCATTCTGAGTTATAGTAATGTGTCAAAGACACATACAGACTCTTTTAAGTATCCTATCCTATCCTATCCTATCCTATCCTATCCTGTCCCGTAACCCGAAGGTCGTAGGGGCACCACAAATGATCGTTTAACCAGCATACTCCATCTTTCTCTGTCCTCAGCAGCCCTGATGGCTTCGCTCAGTGTCAAACCAGTCCATTCTCGAATGTTGTCCTCCCACCTCTTTTTCGGTCTACCTCTTCTTCTACCTCCTTGCACTGTGCCTTGCAGAATAGTCTTTGCAAGGCCTGATGATCTGGTAACGTGGCCATACCATCGGAGTTTCCGTTTCTTCACCACTGTGAGCAGGTCATCGTGTTTTCCAATGGCTTGTGTGATGGTCTGTCTGATTTCATCGTTGGTGATGTGTTGGGTATAGGAAATGCCCAGAAGTCTTCTGTAGCACCTCATCTCCATGCTTTGTATTCTTCGTTGGAGATCTGCTGTGAGGGTCCATGCTTCGCAAGCATATAGGAAGATGGAGATGACAAGGGAGCGCAGCAGTCTTACTTTGGAATGTAGACTGATGGTCCTGTCTTTCCAAATGGGCTTCAACCTTGTCAGGGCAGCAGTTGTTTGTGCGATACTGGAGAGGACTTCCTGTCGGGACCCATTGTCTGATACAATGGCTCCTAAATATTTGAAGCTATGCACTGTGTTGAGGGATTGGCCTTGGACTTTGATGTCCGTGTTGATGCCATTGGTGTTATTGGTCATCATTTTGGTCTTCTCTGCACTTATTTCCATTCCATAGGCTCTGGAGGTGGTGTCAAGCCTCTGTACCAGCTGTTCAAGTTCTTGTTCCTCTCCAGCCAATCCATCAATGTCATCTGCAAAACGAAGATTGGAGATTGCTCTACCCCCTATGCTGACTGTGCCTTCATGGTCTGCAAGTGCATCTGACATGATGCGCTCTAGGAAGATGTTGAAGAGTGTTGGAGAGAGTAGGCATCCTTGACGCACACCGATTGTTGTTCTGAACCAGTTCCCGATGGCGCTTTTGTGGAGGACTGCACTGGTAGCCTTGTCATACAGGCTTTTGATGACTTCAATAATTTTAGGGCTGATGTTGTACACTTTCATTGTTGCCCATAGAGCTGCATGCCAGACTCGGTCAAACGCCTTCTTGAAGTCTATGAACACATGATATAGATGTTGTTGGTGCTGTAGGTATTTCTCACAGATTATTTTGAGGTTGAAAATCTGCTCAGTGGTACTTCGCCCTGCCCTGAATCCTGCTTGTTCTTCAGCTATGATTTGTTCAGCTTGGGGTTTCAACCTGTTGAGTATTATTTTCAGGAGGACCTTGCTGGGATGGCTGATGAGGCTGATGGTGCGGTAATTTTCACACTCCTGGAGGTTACCTTATTTGGGAAGAGTGATGATAAGCGACTGGGTCCATGGTATAGGCCACTCCCCACTCTGCCAGATCTTGTTACAGATAATGGTGAGGGCATCAATCATCGCTTCTCCTCCTGCTTGTAGCAGTTCCGCGGGTATGTTGTCCACTCCCGCTGACTTCCCTTTCTTTAGCGATTGCACTGCTGCCTCAACTTCTTCCCGGAGAATTGGGAGGATTTCTTCTTTTTCTCTGTTCTCGGGACATGCTATAACTGATGGGTCTCCATTTGGTGTATGTTTTCTTAAGTTCAGAGCAGTACTCTGTCCATCTGTCCAAGACTTCTTGTTCTTCTTTAAGGCATATGCCAGACTTGCTTTGGATCGTGGAGACTTTGGGCTGTTTGACACTTGTCAGCCGCTTCACAGTCTGGTAGGCCTTCTTGCTGTAGTTCTTGTTCAGACGGTTCTCTATTTCCGGGCATTGATCTTCTATCCAGTTCTCCTTTGGTGTGCGCATGCCTTTTCGGATGTCATTGTTGATTTTTCGGTAGACGTCAGCTCCCTGTGAGGTGTTCTTTTTCTTTTTTATCTCTCTTCGAAAACCTACAGGCGGTCCTTGACCAAGTGCCAAAGAAGGACATAATCATATTGCAAGGCGACTGGAATGCCAGGGTTGGCCAAGATGTGCACCACATCTGGGGAGACACATGTGGACCCCACTGCAACAACGAGACAAATGACAGGGGTCTGAGACTCTTGGAGTTTGCCAGATACAACAATCTGATACTGGCAAACACGCTTGGTCTCCACAAAAACTCCAGACGATGGACATGGCAAAGTCCCGGCGGTGAGTATCACAACCAAATAGACTACATCATGGTCAAGAATCGCTTCAGATCAAGCATCAACATTGCCAGGACACGCACTTTTCCAGGAGCAGACATCGGAAGTGACCACGATCTGATCTCGTGATGATGTCTTTCCGGCTCCACTTGAAGAGAGTAAATACAGCAAAGTGCACTAGACTGAAGTTCGACCTGGACAAACTGCAAGACCCGGAGGTGGCAGAACTATTTCAGGCCACAATTGGAGGGAAATTTGCACCACTGCTCATTTTGGGGGCTGGTAAAGTAAATGTCAAAACCATGACCACCACCTTCAACTCAGCTGTGACAGATGCCGCCACTGAGATCCTTGGCAAGCACCGACCAAAGAAGAAGCCGTGGATCACACCTGAACTTTTTGATCTGTGTGATAAACGAAGATAGCTTTTAAGTATAAGAGCGCAAATTTACGATTGTATAAATGTTGTATACAGCAGGCCGGTACGTAGCGGAAACCCCCTGGTATGTGGCTGATGAAGCTGTCCTTATAGCATCGTCTACATGACCGGTTGTGGAAACCATCAACGCCTTCATCTCTCCTTCGTCTACCATCACTGGTGCAGACGTGCAGCAACGGTGACGAAGTAAGCCTACAGATTTGGGCTACAGGACCGCATGCAGTGTCCTCCAGTGTAGCCTCTGTCTCCTAGTGTCGCTGATAATTCCACGCCTAGGAATATTCTAAATCTGTAAGTACTATCATTGATAATCACTATCCAGAGCAGGAATCTCTGTCAAGTCAAGTCATCGATGTGATATCATTGACTGTCAATACTAGTGAGAAGAGTAGAGTCGAGTGACGTCTCGAGAAAGAGACAGTGACTTCTGTACTAGCAATTGACTGTGCCAGCACCGAGTTCGTAATAGCCTATACGCCACTTATTTATTATCTGTGCGAACTTATTTATATGCTGAAAAGAATTGTATGATTTAACGTATATGTAAATGATTTAATGTATTGTTATATATGAATGATTGAAAATAGTGAAACAGAGGGCAAAGAAAGATAGCTGTGTAGTCTTTGTCCTTGTTTGTAAGCACGTGTGTGGTGGTGGATGAAAGAGAATAGTAAACAGAGATCAGACACACACCTTTATATTGAATGTCAGAAAGCCACATGCACACACTCACTTCATTAGACTAAACGTAGTTATACATATATAAATATTTAATTTAATACAAATACACCCTTTTCCCCCTCATTCACCATCATTCATTCGCGTACGCAGTCTCGAAGTGCTCGCCACTGAGGAAATGAATTGCAGGGTTTTACTCACCTTTTAGGTCTCGGCCTGTGACACACCTCCCCAACACAAAACAACACAGCACAGTACAGTACACACTGGTTAGTCTGAGAGTTATTTGTCGTTTGGCTAATTGCTAGCTATGCATAAGGTCATCTCAACTCTGATAAAGAAATTGAGCCTTGGCAGGTGCCCAATCAAGGACTACACAACCTTAGGAAAGAATCCTACATTTATTTCCAATAAATGGCGATTACGTTCCTCCTATCACAGTCTTTTAGACATTCTTACCCCGACAAGAGCGTAAGACCTTGGGTGGTTCGAAACACAAAGAACACAATCCCTTACAGGAGAAATTAGCTCTCATCTGACACACAGTCTCAAATTACTCCTGCCTAAAAGCTGACTTCTCGCAATAAGCTCCCAAATGACTCTGCTCTACCAAACACACGCCAGGCAACAGGTAACCGGTCGAGTCGAAATTCAGTACCCCAACTTTCTAATTCGGCATATCCCTCCCCCTACGTTATGCACGTGGACTTAGAGATACTGCAACTTTCATATGCAATAAAGAAAACTGCCGAGCTGACTATATACACTACACGTAGAGAGGTGCAACTTCGCACAAAATATAGCTCTCTCTGATATGTGCTGAAACTCGTGTCGTCAACCCCCCCCCCTCCCCTCTCGCAGTTCTTAACACCTTGAAGAACCTAACTACGACGCGAATTTCCACCACGCTATTTACTGAATACTCCTACTGAGGAAATCTGCTGGTCCGTCGTCTTTCCCTGTGGCATGCTCTACAATCCTGAACGATGGATGCAAACGAATTGCCCACTTCATCAGTCTGCTCTTGTCTCCCCTGACGTGATCATCGCCCCGGTTGATCGTAGCGATCGCCGCTCTCGTGTGGAACTTCTTTAATAGGTTGGCGTGGAACAGTTTGCTCTTTCCTCGCATCTTGATCCGGTAGTCGCACTCGCCCACGCGCTCAACCACTTCGTACGGTCCTCGCCATGCCAGTTGCAGCTTGTTTCGTTTCTCTGGCAGCAACAGCAACACTTGCTCCCCTGCGTTGAACACACGCCGTTTCGCCTTCTTGTCGAAGTGTCGCTTCTGTTTGGCTGACGCAGTTTTGAGGTTCTCTTGCGCTAACTTGCACGTCTCTTCGATGCGGTTACGCAAGTCCACCACGTACTGGCTACTCAGTTTCACCTCCTCCTCTTGTATCTCCTTGGTCCATAGGTCTCGCAACACTGCCATCGGCCCTCGCACAGTTTTTCCATACAGTAATTCGAAAGGAGAAAACCCTGTGGACTCTTGTGCTACCTCTCGATAGGCGAATAGTAGCGCTGGGATGTAGCGGTCCCACGCTGTAGAATGCTCCGTCGCTAGCTTCTTGAGCATGGACACTAACATCCCGTTGAATCGCTCAACTAGTCCGTTGCACTGTGGATGATAAGGTGTGGTGGCTTTCCCATGGATTGACAGTAGTCTATTCATCTCCCGCATGACCTCAGACATGAATTGTGTCCTTTGATCTGTCAAAACTTCCCTAGGAACTCCCACCCTCGACCAGATCTCCCACAGCGCTTCTGCCACCCTCTCTGCCTCTATGCCCTTGAGCGGTACAGCCTCGGGGTAGCGCGTGGCGTAATCTACTACCACTAAGATGTACATGTTACCCCGATCTGACTTCGGTCTAATGGGCCCCACGATGTCTATGGCCACCCGCTGAAATGGCTCGTCCACCAGCGGAAGTTGCTATAGTGGCACCTTTCTCACTCTTCCCCTCGGTACTACCTTCTGACACTCAGGACCACTCGCGCATTACCTCCGTACCTCGGCACACATCCCAGGCCAGTAGAATGTTCCCCAGATACGCTCCCTGGTACGCTTCCCTCCCAAATGCCCAGCCATGGGTGGATCATGAGCCAACTGAAGGATCCCCCCTCTCAGCTGTTTCGGAACTACCAGTTGCGTCACCTGGCTACCCCTCTTGGTATGTACCCGGTACAACACCCCCTTCTTCTTGCGAAACTCTGCCGACGCCCTACCTGACGCTATAGCCCCACCATTCTGTGCCAACGTTCTCGCCTTCGCGAGCGTCTCGTCGGTCTCCTGCATTTCAATAAACTCTGGTGTGCTCACGGAAACTTGGGATGGTTCGACCACCGCTAACGGTACTACCCTCTTCTTCTCGGCTTTCTCTTGCGCCCGGGTCTGCACTGCCGCAGCCATCGCGCACTCACCTCCAAACAAGGAAACAGGACTCTTCTCCCCACTAGCGAAAGTTACCCAGTTACCCAGGATAACATCGGGCCCGTCCTCAAAAACCACTAACTCCTCCTTCCCCTTGACCAGCGCACAATCCACCTCCACCCAAGCTGTAGGTAACAGACCCACGTTCGATCGATTCGCCAAGCAAATCTCCACAGCCCGGCCCGTCAAATCTGCTGGTTTGACTAACCTGCCCGCGACTGCCCCTATCTCCGCCCCCGTATCTCTCAACACCCGAACGTCCTGCCCATTCGCCCTACCTTGGACCCATGGATTATACGGTCTGATTGCGCACACGCTAGCCTGAGGTGCGGTCTCCGTAGAAATAGTACGCCCCACCATAACCTGGCTCACTGACTGGGGTTTGACCTTACAATCCTTGACCATGTGCTTCTCCGACCCACATCGGTAGCAACGACGTACCCCACTACCCCCTTCTGTCCTCCCTACCTTCTGAACCTGACTTCCCCGGTTGCTAGGTTGCTGAGTAGCTTCCGGTCGTCTAGGGAAACTACGTCGCTGACCTGGTAGTACTGGTGCCGGTGCTGACGCTGCTCGTTTCGCGTCTACCACTCGCTGCGCCAACTCTGCTGCCTCATTGCTCGTCTCAGGTAGGTTTTCCCTCATGAAAATCTCCAGTTCCGTGGTCATGATGGAGAAAAGTTGCTCTCCGATGAAGGTGTCCAGTACCTGTGCGACGTCGGTGATATCTTTTCCCGCCAGCGAAAACCACTTATTCACGAGCGATCCTAGTCTAACCACTAGCTGAGGAAACGTTTCTGCAGCCTCCTTCTTGGCCTCCCGAAACTGCCTACGATAATAGTCGGCGTCCTTCCTAAAGCGTTTCAACAGAGCGTTCCTCACGGCGTCAAAGTCCTGGGCTTGTTTAGGCGTCAGACGAAGATAGGTATCCCGGGCTTCCCCTTGTAACAAAGGCGCTAACCGCCCATACCTCCCTTCTCCAACCCTGAATCTCGGCTACTCGCTCAAACATCTGCAGGTAAGCCTCAACGTCTTCTCTCTCTTCCAAGGGTTTCAGTTTAACTGAATAGTTTGCCCCTCTATCTCTAGCCCCATTCTCCCTCTCTCTTTGATCAGCTCTGTCTTCCTCTCTAGCTCTTCGCTCTTCCTCTAGCCTCATCTCTAGCATCCTTCTTTCGTCTTCCTTAGCTGCTCTCTCATTTCTCTTCTCTTCTTCTAATCTACGTTCCAACCGACGCCGGTCTTCCCTCTCGGCTTCTAATCTAGCCTCTAGGCGTCTACGATCTTCTTCTCTCTCTTTCTTTTCTTCTTCTCTGGCTATTCTCTCAGCTTCCAACCTAGCCTCTAGAAGCTTCCTCTCATCCTCCCTAACTATTCTCTCTGCTGCCTCCTTCCTCATTCTCTCCCTCTTCTCTTCTTCCTTCTCTCTCCGCTCGTCCTCCCTCCTCATCTCACTAACGATGTAGTGCGCCAACGCCCCATCTTTGAAACCCAGACTTTCCCCAATCTGTCTAAATCTCTCGCTGTCGCTGAGCACACCAGCTCAATGCTTATGTGAGCAGCACTCTTAAGTTCTCCCACAATTTGCTGGCTGCGGGCTATTTATAGCTTGCCTACACCCTCCCTTTCAGTGAAAGGAAAGGAAAGAAGAGCACCGGCGAAGCTATTTATAGCTAGCCTGGCTGAACTAGCTTCAAAACCTAAAAGCTTTGGTTGAGTCGGTGTGTGAGCTCGACCTCGACCTTGCCCCGTGCACTGGGTAATTTAGCATACATTTTTGGCATAGTCATTTGGTTACTCACTGCGGAAGCCTCCTCAAGCAACCCCGTCACCGAGCCCTCATAGTCCGATTGCGGGTCGTCTAGTCCCGTCTCAGCAAGGTGCCTAGCTTCGCGACGTTTCGCGGCTCGGGCATCCCGCGTGGCCATGGTGAGAAAGAAAATGAAGAGCAAATATTAGTACCACACACAACAAATAACACCTAACTGGTACAAAAACCTAATGGAACGACTACGCAACACAACAGTCACAGGAGCCGAGGAATCGTTCACCGTCGTCCCCTTAAAGGCGAGCAAGTGAACCCTGCAACCCAATTCCCCGTTAATGCTTGCACTCCGAGTGTGATCACTAGTGCAACACACCCCACACTCCCGCCAGCCGCCCGCTGCGTACCCTTTCAACACACAACAACTCAAGCACACAACATACACATCTGGCACTACCCTAACAAAATAAAATGAGTCTATCCCACTTCTGACACCAAATATGTCACGTCACCCGAGCGGGTTCCGCGACGTCAGCTCAACAACGAGTGGGGAGATAGAAACTCAAACAAAAATAAACTAACACAAAATGCCACAATAACAATCACACTCTTTTATTCAACAATTAAACACACATACACAGGACAATGGGGGACTAAACCACCCTCCACCCCTATCAAGACCCCCACCCCAGTATTTACTAACAATTACCTCCCTTGTTTACCTGAAAAAAAACTGAACTAAATATCAACAGGTTTCCCACAATAATGTACAGCAAATAGCAACAAACAAATCAATTCAAAAATATACAATTTTCAACTGAAGAAATGGAGCTGCAAATCTTATAATTCAAACTATAATTTAAGCTAGCTTGCAGATCAGAAGCACTGTTCAGAACTGTCAATTATTCAGAGCTCAGTAGGAGCTAAGGCAGTTATTCACTCAACGTGATGAAATGATTTACATTAACTAAATGAAGTTTGTTTTTAGGTGCGTGTCATGCAAATCTGTGTGTGCGTGGGTGTGGTGCGTGTAGTTCCTGTGGCAAATGGCGACGCCCACAATCCCGAAGCAAGACATGGCGGTGGTGGCGAAGTGGCCTGTCAACGTCCACACCTCTCAGCTGCAGAGGCAGAGGTTACAGAGCTGATGCACAACCGGCACAATGGTACAGGTGTAGTGGAGAATAACTACATCAGCAAAGTATCAAAACAGCATAATACAGCCCAAACCTGTAGACAAATATATAGTCTTAACAGTGCCTACAAAACTCAAATACTACATAACATAATACGCCTTCCGCCGTACGCCATCTTGACCTGGTTATACATAATAATAATGATAATAATACAGGATGCTATACATACATCTCAATAATATAGTGCAACTCTTGATACCAATAATCATATCTCTTCCACAAGCACAGTCGTTTATATAAATATACATAATCATTACGACTACACTTCAGCCACACAGTCACAATTCATTCCATCCTCATCTCCATCCTCATCATCCCTCTCAACTGTTATAATACATTATGATCATCTCCCTTCATCCGTATTATCCTATCATACCCTATCCCTTTCTTCACCCCTCTCCAGCACAGTACAATTATCTCTCTTCCCTCACATATATCCCCCCCCCCTCTCTCTCTCTAACATGCATTCTTCATCGTCACCTTTGACCCACTTTAGCAACAACAGCAATGACATTCAGTTTATGTAAAAAGCAAGATCATATGAAAATCATACAAAATCAATAAGTTACTATTTATCAAATACACCCCTTGCCCCCTCATTCACCATCATTCATTCGCGTACTCAGTCTCGAAGTGCTCGCCACTGAGGAAATGAATTGCAGGGTTTTACTCACCTTTTAGGTCTCGGCCTGTGACACACCTCCCCAACACAAAACAACACAGCACAGTACAGTACACACTGGTTAGTCTGAGAGTTATTTCGTCGTTGGCTAATTGCTAGCTATGCATAAGGTCATCATTCTCAACTCTGATAAAGAAATTGAGCCTTGGCAGGTGCCCAATCGAGGACTACACAACCTTAGGAAAGAATCCTACATTTATTTCCAATAAATGGCGATTTTTGTTCCTCCTATCACAGTCTTTTAGACATTCTTACCCCGACAAGGGGTAACCAGTCGATTCGAAATTCAGTACCCCAACTTTCTAATTCGGCATATCCCTCCCCCTACGTTATGCACGTGGACTTAGAGATACTGCATCTTTCATACGCAATAAAGAAAACTGCCGAGCTGACTATATACACTACACGTAGAGAGGTGCAACTTCGCACAAAATATAGCTCTCTCTGATATGTGCTGAAACTCGTGTCGTCACAATATACAAGTGATACAGCCATAAGAAGGAATAAAATAAACCAGGTAAAAAGTAACATACTACTAAATTAGATACGGATGCTATAAGCATATTAGATTTTCCCAATAACAACTATAATACCAATAATGTCTTGAAATCAAGGACAAAACTAAAAACATTTTTTTTAAAGGTGAATTTTTTTAACGATTAAAATGCCTGATTTAAAAATGATAATAACAATTTAAGCTCATCATTCAACATAACGTTTTGTATCTAAACCATAATCACCATCATCACCACCACCCATACTATTGTCACAAATAGCGCGGCACACTGTAGACTACTCATCACAACATGATCACTCGCCCGGACCCAAACACCGAAGGCATCAGCCAGAGAAAAAAAAAGAAAATAAAAATAATAAAAAGAGCCCGAGCCTCACCAAACCTGGCTGGCATGGGCGAGACAACAGCGCCAGCATCACACCAACATCCTCCGCCTCAGCAACTGAATCTCAGCTAGCCATCCTCGCACACATCCACGCATCTCATCTCCCTCCACCTGCCCCCTCCCACCCACACGCACACATTCACACCATCCGCTCGTTCATTACAAAACGTTTCCCGCGGGTGATCTAGATAAATTTCTGATTAGAGCTTTCGTGATCCTCCACCCTGAATGCATAATACACATTCCTCCTTAGTCTTACGTTCAATCGTACACTCTATTCATGTTGCATGGTCTATCTCTTCTATACATTGTTTGTAAGCTGCCCATTTTTGTGTGAACTTATCATAATTCATGTTAATCTGAAAAACATATTTATCTCTTTTATATGTTTGAATTATGACTCTTAAAACTACTTGCAATAATGGTTTGTTTTTTAAATTCAGCATTTTATATATAAAAATTTGTAAGCAATACTGTAATCGGCTGCTAGCATAATCGCAACGTATATCATCAAATGAAAATGTTATTTGCTGATAGGAAAAGGTCCCCTGCCTAGATAATACTGGTAAAATGTGTTTAATTTTGTCCGAGTCCTTCACAATACCTGTTTCAATTTTTACATTATGTTGGTTTGTTTTATCGCATATAGGTCATATCGTCTTGTTTATATTCTTTTTTAAATTTTATTAGTAAGACTGATTTTATTTACATCTTTTATCATATTTAAATATTAGCAGCGTTGTCTGATTTTACTTAGTTTTGTGTGGTCCTGATTCGGCTCTTGTCAGTCCGCTGGACCCTATAAAAATGAGTATCAAATTCTAAAGAGAAATCTGTTTTGGTTCAATACCTTTTAATAAAATGTTTAAAGTTTGCAATGATCAAAACCTATTTAAATATGTACGTGAAACTGGTTTGTATTACCGCATCTAGGTAATGTAATCGTGTTTGATAAGTTGGTTAAATTTCATCAGTAACGCTTGTTTTGTGTACACTTGTTATCATATTTTAGTGTGGTCATTTTACTAATATTTTTATCCCGATTTTGGATGGTTCTGTGTGGTCCTGATTCGGCTTTTAGCAGTCCGCTGGACCCTGTAACTAATGTATGACTAAACAGATCCTACTCCAAGAGAAGCAACATCGATCCACCCAAAACTCAGATTCGCAGTCGCAGTTATCAGCATGAAGCAAACTTGAAACCCAACCAACCTAATGGGGCCGTTACTAAGTCCACAACGAACTTTCAGTCACAGTAACTTACGGTGTGATCCCATGCTGACCCAAACCACCTGTACTACTTGGTCGTCAACGGGAATCATCAACGCTACCCACAATCTACGTGATCCGTTCTTCGTAACCAGAGCCATCTACCACTGAAGAAAAAAGGTCACAAAAGCCCAAGGCCAGCACACGCCAGTGTCCTCGGTTTTCAACATCAGCAGCTATCACACCTAGACCGGCCCTTGGACCTATTTTGCTACAGCCTGTTTGCACCTTGGAACGACATGGAGAGAAATAGTCTGTTTAGTTTCCTTTCACGTTTTCAAATGGGGAACTAAACGGGTGTTATAATGATGGCAGTCAAATTTTCCTGCCCGAAAGGAAATTCAATTATTCATTGTGCTATACTTTATTTATTTCAACTGTTAGTTGTACCTCCACAGTCCAATTACTCTGTATTCAAATTGTATGAAACAAGTGTAACATTATGACCATTGCTTTGTCATATCGCCTTCTTGAATGAATATTGAAGTTTAACGTCTACACCCACCATTGGCGATATGGCAGACGGGGATAACCATATTTTCTCTGGGTTACTGAGGACAGTGAAAGATGGAGTACGCTGGTTAAACGATCATCTGTGGTGCCCCAACGAGCTTCGAGTTAAGGGATAGGATAGGATACGGGGACCTAAATCAACACTGAGCAATTAGACCAATCATACGGAGAAAACGGACAGTGAAAATTGCCATTTTTTTAATTGCCCATCACGTGATTCGAACCTGGATCATTGGTTTGCCAGGCGAACGCTCCACCACTTGAGCTACGCCTTCTTAAATCACTGAACGTAGTGTTTAATAACTTTTCAAAGTCCAGTGTTCACTATTTTATCAAAACTGCTTTCCAGATGAACAATTTTGAGGACATTCTGTTGTTAATTCAACAGTGCAGTTGTGAACAATATGTCGTGCTATATACATTCTTATTATACTGTGCTACTGATGTTTAATATTTTCACCATCATACTGATATTGATACAACTTTAATAATGTCTTTGTGATTGTGTTTTTTTTACACAATTACTTTAAAGAGAAGACGATGCCTGTGCTAAAGATCGGTCACCTAAACATTGGTATCCTGAACGCTTAAGTACTAGATCTGTTGTTGTTTTTTTTTTTTTTTTTTTTGTTGCGTAATACCGACACTAATTTTCATCTGTATGGCATTACAGAGTCGCGGCTTAGAATACGTACTCCTGTGAAAGAATTCAGTAACATCAAAGAAAGTACAGCTACGCAAAGAAGGTTCATTTCGACTCTTACTGCGAAACGGAAGTTGCGAGCGCCAACTAGCGGAATAAGTGATAACTCGCTTCGGCCTTAGCGCTTAGCAATGGAGGAAAGCGTATCAAATCAAGTAAACAAACCTAGAATCCGTCCTGGTGGGCAACACTGCAGCGCTTTTAACTGCACAAATGGACGATACAAGTGCCCTGGACTTTCGTTTTTTAATTTTCCAAAGGAAGAATCAAACATAATTATAACCAAATCTAACAACGTTGATCTAGATCTACCACTCGATGTAAACTGTATTTTCTTTGTTGATACTGAAATTTATCATATCCCTGTTACACTCAGTTTGATGATGGTGTTTTCTATCAGTATCTGATTCAGCCCCGATGCTTGAATTCCTGATAGGGTGTAACTCAGATTCGTTTATTCACACAGCCCGTCCAAACAGCATACAAGTCACAAAGTCCACGTATGAAGTTTTCCACTTTTATTCAGCACACATCAACCACTGCATACAATTCTCAATTCAACTCAACAACTTTCACAGCAACTTTCCAAATCACTATCAACAACTTTTCTATCTCCCAACAGCAACTCTGCACACGATTAAATAACCTCTCTCTTTTCCGGAAAGATTTCGTACATGGTAGAAAATGACGTACTGCCACCAATCGAATAAAAGATCGTCATCACTGACTTACGTCAATACATATTTTTATATCTTCCAGAACGACCTCTTGCTTCGACATGTATCGGGAAGTTTCTATCAAGAGTAAACACGCATATCCAGAAGATTCTCAAATAATATCGACTAACGCAAATTATCAACGTTATACAAAGCCTCTCCTAACAACAATGCAAACTCAAATCAAAGGTAAATAAACACCATTATTGAATACTTTGCAAAACGAAACGATTAGATCTATCGTGCGCGCTTTCGTCGTACTTTCGTACGCGTTTCAACGTAACATAACCCCCCACTCAAGAAGAAATTTACCCAATTTCTTTCAACAACGTTGAAACGTAATGCACAAACAATGTACAGAATTAAAACTAATTTAAGACTTTCTGAATACTGTGATTGCGCTCAGCTTATCTACACAGAGTCAATGGTTTTCATCTTCAGGTCTATCTGGATATTGTCAATGTTCACAGTTCATCCACACAGTCAATGTTCTTTACTCACACACTCTGCTGAGGAAGTCCGCACCAACATTGTCCGATCCTTTGATAGATTCTACTCGCATGTTAAAGTTCTGCAAGTACATAGCCCATCTCATGATCCGACTGTTCACAAACTTGGCAGAGTTCAAGTAAGTTAGCGGCTTGTGATCAGTCTGTAGCACGAACTTCACTCCTTGAAGGTACAGTTCGAACTTCCGGATTCCCCATATGATGGCAAGGCACTCTTTCTCCATGGTCGAGTAATTTTTCTCAGCCCTGGACAGCTTCTTGCTGGCGTAACTGACCGGAAATAGTTTCCCTTCGTGTTCTTGCATCAGTATGGCGCCGATGCCTTCGTCCGCTGCGTCTGTTCTTAAGACGAATTCTTTGGAAGTGTCAGGCAGTCGTAGCACCGGATCCTTCGAAAGGAGGTCGCGCACAGTCTGGTATGCCCTCTCCTGAGACGGTCCCCACTGCACTTGGTTTGGACAGCCTTTCCGCACCAGGTCCGACAAGAGTGCTGTGATGGCGGAGTAGTTTGGTACAAACTCCCTGTAGTATCCAGCCAACCCCAGGAAAGATCGCACCTGCTTCTTGGTTTGGGGACGTGGAGCGTTCAGAATCTTGGTGACGTTTTCTAGTAGAAGCCCCTTTTATCCTTCTTTCAGCGAATGGCCGATAAAGTCTACGTTGTCAGTCCCCAGAATGCACTTACTGGGTCTCACGGTCAAGTTGGCTTCTGTGAGACGGTGAAACAGCTCCCTCAAGGTCTGCAGATGCTCTTCCCAGGTGCGAGTGTGGACTAGCAGGTCGTCCCAGTAACACACGACATTGTCCATCCCTTTGAGCATCTTCCTCATTCCTCTCTTCAGGGTAGCTCCGCTGTTGACCATGCCAAAGGGCATCCTTAGGCACTCGTACGTCCCATCAGGAGTTATGAAGGCAGTCTTTGGTATGTCCTGTTGACGCACGGGGACTTGCCAATAACCCTTGCTGAGGTCAATCTTTGAGAAGATTTTACTCCCCGATAGTTGGCGGAAGAGGTCTGCTGCGGTAGGCATCGGCTCAGGGTCGAAGACGGTGATCTTATTAACCTTCCTGTAGTCGATGCATACTCGGTTGCTCCCGTCCTTCTTCTTCACGACCACGACAGGGGATGCGTAAGGGGAACTGGACTCCCTAATGATGCCCATCTTCAGCATCTCATCGATGTCTTTCTTCAAGGATTCACGGGCCTTGAAAGGGATCGGGAAGGGCTTGGATCGAACAGGGATATTCGAAGTGAGGTGGACTTCGTGTTCGACCAAAGTTGTAGAGCCAGGGACATCGCTGAAGTTGTGGGGAAACTCGCCCATAAGGTCCTTGAGCTCCAACTTTTGACCTTCCGTCAAGCTCGGTCCTAGCTTAACATCATCGATGCCTTCTTTGCTGTGGAAGTCTCCCAGTTCCAACAGTTCTTCGCTGTCAAAGCTGTCGTCGGTCACAGCTGCTGTGGCTGCGTGCACAGTCTCCGGTGGCCTTTCCACGTACAGCTTAAGGAGGTTGGCGTGGTATATCTTGGAATGCTGGCCGACCTTCACCTTGTAGTCGTTGATTCCCACCACGGTCTCCACTTCGTACGGGCCTTTCCACTGCATCAGCAACTTATTGTGATCGGTAGGTAGCAGCACCAGCACTTTGTTGCCAGGTTTGAACTTCCTGTTCACAGCCCTACGGTCATAGTAGTGCTTTCCACAGTCCTGGGATTTCTTCAGGTTTTCTCTGGCTATCTCGAGAGTCTGCTCCAGCTTCTCCCGTAGCTCAAACACGTACTGGTAGCTGTTCTTCACCTCTGGGGTGTCTACTTCTTTCGTCCACAGTTCTTTTAGGATGTGCATCGGCCCTCGGATGGTTCTTCCGTACAGCAGCTCGAACGGAGAAAAGCCGGTGGACTCCTGCGGTACTTCTCTGTAGGCGAAAAGTAAGGCGTTAATGTAGCGATGCCATTGTCTGGGCTGCTCGCTGCACAGTTTCTTCAGGGTAGACTTCAGCGTAGCATTGAACTTCTCGACAAGCCCGTTGCACATCGGATGGTAGGGTGTCGTAGTCAAATGCCGGATGCTCAGCAGTCTGTTGACCTCCTTCATGCAGTCAGAGACGAACTGCGTCCCGAGGTCTGTCAGAATTTCTTCAGGCACTCCAAGCCTACTGAACATGTCCACCAGTGCCTCTGCTACAGTTTCAGTGTCAATCTTCTTCAGTGGCACTGCTTCTGGGTACCGAGTCGCATAGTCCACTAAAGTCAGTACCCACCGATGACCTTCTTCACTCGGAGGTCTTATTTCGCCGATTAAGTCTAAGGCCACCCTCTTGAAAGGTCGGTCGATCAGAGGCATCCTCTGCATAGGCACTTTCGGGACCCTTCCTCGAGGTATGGTCTTCTGGCAAATATCACATGATCGGCAGAAACGGCTGACGTCCGCATGAAGCCCTGGCCAGTAGAACACCGCCTGGATTCTGTCTGACGTCTTTCTGATGCCTAGGTGACCTCCCATGATAGAGTCGTGAGCTACTTCCATCACTTGGCGCCTTAGAGGTAACGGTACCAAGACTTGACGTAGTGGTTTCCCTCCGTTGACCCTCGGGTGCTGGAAGATTCGGTACAGGATCTTGGCCTTCACCTCAAAATAGACCGTGCCACTGCGTTTGGTCACGTGATCTTGGCGGTTCCTGTACTTGTTTAAAGTGCTATCAGCTTCCTGGAGCTGGATCAGCTTATCTCTGTCCATGATGGCAGCTTTAGAGTTGTCGGCGACCTTCAGTGGCGTAGACGTCTTGTCTCTCTTGGCCTGGGCCCTGGTTGTAACGGCACCGACGACCTCTGGTCGGCAGGGCTGAGCCGGAGTAACCACATTGTCCCGTAGCAGCTCTGTAAGGTCTCCATCGGGAAATGGCAATGGATCCTCCTCCACAACTTCGACGCGTTGGATTGAGGCAGGACTCCACTCTGGATCGGGGTCGTCGGGTCGTCTCGCGCCGTCGATATTCCCGATCATCAAATCATACAGCGGCTTCTTCAGGCAAACCGCTTCGACTTCGCCTATGTAGAAAGGGGTGTTGACATGAATCTTCGCAACTGGCGCTCTCACACATTTGCTGTCGGCCATAAGTGTCCATTTTGAATCGCCAGTGAACTGTTCTTTAGCGATTAGGTCTTCTCTGACGATGACCCCACTGCAGCCAGAGTCTCTTAAAACAGTCACTTCATGATTTCCGACGCGTCCCTTGGAAACAGGCATGTTCTGTACGGTCACCGCTGCGCTGGCGACGACGGGGATGGATTTTCCGTTGGCAAGGAGAAGTTGGCCATCGGTCATGCACTCTTGCACGTCCGCAGGAGTAGCTGTGCGCTTGGTCTCACTCGGAAGAATGACGCTCCCGCCGCACACTTGATGGTCAGATCTACTGGTTTGCCGTTGATTGGAGAACCGCCTCTGCCGGTTGCCCGCCGCTGCGTTGTCCGTACTGCTCCGCTGTCCGCTACTTTTGTTTTGAGGGCAGTTAGCTGCTCTGTGGTCTGTAGCGTTGCAAGTGAAACAGCCTCTTGAATGCCCTTCTCTGGGAGGAGGCGTGGAGTCTGTCTGTCTCTGGCTCGTCTGGCTTCCCTGGATCTGGTTCACATGGTTTCCAGTCTTCTGAAAATGTTTCGTCGCGCTGGGTGGCCCCAGGGTTTTCCCATGAGCGATGAGATATCTTTCAGCAGCCTCAGTCACATCTTTAAGCGTCTGCAGCTTTTGTTCTTCTAAGTGGGTCGCTAGGTCCTTGTGACAGGCATTGAGAAATTGTTCCTTCACGATCAGGTCATGGAGACTGTCGTAAGACTTCGTTTCGCCTGATAACTCCACCCACTTGTGTAGATATGACGACAGGCGCTCCACAAACTGCTTTGGCGTCTCGCCTGACTTAGGCCGGCATTCACGGAAGCGTTTACGGTAGCCCTTCTCTGTAAAGTTGTAGCACTGCAATAGGGCCTCTTTCAAGACGTCGTAGTCTTTAGCGTCATCGTCCGACAATCTGGTGTAGACGTCGAGTGCTTCTCCCGTCAGAAGTGCACTTAGTCGAATCGCCCAGTCTTGAGGTTGCCAGTTAGAGCTTTTGGCAAACCTTTCAAATCTCGCCAGATAACTGTCAATCTGGTCCTTCCCGTCGACGAAAGCTGGCAATTTTGGAGCTTTGTTGTCACTGATAACTTGTGGCGCATTCTGCTGTTGCTGGATACGCGCCATTTCTAGCTGGAACTCAAGACGCTTCAGCTCGAATTCTCTGTCTTTTTCTTGTCGCTGCTCTTCTCTTTCTTGACGCCGCTCTTCTAATTCTCGTTCTTCACGGCGACGCTGCTCTTCTACTTCTAGACGCTTCTGTTCTAGTTCTATTTCTTTTTCTAGAAAGTTCTTGACCGTAGAGTTCTTTTTTTCTGGAAAGTTCTTGACTGTGCTGTACCTTTCTAGACTGTTCTAGAACAGCACGCTTTCTGCAGTAGCGCTGATGCTTGTCACTAGTCGCCTTCGCTGACGCAGGCCCCGCTGTCCTCGTCGTATGCGACGCTGCACCACGCTGGTGTTGATGTATACGCTCCTGTGCTGAAGTAGACGCGACGTCCGCTCGTCGCTCTCTCTAATACTGGCGATGTAGCTCCGAGACTGTCCCTTGACGTAGTCCTGCGGCAGCCACGTAGTCCCGCTCTGTTGTTCGCTCACGAAGCAACTCTTCGGCGACTACACGCCCTTGCAGTCAACCCGAATCTATCGGATGTAGTCCCAGTATGTTGGCCCCTCTCGACGCAACTCGTTGGCGGCTACCCTCGATGACTGCCTCTCGTAACGTTGACTCGCTTGTAGCAGTTGAACCCTTGGCTATGGCGTGAATCGCGGCTTGACCCCCAAAATGTTACACTCAGTTTGA
>CM072513.1:4183604-4588604 GCA_036898135.1 Oncomelania hupensis | reverse complement strand
TTACAATACTGGATACTGGTTTGACACTGAGCGAAGCCATCAGGGCTGCTGAGGACAGAGAAAGATGGAGTATGCTGGTTAAACGATCATCTGTGGTGCACCTATGACCTCCGGGTTACGGGACAGGATAGGATAGGATAGACAATACTGGATATTAAATACCGGATTGCAAACAATGTATTAATTGCAATTGCTTTACATTTATTTGTGCTAAATTAAAAAGATTTAGAATAATGTGTTGGTTGACGTTGTTCATTGTACCATTACGTCAACTAAGTTTGCTAAGTTTCAAAAATTGTGTGTGCGGTTTTTTTCTCTTCGTGGATGTATTTTTAATTTCATAATAATTTAAAAACATGATTAATTGTTCATAAGCTCAACATGTAATTTGCCTGTGCCTGTAAAGCATTTGGATCAATAAGAGTGTGTTCCCCACCCCCACCCCCCCTCCAACTCCCCCAACTGCTTTTTGTATTGGATGCAAACATAGTTACCCACATCTGTTCATACTGACAGTAAAAGTAAGAAATATTGCAGTCTTGAACAGTGTTTTGTTTTATGCTTGGTTTGTTTGTTGGAGATGGAGCGCTTTACACAACATAATTTACAAATTTGTGACTGTGTGTGTGTTGTGTGTAAGAAAACAAACAAGCTTGTGATGTGCAATGTAATAGTCACAATCACACTGTCAACAAATAAAAAGCAGAAACAGTTGACAACATTTTGTATTGGTGATAACTGCCTTAAAAACATTAATATTTTCATTTGGCCTTGCACATGATTAATTCATTGACATTAATTTCACATATACACCTCCGCAGATAGTAGCCAATTTCAAAGTTTGAATAAAACACAACGTTTCGGCCAAATAAAATTAATACATTGCAAAATAATAACTGTTTCAAATTCACTATAATTATTGGAGAAACGACACAGTCCGTTGTCTATCACACTCAAGCACGTACATAACAAACACCCCCATGCCAAATAAAAAAGGAAATGCATGCGTCAGTTTTTGGAAAAATGACTCCGGTTCAGTTCTCTCCATCACAGTCCAGCACACACACACCTCCATACTTAAAAATCCTACAACACTTGCTGTAAGATCTATGGACACAACCTAGCCAAATCAAACTTTGTGACACAGAGACCAGCAAGTGTAAATAAAATCCAGTTGCAAGTGATTAAAACAGTTTAACTTAACTGAAGGCCTTAAAAAAAATTTTAAAAAAATAAAATTGCCGCTTTATAATATAGTATACAGATGTCATAGGCTATCAAGCCTTTATACAGTAGTCTGACTGACACCGTTATTTTGAACCAATACAAGTTGTTCCCCATAGCACACAGCAACTCGGTAGCTGTAGATTATAATAATAATAATAGCCAGTCTATTCTGGCTATATTACCACATGAAATGTTCATAAAAATCATAACCTTGAGAACTAAAAGATATATGTACAGAAAAAGTTGGCTGTCTATAATTGTATTTGTTCCAGACTGATTATTTATTGTTAATGGGACTACCAAGTGCCATTATATATTTTTCTTTAGCAAATTTTGTTTTCTTACTACTAGAAACTAAGATAGTAGCAAACACAGCTACAATACAACTCGTACCGAATGTGTTAACACACACACACACAAAATGTAAATATTATCTAACACTAACAGTGCATTTTTCGCTTAGGGGTCAGTTTTTTCCCCTCAAAAGCTTGAATCAAGTCATAGTGGCCTGACTCCTGGGCTTCAAATGTTTGATACAACAATCTAATGGGTTCAGCAGAGTATTCTTGACCAAAGCATATCTGTGGATGCGTTGTTTTGCATATATGCTTGTGCTACCACCAACATAAATAAAAATTGGTGTCTAACGACCTGTTTGCAAAAGCAATTTCAAGCTCTCCAATACATGTTTTAGGATCAGACATCATTTTCATCCTGTCTTCAAGAGTTTTGAAGAGAGCATTTGGCATTTCTGCATTCAGCTGCACAAATGAGTCCATGGCGAGTTCAGCCGCATTCTCCTTTACTGAGGCAAAGGTCTGAATACGTAAATGATCTGCTTCTACTTCTTTTATTTTGGCAGATTCTGTTACAGGTAGATGATTCTGGTCTCGTTTACATACTTTCAGGTCATCATGAAGAGCTATTGCTAAGCATAAAAAAAAATATCTTCCATCTGAATTGGTGCGAATGATGGTGGATGATGTGGCTGTGGCAACGGTCAGCTGCAGAGAGGGGCCATCTTGGGGCGCTGGGGCTTTGGCAGCAGGCGGCTGCGGAGAATGGCTGCCTTGAGGTGTAAGGGCTATGGCAGTAGGCGGCTGCAGAGAAGGGCCATCTTGGGGCGTTGGGACCGTGGCAACAGGCGGCTGCAGAGAGCGGCTGTCTTGGAGCGTTGGGGTTGTAGTAACAGGCATCTGCAGAGAGTGGCTTTCGTGGGGCTTTGGGACTGTGGCAGCAAGTGGCTGCAGAGAGTGGCTGTCTTGGGGCGTTGAGACGGTGGCAGCAGGCGGCTGCAGAGAGTGGCTGCCTTGAGACGTTGGGCCTGCAGCAGCAAGCGGCTGCAGAGAGTGGCTGTCTTGGGGCTTTGGGACTGTGACAGCAGGCGGCTGCAGAGAGTGGCTGTCTTTAGGCGTTGGGGCGGTGGCAGCAGATGGCTGCCGATAGTGGCTGGTGGGAGGTGTTAGGGCTGCGGCTGCAGAGAGTGGCTGTCTTGGGGCGCTGGGGCTGTTGCAGCAGCAACCTGTTCCTGGTACTGGTGAGCTCTCAATACAGGGAAAAAATGTGAGATATAGAAATACCATAGTTTAGCTCTAACTGTTTCCCACCAATTTTCATCAAAGTCCACAGCAATGGCTTCAATTCCCTTCTTGGTATATGCGACCAGGACACCAGACTTTAGTTCAGTCACAGCCATTTGGCACTGCAGTTGACTGTAATACTATGAGACTTGTTCAGTAAAAATTTCTCACCATCAAACTGGCAGAAACTGAGTCTCGTAAGTGCAGCACAGATGTGAAAGTTTTGCTTTGCGTAGAGGCACTTAATTCCTACAACGAACTTCCCACAATGTGAGCATGTAGCAATAGCATCTGGACTGCCAGCGAGGAAACTGTCAACCTACAACACAATTAAACCAGGAACCTCAACAGAACATTTTCTGTGCCTGTATCTGTGGGTGCGGACAAAAAGCCGAAGTGCAGTTGATTTATTGTTCTTTCCAAATTTAACTGCTGGAACATTGAGCTCATGTGTTTCTGCACATGCAAGTATCTCAGCAGTCCTGGCTTCATCCCTCGAACTCAGAATACGCTTAATATTAGAAGCTGTCAAAAGACCCATTCTCATTATAAACCAGTTTGTGTTCTTGTGCTGGCCTCTTGTATCTTCTTCAATGAGGTCCATTTCCAGTGAAGTATACTGCAATTTCTGCAAAAACAGCTTACCACATACACGGTCTGATGCAGAACATTTGTGATTGTTGCAGAAAGATGCCAGACGAATAGAAGGGCTATCTGTTCTGAGATGAGGAGGTGCTAAAGACAACTCTGTGCGTTGTTCCCATGTATCCATAATGCAACTGTTAGGCAGATGTTCCTTGACACCTTGAAAGAACGCCTCCACCTGCGGCAACGCCTGCACATAGCCCCCTGCACACAAAATACATTATTAAATACATACATGTATAGAAATAATTTTAAAAACTAAATATAAATACAATAAAATTTAAAAAAATAAAAAATTTGGATTCATTTTGTCGCATATCCACACAACACAATCAGTATGAACATCAATCAAGGCTCTGGCTTCTTATAAATAAATGCTGGAAATGATAAATAAAAAAAAATAGACTAAAATAAAATTTAATAGAAAAAAACACATCATAGAATTTATCAGAATTTTCTAATTTTTATTGGTGTTTTTTTTTTATTTCACCTATTCATCATACTCAGTTTTCCAACAATGCTCTAGCTTGCTTATAATTCATGCTGGAAGTAAACTCTAATACAGAATATATTTTTTCTCTTTTGATTTTGGGCACATACATTGATTATGCTCAATTTTAAAAAAGCTCTAGCAAGTATTATATATGTTTGAAATCATTTCATGATTTATTATTTTTTAAAGTATTAAATAGAAAAAAAACATACAATACATTATAATTTTTTTTAATAGAAAAAACACACAATAGATTATTATAAGTTTAACAGAATAGTTATAGTATTAAAAAATGCTGTGATTTATTTATTTGTTTTTGCTTTTACATTTTTACTCTAAGACAGAGGGTCTAGCTTCTAGCTTTTTAATCAATAGTATCTGATGGGTGCAAGTTCAGTCCAAGCTCTGGGTTCTCTGGTTTGCTATCTCCGCAAAACTGAAGTCAGTTTTAGATTTAGTGTGCCACTTGCTTTGACTACAAATTGCAGATGGGAGGCAGCACACATTTCCTATCAAGGTAAATAAAGATGTAATAATATAGACCTGTAATCTATATTATTATACCTGATCTTGAACATCAAGCAAATGTGATGGCAACACAAACAAGAAAATTATGGGCTACAGAGCTTTTAAATATTCTGCTCTGAATCTCTGAAATTCACTGCCTCTTCCACTGAATCAAAGGAATAGTTTGTCCTTAATCAAAAAGGCAATGAAACCGCATCTTTTTAACAATTCATTTTGACCAAGTTTGTCCCAGAACTGTAAAATAAATATGTGTACTCATGGCTACCCCCAACTTTTGGGGGGAATCCCCCCCCCCTTCTCCACACTTCCTACTTCCTCCCCTCCTCATATGCATTGAGTATGTCTACTGAAATGGAAAAGGCGCTATACAAGACATCATCATCATCAAATTAGGGTATACATACATGTAAATATAATAACTATTTACTAAAGAAATTGTCCTTCTCACCTGTGAACGTATGTATCACCAGTATTCACTTCAGTTAACAGCACTGCTGCGGTATCTGTCTTACAGCGTCGAAGCAAGATACAGGCTTCTTCTGTCACACTCTTCCTTCTGTCTTCCATATATAGGGCTGCTAGAACATGGCGACAGCAACCATCCATTCTGTTGAACCAATCACAAAAATAAATAAAACATATGAAATAGAAACTCATCTTACTAGTTATCTTCTTTGTGAATCTCACAGTCACAAAATTAAGATTATTGTTGATTTTAAAAATCTAAATGGTAATTACTATCTGTAAAAGAGTACAGTATGATTATGTGTTCATGCACACGCAGTACTAATACTATTCAGACCATGTGTGTGTGCGTTGGACACCATGAATATTGTTAGTTAACTTATTGTTGTTAATGCATCATTTCAACAAACACAGAATAAAAGCAGATAAATTAACTATACAGCCAACTGCAAAGGGCAAGAAAAGTAATACAGTTGACTACTTAAACTACTAAAGTACTAGTACTACAGATCTAAATTCTAATCTGATCATAACTTTCTTTTTAAAAAATATAAGACTTGTGGAAAATATAATAATAATAATAATAATAATAATAATAATAATAATAATAATAATAATAATAATAATAATAATAATAATAGATTACTTACTCTCCTTTGCAGTTGCAAAAAGCTGACAAGATTCGTCTTCTGCTGTCAGTGTTCACACTTGTGATAATAGCCCAACAGGAATAGGTAGACCTCCCACTCACAGGATCTTTATCCCTTGTCTTTGGCTTGACGTTTGCCTTCAGGGCAAAGTAGCCAACTTCATCAAGTGTTATAACCTCAACTGCATAGCAAAAAGTGTGTTTTGAGTTTTTCACCAAATGTAAATTATATTAGTTAGTTTTTTTTTAATTTAAACATTCAAATCATTTCTATTCAATCATCAATGTGTGGCATGACACAAAATCTTATTCATTACAATTTACATGTCATATCATTCAAATGATTAATGATATTCTGAACTCGAGTTAGAATGAAAACTGTACCTGACTGTCCAGACGTAGCCATCTTTTATCATTGTAAAAGCTTCCGATTGCTTGTACTCCCGAATCGAGGTAAATGGCACATTGTTGCTCAGGAGATATGTGCAGATGTCAAAGCTTGAAAAAACCGATAAACTCCCAATATCAGCAGTTCCACTCAGGAGGCCAGGGTTCGTGAGCTAGTTCAGCTTGGTCTTCCCGTCGGTAAGCTTCTTTTCTATTACTTCTCCTCGGTCTTCGACCACTCCTTCTGGATCAACTTGTAGCCCGATCTCTTCTGCCTTGTTACATAAATCATGAACCTCTGTCTTGCGCTGATTGGAGAAGCGCACTCCTCTTTCTTTCAAATATGTTTGCAGTTCAGTCGTTGTTTTCCACATACACGCCATTACGAAAGACCGGAACTTTGTCTGTAGAATCAAGGGACTTAAATCGATTTCAAACGTTTTGCAAGAGTTGTCGTTATTTAAGACTAACCCTTATTGTATTTGTTTTGTCTTGCAAAACTTCTGTTTCTTTGTAGGTATGTCTTAATCTTGCTAAACAAAAAGTAAACAACAGATTTAATTATAAAAACCTAACATTCTTACCCTTTTCATTATTTTAAACATACATTTATTGAGATGACAGTACTTTACAAAAAATGATAATTGCTGAAGTGTCATGGCTAAACTGTGGGAGAGGCGGAAGGGGTACCATTTCTTACAGTCGGACAGTGCAATGGTCAAGCCAAGCTGTGAAAGTACAAAAAGGGCAGCGTTGTTTTGAACTAAACGGTACAATAACAAGATGTTATTGTAGAGTGTAGGTCGAAGAATTGGCTAATAGATTATACAACTTAGCACGTGCTGAGGCCAAGGGCATGTTTGTGCCGAGTCTACCAACCAATCATTGGGCTCAAATTGGTTGCACAAATGCAGTACAGTGCTAGAACTAGGCATTCGTTGTTGAACTTGGGCGGCAAGCGGATCGTTGGAGGAGAGCAAGGAACAGAAGCCAAGAGGAGACATTAGAACTGGTAACCGGATTGTGGTCAAAGTGAAGACACCCGGGAGGTTAATGAGTTATCGATAGCTAGGTAGCTGTCACTCATTTATGGAGCGTCATCGGGCGTGATCCATGTGATGTCGTCAAAGAGAAATCTCTTATCATAAGTCGGTAAGTGAGATTCGACCTCTGGAACCTTGTCTCTAGCGATCGTCAAAGAGAGAAAGGGGGGAAGACTATTTAGGGAGGGCTAGTAGCAAAAATGTGTGAATGAGAATGTATAACGTGGAAGTGTATGTCCTTAAACGTTTATAAAAATATGTTAATTGTTAGGATGTTATATTTAGAAATGTTTTCATGTTAAAACGTATATTTTGTTGTAAATAATAAAATGATGAACGGAGGCAGTCAGCCAGAGTCAACAGAGAGAGGTGAAGAGAAAATTGTATATACCTGATAAAAACGGAACGAATGTATGTTGAATATGTGAAATTTTTATAATGGTTGTATGCTGTATAAATCGTATGAATATAACGAAATGGAAAATAAATTTGTGAATACATGTATTAGAGAAGTTATGACCATGAAATTCTTCTTCAGGAGGCGAGCAGACCAGGGTTAATTAGAGAAATAAGTAGAGAAGTAAAATTATGCCAAAATAGTAGCCTGTACCTTTATTGATTTCAGGTTGGACTTCTTCTTCTTATTGTTATTATTATCATCGTTGTTGGACGCGTCGTCAACGGGACGTGTTGGTGATACCCGACTAGTAGTAGTCGTCTCTACGGCGTTTGGCTGTAGTGGTCATTCCTCGGGTCATCCGTGGAAGTGGGGGTTACGAAGTGAGGGTGCAGTGCCTGCCAGAGAAGTCATCTGGGGTCGGCGGAGAGAAGCAGAGAAGGAAGAGAGGGGAGAAATCAACGGAATTGAGGGGCCGTCTGGAAAGTGGATCATCAGTATTAGAAAGAGCAGAGACGTTCATCGGTAGTTATAGAAAGAAAGAATGGCACCACATTAGTTTTAGAAAGAAATTCGCAGTTTTGGACACAGGGACAAATAAAGACTTATCATCCAGTGACTTTAGTTAAGATTGTGCGAAAATTTTACAGGGACAACGCCTACATCCATATTGGATTGTTGAACTGTGTGTGTGTGAACTTTGAACTGTGTGGGTGTGAACTTTAATTAGGGAAACAAAAGAGAAGTGCACAACTGGACCTTATCATCAACGGCCGTGCACCTAGTGTGGATACGTATATATGTAACTGAACTGGGGCATCAGGGGGGATTTTGTATTGTTATTTAATTATCATGGTGTATATAATATTTTGCGTGTGTGTGTGTTTAAATTAGAAACGACCAGGTGAGAGAGTGATTTTATTTTGATTCATGATTACGCCAATGTGTTGATTGTGTATGGTTTTGAACTATTTTATGCTTTAATTTTGTTTTTCCTTTTGTCTTTGGTTTCATTCTTTTGTTTCTTAATTGGGTTTTGATTACATGTCTTATTAAATAAATGTTATATTGTATTTTTACAACTTATTTCACTAGTTGTGTTCTTAGTTTAGTTTAGTGGGAGAAAGGACGCTCGCACACGCATCACCCACCCCTATCTACCCTATCACTCCTTGCATGAAGGACTAGTCACCTACTTAAAACACCAAAGGGAGGAAGTAGGCCTGACAAAAGTGGTGGACCTGCGGGGTACACAGGGGTACGTAAAAGAATCCGGGGGACAGACAAAAACACCGGGTACATACAGGGAAACATCAGCGTGTGGCGTGAGCGTTCAGGGGAAAGAGGGTAGTAGTTTAGGGACATAGAACGTAGTATTTTTTTTGTGTATGTGTTAGGTATAGATTTTATATGTTGTTATTATGTTTGTAGCGGGGGCGTGTCTGTGAAGGGGTTTGTAGTGCGGGAGGGGTGTGTCAATCCTTTGTGGGGGGTCTCATTGTGGGATCGCAGGGGACAGGGTGCAGTGGTCGAATCTCGGTTCACGGCTAGTCGCGATAGCCAACCATTCGCATCGACAGCTCTAAACGTACAAAACAACTCCAGGGGATAGGAGGGAGGAACAAGTCCAAGCACGAAGGAGAATACTTGAGTAAATTGAAAGTGCGAGAGATAGAAGAGCTAAGATGGCTCAACCGCACAATTTGCGATCAGGTATGGGGAAGACAACCACTGGTCCTACAAGCGTGACAGCGTCGTCACCAGTTGTGACAAGTGTGCTCAGTCCGAGTACAGGCGCGGTAGGAGGAGGGTCAGTTACTGGCATAGGAGGTAGTAGGGTGACCGTAACACCGTCAGGAATAACGTCGAGGGCTTTAACAGCACCAACACCAACTAGAGGAGCTGGAAGGGGTGTGAGTAAGAAGGATTCAAAAGTTGTTCCAGGAAATCCAGATCCAATAACTGCTAAGTGGCAAAGATTAGCATTAGACTATGGATTAACGGGATCGGCAGCAGCTATGTTCGTAGCACAAGGTGTGCAGACGGACGAAGATAAAGAAGCAAGAGAATTAGAGAGGCAAGACCGAATTAGGAAAGAAGAACTGGAACTAAAAGAACGGGTTCGAAAAGAGGAAGCAGATAGGAAGGAAAGGGAACGTAGGGAGGAGGCCGAACGGAAAGAAAAAGAGGCAGAGCGGAAAGAAAAAGAGGCAGAAAGACAGGAGAGAATTAGAAAAGATGACTTAGAGCTTCAAAAACTAAAACTTCAAGTAGACGCAGAGAGGGAGCGTAGGGCACAGGAAAAGGAGGAACGGGCTCAGCGAGAAGAGACCAAGGCTCAAGAAAAGCGCGAAAGATACGAACAGAAAGCCAAAGATAAAGAGGCTAGAGAAGAAAGAGATAGACAGAAAGAAGAACAAGAAGCCAAGGATAGGGAGGACAGGGAAACTAGGGCTAGAGAAGAGAGAGATTTGAGAAGAGAAGAAGTTAGAATACTGAAAGAAAATAGTTCTTCTAACATTAGAATGGCACCTTTTGAAGGCAAAGAAAACATAGATACCTACCTTACACACTTCGAACGAGTAGCTACTCTGAATGAGTGGAGAAATGAAACGTGGAGCAAGAAATTGGCACCATTACTGTTAGGTCCAGCTAGAGACGTGTACGTTCGAATGACACCTGAGGAAACCCAAGACTATCAAACACTGAAACAGGCTTTACTGGATAGGTTCCGACGAAATGAGGAATATTACAGGAAGCAGTTCAGGACGGTAAAGAAAGAGGGCCCAGAATCATTTACAGAGTATCTCAAGAAACTCAGACACTTGTTGAGTAGGTGGTTTTGTATGGCCAAGGTCAATCCAGAAGATCCAAATGCAGTGATAGACTTGTTCTTGAAGGAACAATTAGTGGAAAATCTAAACCCCGACTTAGAACTCTTTGTCCGAGACCATGCTCCGAAAACGGCAAACGAAGTGGCAGAATTAGCCGAGAAGCATTCCGTCGCGAAATGGGAGACGAAAAGGTCAAGGTTCAGGGCACATAGGCAAGAAGAAGGAAATGAATCAAACGAACGATCAGAGGAAAGAAACAGAGGTGCCAATAGACGGGAACAAAACGAAAGACCAGCAGAAAAGATTTGTTTTTATTGTGGCCAAAAGGGGCACGTCAAACGTGACTGTCCAAAACTGAAAAGGGCTAGTTTCGCTCGAGTGCAGTCGGGTCAAGTACACGTAACCTCACCAGGGGTCGAGGCCGACCGGGCGAGCATCAATGAAAAAGAAAGGGTAGAAGTGAATGGGGAAATAGTCACAGCGTTACGCGATACGGGGGCAGATGACGTTTTCGTAGCGGAACGGCTAGTAAATTCCGATGACATCATGCCGGAACGGATTAGCGTGTCGTTAGCAGACGGAACCGTGAGAAAAGCCAGACAAGCGATTGTCGACTTGCAATCGTCATACGTATCGGGGAAGATCAAGGTCGTCGTATTTGAGAAACCGGCGCAAGACGTACTGATCGGCAACACAGTACAGTTCGCTAACGGAGACATTAAAACCATTCCCATCTTTCCAACAAGAAAAGCAGAGGCCGTGCGAACATGCGCGCAAGCCAAGAGGGAAAGCGCAGCAAAGATACATGCACCTGTCGAACCAATCCCAGGTCTAGCTATCAGTCCTGCTGAGCTAATTGCCATGCAGAAGGCGGACAAAACTTTAGCACACGCGCTATCGAGTGTGGGAAATCCCATAACCAACGGGCGAGAAAACGGCAAGGTACGGTACGAAGTACATCAAGGTATATTGTATCGCGTTTATCAAGGTCACCGTAGGGAGTCCAAACAGATCTGTGTGCCAGAACCACTCAGGCAAGGTGTCATGCGCCTGGCGCACGAAACACCTATGGCAGGACACGCGAATGCCAAGAAGACACTTTATCGTGTATGGTCGAAGTTCTACTGGCCGGGAACAACAGCAGACGTGCGTCGCTACGTTCAGTCATGCGACCAGTGCAAAAGGGCCAAATCAAAGGATCAAATTCCACAAACGCCTACGATTAACGCGCGACCTGTGAATGAAACATTCCAGAGGGTTGCCGCTGAGCTGGAAGCGTTGATAAAAACAGCGTCGGAATGCGTCGCAGCTCTGAAGAGCAAAATTGCAGAAGCTTGCGGATTAGCGAACCAGCAGACAGAGAAGGAAGGCACGAGACACGAGACGCGAACCATAAACGCCGCGACGGTAACTGTGGGGCGAGAACGGGAAGGAAACACACCCGAAATCTCTGCTGACGAGCAAAACTCAGCAAGGAGTTTTTCGAGCAGTTCGACCGACTCGCCAACAAAGCAAAAAGAAGGGCAGTGTTGGTCAGCGTCACGCTTACGGCTGAAAGAGACGAAATTGTCTGCGAGGCCAGCCGAGGGCACGTTAGGTCACCGACAACGTAAATATCAGGGCCACACAGTCGGTAACGGTCGGATGACAGAAAGGCCAGACGAGGTTATAAAGATCGAGGCCAGTACAAAGCAACGGACAGTGACGCAAGCGAGGTCAGTTCGGGGCATGGTCAAGGAGCACGGGCGTTTTGTACCACCATTAGCAGAAAGAGGGTTGCATCTGATAGACTTATCGGAAGGGGGGCAGTTAAGACGAAATTTAGTTGCGACTTACAACTGCAGAACAGAAATCATCCCAGGGAAGTTGAATGTGGATGCTGATTTGCTCAGCAGGAATCCATAGAATGCCAGAGTCCACAGTTTCGCATGATTATAGGTGTAAATTGAAAAAAAAAAAACGATGTTTTTTTTACCTATGGGGGAAGGTTTGTCATGGCTAAACTGTGGGAGAGGCGGAAGGGGTACCATTTCTTACAGTCGGACAGTGCAATGGTCAAGCCAAGCTGTGAAAGTACAAAAAGGGCAGCGTTGTTTTGAACTAAACGGTACAATAACAAGATGTTATTGTAGAGTGTAGGTCGAAGAATTGGCTAATAGATTATACAACTTAGCACGTGCTGAGGCCAAGGGCATGTTTGTGCCGAGTCTACCAACCAATCATTGGGCTCAAATTGGTTGCACAAATGCAGTACAGTGCTAGAACTAGGCATTCGTTGTTGAACTTGGGCGGCAAGCGGATCGTTGGAGGAGAGCAAGGAACAGAAGCCAAGAGGAGACATTAGAACTGGTAACCGGATTGTGGTCAAAGTGAAGACACCCGGGAGGTTAATGAGTTATCGATAGCTAGGTAGCTGTCACTCATTTATGGAGCGTCATCGGGCGTGATCCATGTGATGTCGTCAAAGAGAAATCTCTTATCATAAGTCGGTAAGTGAGATTCGACCTCTGGAACCTTGTCTCTAGCGATCGTCAAAGAGAGAAAGGGGGGAAGACTATTTAGGGAGGGCTAGTAGCAAAAATGTGTGAATGAGAATGTATAACGTGGAAGTGTATGTCCTTAAACGTTTATAAAAATATGTTAATTGTTAGGATGTTATATTTAGAAATGTTTTCATGTTAAAACGTATATTTTGTTGTAAATAATAAAATGATGAACGGAGGCAGTCAGCCAGAGTCAACAGAGAGAGGTGAAGAGAAAATTGTATATACCTGATAAAAACGGAACGAATGTATGTTGAATATGTGAAATTTTTATAATGGTTGTATGCTGTATAAATCGTATGAATATAACGAAATGGAAAATAAATTTGTGAATACATGTATTAGAGAAGTTATGACCATGAAATTCTTCTTCAGGAGGCGAGCAGACCAGGGTTAATTAGAGAAATAAGTAGAGAAGTAAAATTATGCCAAAATAGTAGCCTGTACCTTTATTGATTTCAGGTTGGACTTCTTCTTCTTATTGTTATTATTATCATCGTTGTTGGACGCGTCGTCAACGGGACGTGTTGGTGATACCCGACTAGTAGTAGTCGTCTCTACGGCGTTTGGCTGTAGTGGTCATTCCTCGGGTCATCCGTGGAAGTGGGGGTTACGAAGTGAGGGTGCAGTGCCTGCCAGAGAAGTCATCTGGGGTCGGCGGAGAGAAGCAGAGAAGGAAGAGAGGGGAGAAATCAACGGAATTGAGGGGCCGTCTGGAAAGTGGATCATCAGTATTAGAAAGAGCAGAGACGTTCATCGGTAGTTATAGAAAGAAAGAATGGCACCACATTAGTTTTAGAAAGAAATTCGCAGTTTTGGACACAGGGACAAATAAAGACTTATCATCCAGTGACTTTAGTTAAGATTGTGCGAAAATTCTACAGGGACAACGCCTACATCCATATTGGATTGTTGAACTGTGTGTGTGTGAACTTTGAACTGTGTGGGTGTGAACTTTAATTAGGGAAACAAAAGAGAAGTGCACAACTGGACCTTATCATCAACGGCCGTGCACCTAGTGTGGATACGTATATATGTAACTGAACTGGGGCATCAGGGGGGATTTTGTATTGTTATTTAATTATCATGGTGTATATAATATTTTGCGTGTGTGTGTGTGTTTAAATTAGAAACGACCAGGTGAGAGAGTGATTTTATTTTGATTCATGATTACGCCAATGTGTTGATTGTGTATGGTTTTGAACTATTTTATGCTTTAATTTTGTTTTTCCTTTTGTCTTTGGTTTCATTCTTTTGTTTCTTAATTGGGTTTTGATTACATGTCTTATTAAATAAATGTTATATTGTATTTTTACAACTTATTTCACTAGTTGTGTTCTTAGTTTAGTTTAGTGGGAGAAAGGACGCTCGCACACGCATCACCCACCCCTATCTACCCTATCACTCCTTGCATGAAGGACTAGTCACCTACTTAAAACACCAAAGGGAGGAAGTAGGCCTGACATGAAGTTTCCTTTATATGAGAGAGAGAGAGAGAGAGAGTCATCATTGTTGCTTTTTGTTGCTATAATATTCATATTAAATGTCAGAAAAAGAAACACAAATGTTTGAAGCTATTTTTTTCAGCTTTTATAAATGCATGATGGTTTAACAATAAAGTAACATAATTGATGCAGCCTGCTGCAATGTACAGATCTAATATTATAAATGACTACAAATATTTCTTATTTGACTATTTTTATTGTTGCACTTTCTGGTCTTATCTAGGTGCAATTTCCAATGTAATGATTCATGCAAAAAAAAAAAATGCTTTTAAACGTTAAATGTGTTTTCTTTAAAAGCTTCACTGTTCACTCTTCTTGTTGCATTGCTTTATTTCTCTACTTCTATAGTCTTGATGTCTGTTGGTTTATATATTATTTATTTCTTCAGAATACATATAAAATATATACATCACAAGCAGCAGGGACAAGCAACAAGCATGCTTATATAAGCCTATCCCTGTGCGAGTAAATTTCAGAGTTAAAATTGGCAGAAGAATATTAACATTGTGCAATATATACATATACACATACACACACATGTCTGTTCTTTTTCTTTAGTCTATCTTAACCTATCAAATTTCCTTTTGCAACTACAGTTCTATTATAGAAATAGCCTATATTAAACCATAATGATGATGATGATGATGATGATGAAAATGATGATGATAAACAGTAGGCCTAATAATTTATAGGCTTATTTACACAGTTGATCGAAACGAAAGCAGTAAATATAATTTTAAGATGAGAGCCTAACAGTAGGTTAGCAGCGATTAAAATCAGAAGTGCAGTGTAAATGAGATAAACAGTAGATTGGAACACAGTTATTAACTGGAAATGCTAAATCAAGCAATGTTCAGAAAAGCTATTACCGGTATTCAAGCTTACTTTTGGGTTTGAGTTTTGACGGATCTAGGATGAGTACAGGCCGAGTACAGGCCTACTGAATCATCAGCATTGGTACGGTAATTTAATCGGCTGAATGCATAATTCAAGCAACTTGTTGGCAAGCTGTATTTACATTATTAAAATCAGACACTTATTAACTTACTTTCAAAAAAAAAAGCAGAATCGCTTGTTAATTTAAGCAAGCGAGTGTCCGGAACATAATCTACTGAAGCGGTTTGTTTACATAGCGCTAAGAACAAATTATCGCCCTTGGAATCATTTATCACGAGAATCGCTGGGGGGCGCTACGAGTGGCTACGTTTTGTAACTTTATATAGGCACTCGCCGAGATGAACCTTCTTTGCGTAGCTGTACTTTCTTTGGTAACATTCAATGCATAGCAAGCGCCTGTACTGAGATTCCCCCACGTAGACAAAATAAATGTATGATATAAGGATATACTTACGTCACTAGTTGTTTGAGAACAACCAGTCTGGAACATAGTAATAACGTCACGCGCATTCTCATTGGTTAGTAGGCAGAGAGCGCGATAAAAAGAACATGCGAATAATTATAATAGATCCGGGTATCTGAGTACGGAAACTGTCAGATGTGAACGGACTGCATTTTCGCCGAAGAGCTTAGAAGAAGCAGGTCCAAACGACTATTGCGACGGTTCCTGTGTCGTACCAAGCTACTGACCAGGCTGATTAAGTTGGCAACTTCGACCTAGCACGGAGGTAATTATATTCAGTTCATTCGAATCGCCCGGAGGTAATTATATTCAGTTCATTCGAATCGCCCGGCTATATGTAAACCGAGATCTATTGCAAAGTTGCTTACCACTCATGCAGATAGCTAAGACTGCATGTTCATTACTTTGCAGTTGCATCGTGTAATACCCGGCCGTCAATCGAACCGAGGCAAGCGAATGTACCACTTCCTTGGACGCCGAGTCGACAGGAGTTAGCTGTTTCTGGACCTTCCTACCGGAGCGTCCCTCGCTACTCTGAGAGCCGAATGTTCTCGACGGATTACCAAGATAGTCCCGAGCTGTTACCGTGAACTGTGTTTCATATTTCTATGCTCCAGTTCGCCAGCCAGTTTATCGCCAAGTCGATTACTGATGCCATGATCATTTAGTGAGATAAACGAGGAATACATTAACGAAACTTTATAAATATAATGGAGACAGTGATGAACAGTCTGAAGTTCTGGTCATCCTCAACAACTGTGAAACGTACTGTTGTGTATCCGGTCTCTTCCTGTGGTGTTATGAAGACTGTCGTGTTATTTTTTCCTTCAGATTGTAGTGAGTTGACCACTCCATTGTAGGTATTGATTTTCCTACTTTTGGTTCTCCCACTTAACTTAGCTGCGCAATTTATAAGTAAACCTTTTTTTTATTGTTCATGTTATGAAGTGTTTTGTGTGCAAGTATGAAATATTGGAGTCTGATGACATAGAATGTTAGATTTATAATAATACAGTGTGAGAAAACTTATTGCCTGTGTTCTTGAGTTTTTCCCCTTTTCATCTTGCTACACGAATCCTTTACAATTCCAAACTATATTTTTATTAGACGTGATGCCCAGATTTACGGCGAAACTGAAACATCCATTTATCATTTCACTGTAAGAAGGCAAGACTTCGTAAAAATTGAATGTGTTTGTTTAGAGCATTTTTCTTTTATTCTATCTGTCTTTCAACAACATTAACTACTGTCTAGAGAATAACTTTTATACTATCTGTCTTTCAACAACATTAACTACTGTCTAGAGAATAACTTTTATACTATCTGTCTTTCAACAACATTAACTACTGTCTAGAGAATAACTTTTATACTATCTGTCTTTCAACAACATTAACTACTGTCTAGAGAATAACTTTTATTCTATCTGTCTTTCAACAACATTAACTACTGTCTAGAGAATAACTTTTATACTATCTGTCTTTCAACAACATTAACTACTGTCTAGAGAATAACTGCGTCTACTCTCTTATTGGTTTCAGAGTTTGAAGATAAATCGGGCATGCCAAACGTCACTCCGCGTTGTAAGTAAAATAAATTCAATGAATGTTTTAATTACTTTAATTTCATAACTTTCCACTCCCCTTTCTCTCTCATTCTTTCTTAGTGCGACAAAATCTACGGGTAGAGATGCGCTGCCGTTTTGTGCTAGAACCCATTATTATTATTATTATTATTATTATTATTATTATTATTATTATTATTATTGTTGTTGTTGTTGGTATTATTATTATTATTATTGTTGTTGTTATTCTGGTTGTTTTTTCAAACGTATCTAGAAGTACTTTCAAATAGTCGACAATCAGAACGAGTCGAAATATCTGTCAGTCATTCGGTCCGTTTGAAGTCATATCTCAAGTTTTTAAGGTGTGATATAGTGTGCATGTGTGTAGGGAGGAGAAGATGGGGAGGAAGAAAGGGGTAGCGGAGGGAGGGGAGATGAAGGGAGAGCATGTGTTTATAGGTACATTAATAGTCTTACTAATATCTGTAATTCTTAAGGTTTGTGTTAGTTTCAAATCAATTTTAATTATTTTGTTTGTTCAGATTTTTTTTTAAATAATTAAGGACTAGCGTAAGAAAGGTCCAAGGGACCTAATGCTATAAATACATAGCTAGATTATCTATCTATCTATCTATCTATCTATCTATCTATCTATCTATCTATCTATCTATCTATCTATCTATCTATCTATCTATCTATCTATCTATCTATCTATGTTTTCTTTGTTTCCAGTGTCTTTCTTACTTCCTTACTTCATTCCTTTTAATTTATCTTCTTTCTTTTAAAAAATCTTTTCAGTGCCTGTTACTTCATTTCTCTCTCTCTCTTGCTCTCTCTGTCTGTATGTCTGTCTGTCTGTCTTTCTCTGTCTGTCTGTCTCTCTCTCTCATATTTTTCAGAGGGAAGGTATGAGTGTGTATAAATACTTGGAACTGGAAGTAAATCGATGAGACTCAGGGGGTGACGATTTGTTTTTCCTTCCTATTTTAATTACTTCTTATCTTGTATTTTCTTTCTTTTCTTCTGTCTTACTTCCATCAACAATAACTACTATTCAAAGAATAACTATGCCTACTCTCTTATTATTTCCAGTATACCGATCGAATGTTTCACGTAGGAATGCTGAATGGAACGGACCGCCGGGTATGTAAATGGAAAGAAAATAATGTATTAATACTATATAAGGTAATTAAAATTCGCCGCTTGAACTTGTAGAAAGAATAACAAGAAAGACCAGAGCTAACGAACATGAATAGTTTATTTCAAACTCAAGAAAAAGGGAAGGGAAGTAACTCTCATTAACAAAATGGTAAAAGATAACTCTGGGGCGATCATAGGCGCATGATCGAGAAATAAAATGTAACATCCCCCATCGTTTAGCGAGTCCAAGATCAACAGAGTTCGTAAGTTAGGAACGTGTTCAGAAACCTCGAGCGAACGAATAGATCGAACGATACCAAAATACAAGGAAAGCGGTTCGATTCAAAATCGAGGGTTAAATAGAGTATTTAACTTAAATACACGAAGTTTTTCAGTCTTAGCACTTTAACTTCGCGACCGAAACACGTTCGAATTGGAATCTTGATGGACTTCCAAAGGCAGCAGGTTCTTCAGCGGGCGGAAAGGCTTTGAGGGTTGAGCTGACATCAGGGCTACAGGAACGGAGCTTGGCCTACAAGGTGATGTAGACAGCTGGACCACAGGACACTGGACATCAGGAACAGCATCATTAGTAGGACCAGGAGCACCGGTTGTCTGATCAGGAGTTGACAACACTCTTACTGAGGACAGTGAAAGATGGAGTACGCTGCTTAAACGATCATCTGTGGTGCCCCAACGAGCTTCGAGTTAAGGGATAGGATACGGGGACCTAAATCAACACTGAGCCATTAGACCAACACTGAGCAATTAGACCAATCATACGGAGAAAACGGACAGTGAAAATTGCCATTTTTTTTATTGCCCATCACGGGATTCGAACCAGGATCATTGGTGTGCCAGGCGAACGCTCTACCACTTGAGCTACGCCTTCTTAAATCACTGAACGTAGTGTTTAATAGCTTTTCAAAGTCTAGTGTTCACTATTTTATCAAAAATGCTTTCCAGATGAACAATTAGGCTGACATTCTGTTGTTAATTCAACAGTGCAGTTGTGAACAATATGTCGTGCTATATACATTCTTATTATACTGTGCTACTGATGTTTAATATTTTCACCATCATACTGATATTGATAAAACTTTAATAATGTCTTTGTGATTGTATTTTTGTCTTACACAATTACTTTAATTTTTAAAGAGAAGGCGATGCCTGTGTTGAAGATCGGTCACCTAAACATTGGTATCCTGAACGCTTAAGTACTAGATCTGTTTGTTTTTTTTGTTTTTTGTTTTTTTGCGTAATACCGACACTAATTTTCATCTGTATGGCATTACAGAGTCGCGGCTTAGTTTTAAAATGTGTGACTCTTTAATTAATACGTATTCCAAACTATATTTTTATTAGACGTGATGCCCAGATTTACGACGAAACTGAAACATCCATTTAATTTCACTGTAAGAAGGCAAGACTTCGTAAAAATTGAATGTGTTTGTTTAGAGCATTTTTCTTTTATTCTATCTGTCTTTATTCTATCTGTCTTTATTCTATCTGTCTTTATTCTATCTTTATTCTATCTGTCTTTATTCTATCTGTCTTTATACTATCTGTCTTTCAACAACATTAACTACTGTCTAGAGAATAACTTTTATTCTATCTGTCTTTCAACAACATTAACTACTGTCTAGAGAATAACTTTTATACTATCTGTCTTTCAACAACATTAACTACTGTCTAGAGAATAACTTTTATACTATCTGTCTTTCAACAACATTAACTACTGTCTAGAGAATAACTTTTATACTATCTGTCTTTCAACAACATTAACTACTGTCTAGAGAATAACTTTTATACTATCTGTCTTTCAACAACATTAACTACTGTCTAGAGAATAACTTTTATACTATCTGTCTTTCAACAACATTAACTACTGTCTAGAGAATAACTGCGTCTACTCTCTTATTGGTTTCAGAGTTTATACTATCTGTCTTTCAACAACATTAACTACTGTCTAGAGAATAACTTCGTCTACTCTCTTATTGGTTTCAGAGTTTATACTATCTGTCTTTCAACAACATTAACTACTGTCTAGAGAATAACTGCGTCTACTCTCTTATTGGTTTCAGAGTTTATACTATCTGTCTTTCAACAACATTAACTACTGTCTAGAGAATAACTTCGTCTACTCTCTTATTGGTTTCAGAGTTTATACTATCTGTCTTTCAACAACATTAACTACTGTCTAGAGAATAACTTCGTCTACTCTCTTATTGGTTTCAGAGTTTATACTATCTGTCTTTCAACAACATTAACTACTGTCTGGAGAATAACTTCGTCTACTCTCTTATTGGTTTCAGAGTTTATACTATCTGTCTTTCAACAACATTAACTACTGTCTAGAGAATAACTTCGTCTACTCTCTTATTGGTTTCAGAGTTTATACTATCTGTCTTTCAACAACATTAACTACTGTCTAGAGAATAACTTCGTCTACTCTCTTATTGGTTTCAGAGATTGAAGAGATATGGCGCATGCCATATCAAACTCCGCGTTGTAAGTAAAATAAATTCAATGAATGTTTTAATTACTTTAATTTCATAACTTTCCACTCCCCTTTCTCTCTCATTCTTTCTTAGTGCCACAAAATCTACAGGTAGTCGAGAATCAGAACGAGTCAAAATATCTGTCAGTCATTCGGTCCGTTTGAAGTCATATCTCAAGTTTTTAAGGTGTGAAATAGTGTGCATGTGTGTAGGGAGGAGAAGATGGGGAAGAAGAAAGGGGTAGAAGAGGGAGGGGAGATGAAGGGAGAGCATGTGTATTTAGGTACATTAATAGTCTTACAAATATCTGTAATTTCTTATCATTGTTAAGGTTTGTGTTAGTTTCAAATCAATTTTAATTATTTTGTTTGTTCTGATTTTTTTTTATATAATTAAGGACTAGCGTAAGAAAGGTCCAAGGGACCTAATGCTATAGATAGATAGCTAGATTGCTAGATAGATAGATAGATAGATAGATAGATAGATAGATAGATAGATAGATAGATAGATAGATAGATAGATAGATAAAGGTTTTGACTATCTATCTATCTATCCATCTATCTATCTATCTATCTATGTTTTCTTTGTGTGGTCCTGATTTGGCTCGGAAGAGTCCGCTGGACCTAAAGCAATAACCTTGTATTGTATTGTATTGTTTTCTTTGTTTCCAGTGTCTTTCTTACTTCATTCTTTTAATTTATCTTCTTTCTTTTAAAAAAAATCTGTTCAGTGCCTGTTACTTCATTTCTCTCTCTCTCTCTCTCTCTCTCTGTATGTCTTTCTGTCTGTCTGTCTCTCTGTCTCTCTGTCTTTCTGTCTGTCTGTCTGTCTCTCTCTCTCATATTTTTCAGAGGGAAGGTATGAGTGTGTATAAATGCTTGGAGCTGGAAGTAAATTGATGAGACTCGGGGGGTGACGATTTGTTTTCCCTTCCTATTTTAATTACTTCTTATCTCGTATTTTCTTTCTTTTCTTCTGTCTTACTTCCATCAACAATAACTACTATTTAAAGAATAACTATGCGTACTCTCTTATTATTTCCAGTATACCGATCGAATTATTCACGTTGGGATGGTCAATGGAACGGACCGCTGGGTATGTAAATGGAAAGAAAAGAATGTATTAATACTATATAACGTAATTTCTGTTAAAATTCGCCGCTTGAACTTGTAGAAAGAATATCAAGAAAGACCAGAGCTAACGACCATGAATAGTTTATTTCAAACTCAAGAAAAAGGGAAGGGAAGTACAGTACCTCTCATTAACAAAATGGTAAAAGATAACTCTGGGGCGATCATAGGCGCATGATCGAGAAATAAAATGTAACATCCCCCATCGTTTAGCGAGTCCAAGATCAACAGAGTTCGTAAGTTAGGAACGCGTTCAGAAACCTCGAGCGAACGAATAGATCGAACGATACCAAAATACAAGGAAAGCGGTTCGATTCAAAATCGAGGGTTAAATAGAGTATTTAACTTAAATACACGAAGTTTTTTAGTCTTGGCACTTTAACTTCGCGACCGAAACACGTTCGAATTGGAATCTTGATGGACTTCCAAAGTCAGCAGGTTCTTCAGCGGTCGGAAAGGCTTTGAGGGTTGAGCTGACTTCAGGGCTACAGGAACGGAGCTTGGCCTACAAGGTGATGTAGACAGCTGGATCACAGGACACTGGACATCAGGAACAGCGTCATAAGTAGGGCCAGGAGCACCGGTTGTCTGATCAGGAGTTGACAACACTCTTCAAGTGTTCTCAATTGGAACGATAGTTAGCATCGCCAGAAGCAACTTCATAGGATCTTTCATTAAATCGCTTCGTAACAGTATCACTTACCCATTTCTTGGAGCCGAGAGCATACGGTTTCAGTTTCACAACATCACCATCAAGAGGAGGTACGTCATGGGCATTATGGTAGTGAGCAGATTTCTTCTGTTTCTCCAGTAGCTTTGATCTGTGATTCTCAAGTTCAACAGTTCTAGGCTTCCACAGGATTTTACTCATCGGCATCAGAGTTCTAGTTCTCCGATTTAGAAAAAACTGTCCTGGGCTGGTATCACTTTGGTTAGGAGTGCTGTGATGATTGAGCAAGGTTAGGAACCAGCCTCATCAGCCATCCCAGCAAGGTCCTCCTTAAACTAATACTCAACAGCTTGAAACCCCAAGCTGAACAAATCATAGCTGAAGAACAAGTAGGATTCAGGGCAGGGCGAAGTACAACTGAACAGATTTTCAACCTCAGAATAATCTGAGAAATACCTACAGCACCAACAACATCTATATCATGTGTTCATAGACTTCAAGAAGGTGTTTGACCGAGTCTGGCATGCAGTCTCTCTATGGACAACAATGAAAGTGTACAACATCAGCCCTAAAATTATTAAAGTCATCAAAAGCCTGTATGACAAGGTGTAACGAAAGGGGTTATTTCAAGAATTGCGTGTATGCGTGCGTGAATGATTTGCGTGTCCGCCCGTCTCACACTTCCTAACTCTCAAAACTTCTTTTGCTGTCACACCCCCTTCTATTACTAGAAAATAACAAGAATCAACAAAAGTTTACATAAGTACATATAACTCCATCAACAATATGAAAAACGTTTAAGTAGTTTTGTACTCACGTACTTGAAGCGATAATCCGTGAAAACACACTTTCACAAAACCACAAATAAGTCCCATTCAGATAATCCAAATAACACCAGTCACCATACACACCAATATCGATCTGGTCACTGTCGACAGAGAGAGAGAGAGTTTCCCCAATAGTCTCATGGAGGTTAGAATTTCACTGTGTCTTTCTTTGTCTCTAATCTCTGTCTCTGTCTATACACTGTCTTCCTTTCCTTATCCTTGGCCTTTCTATCTATCTATCCCTGGGGTTTCTCCCCTGTCTATCGTTGCTGTCGCTGCTGCTGTTGTGGCCGCTGCCGCCGTTGCTGCTGCTACTGCTGGGGTAGCGGTTGCTGCTGCTGCTGCTGCTGATGATGATGATGATGTGGTAGCGGTTGCTACTGCTGCTGATGTAGTAGCGGTTACTACTAGTGTGGCAGTGGCTGCTGCTGATGATGATGCAGCAGTGGTTGCTACTGATGATGATGCAGCAGTGGTTGCTACTGCCGCTGATGTAGCAGTGGTTGCTTCTCTCGTCTTCTTCTTCGTCTTCTTCTTTGGCTTCTTCTCTGGCCCCTTCTCGATATTTCCACCCTTCTTCTTCACGACTTCTTCTTCTTCTCGTCTTCGTCTTCTTCTTCTTCTCCTTCTCTTCTTCTTCTTCTTCTTCTTCTTCTTCTTCCTCTTCTCGTCTTCGTCTTCTTCTTCTTCTCCTTCTTTTCTTCTTCTTCTTCTTCTTCTTCTTCTTCTTCTTCTTCTTCTTCTTCTGCTTCTTCTCTCCTTCTTTCTTCTTCCTTCTTCTCCTTCTTCTTCTTCTCCCTTCTTCTTTCTCTTTTGCCTCGAGGCCCCTCAGCCGGAGACTTCTGAAAACATACAAGTTTTCCCCCACTAAATATCTTGATACATAGACTTTTCTGTATTACCACATATACCTTTTCTCTCTCTCTGTGACAGGACCAGACCAGCAACATATAATTCAAATCTCATATGTGTAGAACACAGTTCACACATACGCAAAAAATTGTAACTCTAATTATAACAACTAATTATTACATTCTTGCCGCTAATTACTTTCATTCACAAAAATAAATATAATACTATACATTGCAAGTTGATGTTTCAACCTCAAATCAAATACTAATCCAATTTCAATTCGTTACTCAAAAATAATATACAACGATCCACTATCTCCATCACCTCCCTAATCCATCCTTCATACTAATATCAAAAATTATCTATTATTAATTCTTATTCCACAATAAGTAGAATATAATCATGGTTCAATATTCTTACGTTTCATAATACAATATTTCAATGATAAACCAATAAATACCTGCAGACGCAGCTGCTAGAAGTACAAACACAACCACTCCGTGGTACATACAAAAGAAGAAATGCAAACATTTTTTTTGAATACATGTAATTGGTGAACCGTCACATGACTAGCTCAACCAATCAGAAATTAGTAATCAATAAAAAATATTATAATTTATATCTTCTCACAGGAAGATACTACAAACAGTCATCGGACCGAAATATTATAAAACCTGGTCCGTGACAATACCCCCTTCCTGCAAAAAGAAAACGCCCGAGTTTTCTGAATTTTTTTCAGAAAGAAAAAATTACTACAATTATGTCCATCTAAACTGTACAAACGAGCGAAAAGAGATAACTGGTCATTAGCACTTATATTAAACCCAAACATATTGTATTAAGCAATCACCCAAAGCATAATAGACATACAAGATATGTAGTTCCAGTCCAAGCATGTTATCTTGATACAGCAAAATCAAAAATCAAAAAGGTACATAACAGATCATTTTACAGTCTTCCAAAAGATTTCCAGGATTAAATATACAATAGCAGAAATATACCCAAAGCATGATCAATTTCCACAGATTTTATGGAATACCCTGATGATAGTGTCTGGTTTTGGCTACAACTGTTTTGATGTTTTCTTGAGCTAGTTTGCAAGATTCTAGTATCTTGTTTTTGACGTGTTTAAGCGGAGTAGTTTCAGGGTAACGTGTTACCATATCAATGATACCGAGTATGCATCCGTGACCTTCCTCAGACGGCGGAGAGATCGGTTCTACCAAATCAACTGTAACTCGTTTGAATGGTTCTGAAACAGTTGGCATCTTTTCCAAAGGAACCGGTGGAATTTGACCTTGATCTTGGATGAGTGTGGTAGCACCCGAAAAAGGGTCGGACACACCTGGTAAATTCCCTACTATCAAATCGGCCACTGGTTGATCAATGACACAACACAACACAGTGCCAGAGAAAAATGGAGTGTCAACAGGCACTTTGGCCAACAGAAATTCCTCAATGTTTCCGCCGAATGTCAGACATTTACCCTCTTTGCCAGTGTACTGGTCGTGCGAAACCAGTCTCTTGCGAACTCCACAGATAGTAGCACCTGTGTCTCTGAGTACACTTGCTTTGAGGCCATTTACGGTACCTGACACTAGCTTGGGTTGACCAAAGTTTTCATCACCAACTGGGCAAATGACTTCCGCGACTAAAGCTGACTGAGTGTTAACTGGAGTGTCATGGTATTTCTGAGGACTACTTTCAGTATCTTGAGTCTCTGGGTATCCATTGCCACTAGCAGAAGGACACCATGCAGCTATGTGACCTACACCCCCACAACAATAGCAAACTATGCCCTGTCCATTCTGTCTTTTGCTGAGAGGAGGACTACCTGAGAAACGAGAACCAGGTCTCGAATACGTATTGCCACGTCCACGAGGAACCTGATTGCTTTGAGCGCTCTGTTGGGTATTCATGTTCTGATGTGCAAAACCCCTATTTGGAATAGGACCTGCGGGTTGGTAGTTTCCACGTGGAGAGCCACGAAAGCCCGATCCCCGGAAATTATTCCATCTTTGACCCATCCCACGAAATTGATTCTGAGTGGGTACATTCTGGGAAATCGACGCGGATGCAAATATCGAGTCATCTGACTTCCGTGCCAGTTTCTTTTCCGGATGAGCCATGCGAAATGCTTCAGCACTGTCTATCAAAGCCGCGAATTTTGTCAAATTTCTTTCCTTCAAAAACACGGCGAGATCTCTCGAAACAGAAGCAATAAACTGCTCACACAAAATCAGATTCCATAGTCCATCAAAAGTCTTTTCACAATCTGATAGTTGGATCCATCTTTCCAACAAGTGAGAAAAACGCTTTGAAAAAGTTACAAAACTTTCCCCCACTTCAGGCCTAACTGATCTGAATTTTTCCCTGAATCCATCTGCAGTGCACTGAAATTTCTTAAGAAGTTCTTGCTTAAGATCATCATATGAAACTGTACCGGTAGCAGACAAAGAATGATACACAGCCAAAGCCGGGCCTTGTAGCAATGCAGTTAAGTAAACAACCCATTTACTGCTATCATAATTAAGAGCTTTAGCATGCGCTTCAAATCGGTACAAAAAAGAATCAATGTCATCCCTATCTTCTTTGAAGACAGGTAGTTGGGGCAACTTTGGAAATGACGGGTTAGAACCTCGGGGGGTCCTAGGGGTAGTGTTCTCGCTCTGCAATTCAGCCTGTTTTAACTGAAGTTCAATCTCTTTTTCCTTTAGTTTAAGGCTTTGTCTATCAAGTTCCATCTGATAATCCATCTTCAATTTCCTTTCCTCTCTTTCCCGTTCTTCCCTTTTTTCATCTCTTTCCTGCTTTTTAGCATCCTGCTCTAACTGAAATTTTTTTTCCTCCCTTTCCTGTTTAACCTTTTCCTGTTCTCTTTCCTTAGCCCTATCATGTCTCTGAAAACACTGCTCAATGTATTGCTGTAGCTTTTCGTCAGAAAAACCTAACTTCTGGGCTTGAGTCAAAAATGAATTAAACAGCGTATCATAATCCTCAACTGAAGACATGGTCAGTTGAATTCAAAAGCAAAGTACTAAAAGTAGGACAAAGCGAGTGACAACTCAACAACTAACTTACTGTAATACAAGGTAAAAATTATTTTTCCCAAGTTTCACAAGGCCAGAATTATTACAAAAATCAAAAGCAAATTCAGATTTGACAAGAGAAAACAATTCAAAATCGAAGCAAGCGAAGTTTGTCAGATGAAAAGTATTTCGGAATCAATGCAAGTTTAAGTTAACACAAGGAAATTATTTCGAAATGAAAACAAGTTCAAGTCCAACAAACAGCATACCATAAAAGAAAAGGAAAAAAAACAACAATGTTTAGATTATATTCAGTCTAAGTAAAAGCAAGCATCAGAAAACCATACTAAATGCAACAATTAATAACTGTAACAACTACCCATATTTAAATCCAAATTATGACAGGTGAAAGTTTATAAGTAATTGCTTTGAAATGAAAACCAAACAAAACAAAACAAATAATAATAATAATGAAACACTATACTAAATAAACAAACAACGACAACAACATCACAACACACAAAGAGAGAACTAAAATTCTAAACTAATATCGGTACAATAGAATACAAGAAATCAAAAGAAAAAACAACTAAGTTCCACTTCGGCTAGAAACACCGGAAGTTCCGTTAAAATGCCAAAAATAAATCCTAAACACCTACAACAACTAAAATAGGGATGTGACAACTATAACTATACAAGACAGGATCCTAATAAGTATATGAAGAAAAACAAAACAGTACTGAATAGCTGAACTAGAATTAGCAATATATATATACAACAGGAAGAAAAATGAATCTAAGCCCTTTCTGATCCCAGAACTATACAAAGAATCAGACCCGTAAGGAAAGAATCGGAGACGGGGTATAATCTATACAAACACTAGCATCCTACCCAAAAAGAAATGAAAACAACAATTTAACAAGTCAGTTACACAGTACACACTTACTCCTAGCACACCAAAGTTAGTGTCCCAAAATTTATACAAAACCCTTCTACTGTTCAACTTATACTTATTCAATTAACTCCCACAATATAAACTCCCACTAAGATAATTAAATAATCTAACTCCCACTAACTAACTACGGGTTTCAGGGTCACCACTGTAACGAAAGGGGTTATTTCAAGAATTGCGTGTATGCGTGCGTGAATGATTTGCGTGTCCGCCCGTCTCACACTTCCTAACTATCAAAACTTCTTTTGCTGTCACACCCCCTTCTATTACTAGAAAATAACAAGAATCAACAAAAGTTTACATAAGTACATATAACTCCATCAACAATATGAAAAACGTTTAAGTAGTTTTGTACTCACGTACTTGAAGCGATAATCCGTGAAAACACACTTTCACAAAACCACAAATAAGTCCCATTCAGATAATCCAAATAACACCAGTCACCATACACACCAATCTCGATCTGGTCACTGTCGACAGAGAGAGAGAGAGAGTTTCCCCAATAGTCTCATGGAGGTTAGAATTTCACTGTGTCTTTCTTTGTCTCTAATCTCTGTCTCTGTCTATACACTGTCTTCCTTTCCTTATCCTTGGCCTTTCTATCTATCTATCCCTGGGGTTTCTCCCCTGTCTATCGTTGCTGTCGCTGCTGCTGTTGTGGCCGCTGCCGCTGCTACTGCTGGGGTAGCGGTTGCTGCTGCTGCTGCTGCTGATGATGATGTGGTAGCGGTTGCTACTGCTGCTGATGTGGTAGCGGTTACTACTAGTGTGGCAGTGGTTGCTGCTGATGATGATGCAGCAGTGGTTGCTACTGATGATGATGCAGCAGTGGTTGCTACTGCCGCTGATGTAGCAGTGGTTGCTTCTCTCGTCTTCTTCTTCGTCTTCTTCTTTGGCTTCTTCTCTGGCCCCTTCTCGATATTTCCACCCTTCTTCTTCACGACTTCTTCTTCTTCTCGTCTTCGTCTTCTTCTTCTTCTTCTTCTCTTCTTCTTCTTCTTCTTCTTCTTCTTCTTCTTCTTCTTCTTCTTCTTCTTCCTCTTCTCGTCTTCGTCTTCTTCTTCTCCTTCTTTTCTTCTTCTTCTTCTTCTTCTTCTTCTTCTTCTTCTTCTTCTTCTTCTTCTTCTTCTTCTTCTTCTTCTTCTTCTTCTTCTTCTTCTCTCTTTCTTTCTTCTTCCTTCTTCTCCTTCTTCTTCTTCTCCCTTCTTCTTTCTCTTTCGCCTCAAGGCCCCTCAGCCGGAGACTTCTGAAAACATACAAGTTTTCCCCCACTAAATATCTTGATACATAGACCTTTCTGTATTACCACATATACCTTTTCTCTCTCTCTGTGACAGGACCAGACCAGCAACATATAATTCAAATCTCATATGTGTAGAACACAGTTCACACATACGCAAAAAAATTGTAACTCTAATTATAACAACTAATTATTACATTCTTGCCGCTAATTACTTTCATTCACAAAAATAAATATAATACTATACATTGCAAGTTGATGTTTCAACCTCAAATCAAATACTAATCCAATTTCAATTCGTTACTCAAAAATAATATACAACGATCCACTATCTCCATCACCTCCCTAATCCATCCTTCATACTAATATCAAAAATTATCTATTATTAATTCTTATTCCACAATAAGTAGAATATAATCATGGTTCAATATTCTTACGTTTCATAATACAATATTTCAATGATAAACCAATAAATACCTGCAGACGCAGCTGCTAGAAGTACAAACACAACCACTCCGTGGTACATACAAAAGAAGAAATGCAAACATTTTTTTTAATACATGTAATTGGTGAACCGTCACATGACTAGCTCAACCAATCAGAAATTAGTAATCAATAAAAAATATTATAATTTATATCTTCTCACAGGAAGATACTACAAACAGTCATCGGACCGAAATATTATAAAACCTGGTCCGTGACACAAGGCTACCAGTGCAGTCCTCCATGACAGCGCCATCGGGAACTGGTTCAGATCAACAATCGGTGTGCGTCAAGGATGCCTACTCTCACCAACACTCTTCAACATCTTCCTAGAGCGCATCATGTCAGATGCTCTTGCAGATCACGAAGGCACAGTCAGCATAGGGGGTAGAGCAATCTCCAATCTTCGTTTTGCGGATGACATTGATGGATTGGCTGGAGAGGAACAAGAACTGAGCAGGTACAGAGGCTTGACACCACCTCCAGAGCTTATGGAATGGAAATAAGTGCAGAGAAGACCAAAAATGATGACCAACAACACCAATGGCATCAGCACGGACATCAAAGTCCAAGGCCAATCCCTCAACACAGTGCATAACTTCAAATATTTAGGAGCCATTGTATCAGACAAAGGGTCCCGACAGGAAGTCTTCTCCAGGATCGCACAAACAACTGCTGCCCTGACATGGTTGAAGCCCATTTGGAAAGACAGGACCATCAGTCTACATTCCAAAGTAAGACTGCTGCGCTCCCTCGTCATCTTAATCTTCCTTTATGCTTGCGATGCATGGACCTTCACAGCAGATCTACAACGAAGAATACAAAGCATGGAGATGAGGAGCTACAGAAGACTTCTGGGCATTTCCTATACACAACACATCACCAACGACGAAGTCTGACAGACCATCACACAAGCCATTGGACAACACGATGACCTGCTTACAGTGGTGAAGAAACGGACACTCCGATGGTATGGCCATGTCACCAGATCATCATGCCTTGCAAAGACTATTCTGCAAGGCACAGTACAAGGAGGTAGAAAAGAGGGAGACCGAAAAAGAGGTGGGAGGACAACATTCGAGGATGGACTGGTTTGACACTGAGCGAAGCCATCAGGGCTGCTGAGGACAGAGAAAGATAAAGTATGCTGGTTAAACCAGGTTCTGGAACATTTCAGAGCTCACAGATGTTCCAAAGGGCAGTCTTTTCCACCTGTACCGAGTTTAGAAGGTGGTCAGCAGACTAGATTCATTATCTAGATTAACATGCAAATAAGCGCTGGAGAGATCAAGCTTAGAGAAGAGCGTAGAATTTGAAAGTTCCGGCCGAATATCCGCCATGACAGGTAGATGACACTCCCGCTTTAGTGCTTTATTCAGAGGACCAGGATCACGGCAGATACGAAGTTCATTAGATTTCTTCGTAGCAATCACCATTTAATTTGTCCAGTCAGTAGGTTAATCCAAAAGTACGATGACATCGCTCTCAATCAATCGCTTGGGTTCACCTTTCACTTTAGCATCCATAAACAGAGGTACACGCCCACTAGAAGATGTAACAGGTGTCACGGTATGGTCAACTTCCAGATGACCGACACCAGGCAAGTCACCGTGACGGTCATCAAAAACATCAGCGAAAGTCAATGATATCAATAGACGGTGAGATTGTGCGCACACATGTATTTCAGTAAAAGTAGCAGATTTCGGAGTCAGACCGAGTAGTCAACTTGTCCACACTCTCAAAGTTACTGTAGTTTACAGTTATCAAACCCATCTTTTCTCAGGTGTCTCTTTTCCCAAAAGCGGAATCAGTTTTGTCAACAACGACTAATTCAACATTGAAGATATTCCCAGTCTTTGGGTTCTTCGCAGCAAGAGTTCTTTCCAATGTGAGTCAGTGTATTCCCATCATATATATGCAGGGTTGTTAAAATTGAAGATAGTGATGCATTTTTAGTAAACTTCACAGGAATAACACTAACGATGGCACCAGAGTCAACTGGGCAAAAAACCGTTTCTCCAAGATTGATCATTTTAGCTTCGATCAACTTATTTCGTCGTTCAGATTTGACAATCAGCAATAATTCTCCAAGAGAAGATGTTTTGTAGCAGTCATTGTCATCTAAAGAGTGTAGCGAAATAATTCTCCCCTTGCAGAGCTTGCAATTTTGCCCCCAAGCTGGACAGAGTTCTTTCTTCAGAATATGTATATGGCCCCAAAATTTACAGCTACGCTGAGTATCAGTGTATTCCCATCATATACGTGCAGGGTTGTTGAAGTTGAAAATAGTGATGCATTTGACAAAGTTGAAGCCCATTTGAAAAGACGGGGCCATCAGTCCACACTCAAAGGTAAGGCTGCTGCGCTTCCTTGTTGTGAAACATAGATCTTCACACCAGACCTATAACGAAGAATACAAAGCATAGAGGTGAGGTGCTACAGAAGAATTCTTGGCATTTTCCATACCCAGTATCTCACCAACGACGAAGTCCCGCAGACTAAAACGCAAGCCATTGGACAACACGATGACATGCTCACAGTGGTGAAGAAACGGAAAATCCGATGGTATGACCACGTCACCAGAGCATCAGGTCTTGCAAAGACCATCCTGCAAGGTACTGTACAAGGAGACGCAAGAAGATGGAGACCGAAAAAGAGGTGGGAGGACAACATTCGAGAATGGACTGGTTTGACACTTAGCGAAGCCATGAGGGTTGCTGAGTACAGAGAAAGATGGAGTACGCTGGTTAAACGATCATCTGTTGCGCCCCAACGACTTTCGAGTTATGTGAAAGGATAGGAGCATCAATGTGATGATAACAAACAGTCTGAAGTCTTCTTTTTTGTAGCGCCAGAAAACATAGCATAAGCGACGTCAGCAGCATCAGAAGCAGATCTCATGGTTGTCACGTCACCCTAGTGGGTGCCGCGAACGTTCAGCTCAAACAGCGAGTGAGGGGAATAAAACAAAAAAAATTAAACACAAATGCCAGATGAACAATCACACTCTTTTATTCAACAACAAACACACACACAGTATAATGGGATATCTAAACCACCCTCAACCCCTATCCGAACCCATAACCCAACAGTTAATGAACAATTACTTCCCTTGTCTGATCTGGAACCCCTAGAAACTGTACACCAAAATGCCCACAACAATATGTAACAATGGTAATATGTAGCAGTAAACAATTTGTAACAGTAACAAATCAAGCTGAAAATAAATTTGATTACAAGTTTAAGACACTAGCCAGCAAGACTTGAGGAATAAATTAGATTAAATTGGCTGGCTTAATTAATCAACTGTTCCCTCTTGTAGCACTCTTGTCTTTTAGCTAATCTAAAATAAAATGAAGCAGTGAACCCACAGATAATAAAGTATGCTACACTGAATCCTTGCGATGTAGGTATGGTTATGGGCGTGAAATGCAAATGTGTATGAGTTTTGAGAACCAGGGTGTAGAATGCAGAAGCCCAGGTGGTTGTCTCCCTGTCGTCCGGGGCTAAAGAAGTGTCCAGGCGGCGACGAACACTCAGACCCTCAGACAGCACCCTCACACCAGCATGGAGGGGAAGGTAGCGGTAGCAACAACGGGAACTTCAAGCCAACAATCGTAGTGTCGAAGTAGTAATGGATGCAAAAGTAGAAGCTGAAGTAATAGGAATAGTAGCTAGAAGTAGTGTAGGTAGGCCCAATCGGGTCAAAAATTAAATTGTCTTACTAATAATCTATCTTCATAAAAAGGTCAATACTACTTAAACAAATAACTCCTTCCGCTGTCCGCCATCTTGACCTGTTTGTACATGCATTCCAACAATCCAATTCTCAATTCTAATAATTTATATTTCTTCGCATAGACATGATTGTTTTTACAAATATACATCATAATTATATTCACATTTCCAGTCAAACAATCCTGATTCATTTTCATTCTCACTTTCATCACCCCTCTCCATGTCATAGTACATTGTCTCCCCTCATTCATATTTATCCCTCTCTAGCATACCATAATACAACGTCATCCTCCCTAATATTCATCACCCCTCTCTCTCATTGTAACATATATACTTCATCATCTTCCTTGACCTCATTTTGGCAACAACAACAACAACATTAATCGTTTGACATTTTTAAACAAGGAAATCATAAGAAAATCATATAAAAAATACTATTTAGCAAAATTATATCCCCTTTCCCCTCTTTCAACATCATCCATTCACGTACGCATTCTCGGAGCGCAAAGCCACTAAAGAATTGAAATACTTGGCTCACACTCACCTTTAAGTTCTCGGCCTGTGAAGCAACAGACAGACAACATGACACCACATCACAACACGACACAATACAACACACTATTATCCGCTGAGAGTAGATCGTCACTGCACTATACTATGCTATGCACATGGATCATCCCAGTACCGACGAGGTCACTGAGCATTGGGAGGTCCCTAAACAAAGGGTACACACCCTTAAGAGAAGACTCTATACTTATTTTTTCCAGAATAAATGGCAGTCATAATCTTTCAACTACTGCTACAGAATTCCTTTACCACAGCAGCTTTACAGTACTTTGGACATTCTTGTCCTGACGTAGGAGCAAGACCTTGGGAGGTTAGAAACATACGACGCACTACCCTTATGAAACAGACTTTACTTTTATCCTGAGATAACACAGTCACAAGTCACATTCCATCCAAAACCCGTCCGCTAGCAAGCGCTCCCAACCTGACTCTCCTATATCAAACCTTTTCCAGTTCACAGTACAAGGCATCGAGTTTCATTCAATCCCCAATTCTACAAGTATGCGTTACGTTAACCACGTGAAAAACATACATACCTAACATACATATGCAATAAAGAATGCTGATTCAAACTTCATACACTGCAGCGCTAGAGATGTGAAATTCTGCATTATTGTTACACTCGATGTTGTTTTTTATCAGTTGATTCAGCCCCGATGCTTGAAACCTGATAAGTGTAACTTTACTCAGATTCGTTTATCCATGCAGCTTGCTCACTCATCAACAAGGCAGAAGTCGTCGCATGTATTTTTCCAACTGTATTCAGCGAACATCAACAACTGCAACAACTGCATACTATCGCTTTTTCCACTTTTTACAACTTTCTCAACTTTCAACCAACTTTTGAAACAGTGCGGCACTATATAGTCTCTCTAACTCCAGAAAGGGTGAGAATACTCCAACGTGACACACCACAACCAATCAGAACAAACATTGTCATCACTGTCTCACGTCATACAACCTTATTTGGGATGGAAGCTTCTCTAGTTACCACTAGAATTATCCATATGCTTCGATCGATAGTAAACAACCAACTCTAAAAAATTCTCAAATAATATCGACCAACTAAAATTATCAACACTATACAAAGCTTCTTCTAACAACAACGCAAAATCAAATCAAAGATAAATACACTCTATTATTGCATGCTTTGCAAAACAAAACAATCGCATCTATCGTGCGCGTCACACACGAACTATCGTGCCCGTTTCAACGTAACAGTTATATACAACTCCGGCACAAGTAATATTAGCGTGCGTCAAAAACTCGTGTCGTTACAATGGTCTTCAGTTGTAGGTGAGCTGCATCAGCAGCCCGACACATCGCAACACTTGGAGTTATTTGGGATTCTTGCTGCAGACGCTTCCTAATATCATCATCTCTAATACCCATAAGAATACGATCTCTCAACAGACTATCATACAGACAATCGCAAAAACTGTAAGATTTCGCCAGAGTGCGAAGAGAAGCAATATAGCGCTGTTGCAAAACTAGTGCAGATAGAGTTATCCGTCCCTGCCTTCACCTATGCCAAGGACACCCGCTAGTTCCGGTTGAGTATTAAGCATGGCCGCACGTAGACGGAAGACTTGTGGCGAAGAAAAACAGTTTAGCGTTTGCTGCCCTAATTTCGCAGGAAAAGTAATTGAAGGGCGCATTGTCAAGTTACACACATTACCAGCTAACAAAACACTGAAACGACTGTGGGAACAACGTTTGCGACTGATTCTGAAAGATTACAACAATGTAAAATAAGATTCAAGATTCAAGATTCAAGATTCTTTATTGTCCAAACACAAGGCATGGATATTTGTTTAGCAGTGCAATAAGGAAGGAGATAACAACATCAAAATTATTACAAACATGGACATACAATATTGATACATTTGATATACTATCAAAAACAACTTCCATACCAAAATACAAATCTATAAACACTAACACACATGCATAAACAGATAACCAGCCACATACCCATGCGTACACATTTAACACACAGATAATTATTCCACAGTATATGTATACACAACTACAACACTCACCCATTCTTCCATGCCTTAGATCCATCCTAGATCATAATAATAATAATAATAATAATAATAATAATCATTATAATAATAAGAGTAATAATACAAAATAATCATCATAATATTAATAATAATCGTAATCATTAGAGTAATTAATAATTATAAAAATAATAATAATAATAATAATAATACGAATACGAATCTTTATTGTCCATAGTTAAAATACAATAACATGGAAATTTGTCTTTAGTAGCACAAAGACTAAGACAGAAAGATTAAAAACTAAAATATTAACAGTTTTTGTTATTTAAAACATTAATTAAGACAATCATACGCATGGCAAATAGCTGACTTCATTGCACAACTCACATCATATTACATTACATAAAACATTAATTGATTGATTGATTGATTGATTGTTGCTTTAGGTCCAGCGGACTCTTCCGAGCCAAATCAGGACCGGACAACCCCCAATCCGCATAACAGATCTGCCGAAACAACCCTAGTGGGAAAATTGAATGCCCTCCACCGGCCAGTCACTTTACAATAAAGACATCCCACGCAGGGGACGGCTGAGGCTTTACCCCAACTACTCGAACCCCCGGTTACAAAAACAAAATAGAATACAAACATCATTATAAATCATCAACAAAACACATACATATAAAATGCCTATAGTGCTAAATAATACAATCATAGGAAGCCCTAGTGACCACCCGGCAGAAAGCGTCCAACACTCCCAAGCTGATCCAACAGACCTCATACACAAACAAGGAGTCTTGTCCAGGAAGAGTTTTCAAGAAAAAAGGTAGGTCATTGATCTAGCGAAGAAGAAGATAGTATAGCAGAGTGATAGGACAGATCAGGAATGGGAAAGAGCAAATGAGGAAGACAGCTACAGTGGGAATTTAAAGCACTAAATTTCCAGAAAGTGGGGATACTATTTATACTGAAACCCCCGGCACTCCAACGGGGGGAACTGTTGCCGCAGTGAATCCGTCATGCCTACAAAGTCAAGACAGGTTTTCAACTGGGGCTTTCACTTTTCCCTTTATAGGTTAGAACAATCTACAGTGGCAAGATTGCTCATGACCCCAAGGGGTAAACATTAATTAAGACAATCATACGCATGACAAATAGCTGACTTCATTGCACAACTCACATCATATTACATTACATCATCACAGTACACAGAAGACAAATGTAGCCATTGTAGGTAACTGGGGGTATTACAGTTTGCTTAAATTTAAGATGCGGATTGCACTTGGTACATAAGAGTGGCCATACAAGTTTCTTTTCCAGGCCGGGGTTCTAAACCTCCGACCTGAGGGCAACAGTTCAAATGATCTACACATGGGATGACTGTTATCAGACATGATCTTTCTAGCTTTACTTTTTACCAAATCTTTATATATTTCTGTTATTAGCTTTTGTGTCTTTCCTATCACTCTGCTAGCTAGGTTTACAATGCGGTTGAGTCTGTTCCTGTCTCTAACGCCAAGATTTCCGAACCAGGTAACAATGTTAAAGAATAGAATACTTTCTACTAGAGATCTGTAAACTATTTCTAAGATATGTACATTGACCCCAGAATTTTTCACCTTTTTACTAGATACATCCTTTGATTGGCCTTTTTGCAAATAAAACCAACATGATCACAGAACTTCAAGTTCTTGTCTAAAACCGTCTAACAATGCAACTTGTCTAACAATGCAACTACAACTAATAATAATAATACAACAGCAGCACCAACAGACAACTAATAATTAATATATGGTAATAATGATAATAATAATAACAATACTATTACAACTAATAATAATAACAACTGAAAGACTGAAAATAATAAGACATAATTGCAGTTGCTTCACTGAATTAAAAACAAAAATTATTCTACTGTATAATAATGTTATCTTCTAGATAAACTGCAAAATTAAAATTTCTCAATTAAAAAATTTAAGCAAAGAAAAAGAAAGAGACTTCGAATTTCTCGTGAATGTAGGTCACTGACAAACGAATTAGGCCTACTGAACAAACAAATCAGCAATCAATGTTTAGGCAAGCAGCCATCCTGAGTAAAATTTGAACGATTGTACAAGAGAAATATAATTTATATAACCCTCCATCTTTCTTGCTTCAACCGGAACTAGCCGAACCCAAGGGCCGCAACCGATCCACCACTTTCGCTTTCATTATGAAACAGCGCTATAGTCTTCTATATTTTCATGAGGTTTCTGGTCTCTCTTGTTGAAGATATATTGCTCAAAAGCTTCATTAGTCATTAGTCAGTATAATTGCATTCATAAAGCCTGGTTCTCGTGATTGCCATTGTACTGCTTTTGAGGTCTTTTAGCTCACGAAGAAGCACATGGAATTGAAAGCTACTATGTCGCACTTTTTGTCCACCTTTGAGAGCAGGATAATTATTTTTCTTGATGTTTAAATCAACTTGCCTCCCTTGGCTTATTTTATTCCTTGCTCCGTAGTGGTTGCTGCACGATGCTAGTCATTTTGCGAGAGTTTATTATGAATTTTACAATTATTTGAAAACCATTTTCATTATCTCGGTCGGCCCTACCAACTGTGGTATTTTCAATGTGCGACTGGCTTCTTCCTAATGTGAACTTCTCAACGGGTGTCTATGTGACTACCCATGCAGTACATATAGACTGCACTCAGTATAGTCTTAGCATTCAAGGCCAAACCTCCTCTGAGGGGATCTTTGGAAAAGGCTTTATAAATGCAGTTGTACTGCTTTTGAGCTCTTTTAGCTCACGAAGAAACACAAGGAATTGAAAGCCACTATGTCGCACTTTTTGTGCACCTTTGAGAGCAGGATAGTTATTTTCCCCGATAGTTAAATCAACTTGCCTCCCTTGGCTTGTTTTATTTCTTGCCCCTTAATGGTTGCTGTACGGTGCTAGCCAAACTCATACATATAATAATGCCTACATTGCTAAATAATAACATAAAAAAAGCACTGGCGCTTCCTATGATGTTAATATTTAGCAATGTAGGCATTTTTATATGTATGTGTTTTGTTGATATTTTATGTTTGTATTCTATTTTGTTTTTGTAAACGGGGGTTCGATAAATTAAAGTATAGCCTCAGCGTCCCGTGCGTGGGATGTCTTTATTGTAAAGTGACTGGCTGGTGGAGTGCCTTCAGTATTACCACTGGGGTTGTTTCGGCAGATCTTTTATTGGATCAGGGGTGAGTCCTCTTTAAGCGAAGTTGTGGTCTTGATTTTGTGGTCCTGATTCGGCTCTCTGCGGTCCGCTGGACCATGGAAAAATTGAATAACTATCTTATTTTATCTTATCTAACTATCTATCTATCTTTCTTTTAATCTGTACATCAACGACTGCACTGTCCAGCTGTTTCTTGCCTAAGATGATGAAAAGAACCACTCACTTCATACCGGATAAGTCGTCGCCTGTGTCACCAAGGACCGCGCCTTCCTTTGGCCACCAGGACGGAGGTGATAAGTGTGTTGCTGATGGACAACTTAGGAACCTAGAATGTCAGGACCCTAACTGCGGAGGGAAAATTAGAAGAACTGGCCCACGAGCTGGACCACTATCGATAAAACATTTTAGTATCAGCAAACTGCGATGGAAAGTTCTAGATGAAACAACGACTGACAAATGCCGCAAGCTTTATTTTTCAGCGTGATAGATGACAGGCGCGCACACGGCGTTGGATTCTTGGTCCACAAACACATTTTAGCCACTGTCATGGATTGCCGCCCAGTCTCCAGTAGACTCTAATCAATCCGTCTGAGAGCGTCCCCTTTCAACATCACCATCATCCAGGCCTATGTCCCAACTTTGGAGCTGGTGCAGTAGATGTTAACACTATGACCACCACCTCCAACTCAACTGTGACAGATGCCGCCACTGGGATCCTTGACAAGCACCTTCCAAAGAAGAAGCCGTGAATAACCCCTAAACTTTTGGACCTGTGTGACAAACGAAGAGAGATGGAAAAAAGAATTGTCAAAATTACCGCATCATCAGCCTCATCAGCCATCCCAGCAAAGTCCTCCTTAAACTAATACTCAACAGGTTGAAACCCCAAGCTGAACAAATCATAGCTGAAGAACAAGCAGGATTCAGGGCAGGGCGAAGTACCACTCAACAGATTTTCAACCTCAGAATAATCTGCGAGAAATACTTACAGCACAAACAACATCTTTATCATGTGTTTGTAGACTTCAAGAAAGCGTTTGACCGAGTCTGGCATGCAGCTCTGTGGGCAATCATGAGAGTGTATAACAGCCCCAACAATATAAAGTCATCAAAAGCCTGTATGACAAGGCTACCCGTGCAGATGTTTACAACAGCTCTGTGGGCAATCATGAGAGTGTATAACAGCCCCAACAATATAAAGTCATCAAAAGCCTGTATGACAAGGCTACCCGTGCAGATGTTCACAACAGCACCATCAAGAACTTTTTTGAACAACAAACGGCGTGCTTCAAGGATGCCTACTCTCTCCAACACTCTTTAACATCTTCCTGGAGCGCATCATGTCAGATTCACTTGCAGATCTCGAAGGCACAGTTAGCATAGGGGGTAGAGCAATTTTTAACCTTCGTTTTGCGGATGACATTGATGGATTGGCTAGAGAACTTGGACAGCTGGTACAGAGGCTTGACCACACCACCACAGCCTTCGGAATGCATGCAAGTGCAGAGAAGACCAAAATGATGACGAACAACGCCAATGGCATCAACGCGGACATTAAAGTCCAAGGCGAATCCCTCAACACGTGCATAGGTTCAAATATTTAGGAGCCATTGTATCAGACAGCCCCCATGAGAGTGTACAACATCAGCCCTAAAATTATTGAAGTCATCAAAAGCCTGTATGACAAGGCTACCAGTGCATTCCTCCATAACAGCGACATTGGAAACTGGTTCAGAACAACAATCGGTGTGCGTCAAGGATGGCTACTCTCTCCAACCCTCTTCAACATCTTCCTAGAGCGCATCATGTCAGATGCCCTTGGCTCTTGCAGATCACGAAGGCACAGCCAGCATGAGGGTAGAGGAACCTCCAGTCTTTGTTTTGCGGATGACATTGATGGATTGGCTGGAGAGGAACAAGAACTTGAACAGCTGGTACAGAGGCTTGACACCCGAGGGGCCGGGTAGCTCAGTTGGTAAGAGCGTCTTGCTAGTAACCGAAAGGTCGCTGGTTCGAATCCCGGATTGGTCAACGTGTGATCATATTATTTTCCCCTTTACCATTAACTGGCCCGCTGGTGTCAGTATAAATCGGTCCAGTAGTCACCTATATGCGAAAGTGTCGTGTGACTATAATCTACAAACAACAGCTTGACACCACCTCCAGAGCGTATGGAATGGAAATAAGACAGTGCATAGAAAACCAAAATGATGACCAACAACACCAATGGCATCAACACGGACAACAAAGTCCAAGGCCAATCCCTCAACACTGTGCATAGCTTCAAATATTTAGGAGCCATTGTATCAGACAATGGGTCCCGACTGGAAGTCCTCTCCACGATCGTACAACCAACTGCTGCCCTGGGAAGGTTGAAGTATTTATTTCAATATTTATACTGCCAGGGCCCTACAAAAAGTAGAATGGCCATTTAGGCAGTGAAATGGCCACAAGGCTCACATGGTAAAACAATTTTAAAAAGATAAAGACAATTTAACACCCACTCACACACACTAATAAACCCATACCCACACAGTATACATACTACCCAAAGAATCGAGAACAATTTAAGTATGGCGAAAAATTACATTTAAAAACCCATCGTTGAGCAGGGAAATATTAAGAAGCAATAAAAATTTAAAGTAACATGGATTTAAGTGGAAATTACCGGTATTTTACCGGTTTTAGAATAAAAATACCGGTTGAAAAATCAGTAGCCGGTAGAGCCTACCGGTTCTTATTTTGTTTGACTGGTTTCAAAAATAAAGGAAAAGAGAAAGAAAAACAAGAGAAACGAAGAGAGAGAGAGAGAGAGAGAGGGAGAGAGAGAGAGAGAGCCAGTCACGCTGATTATGATTCCGCGACGGAAATAGGTAAGAAAGGGCTGTTATTTACTTTTATTTTTGGCAAACATCGTTTCAGTTATAGTTAGTAGGCTTTACGGTGAGCAATAAATTAATCACTGCATTCGTCGGCAGATTTTCGGTGGCAAAAATAGTGACGCATTATTAACCTTAGCTATGGGTCATACCGGTTTCCGTGACTGGCCTACCGGTTTGCGTTCGAGTGGGTTTGTTTACTGTGACGTCGTACCGGTTTTGCAAATCCCTAGGACGATCCCTGAGTAAACATAATGAAGAAAACAATATAGCCTAATTCTATAATACATTTATATACAGAAAAAACATCTAAAAACATATTTATAAATGTATACATACAAATACATACATTTACATACGAAAATACCCCTAATGTAACAACAATAATTTAATAATAATAATAATAATAATAATAATAATAATAATAATAACACTATGTAACACAATTTTTGTTCCTGGCTTCTAAGTGTTATATTTCAATTGCTTATGTCTAAAGTACGTGAAAAAATGACTTCATTAAGCACAAACTTTGCTTACACGACAACAGCACGAAGAAAACTTGTTTTTTGTGAAAATGGAACGATTTATTTTTCATTTTCGGCATTATGATCAGGTAAAAACAAAAATTGCACAAGGAATAGACAAACACAGTCGGAAACCACTCAACAAGGTTCAGAAATGTGTAGATTTTCTAGATTTACGATTGTACTGTAAATCACTCTCAGGTCAGTTTATAAATTTATAGTCCCCAACACAGTATGCGAATAGGAGACTTTGGTATTATGATGTCCATTGATATAAGAGGTCGTGCTGCAGTAAGAGGTCATATGAAGAGGGAGCGCGGGACGCTGCTACGACGTCCGGAAGAAGACGGAGATGGATCGATGGCAGGCATGAGGGGAAGGAGTACGAACGAACGGCGGCAGGGGTAGGACCGGGGTGCCAGGGAGGCCGCCAAGGCCAAGGGAGGGCAAGCACAGAGGGGGAAGGGTGGAGGGCCTAGCAGTGACCAGAAGGGCTGGGGGAGGGTTAGGGTACCTAATTAGATAAAAATCCTTCAGGACCACATTAAAAGTCGAGGATGGCCGGGTAAAAGCTATAAACAATAAAGAATGGACCCATAAAACAAGGAATGGAAAAACATGGTACAGTGAGGTAGGGAAAGTCATTCATGAAAACGGATACCCAGGACACAGGGGTCAACTGAAGGTATGAGTTATGTGGAGGGGATGGTCAGTCATGGAAACGGATACCCAGGCCCCGTGGGGTCGACTGAAGGTATGAGTCATGTAGAGGGGACGGTCAGTCATGGAAACGGATACCCAGGACCCATGGGGTCGACTGGAGGTATGAGCCATATGTGGTATGAGAGCAAGGTAGCTGAGCGGTATAAGTCAGTACGTGGTAGTAATACCCAGGACCCAATGGGTCAGCTGAGGGTACAATCCGTGTAGTAGTAGCTGAGTGGGAACATGTCACTTAAGTAGAGCATACCCAGGACCCGAGAAGGTAGAGTCGAACACAAGGCCCATGGGCCAGGTGGAGGAATAGGTTGCAAACAGGTAACTGAGTGGGGATAGTCATCATTAGTAGTTGTAAGACTAAGGAACCCAAGACGAATTCCGGGGAGAGAACCGGCCAGGCGGTTGGGTCTAAAGGTGTACAGACACTCGTGAGCGATAGGTGCACACCGCGGTCATGAAAAGCAGTCCAAAGTTAGTCGACAAGGAGTAGGCTACCAGGTCAGCCATGGAGTCCAGATGCACGTCGCGGCAGGCAATCCTAACCGCGGAGAAGTCAGGCTCCAGGGCCAGACACTCAGGGACACAGTGGCCGTGTGCTTTTATGCTTGTACAGCTACTTTTGGAACGTTCAAGAACGTTCTAGAAAGTTCTGAGAGTTTCTCGAAAGTTCTGGATGTTTCTTGAACGTTCTAGAGTTATCGGGAGAATTGTAGAAACATGTGGATAACTCTAGCAGTTCAGGGAGGAAGCTCGGCATTGAAAGCAAATCGATAATTTTCTCGAACACACGCGATTTTCCAAATTTCAATGTCCAGGTCACAGAAGCAAAGTTTTTCTGGAATAACAGCGATTTCCTTTCTGTTCTAGACCTAACGGGTTAGGAAAACACACTTTCAACCCAGGAACAGAACAAAAGTTAAAATTTGTTACATAGTGTAATAATAACAATAATAATAACAGCAACAACGTTATAAGACAAATAGTGACGAGACAGAGCAAGACATAAATCAACACACTACAAAGCCAAATGAAGAAGTAAATTATACCAATACAATGCAATAAAAACCCACAATGTCGTAAACATAGGCTACAAACTGTACACTACGACATCAAGGGGTACGACTAAACACACACACACACACACACACACACACACACACACACACACACACACATACACTACCCGAGCACATTGATACATACAAAAACTTCATTTATTGTAGCGGCGAGCAATACTTGTATGTCAACCATGAACATCGCCGTCATCGGTGTGGAAGCGCCGCTGCAACATCATTCCCACAGCACGGATACCGCAGAAAAGACAGAACAACATCGCCCACAAACATAATACTGGACTGTACAGTAATAATAAATAATCTTTTTTCAAATTAGTCAGGCCTAAAGAAAAACAAATGTACTGGTTAGCCCAACCCCCCCTCCCCTCCCTCCTCCAAATCTCCCCCCCCCCCCCCCACCAGGGAAGAACTTTACGACACAAATACAGTGGTAAGACTGTTATTTCTAATTACTCATTTCTCTGGACACACGCATTTTAGGTTAAACAATGTACGTGTATAAGCAAATTATTTTATTTATTTATTTTAAAACTCCAAGCAAGGGAAAAGGACTTATTTAGGAAGGGCAATATAACTTGCTTAAGACCTCATAACAATATACATTTACAAAAAAGATAAACATAAAAAGATAAAAATAGATACTTCAATAAAATAGCAATAAAATTTTAAAAATTAAAAGTCTTGTGCGACTGCCCACTGATGTTTTATCTTCACACACACCCGACTACCTCACGTTCCTGGCTCCGTCATCAACCTCTCTCCTCATCCCCTCCCCCTCCCCCCACTCCACCCACCCTTTCTCCTTCCCCTCATGGCACCGAACTGTTTTCACTGAAAGGAGGCCAATGTTTTCTTTGCTGACCCGAAGAAAATGAATGTATAATTTAACATGGCAAAAGAGTGGACCACTGAATATCCCAACCCTCTTCCACACACTTGTCCCTCCGCCAACAGCCCTACACTAAACCACCAATGCTGCTCTCAAAAACCTCCCCAAGAAGGAAAGGTTGAAGCTCATTAGGAAAGACAAGACCATCAGTCTACATTCCAAGGTAAGGCGGGTGCGCTCCCTTGTCATCTCCATCTTCCTGTACTGTACGTTTGCGAAACATGGACCCTCACAGCAGATCTACAACGAAGAATACAAAGTATGGAGATGAGGCGCTACAAAAGACTTTTTGGCATTTCCTATACCCAGCACATCACCAACGACGAAGTCCGACAAACCATCACACAAGCCATTAGACAACACGATGACCTGCTCACAGTGGTGAAGAAACGGAAACTCCGATGGTGTGGCCACGTCACCATATCATCAGGCTTTGCAAAGGACCATCCTGTAAAGCACAGTGCAAGGAGGTAGAAGAAGAGGGAGACCGAAAAAGAGGTGGGAAGACAACATTCGAGAATGGACTGGCTTGACATTGAGCGAAGCCATCAGGGTTGCTGAAGACAGAGAAAGATGGAGTACGCTGGTTAAACGATCATCTATGGTGCCCCAGCGACCTCAGAGTTACGGGATAGGATAGGACAGGTATCAGACAATGGGTCCCGACAGGAAGTCCTCCAGGATTGCATAAACATGACCATGACCATGATGTAGTCGATTTGTTAATGATGCTCCCAGCCGGGACAGTACCTTGTCCATCGTCTGGAATTTTTGTGGAGACCAAGCGTGCTTGCCAGTATCAGATTGTAGTATCTGGCAAACTCCAAGAGTCTCAGACCTCTGTCATTTGTCTCGTTACAATGGGGTCCACGTGTGTCTCCCCAGTTGTGGTGCGCATCTTGGCATTCCAGTCGCCTTGCACTATGACTATGTCCTTCTTCGGCAAATGGTCAAGGACAGCCTGTAGATGTTCATAGAAATCCCCCACTTCGCTGCCGTCATAGCCTGATGTTGGGGCATAGGCATGGATGATGATGTGGTTTAAAAGGGCTGCTCTCAGACGGATGGTAACGAGTCTACTGGAGATGGGCAGCAACCCATGACAGTGGCTAGAATGTCTCTGTGGACCAAGAATACAACGCCGAGTTCGTGTCTGTCTTCTCTCCAGCTGAAATAAAGCTTGTGACCTGGCAGGGCCCAATCCTCTCCAGGCCACAGCCGAAATCCACGAATACAGTGTGGCTCGCCTTGGCCCCGAGCACGTGGTCGTTGAACCTGTAGTAACATGAGGTTCCTCCGTCCTGGCCCTATAAATAGATAAATATATTAATTAAAGAGTAATAGACTACGCTCGGAAATACGAGGGGAACCAACTTTGGCCGGCTTGCCCGCATGTTGCTCCAGGAATGTCTAAGTTGAGGCGGACATCCTTTGCAAGCGATCAGATTCTCGCCTACAATTTCTGCTCTGTCCTCCATCAAATCTTCCGAATCAACCGATAGGTGCAATCCTAGCTAGCCCCGCTGGTTCTACCTTGCACTGCCCGGCGATTACAACCACCCTTTCCCGAAAAAGCTGGCAGCTCGGGGTAGCTTTGATGGTGTTCTGGCAGCTCGGGGTAGCTTTGATGGTGTTCTGGCAGCTCGGGGTAGCTTTGATGGTGTTCTGGCAGCTCGGGGTAGCTTTGATGGTGTTCTGGCAGCTCGGGGTAGCTTTGATGGTGTTCTGGCAGCTCGGGGTAGCTTTGATGGTGTTCTGGCAGCTCGGGGTAGCTTTGATGGTGTTCTGAGAAGAGATGTCCATCCGGATAACTCTAGGTAACTACAAACCAAACAATAAAAACAAGTTACCTCTCATTTCAGAGGTCGGTCTATTATTGAACGCAATAATAATGTAAGCAGGAGGAGAAGCAATGATTGATGCCCTCACCATTATCTGTAACAAGATCTGGCAGAGTGGGGAGTGGCCTACACCATGGACTCAGTCGCTTGTCATCACTCTTCACAAAAAAGGTAACCTTCAGGAGTGTGAAAATTACCGCACCATCAGCCTCATTAGCCATCCCAGCAAGGTCCTCCTGAAAATAATACTCAACAGGTTGAAACCCCAAGCTGAGCAAATCATATCTGAAGAACAAGCAGGATTCAGGGCAGGGCGAAGTACCACTAAACAGATTTTCAACCTCAGAATAATCTGTGAGAAATACCTACAGCACCAACAACATCTATATCATGTGTTCATAGACTTCAAGAAGGTGTTTGACCGAGTTTGGCATGCAGCTCTATGGGCAACAATGAAAGTGTACAACATCAGCCCTAAAATTATTGAAGTCATCAAACGCCTGTATGACAAGGCTACCAGTGCAGTCCTCCATGACAGCGTCATCGGGAACTGGTTCAGAACAACAATCGGTGTGCGTCAAGGATGCCTACTCTCTCCAACACTCTTCAACATCTTCCTAGAGCGCATCATGTCAGATACCCTTGCAGATCACGAAGGCACAGTCAGCATAGGGGGTAGAGCAATCTCCAATCTTCGTTTTGCGGATGACATTGATGGATTGGCTGGAGAGGAACAAGAACTTGAACAGCTGGTATAGAGGCTTGACACCACCTCCAGAGCTTATGGAATGGAAATAAGTGCAGAGAAGACCAAATTGATGACCAACAACACCAATGGCATCAACACGGACATCAAAGTCCAAGGCCAATCCCTCAACACAGTGCATAGCTTCAATTATTTAGGTGCCACTGTATCAGACAATGGGTCCCGACAGGAAATCCTCTCCAGGATCGCACAAACAACTGCTGCCCTGATTAGATTGAAGCCCATTTGAAAAGACAGGACCATCAGTCTACATTCCAAAGTAAGACTGCTGCGCTCCCTTGTCATCTCCATTTTTCTATATGCTTGCGAAGCATGGACCCTCACAGCAGATCTCCAACGAAGAATACAAAGCATGGAGATGAGGTGCTACAGAAGACTTCTAGGCATTTCCTATACCCAACACATCACCAACGACGATGTCCGACAGACCATCACACAAACCATTGGACAACACGATGACCTGCTCACAGTGGTGAAGAAACGGAAACTCCGATGGTATGGCCACGTCACCAGATCATCAGGCCTTGCAAAGACCATTCTGCAAGGCACAGTGCAAGGAGGTAGAAGAAGAGGGAGACCGAAAAAGAGGTGGGAGGACAACATTCGAGAATGGACTGGTTTGACACTGAGCGAAGCCATCAGGGTTGGTGAGGACAGAGAAAGATGGAGTTACGGGACAGGATAGGATAGGATAGGATAGGAATAATGTATTTTTCACATTTTTACAGTGCTGTTTTAAAAATAAACAAACTAAATACATATGTAACGAAGTTTGTTGTTCGCCGTCAAGTATACGCTAACGATCTGTATGTTCCATTATGTCTGTGCAGTAAAGACTGGGGAAACTTACTCCATTTTGCCCGACCATTGGGCTCTGGCTGCTGAGCAGGGATGGTCACAGATTGCTTACTGCGACAGTGAGTTATGATAACAACGTCGACGATGATGATAATGAGGAGGAGGGCTAAGGTGACGATGAACAAGACGAGGACGAGGGAGACGAGAAGGAAGAGGAGAAGATTTAATATGACGACAAAGACGACGATGATGATGACGATGATGGTGATGATGATGATGATGATGATGATGATGATGATGATGATGATGATGATGATGATGATGATGATGATGATGATTTATGTGTTTTTTTAACCTACGTGCATAACAATGTAAGTCTTTGTACTAAACCCCCCTATCCCCCCCCCCCCCCCCCCCCCCCCCCCCAAAAAAAAAAAAAAATCCAGATTTGTGCAAATCTGTGCGAGACGAGTCCTAAATAGTCCAAAAATGACATTTTAACAAATGCCCATCCGTCCGTGTTTCCACCGTTTGTCTGTGCAAAACTTGCAAGTGGAATAATATTTGAGAATCTACATCAGCTATCACAACCAAATTTGGTAAGATAGTGTATATACATGAGACTTTTAAATAAATGGTCAGTGAATTAATTACTTCACTTCAAGGTCAAGGTCACAAAGTCAATCAATATTAGTCAAAAAAGGAATAAAATTAAAAATTTTACTATTTTTTCAAGGTTATTAATATTGAACCTATGTTACTTTGATGCATGATAGATATCAATGAGATACACATTCTATACACATTTGGTCAATCTAATCTCAGGTCAGGGTCACTGGAGATGCCCACAGTCGGTTAGTATAGATATTTGATGTGACCTTGACCCTAAACTATGAGATATATAAAGTCCGAACTTTTTGTATTTAAAGATCATAGATTGATCTTTCATATTTGTTCCGTTTTTGCATTGATCTTGAAGGTCAAGGTCATTTTAGGCCTTGCAAAAAACAACATTGGGTTATTTGATTAGACATGCATGAGAGGTCGCGTGAGGGTCAAAGTCATCCCAAAGTGAAGGTCATTATAAAGTCGCCATGTAAAAACAAATCAAAATTCAACTTTTGCTGCAGTTTATTTGATAGTACATGGGCGTATTTGGACCTGGAGGCCAAGGTCATCTCAATGTCAAGAGCATAGAAAGATCAAAGTTGGCATTACTTTGCATTGTAATGCCATCGTATCATTTTCTTTGGGGGGTGGGGTTGGCGGTTGGAGGGGAGGGAAGGGAGCACTCATTTTCATGTTAAATATTGCGAGTTCCATAAGAAGCATGTGAGTCATATGGGCTTTGCCATACTAGTTTATATATAGGACTAATTTCTTTCCATATTTTTAAAATTCCAAAACATTCAAGATTCAAGATAATTATCAAGTCCAATATTCTATCAGGTTTTATATTTATTATTTGTTATTTGTTATTTTATAACCCTAAACTCAGATCAACATACTATGCAAATCTCTTAATTTTCATCTTCGAAGACTCAGTAAAATACGCCGATACCTCACAGTTGAAGCTACTAACAAACTTGCTGTTTCCTTTATTCTGTCACGACTTGACTACGGCAATTCTCTGTTGGCCGGCCTACCAGAAAATAAACTCTATAGACTGCAACGCATCCAAAACAACACTGCCCGTCTCGTTCTTCGTCAACCGCGCCATTCTAGTGCAAGCACTGCTCTAAAAACCCTTCACTGGCTCCCTGTCAAAGCTCGTATTGAGTACAAAATTGCCTCCATCTGTTTCCATTGCCTCCACACTGACTCCTTTCCCTCCTACCTCTCAGGATTGTTGTGTTTATAAACCTTCCCGAGTACTTCGTTCTCAAAATTCATCTCTTCTCACTGTTCCCAAGTATTCCCTCAATTCCTTGGGGAAAAGGTCATTCTCTGTTTTTGCTCCCACTCTGTGGAACTCTTTGCCTTCCGACCTCCGCCTCATCCAGTCGCATGATGCTTTCAAGAAGAATCTAAAAACCCACCTATTCTCCAAATATTTCAGCCATTGAAATTTCGCCAAAGTCCCTGCCACCAGAAGTAACTAATTAACGACAGTGGTGGATATGGTGATGGTTGATGTGGTGGTGGAGGTGGTGGTGGTGGCGGAGGTGGTAGTAGTTGCCGTGGTGGTGGTGGATACTTGTGATGGTTGTCGTTCGCTGTCATAATGGTGGTGGCGGCGGTGGCGGTGGTGTTGATGTCAGAAGAAGGATTAGTAATTAAAAAAAAGAAGTAGAATTTAGTGTTAAAAGGTAGTATGCGCACCCCCTTCCCCTTGGTTGCCTGCTCCCATCCCAGTTTCAGCATTTTATTTAAAAGCGCTTTTTACCTAGGGTGAGGAACACCTTTTAGTTCTATTTATTCGTTTTAACCTCCCACGTGGAGGAATTTCCCTTGTGTGCATGCTCACATTTCCCAGTTTTGGATGGTCCCGCACCTCCCCACCCCCACCTCCTCCCCTACCCCCGAATTTGACTAGAGAGGGGGTGCGTGCTGCTTTTTAGTTTAGCCCTGGTCTATCAGTCACTGGACCCAGGGTCCTATATTTTTACATTGTTGCGATCTTCACGTAATGGGTTTTTGAAATTTGGCAGTCAACTTTTTTATTCCATAAAATTATACCTTCTTTTTTTTTTTTTTTTTTAACTGGCTCATTCAGTCAGAGGACCAGGATTAAGTTCTGTCAATGTATTTTATTGTATTTATTCTATATTGTATTTGATTGCGTAAAGCCATGCTTGGTTGTGTGTTAATGTTTCTTACATCTTTTACATGTAAAATATATGTATATATGTTTGTTTGTTTTTATTTTTTTTTTAAAATACTTTTGTTTAATTTTATTGGACATGCGTATTTTTACGAATTTTATCTTATTGTTTTTAGCTGCTTATAATAATTCTGTGTGTGTTTGTTTGTAGGCATGTGGTTTCAGATGTATGTTTTTTTTTTTTTTTTTTTTTTTTTTTTTTTTTTTTTTAATATACACCATGTTTTAGTGTGTTGTACAGTCTCTTATTGTGCGAGAGCTTGTGTGAGAGTATGCGTGTGAGCGCTTTGAGCAGACTTTTAGTTTGGAATTGCGCTTTATAAAATAAATTATTATTATTATTATTATTATTTCTATCACAGCCAAATATAACCAGATGCTCGCTAAAGTGGAAGGCAACAGAATTATAGCATTTATAATTAATGGTCCTTTGAAATTCATTCCAAAATACTTGAACATTATGGGCACTTAAAGAATAGGTGTAGAATGTTTTCTCTTTCGTCTTCACAAAAAGAATCCTGGTCTATTTCCATGCTGGATAATTATTTCCTTAAATTCTGCGAATTATTCCAATTTGTAGCCACTTTAAAGTTATATCCGTAACCCCGTGTATCTTCTTAACTATTATTTTCCATTGTAATCATCGTTCAATTCTTTTATCACAGTTCTTACAACAATTTGGTTTTACTTCATCATTAATTAATGCGTCATAAAATATTCTTGCACCTCTAGGACATTTACCTTCAAGTCTCAGCACTTTACTGGTTTTGTAATCAACACAGTTACTGTTTTCTGTCACCAATCCACTCCAGTGAACATATTTTTTACCAGCATTTACACATCCACAGTACGCCAGGAAATTGGTAGTAACTCCAAATTTATCAACAAAAGCTTCATATGTAAAACAATTACGATCATTATTAAGCAGACTTCCAACTGTACATACATTTTTTCAATCCATTTCCTGATTTGTTTTAAATTGTCATCCCTTCCACCAAAATATTATTAATACAAAGTAATGGTTCAGATAAAAGTTCCATAACACAGTTAGATTTAACTTTTTCCTCCAGAATTTCATATGCATTAAAACATCATACCAAAACGGCTTAACATGTTTTGTCGTATACAATTTAGTACCAAGCTTATCAAGTAGTGACACTCTTTCTTGTATGGCTTCAATACTAGGTCTCCATTTATGCTTTGTCCTACTCAACTTTCTAATCCAAGAAATCTGTAATGCACTCATATAATGACGTTCAACTGGAATCCCAATACCTCCATCAGCAGTGCTATTGACGTAAGAGTTTTTTAAAATTTTGTTATTTTTATTTCCCCAAACTAATTGTACCACTGAACAGATTTTCAACCTCATTTTCTCATATCTGTGAGAAATACCTACAGCACCAACAACATCTATATCATGTGTTCATAGGCTTCAAGAAGACGTTTGACCGAGTCTGGCATGCAGCTCTATGGGCAACAATGAAAGTGTACAACATCAGCCCTAAAATTATTGAAGTCATCAAAAGCCTGTATAACAAGGCTACCAGTGCAGTCCTCCATGACAGCGTCATCGGGAACTGGTTCAGAACAACAATCTGTGTGCGTCAAGGATGCCTACTCTCTCCAACACTCTTCAACATCTTCCTAGAGCTCATCATGTCAGATGCTCTTGCAGATCATGAAGGCACAGTCAGCATAGGGGGTAGAGCAATCTCCAATCTTCGTTTTGCGGATGACATTGATGGATTGGCTGGAGAGGAACAAGAACTTGAACAGCTGGTACAGAGGCTTGACACCACCTCCAGAGCTTATGGAATGGAAATAAATGCAGAGAAGACCAAAATGATGACCAACAACACCAATGGCATCAACACGGACACCAGATCATCAGGCTTTGCAAAGATTATTCTGCAAGGCACAGTGCAAGGAGGTAGAAGAAGAGGGAGACCGAAAAAGATGTGGGAGGACAACATTCGAGAATGGACTTGTTTGACACTGAGCGAAGCCATCAGGGCTGCTGAGGAGAAAGATGGAGTATGCTGGTTAAACGATCATCTGTGGTGCCCCTACGACCTCTGGGTTACGGGACTGGATAGGATAGAATAGGAATTGTAACATTCTCTTCTGAATGGAATTGACAACAATACCAGGTGGATTAGGTGGTAAAAACACAAATATATACTTTTGGACAAAATCAAATATTTAAGTGCAGCGACAAGACCCAAGGGGAATTGACGCTTCAGCCATTTTTATACAATATTTATATTCTAGAAATGTTGATTCAAAATTTAACTTTACACGCTCCCTGAAGTCATTTGTAAACCAGATCCCGAGGTTTTTTTAATGTCTCTGGGTTCCAGTCCATGTGCAGATGAATCATGTAGACAGTACGAGATTTTTCTTACTTGCTAACCAGGTAGCACTACTTTTTCTATATTTAAAACTAGGCCAGAGACAGAACTAAAATATTCAATAGTATTTATGGTTTGGTTAAATGAGATTTCATCGCCTTCTAACATAACTTCCATATCAGCATATTGAGAAATTTTATTTTCATTTTCTTTAATTTTAATTCCCTTTGTCTCTTTATTCTGTCTGATCATAACTGCTAAAATCTCTACACACATGTACTGAATAAATAACATGAGAAGGGTGTCCCTGTCTACAGCCCCTCTGCACACGAAACCAGGATATTATGCCACCATTTAGTGTCACAGAAGACAATATTATTATATAAAATACTTAACCATCTACAAAAGTCAGGGCCACATCCAAAAGCTTGTAAAACTGTAAACATAAACTTCCAACTTAACGAATCAAAGGCCTTTTTAAAGTCGAGGCAAAGCGGAAGACCATATTTATTATTTTTTTTTAGATAATCAGTAATATTATAGATTAAACGAACGTTAACTCCTCTATATCTATCACGCAAAAAATCCAGTCTGGTGTTCATTAATAATAGAAGATAACACTAACTTACGTCTATTTGAAACACATCATGAACCAATTTATATACCACATTTAATAAAGAAATAGGTCTCCAATTTTTTATGAACTCCCTGGGTCTGTGTTTTTTGGTATGCAAATAATCACTCCCTCTTTCTCTGTTGAAGATAACTCCCCTTTCCTAAACCCTTCATTGAGCGCTCTAACTATGAAATTACCAAAGCTACACCAAAATTATTTTCTACAGTAAAACCATCTCTCACCGGCTCTTCCTGTTGGGCATGTTTTTCAGAGCAAGCGATGCTTCTTCTAATGCTATTTCCCCCTCTAAGGAAATTTCTTCGTCCTCTGTTAACGTCGAAAGATCATCAACAATATCACTGATTTTAACCTGTTCAACGTTTCTTTCAGAATATATATGTGAATAAAAATAATTAACTTCGGTAGCAATATTTTTTTCATTTATGATTAAACTATGAATAATATATTTAATTTCATCTACTATATAATATAACACCCTTCTTTATTATAATTTGAATCCAAAGTTTGTAAAACTTACTTAGATTCAATATAAAATAATATATTGAAAACGTCCGTGTGTAAACTAATGATATTATTCAATGCCATAAGTATAGCAATAAGTTCTGCAGTAAATATTGAATGCCCTTTCCCTAAAAAAGTAAGCCTCGCTAACTTGTAAAACAGGTATAATATAACCTGCTCTTGTTTAACTCATTCTAAAACAGAACCATCAGTATATATTTGTAAGTAAGAATAATATATATTTTTTTTTATAGAATACGTTCATTGGCTTCTGCTGCTAATAAAATTCCGTTTTCCTGTTTTCTTCAGAATATTCTATGTCAAATTTTGCTCGTTGAAGTTCCCAATTAGGTATAGGCATTTGTGAAATTATGTTTCAACCTAATTTACAATTGAAATTATATTTGTTCATGAGCTCATTTGTATACGTTGATATAGTCTGTAAATAATTAATACTCTGTGAGCTTTGCTCTATAACGGATAAAATCATAATGACTGGGCTAATAGGATTGCAAAAAATGGGCAAAAAGTGAAAGTACTCTTGTTCAGGTCGGTATACCATTCTCCCAAAAATGAAGTATATAGTATACTTGAGAAAAATATAAAAAAAATACATTTCCTTTAATTAAATTATATAATAGAATGCTACACTCCTCGCAAACTCTTATCAGTTTAGCATATCGTCTTCCTTTGAACTCGTGGAGGACAAAATACTGTAAGGAAGTTGCTTGCATTTGCAAACAAGCAATTTCTATTAATCATCTCATTTATGATCGCAGTGCAATCGCGCAATATATTCCACAACATATTCGAAATATTCAGGATAAAAATATTACTTATTGGATAGCAATTGCAAAATCATTAATATACAGTCCTGTTGGATGTGTGTGTTTTTTTTTTTTAAAGAAACGGTCAGTACAGATTATTAATAGGCTAGTGGATTTTTCTGTGAAGCATAAATTCAGTAAATTGAATATTATATATGTATAAATTCATAACATTGATATTATATATATATAATATATATATATATATATATATATATATATATATATATATATATATATATATATATATATATATATATATATATATATATATATATGAGATATAATGGTCCTGATTCGGCTCTTTGTCGCCCGCTGGACCCTATAAACCATGACTAACTAACAAAATATGAGATATAATAATAAAATATGAGATATAATAATAAAATATGAGATATAATTAAGATTATTTTACAATTAATTGTTCAGTTTTGTTTATTTTGTTTAATTCCTTTTTCTCTTCGTTATGAACATTCCTTATTTGTTTAATAGTTTCATTTGCTCCCATCAAGTCTAAAATCATTTTAGATTAAAAGACGTTAAATTAAAGAAACTAACAAACATAACATCGTTATATTACTACCATTTTTATCCAGTTTAGATATTCTCTTAATAACGTAATTTATGTTTTCTAATGAACAAAAATATTGTTATTTTGTGCTCCGTCAGCAATCCATCTAGCTCGTGAACGATCCCTCCGTTCTTTTTTTCCCTTAATCAAACTAATTCTATTTTACTGTTAACTAATTCAATTTTTTCAAAATCATTCAATTTCTCTTTTCTAAACTTTCTATCACATTTTCCAAATGCAGTCCCCTTTCGTTGTTCATCCGTGTTTTCATTGTTGCCTAAGCTATTGTCTGTGCTCTAAGTTTTCATTAATAATGTATCCAAAAACAGTTGATCGTCTAATATAAATTGCTACTCAGTAAAGTGAACGGTACATACGTTTTCATGTAAGTAGGGAGCTGCCGCATACTCCTCAATAACATTTTAACTAACTTCATCAACATTTTTTATCCTTAAGCAAAGAACCCTTAAACTTCCACAGCCCGGGTTCTTGTCTACTTTCATAACGCCTAATGACATAGAAATTAGAGAGTGGTGGTCTGTGGGTGTATGCCTGCATCGACAGAGAAATCCAATAACGATTCTGAAACTAAGAACAAATCTACACGATTTTGCTGTAATGAACTACCTCTAAGCCATATAAGCCGCTTTAGCTCATGATGAAAAGAACCACTCACTTCATACCGGATAGGTATTTCCCGGTTCACCGAGGACCGCTCATTCCGTTGGCCACCAGGACGAAGGTGATAGGTGTGCTACTGATGGACAACTTGGAAAATCCGCACGAGAGACAACATCGTCATAGGAACCTGGATTGTCAGGACCCTAACTGCGGAGGGAAAATTAGAAGAACTGGACCACTATCGATGGAACATTTTAGGTATCAGCGAACTGCCCTGGAAGGACCTAAGTGAAACAACGACCGACAAAGGCCACAGGCTTTATTTCTGCGGGAGAGATGACAGGCTCGAACACGGTGTTGTATTCTTGCTCCACAAAGACATTCTATCCACTGTCACGGGTTGCCCCCCAGTCTCCATTAGATTCATTACCATCCGTCTGAGAGCAGCCCCTTTTAACATCACCATCATCCAGGTCTATGCCCCAACATCAGACTATGGCGACAGCGAAGTGGATGATTTTTATGAATATCTATAGACTTCCTTGACCAAGTGCCGAAGAAGGGCATATTCATAGCGCAAGGGACTAGAATGCCAAGGTTTACCAAGATGCGCACCACAACTGGAGAGACACATGCGGACCCCCCCCCCCCCCCCCCCCCCCACTTTAACAACGAGGCAAATGACAGAGGTCTGAGACTGTTTGAGTTTGATATTGGCATACAGGCTTGGTCACTACTAAAAATCCAGGCGATGGACATGATACAGCCCGAGCGTGGAGCATCGCAACCAGATTGACTAAATCATGGGTCAAGACACGCTTCAGATCAAGCATTAACATTGGCAGGACACGCACATTTCCAGGAGCAGACATAGGAAGTGACCACGATCTCGTGATGATGTTCTTCCGAATCCACTTGAGAGAGTAAAGTAAACGCAGCAAAGTGCACCAGACTGAAGTCCGACCTGGACAAACTGCATGCAAGACCCGGAGGTGGCAGAAATAGTCCAAGACAGAACTGGAGGGAAATTTGCACCACTGCTCATTTTGAGAGCTGGTGAAGTAGCTGTCAACACCATGAACACCACCTTCAACTCAGTTGCAACAGATGCCGCCACTGAGATCCTTGGCAAGCACCTCACAAAGAAGAAACCGTGGATCACGCCTGAACGTTTGGAGCTGTGATAAATGAACAGGGAGCTGATGCCTACCGAAAAATCAACGACATCCAAAAAGGCATGCGCACAGCAAAGGAGAACTGGATAGAAGATCAATGCCAGGAAATAGAGAACTGTCTGAACAAGACAACAGCAAGAACGCCGACCAAACTGTGAAGAGGCTGACAAGTGTTAAACAGCCCTAAGTCTCCACGATCGAAAGCATGTCTGGCATATGCCTTACAGAAGAACAAGAAGTATTTGGTAGATGGACAGGGTACTGCTCTGACCTTTACAACCACACACCAAACGGAGACCCATGAGTTCTAGCATATCCCGAGAACAGAGAAAAGGAAGAAATCCTCCAATTCTCCGAGAAGAAGTTGAGGCAGCAGTGCAATCGCTGAAGAAGGGGAAGTTAGCGGGAGTGGACAACATACCCGCGGAATTGCTTCAATAAGGAGGAGAAGCGATGACTGACGCCCTCACCAATATCTATAACAAGATCTGGCAGAGGGGGGAATGCTATACGCCATGGACCCAGTCGCTTGTTTATAAAAACAAAATAGAATACAAACATCATTATAAGATATCAACAAAACACATATATAAAATGTATACATTGCTAAATAATAATATCATAGGAAACCCTAGTGACCATTTGGACAAAAGCGTCCAATGTTCCTAAGCTGATACAACAGACCACTGAGATACTTGGCAAGTGCCTCCCAAAGAAGAAACCGCGGATCACACCTGAATTTTTGGAGCTGTGTGATAAACAAAGAGAGATGAAAAAGGAAAAGAATACCCACAGGGAGCTGATACCTACCGAAAAATCAACAATGACAAGTAATAATCAGCCCAAGGTTTCCACGATCGAAAGCAAGTCTGGCATATGCCTTACAGAAGAACAAGAAGTCTTGGATAGATGGACAGAGTACTACTCTGACCTTTACAACCACACAACAAACGGAGACCCATCAGTTCTAGCATGTCCTCAGAACAGAGAAGAAGAAGAACAACAACAAATCCTCCCAATTCTCTGAGAAGTTGAGGCAGCAGTGCAATTGCTGAAGCAGGGAAGTCTACGGGAGTGGACAACATACCCACACACAAATGAGGAATTTTGTCCCGGCATTAAAAAAAGTTAGGTTGCTGATCTAGTGAAGAAGAAGATAGTATAGTAGATTGATAGAACAAAGTAGGAATGAGAAAGAACAAATGCATTAGAAAGACAGAGACAGTGGGAATTTAAAGCTCTACATTTCCAGGAAGTGGGGATTTATACAGAAACCACCCAACCCCCACGAGGGTATTAGCTTGAGAGGAACAAGAACTTGGACAGCTGATACAGAAGCTTGACACCACTTCCAGAGACTTTGGAATGGAAATAATGATGACAAACAACACCAATGGCATTCAACACCGACATCAAAGTCCAAGGCTATTCCTTCAACACAGTGCATAGCTTCAAATAATTAGAAGCCATTGTATTAGACAATGGGTCCCGGACTGTCACGTTCTGTATCTTAAGGCACACCTCCCCTCACTTGCCCACACCATAGGCCAAAAGACAGACTGTGTGATAAACGAAGAGAGATGAAAAAGAAAAAAACACACCTAACAAGGAGCTGATGCCTACCGAAAAATCAACAGTGACATCCAAAAAAGCATGCGCAAAGCAAAAGAGAACTGGATAGAAGATCAATACCAGGAAATAGAGAAATGTCTGAACAAGAACAACAACAACAAAAAAAACTACCAGACTGTGAAGCGGCTGACAAGTGTTAAACGGCCAAGGTCTTCACGATCCAAAGCAAGTCTGGCATATGCCTTACAGAAGAACATGAAGTCTTGGATTGATGGACAGAGTACTGTTTTGACCTTTACAACCACACATCAAACGGAGACCCATTAGTTTAAGCATGTCCCAAGAACAGAGAAGAGGAAGAAATCCTCTCCAATTCTCCGAGAGGAAGTTGAGGCAGCAGTGCAATCACTGAGGAAGGGAAAGTCAGCGGGAGTGGACAACATACCCGCGGAATTGCTTTATTAAGGAGGAGATGCGATGTTTGACACCTTCATTATTTATAACAAGATATGGCAGAGTGGGAAGTGGCCTGCACCATGGACCCAGTCGCTTGTCATCACTCTCCCAAAGAAAGGGTAACCTACAGGAGTGTGAAAATTACCGCACCATCAGCCTTATAAGCCATCCCAGCAAGGTCCTCCTAAAAATAATACTCAACAGGTTGAAACCCCAAGCTGAAATCATAGCTGAAGAGCAAGCAGGATTCAGGGCAGGGCGAAGTACCACTGAACAGATTTTCAACCTCAGAATAATCTGTGAGAAATACCTACAGCACCAACAACATCTATATCATGTGTTTGTAGACTTCAAGAAGGCGTTTGACCGAGTCTGGCAGGCAGCTCTGTGGGCAACCATGAGAATGTACAACATCAGCCCTAAAATTATTGAAGTCATCAAAAACCTGCATGACAAGGCTACCAGTGCAGTCCTCCATAACAGCGCCATCGGAAACTGGTTCAGAACAACAATCGGTGTGCGTCAAGGCTACCTACTCTCTCCAACACTCTTTAACATCTTCAGGTACCCTTGCAGATCACGAAGGCACAGTCAGCATAGGGGGTAGAGCAATCCCCAACATTTGTTTTGCGGATGACATTGATGGATTGACTAGAGAGGGAAAAGAACTTGAACAGCTGGTACAGAAGCTTGACACCACTTCCAGAGCCTATGGAATGGAAATACGTGCAGAGAAGACCAAATTGATGACCAACAATACCAATGTCATGAACACTGACATCAAAGTCCAAGACAAATCCCTCAAACACAGTGCATAGCTTCAAATATTTAGATTTAGGAGCCATTGTATCAGACAATGGGTCCCGACAGGAAGTCCTCTCCAGGATCGCACAAACAACTGCTGCCCATTTGGAAAGACAGGACCATCAGTCTACATTCCAAGGTAAGACTCCTGCGCTCCCTTGTCATCCCCAACTTCCTATACGCTTGCGAAACATTGACACTCACAGCAGATTTACAACGAAGAATACAAAGCATGGAAATGATGTGCTACAGAAGACTTCTGGGCATTTCCTATACCCAACACATCACCAACGACGAAGTCTGACAGACCATCACACAAGCCATTGGACAACACGATGACCTGCTCACAGTGGTGAAGAAACGGAAACTCCGATGGTATAGCCACGTCACCAGATCATCAGGCCTTGCAAAGACATCCTGCAAGGCACAGTGGAAAGAGGTAGAAGAAGAGGGAGGCCGAAAAGGAAGTGGGAGGACAACATTCGAGAATGGACTGGTTTGACGCTGAATGAAGCCAAGAGGGTTGCTGAGGACAGAGAAAGATGGAATACGCTGGTTAAACGATCTTATGTGGGGCCCCTACGACCTCCGAGTTACGGGATAGGACAGGATAGGATAGGATAGTTACATTTACAAGAGAGAGAGAGAGACAGAGAGAGAGAGAGAGAGAGAGAGAGAGAGAGAGAGAGAGAGAGAGAGAGAGACGATTACGATTACGATTGTTTTATTCAGTATAAGGCCTATGCCCCCTATTGAAGGGGTGTGTACAGTGAATTTTCAAATAAAATATACATGTATAACAAACACTCAATCAGAGAGAACAAATCAGTGAATCTTACGAAATTGCTATCTCCCTCATTTTAAACGCTTTGTACAAAAATATACATAACTTTCGAACAGTTTTTTGGTTTGTCGATGACAGCAAAATATTAAAGCTAAATGCGTTTGGGTTTCTAATAAACTTAGTAGCAATAAATTGTTTTCTCAAATTTTCAAAAAATGGACAGCGTAATACAAAATGCACTTCGTCCTTTCTTGATTCTTTACACAAGGGACATAATAACTCACTATCAGTCACTTGCCGATAGCGGTAATGATGCACAGCTAGGTCTGACACACCAAAACGAAATCTAGTCAAAATAAATTTCATTTGCTTATCTATATTCGATTGCAGATAAACTGGTATATAATGCATAGAAGGACTGAACATTCAATAAAATGCAAATCTATCACTATTACTAACGTGTTCATTCCATTTCTGCCACCTACAATCAATCAAGCGTCCTTTAAAAGCACGTAAAAATTCTGTCATGTTACCAACACTTTGGTTCATCCATACATAGCCAAAACCATTCTCTGACATTAAAAAATAATCAACAACATAGCTGGTAAACAATATATTTTCATCAGAACAACTGCACTTTGACAAAAACGGAATTTCTGGATATATGCAACAACAATCAGAGACTGGTGGGCTCTCGTCGCGCAGTGCGGGAGGCTCCAATACAGGCCGAATGTCAGTGAAGACTTTTACTTGTCTTGCTTCTGATCGGGCCCACGATGCCTGCGGCGTCTGCAAAATATGAGACGAATTTCTGCAACACCGTGTATACTAGGTGTGTGCAGAGCGTCTCACTGAAGGCAGAAATAGCCCTCAGTGATTAGCTCTACATATAGCATTCTGCTAAGTCCGTGGTCCACTGGAATCTCCACTCTAATTCCTATACATAATAACTCATGGCTAACTACACACATAGAGAATTAATTAATATTATACCCATACTCCGGTACAGCCACTTGTCTGCAATAATACATATAGATCTGCCAGATCTTGTTACAGATAATGGTGAAGGCGTCAATCATCGGATCTCCTCCTTATTGAAGCAATTCAATGGGTATGTTGTCCACTCCCGCTGACCTCCCCTTCTTTAGCGGTTGCACTCTGCCTCAACCTCTTCTCGAAGAATTGGGAAGATTGATTCTTCTTCTCTGTATTGGGGACATGCTAGAACTGATGGGTCTACGTTTGGTGTGTGGTTGTAAAGGTCAGAGCAGTACTATGTCCATCTATCCAAGACTTCTTGTTCTTCTGTAAGACATATTCCAGACTTGCTTTGGATCGTGAAGACCTTGGGCTGCTTAACACTTCTCAGCCGTTTCACAATCTGGTAGGCCTTCTTTGTGTTGTTCTTACTCAGAGTGTTCTTTATTTCCTGGCACTGATCTTCTGTTCATTTCTCCTCTGCCATGCGCATGCCTTTTTGGATAGCATTGTGGATTTTACGGCAGGCTCCCTGTGAGATGTGTCTTTTTCTTTTTCATCTCTCTTTGTTTGCCACACAGGTCCAAAAGTTCAGGTGTTATCCACGTTTACTTCTTTGGGCGGTGCTTGCCAAGGGTCTCAGTGGCGGCATCTGTCACAGCTGAGTTTGCCCTGTGGTTTCGGGATCTAAATAGAATAGGCTCAACATTTCCCGGCGTGTCGTAAGAGGCAAAATCACTGGGCGAAAGTCTTCTACACATAAGTCACCGGCCAGGACGGAGGAACCTGACGTTACTATAGGTTCAACGACCACGTGCTCGGGGCCAAGGTGAGCCGCACTGTACTTGTGGATTTCGGCTGTGGCCAACAGCCTGTAGAGGAATTTGCCCCGCCAGGTCTCTCTTGCCGAAGACACACTTTATGATGATGTGAATATAATTACAACATTAAATGAAGTTACCATCAATATACCTATAAGTAGTTACATTTACAAAATAAAAAAGAAAATTACAATAAATTTATATATATATATATATATATATATATATTATATATATATATATTATATATATATATATATATATATATATATATATATTTTAAATAGAAAGAAAGAAATACAAAGGGGAAGAGAGAAAATTAGAGAGAGAGAGAGAGAGAGAGAGAGAGAGAGAGAGAGAGAGAGAAGAGAGAGAGAGAGAGAGAGAGGTGGTAATGAAGATACATCAATGAACATAAATAACGATAACTAATAAAGATGTCAAAATTCTTACTACAAAATTTCATTTCAGTATCATAGTTCCAGATCAGTGACAATACTGTCACTCCCCTTTATTCACAGACATATCATCACCACTGGAGCCAGATATATTCCTGCGAAACAATGTATCCACATCAGCTCCAGGAATTCTCACAATTTTGCCATTTTTCAGTTTGGCAAACACTTTGCCGTTTGACGACCACGACGAAATAAAAGCAGAATGTTTGAATGCATCTCTGCACAATCTTGCGTTTTCTACAATAAAATCTTCTCCCACAGACACCTTTCGTTTCAAGTGCTTTTTCCTGTTAGAAAGAAGCTTATCTCGCAGACCACGGTTCCGGAAGCGCACCATGATCTCTTCTTGTTGCCATTTCTCCCATCAGCGGCTGCGCCAACCCTACGGCAGGACTCCAAGTCATCAGGTGTGGTGCTGACCCCCACCAGCTCCATGAATACTTCGCAAGCCTTCTTTGTATTTTCTTCTGTCTTCTTCTGGCTTTTTGTAATATTGAAAATAAGCAGATTCCATCTTCTGCCATATTGTTTCAACTCATTCAAATCACTCTTGTGTTTTGTTTAATCCTTCTTTGAAAATTTCATTCTCTGACTTAGCTTTCTATTGTTCTTTGTGATATTGTCCATCTTCTGCTTCATATAAAAAAATCTTTGACTCTATCATGTCATACTTTTCTTTCATCGTTTCAGACATCTTCTCATTGTCACTTCTAACCCTATCCATCTCAGTCTTCAGCTCCTCCCTCAGGTCTTTCATGCCATCCCTTGTTGCCACAGTCAACATTGTTGTATTGCTGCCAGGGTGGCTTGCAAGGACCTCGTGCTAAAATCAGAGCTTACATTGAAATGAGTCACTAGAACTTTGACAAACGCGTTTACTCTCTTTACATAGGACTGCTTTCACTGTCTGAAGACAAAGAAGATATTTTCTTTCTCTTTTAGGTACCCCTTGGGGTCATGAGCAATCTTGCCACTGTAGATTGTTCTAACCTGTACAGGGAAAAGTGAAAGCCCCGGTTGAAAACCTGTCTTTCCTTTATAGGCATGACCGATTCACTGCGGCAACAGTACCCCAGTGTGCCGGGTTTTCAGTATAAATAGTACCCCCACTTTCTGGAAATTTAGTCCTTTAAATTCCAACTGTCGCTGTCTTTCTCATTTGCTCTTTCTCATTCCTGCTCTGTCCTATCAATCTCCATACTATCTTCTTCTTCGCTAGATCAGTGACCTACCTTTTTTCTTGAAAACTCTTCCTGGACAAGACTCCTTGTTTGTGTATGAGATCTGTTGGATCAGCTTGGGAATGTTGGACGCTTTCTGCCGTTTGGTCACTAGGGCTTCCTATGATGTTATTATTTAGCAATATAGGCATTTTATATGTATGTGTTTTGTTGATAATTTATAATGATGTTTGTATTCTATTTTGTTTTTGTAACCGGGGGTTTGATTAATTGGGGTAAAGCCTCAGCCGTCCCCTGCGTGGGATGTCTTTATTGTAAAGTGACTGGCCGGTGGAGGGCATTCAATTTTCACACTAGGGTTGTTTCAGCAGATCTTTTATGCGAATCGGGGGTTGTCCGGTCCTGATTTGGCTCGGAAGAGTCCGCTGGACCTAAAGCAACAATCAATCAATCAATCAATCAATCAATCTCTTTTAGGTTGCCAAAAAAAGTAATTTTGTCAAAAAAAGTAATTAGAAATAGTTGACATTTCAGTCGCTGCAAATGTTATATTTGTCTATAATTTTTTAAACTGACAATGTCACTGTGGTCCGTCAACTAGGTTCTGTTGTGTGGTGGTGAAACGATGTACACTGTGTCAATTAATTATAGTCCTTTAGTAAACGGATTTCATCTAACTGAACCTGTGTTAGCCTGCATTGTGCATAAGCCTCACATATAACATATTGAAGTGCACGAGGCCTACTATTGACAAAACTTTAGGCAATCAACTGACAATATCAAACCGTCCAAATTGTAATGACAAACTTTGTCTAAACACCAACGAATTTGATTTCTTTGGAATCGTCTTAGACCTTTATGCTAATACAAGTCTCAGTTCATTTCCTTACACAGCAACATCGTTTTTCGTCTTCATATTCTCCCATTCGGTAGAGCGTCATGTGCGCTGTACCAGGTAAGCTCACCCAGTTGTATCAGACTAACTTAATTTGTATTATTTTTGAAATGCTGTTGCTGCTGCTGCTTCTGATGATGATTATGGTGATGTCTTTGCAGGTAGTACGAAGTTCCCAGCCGTACGCTTCGTAAAGAAGAACGGAGACTATTCTTTGATATTGATGTACAACCTTGGTCGTTACCTTGCTGGCATTCAATGTGGAGTGAGTGTTTTGTTCCACTGCCTCCTCCTATTGTTCCGCATCATCATCATCATCATCATCATCATCATCATCATCATCATCATCATCATCATCATCATCATCGTCGTCGTCGTCGTCGTCATCATCATCATCGTCATCATCATCATCATCATCATCATCATCATCGTCGTCGTCGTCGTCATTGTTGTATTTCGTTGTTGATTTAATTATCGTTTTACACCAAACCGGGCTGAAAAATCTACTAAAAAAGTTTAAATGGATGTGGCTTTTTCTTTGCCCTTTTCAGGAAGTAATTATTTTTTTCCTGAAATCATTTGCCACGTGGGCCTACATTCTTGACTAGCTGTGTCATCTAGTTTACCAATTCTGAATTTCAACACCCAGAGTTAAGGGCACTACATAAGAAAACACTGCATTGCATACTAGTCAGTGTCCATGTTACAGATCCCCAAAGCTGGGCTTCCCGACCAACTACCCCCCAAGAAACCAGATTGGAAGAATCTATCAGGACGATGGTGACCGTTACGTGATCTCCGTCTATTTTAACGAACCAGGTCAGTGTAAAGAAGTAGCCATTGGCATTCTTTGTTTGTTTGTTAACTTATTAGTTCCAGAGCGATAGCTCTGTCCGTCCGGCCGTCTGTGTACAACTTTAAATAAATACTCGAAACCCATTTTATGTATCGCAACCAAACTCGGCAGAATGGTGTATATCCATACCTCGAAAATGATCAGTGACTGCATGTCTTCACTTTAAGGTCAAGGTCACAGGGTCAGTAAATTTTTTTAAGGAAAAAAATATAACTTTGTTCCTAAGTTATTAATATTGAACTTATAATTCATTGAGGCGTGATAGATATTAACACACATGCCACGCAAATTGGTAACCTTGTTCCAAGGTCAATGTCACTTGAACTGTCCAAAGACGGTTCATATGCGTACTTTGAAGTGATCTTGACCCTAAACTATTAGAGATAAAAATGTCAAACTTGTATTAGAGATAATAGATTGGTATTTCATATAAGCTTAAGTTTCGTTTTTGCGCTGATCCTAAAGGTCATTGTTATTTTAGGCCGTATCAAAAACAAATTGGCCATAGTAAAATGGAATGGCTCTATATTTGAGTCCATGGGAAGGTCCTTTTAATCCTAAGGACAAGGTCACTGAAGACCAAAGTCACCCCAAGATAACTGCATAACACAACTTTTGCTGTAGTTTATTTAATCGTACAATATTTGGAGCGAGAGGTCATGGTCATGTCAAGGTCAAGATCAAAGTTAGTATTACTTTGCACGTTAACGCTACCTTTTAATTTTTTTTCTGGACACTCATTTTCATTAAAAATATTGCAAGCTCCATCGGGAACATTCGTGTTCCAATATGCTTTGCCCTTACTAGTTGGCTTTGCAAGGAAAGAAACGATTGCATTCGGAAAAAAGCACGCCGCTTGGCTTAATTACGTAAAACCATACGTAGAACACGATTCCGAGGGAAAGCAGCCCCTCTCTCTCTCATGAGAAGAAAGATCCGAACCCTCAAATTTGCGTGAAAACAGGTCATGACTTTCCGCACCCGCCATAGGTAAAACAATAGAAATACTCTTCAGCTTTGAAGTCAGAAAATTTGTTATGGTCTGTCGGACTTCGTCGTTGGTGATGTGTTGGGTATAGGAAATGCCCAGAAGTCTTCTGTAGCACCTCATCTCCATGCTTTGTATTCTTTGTTGGAGATCTGCTGTGAGGGTCCATGCTTCGCAAGCATATAGGAAGATGGAGATGACAAGGGAGCGCAGCAGTCTTACTTTTAAACCCGGTAGTATTGATGAAACAATGACTGTGTGGATTTCTTCAAGTCAAATTGAAGTGTTAAAATCTGCAGATCTAGAAAATGCTTATAACAACATCTTAATCAATCAGTTGCAAGACAGTATAGCACGCAAATATGAAAGGGGTGGGCAGAAGGAACTTTAGAAACATTGGAATTGAACATTACAAAGTATAATCTAATCAAAGGGAAATCTTACATCCCTCTTCCCAAAGAAATTCTTGACAAGAAGGCTGTATTGAATATTAAGAACTCGGACGACAAATGTTTTATGTGGTGTGTTCTGGCTAAATTATATCCTATTTCGTCTAAAGGTCACCCCGAAAGACCCGCGGTATACAAAGATAAAGTAACGAACTTAAATCTTAAAGACATTAATTTCCCTGTTAGCCTTGACGCCATTGACAAATTTGAATCACAGAACGCTCCTACAACAGTCAATGTATATGTTTGGGACCCTGAATCAAAACTTATGCATTTAAGAATCTCTCCTAATGCCCCATCGTTTTCAGACCACAATCACCATGTGGATGCAACATTTTACTCTGATACGAAACATATCTAGATTATTAAGACACACTTCAAAACATAACATCAAACAATATTTGTGCAGACGCTGTTTAACCAGAGTATCTAATCTCCAAGCTGCTGACAAGCATAGTAAAATATGCAAAAGCATGACAGATATTCAAACCATCTTGTGTTACCAAAGCCCGGTTCTCAAGTATATTTTAAAAACATCAACAAACAATTCAAACAACCTTATATAGTTTATGCCAACTTCGAATCATTGATTTTAAAATATCAAGGCCCGCAAGGATTTAGTAGACCTAACTCATTCCTTACACACCTTCACGAAGTCTGCAGTTTCGGGTATATAGTTGTTCGAGCCGACGGACAACATACAGAGCCGGTAATTTACAGAGGGCCTGACGCAGCTCGGAAGTTCTTAGATGAGATGAACAAAATATACAAATTGTGTTTACTGCAGCTAGATAATCCGGTGCCCATGATATTTACTGAATCTGACTCCAATAATTTTAAAGCAGCTACACATTGCCACATTTATAATAATGAGTTTGACCCGAAGGACACGAAGTCCCAAAGAGTGAGAGATCATTGTCATATAACCGGGGCATTTAGAGGCGCCGCTCATCAAAAGTGCAATTTAGAATATGGAATCAAACATTTCTCTCTGCCTATTTTCATTCACAATCTTCGAAATTATTACTCCCATTTAATCATGCAGGCGAACGCATCCAGAGTGTCATGTATTGCCGAGACAGAAGAAAAATATAAAACTTTCACTCTGAATAAATTAAAGTTTTACGACAGCTTTCAACAGTTGTCTTCCAGTTTAGAAACACTAGCTAAGAACTTACCCAGCTACCCTATTACTTATAAATACTTCCCGGACGTTACACTTATTCGGAAAGGTGTGTATCCTTATGAATACATGGATTCTTGGGAAGTGTTTGAAGAACTGGAATTGCCCCCTAAAGAAAACTTTTATTCCTCACTCAATAAAACGTTTATAACTGATACCGATTATGAACACGCACAGAATGTCTGGAATGCACTCGGCTGTAAAAACCTTGGTGACTACCACGACATATATTTAAAAGCTGACGTCTGTTTGTTGGCCGATGTGTTTGAAAAATACAGAGAAGCGAGTTTACATCATTATTCCCTCGATCCTTCTCATTATATTTCTTCACCAGGAATGAGTTGGGATGCTTTCTTAAAACTTAGTGGTTCTAAAATTGATCTCATAACTGACCAGGTAATGATGACAATGATTGAGTCGGGCATTCGTGGAAGAATAAGTGTGGCAGCTCATAATTATTGCAAAGCCAACAATAAATACATGAAGCACTATGACCCCTCGCAGAAAACTAATTATATAATGTACTTAGACGCCAACAATTTATATGGTTGGGCAATGAATGAACCTTTACCGGTTTCAGATTTCAAATTACAAGTTAATCCAAACCCTGCAAACTTGAGTTGGCTAAACAGTATTTTAAATCACCCTAAAGATAATACTATAGGGTTTATTGTCGAAGTTGACCTAGAGTACCCCAATGCCTTACACGACCAACATAATGATTACCCATTAGCACCGGAAAGAATGCATGGTACAGACAAGCAACTTAAACTTATTCCAAACCTCTATAATAAATCAAATTACGTCTGTCACTACAGAAACCTGCAGTTCTACATCAGACACGGCATGAAGTGCACAGCGATTCACAAGCTTTTATACTTTAAACAAACGAAGATCTTGGCCGGGTACATCAATAAAAACACAGAGCTCAGAAAACAAGCGCAATCTACGTTTGAAAAAGATTTCTTTAAGCTGCTGAATAACAGCTGTTTTGGTAAAACTATGGAGAACCCATACAAGCGAAAAGAGGTCAGGCTAATTACATCACCCAATCAAGCAATTAAATTAACATCTAAGCCTCAATACCTTGGTTACAAAGAGTTTCATGACTCCTTGTATGCCGTTACCATGAAAACCACGCAAGTTAATCTAGACAAACCAGTGTTTATGGGGATGACTATTCTTGACCTTTCTAAATTACTAATGTTCGAATTTTACTACGATTACTTTAAACCTCAGTCCCGGCGGGGAACATCACAACCAGATCGACTACATCATGGTCAAGAAACGCTTCAGATCAAGCATCAACATTGGCAGGACACGCACTTTTCCAGGAGCAGACATTGGAAGTGACCACGATCTCGTGATGATGTCTTTCCGGCTTTATTTGAAGAGAGTAAATACAGCAAAGTGCACTAGGCTGAAGTTCGACCTGGACAAACTGCAAGACCCGGAGGTGGCAAAAATATTTCAGGCCACAATTGGAGGGAAATTTGCACCACTGCTTATTTTGGGGGCAGGCGAAGTAGATGTCAACACCATGACCAATACCTTCAACTCAGCTGTAACAGATGCCGCCACTGAGATCCTTGGCAAGCACCGACCAAAGAAGAAGCCGTGGATCACACCTGAACTTTTGGATCTGTGTGATAAACGAAGAGAGTTAAAAAAGAAAAAGAACACCTCACAGGGAGCTGATGTCTACCGAAAAATCAACAATGACATCCGAAAAGGCATGCGCACAGCAAAGGAGAACTGGATAGAAGATCAATGCCAGGAAATAGAGAACAATCTGAACAAGAACAACAGCAAGAAGCGGCTGACAAGTGTTAAACAGCCCAAAGTCTCCACTATCCAAAGCAAGTCTGGCATTTGCCTTACAGAAGAACAAGAAGTCTTGGACAGATGGACAGAGTACTGCTCTGACCTTTACAACCATACACCAAATGGAGATCCATCAGTTCTAGCATGTCCCGAGAGCAGAGAAGAAGAAGAAATCCTCCCAATTCTCCGGGAAGAAGTTGAGGCAGCAGTGCAATCGCTGAAGAAAGGGAAGTCAGCGGGAGTGGACAACATACCAGCGGAACTGCTACAAGCAGGAGGAGAAGCGATGACTGATGCTCTCACCATTATCTGTAACAAGATCTGGCAGAGTGGGGAATGGATGCAATTAACAAAAGTGCAGATTCAGCAGTTGGACCAGATGATGTACATTATCAATTTCTCAGACATTTAACAAGATACTCACGGTCTCAACTGCTGGACATCTTCAATCAGCTCTGGATCACTGGCACCTTTCCTCCCTCCTGGAGAAAGACCATTATTGTACCCATCCCTAAACCTGGCAAAGACCATACTAACCCGACAAACTATAGACCAATAGCCTTAACGTCTTGCTTATGCAAGACGCTGGAAAGAATGGTTTATTCTCGTTTACTGTGGTATCTAGAAACCAATAATATCTTATCCAACACTCAGTGTGGCTTTCGAAGTGGTCGAAGTACTGTTGACCACCTGGTGCGACTGGAAACTTTTATCCGTAATGCGTTCGTCCAGGGTGAACATGTCGTTGCCATCATGTTTGATTTGGAAAAAGCCTATGATACCACATGGAAATATGGCATTCTTTCAGATTTACAAGAAATGGGTTTGAAGGGACATTTACCTCTGTTTATATCCAATTTTCTAACAGACAGAATTTTTCAGGTTAAGGTTGGGGGATCTTTGTCAGATACGAGAGAACAGGAGATGGGAGTGCCTCAGGGTAGCATCTTGTCTCCCTTGCTGTTTAATATTAAAATAAATAACATTGTTCGTTCCGTTAAACGGGGAATTGACAATTCTTTATTTGTCGACGATTTTGCATTGGTAGCCAAAGGTAAAACTTTGGCATCTGCAGAACGTCAGCTACAGTTATGTGTCAAGGCCGTTGAAGACTGGGTTTTACAAAATGGTTTTAAATTTTCTGAAGCAAAAACTGAATGTATTCACTTTTCCCAGCACCGGGGAATTATTCAAGACCCTACTATTCTCCTCAATAAAACTCCAATAAAGGCGGTCCAACAAGTCAAATTTTTGGGTGTTATTTTTGATCAAAAGCTATCTTTCATTCCTCATCTGAAAATTTTGAAAACTAAATGTCAACAGGCCTGCAATTTGCTCAAGGTTATCAGTGGTACAGACTGGGGTGCTGACAAGAAAACTTTATTGCTGTTATATCGTTCTTTAATTAGATCCAAGTTAGACTATGGTTGCATTGTCTATGGTTCTGCTAGAAAATCTTATCTTAAGATGCTAGATCCAGTTGCCCATCAGGCACTCCGCATTGCTTTGGGTGCGTTTCGCACTTCCCCTTGTGAAAGCCTTTACGTGGAAGCTAACGAACCCCCGCTGGAGCTGAGACGTACAAAATTGTCAATGAATTACTATTTAAAATTAAAAACTGATCCTATGAACCCTGCTTATGACTGTGTTTTCAACCCAGATTTTGTTCAGAAATTTGAAGCCAAACCTAACACAATCCCTCCGTTTGGCATCAGAATGCAAGTTCATCTGGAAAAAGCAGGCATTGATGTTGCTTCCATCAACGACGATGAACTTCGGACTGAAGCTCCCCCATGGAAATTATGTACCCCAAACATTAATTGGCAGTTGTCCGCTTTCCTTAAAAACAATACATCCGAAACCGTATATAACCAACTTTATTTAGAACAGTGTGCTTTATACCCAGGATATGAACAACTTTTTACAGACGGGTCAAAGAAAGGAGATTCAGTTGCTGCTGCGTCAGTCTCCGGGAGACACTTAGACCAGCCTTTGCAACAGCGTTTACCTGATTTGTTTATACAGCTGAGCTCAAGGCAATTCATTTAGCTCTGAAACAAGTTTATCAATCCAAAAGAACCTCATTTTTAATCATGTCTGATTCATTGTCAGCACTTCAGGCTCTTTCCACGAGAAAGATATCACACCCTTTTCTGGCAGAGATCCATGACCTCCATACACAACTTGTTTCTGAGGGTAAAAAGATAGTTTTTATGTGGGTCCCTGGTCACATGGGCATCCGCGGCAATATTGCAGTAGACAGGGCGGCTAAAGATGCTCTGCATCTCGATTTCCCTCCAGAGACTTTCCAGTTTGTGCCCTACTCTGACCTACGTTGTATGACTGGTTCTTATTGTAAACGACTGTGGCAGACTGACTGGTCTAACCATGTCAACAACAAATTATTTCAAATTCTTCCCGATTTGTCCACTTCTTTGCCTAACTTTGCATCCACTCGCAAAGAAGAAACAGTGTTATCTCGCCTTCATATTGGGCATACTTATGTCACCCACAGTTTCCTTTTAAAAGGAGAAGAACCACCATGGTGCTTTGCATGTGTTCAATCCTTTTCCGTTCGACATTTCATGTCTGAGTGTGCTGATTTGATTGAGGAAAGGGAAACATATTTTGGTTCCAAACCTTTCAAAGAGATTTTTAAAGTATGTAATGGTCAACATCTGTTTCAATTTTTACATGATGTTGGTTTGTTTTATCGCATATAAATCGTATCGACATGTTTTGTTTAGTTTGGATTTTATTAGGACTGAATTTAGTGATTTGATTGAAGAAAGAGAATATATTTTTAATCCATCAGTTTTAAAGAAGTCTCTTAAAGAGGTGTCATGTGAAAGTTTGTTTGTGCATTTAAGAGTAACAGGCTCGTTTTTTAAGACTTGAATCATTTTATAATATTTTAAGATAACGTCTCTCTGGTCCTGATTTGGCTCAGAAGAGTCCGCTGGACCTAAAGCAATAACCTTGTATTGTATTGTATTGTATTGTATCTACACCATGGACCCAGTCGCTTGTCATCACTCTTCCCAAAAAAGGTAACCTTCAGGAGTGTGAAAATTACCGCACCATCAGCCTCATCAGCCATCCCAGCAAGGTCCTCCTGAAAATAATACTCAACAGGTTTGAAACCACAAGCTGAACAAATCATAGCTGAAGAACAAGCAGGATTCATGGCAGGGCGAAGTACCACTGAACAGATTTTCAACCTCAGAATAATCTGTGAGAAATACCTACAGCACCAACAACATCTATATCATGTGTTCATAGACTTCAAGAAGGCATTTGACCGAGTCTGGCATGCAGCTCTATGGGCAACCATGAAAGTGTACAACATCAGCCCTAAAATTATAGAAGTCATCAAAAGCCTGTATGACAAGGCTACCAGTGCAGTCCTCCATAACAGCGTCATCGGGAACTGGTTCAGAACAACAATCGGTGTGCGTCAAGGATGCCTACTCTCTCCAACACTCTTCAACATCTTCCTAGAGCGCCATCATGTCAGATGCTCTTGCAGATCACGAAGGCACAGTCAGCATAGGGGCAGAGCAATCTCCAATCTTCGTTTTGCGGATGATATTGATGGATTGGCTGGAGAGGAACAAGAACTTGAACAGCTTGTACAGAGGCTTGACACCACCTCCAGAGCTTATGGAATGGAAATAAGTGCAGAGAAGACCAAAATGATGACCAACAACACCAATGGCATCAACACGGACATCAAAGTACAAGGCCAATCCCTCAACACAGTGCACAGCTTCAAATATTTAGGAGCCATTGTGTCAGACAATGGGTCTCGACAGGAAGTCCTCTCCAGGATCGCACAAACAACTGCTGCCCTGACAAGGTTGAAGCCCATTTGGAAAGACAGAACCATCAGTCTACATTCCAAAGTAAGACTGCTGCGCTCTCTGGTCATCTCCATCTTCCTATATGCTTGCGAAGCATAGACCCTCACAGCAGATCTCCAACGAAGAATACAAAGCATGGAGATTGAGGTGCTACAGAAGACTTCTGTGCATTTCCTATACCCAACACATCACCAACGACGAAGTCCGACAGACCATCACACAAGCCATTGGACAACACGATGACCTGCTCACAGTGGTGAAGAAACGGAAACTCCGATGGTATGGCCACGTCACCAGATCATCAGGCCTTGCAAAGACCATTCTGCAAGGCACAGTGCAAGGTGGTAGAAGAAGGGGGAGACCGAAAAAGAGGTGGGAGGACAACATTCGAGAATGGACTGGTTTGACACTGAGCGAAGCCATGAGGGCTGCTGAGGACAGAGAAAGATGGAGTATGCTGGTTAAACGATCATCTGTGGTGCCCCTACGACCTTCGGGTTATGGGACAGGATAGGATAGGATAGGACTTTAAACCTAAATACCCGGAGGCCAGAGTTTTATACACAGATACAGATTCGCTTATACTAGACATCCCTACTGAAGACATTTATAAAGATTTAGAATCGGAACTACAACATTATGATACTAGTGACTACCCTGAAACTCACCCTTTGTACAGCAAAACAAACCAAAAGAAAATAGGTTTGATGAAAGATTAAGTGAACGGGAAACTAATAGAAGAATACGCAGGTTTGCGATCTAAGCAGTACAGTATTAAACACGAATCGGGAGAATCTTCAAAAGCAATAGGCACCCAAAAAGCTGCAATAAAAAACAGAGATATCAGGCACGAAAACTACTTGGAAGCCTTAGATGGGAAAGAAGTTAAACCATACCCTAACACAACTATAAAGTCTAAAAACCATGTTCTATCCACTGCAGTGACGAATAAAAAAACATTGTGCGCTAATGACACAAAGCGGGTAAGAGTAACTAAGGAGTTCGCATACGCTCTAGGCCACTATAAATTACAGGTAGAAACTACGACTATGACTATGACTATGAATATGAATAAGGAGGAAGACCTGGAAGGCCTGTAGAACTGGAATAAATGTTATCTGTATTTATTCTGAAGCACCGAGCTTTTTCTTCAAAGCATCTAGCTGCTCCTTCCGTCCCAGCAGTCTCCCTTCCTCTATTAACTTTTTTTAAATTTGTTCAACATTAACAGGTGCAGACCTAGATTTAGATTGTATGTCATGCTTCAACTTTTTATATTCTTCAAAATCTCGCTGGATAATTACTAACTTTTGGTCTGTAATCTGAGTGTCTTCTAGAGCTTTCAAAATTATTAAGTTCATACTAGTAAGTTTAGCTATCGCCAGGCTAGAAATGAGGTCGTGTTTTTCTAGTTTCTTAGATACTTTAGTATTAATTACACCAAGTAGAACTGACATCACTGAAGATAATCCGGCAGCAACCCCTAATCCAATCCCAGCTAACCACAATTTCGGGGCCCGATGGGGCCCGTATCGGGCAGCCCGATGAGGCCCGGATCGGGCTACTGATCGGGGCCCGATCGGGCAAATGGAAATTGGAACCGACTCGGGCCCGATTAGGGCAAAGATCGGGCGATCGTCGGGCTACCCGAAACTTACCCGATCGTAACCCCACGTTCACCAAACAGTAGCCCGACTTTCGTTAAAGATTGGGCGATCGTCGGGGTACCCAAAACTTACCCGATCGTAACCCAACCTTTGCCGAACGGTAACCCGATTCCGGCAAAGATCGGGCATACGTCAGGATACCCAACACCAACCCTATTGTAACCCAACTTAAACCAGAAACAACCCCGATAATGCCCCATCCCTGGCCAATGCTGATTTACCCTAAAATCATATCCCACATATTGTTTATGATATGTGATTGCATGAAGAATGAATTGAGATGTCTGGTGTTAATAGGGACTGTCGGCACAGGCGTTTTTGTTTTCGGAAGTCCTTGGTGTGTCTCCACTTAAGTATTTACACACCATTTCGATAACGATAGCCTATAGCCTATATTAACGTGATCTTCGTCGCTATCAAAATCGTGTGTAAATACATAAACGAAAGGCAAAGCACCCAAAAAACAACCACAGTGAAATAGGTTTTCGCAGGCAAACACAATATCCGAGCACATGCAACTGTAGAACTTAGAAGAAAAACTGTAGAAAATTGGCGCCTAAGTACAACCGGAAAAGACCAGCAGTAATGGGCACAGAAATTTACCCTTGACTTATAATGTATAAATAAATACAATAGTTAAAAGAAACACTTTAACAATATTTTACATATTGTATGATAAAAATTAAGAATTATAAGCACAATTAAATAATTATATCTTGCTGAATTGATTTTGTATAAATATTTTTCACATACATACGCCGCAGCATCTGTGAAGCAGACGAAACATTCCAGACAGTTTAGCCAATTAGAAGCGAGAGTAGGCCTATGTTAGCATGTGCGCAGCGTGGCTTTGTGGTGGGGCAGAATCGGGCTGCAGACGGGAGGGCGAATCGTTACATTTCTAGACTACGCTACGCATCGGGTTTTTGTAGGGCTATGTGGGTCCCTACTAAAACCCGACAAAAGTCGGGATGCCCTATGCGGCCCCAGTGGGGCCCCGATCGGGCTGGTTTGCTGGGATACTAATTGGTATACCAATTCCTGTCACCAATAGCAGGATACAAGTTTGTCGTCATATTTTTAGTGTGAAAAAAAAGGCTTTTTATTAATTAACAATAATTAACTTGATTTTAGTTTATTAGCAAAATATTCTATTTGACTATCAGAAAAAATCTGATCGCTGAAATAAAATGCTAACAGATCTACGTTGTCTAGGTTACTTTGCACTATTCTTTCAATAGGATTTGTGACAGGAACAAAAGTTATCTTGGGAGATAAAGCAAATACAGAGTACTGGTCTTTGTTTTCCTTTTTCTTCATAAATACTGTAATTCATCTGGGTTCCTCATCTAAATCGGTCCAACTTAGAGTTACGTGCGGAATTACATGAACATTTCTCTGTGTGGGTTTGTGAGCAATTATGTCAAGTACTATCATAGCTGCACTACCTAGCTGTAAAGGAGGCTGTAGTACAACTCTAACATTTTTCCCGGCTGTATCACGCTTATGTAAAACATACAGTTTTTTTGTAGGCTTTGATTTCTATGTTTTCTCGATTATTTTCATCCGGCACTAGACTAACTAACATAGGCCCCACCTTAATAGTTTTCTTAAATTTATTGTCTGGTCCCATAAAAGTGTAAAGGCTTTCGCACTTGAATTTTATAAGCCAATCTAATTCTGTGTCTACAGGTGTTAAAGACGAGGTATTTTTTTGTTTAGTAATAGCATACTTAAAATCGGGCTCTACTTTACCGGCATTAAAATTTTTTAGCTGATCGATAGACGGTTTTTCTGGCACTGACGGCGGCACTGACGGTACTAGCGCTCGTTTATAATATCCATTTGGTGTAAATTCGAAACCGTAAATAGACCCAATAATAGCATTCGTATCAAAGTCGATTGTGTCTGCTAGGTCTTTCAGTTCAATGGTAGGACAGGTTACTGGAATTATAGTGCCGTTCGACATTGTATTTTTTAAATGTATTAAAATTAAACTTTATTTTATCTCAAGAATAATTGTAAGATCTTCAAACTCTACAATTTCGTTGTTTTGGTTAGTCATTTTGAAGCAGAAATTAGTATGATAGTCCTGACTTAAGTGGCGCATTTGAGGCAGAAATTTTAATGAAACAGGATCGCAGTAAGATTCTCTCTGAGTTGAAATTATCCTTAGCAATGTACTAGGAGTTCCGTTTACAAAGCTTTCCGATGTCTTCAGTTGATGAAGGTACACAAACAATCTATTATTAATTACAAAAATCATAGGTTTTGTTCTAATAAATTTTAAAGTACTGCCGATGAATTCACTGTTATAGACGCAGCTGATGCTGGAGTCAAGAAATAATTCATTGCCACGGAAACCTAATATTTCTGCCAGCTTTGGCGCAAGTGTAACGCTGGTAATGTCTTTATGCTGTTTTTTATGGAAAGTTAAATTTACTATCAAGTTTGCAGGGTTCATTTTTGCTTCAGTCGAATGTGGTTTAAACAATTCTTCAGTAAGTCTGCAGAAGTCATAATAGCCGGCATGAATAAAGTGCCTTTTTTATTAATCATTATCCAGTTGTTATTTAGATAATGATTAATATTTACCCATTTAACCGTGTAGAATATTTAGTGTAGGATTACGCCTACTTTAAGGTCGCTGTTTGTGTTGTCAATAGGATGACGAAGTTCAATGGGTATGCCTGATTTTACAGATTCAAAAGTTACAAACATATTTTTTAATATAATAAAAATGTATGCGCCTTATAAATATAACAAAGCTGCTAAGTATACTACAGGGCCCTATTATTACGAAAAAGCAGTCGACCTAACCAAGCTGACAATAGCTGTGGCGGCCAACGTTCATTTTGAAACTAGCCCCCATAATATTTTTGATCATTACCTCAACCCAGATATTACGAGCGACTTTTTAGCTAACCAATGGCTAAACAATGGGGGTATGCAGTTCTGTCAGAATCAAATCAATTTTGCCGTGTCATGCGCTACAACTGGTTGCGGAGTTTCTTACGTTCATCACCTTAATCACCCAGATCCTATGTTGAAGCCCATTTATCTGTTCCATTTGTATTATCAAGTGAGATGGGTGTTGTCTGAACTTCAGGTTCCATTATACACCGACAAAAACTTTAATCCATTTAACAATGGCTTTGACAAGAAATCATATCAAAGGTTGTGCTATGAATTCGGAATTGATACTAAAACAGACTTCAGACAAAAACTAGACCTCAATCACGGAATGGGAACTTTATTTAGATACGCTGTAGGTAATTTATACACGGGACCTTACGTACCTGGATTTACATCATTTAACCACAACAGCCAGGTTCCTTTACTTTATATCAGACAAAAACGAAGTGCAGCATACAGCACCTTTATTTTGGACACATAAACGGATTTACCCAAAGTGGCTGAAGGAAAGGCTAAATGAATATATTCGTACGTATGCGTGGTGCATTCTGGGGTCCCAAGCGCAAACACGAAGTAATATTATTGGGGAGGGAACTAGCTTCGATGCACAAAAGCAGTTTCTAACCAACATAGAAGATTCTATTAATTCGGCAGTAGCTTTGCCCGCGAGTATTAAAAGATATCAGGACACTTTAAAGTATGCTAGATCAAAAGTAGAATACGTAATAGGTTTAGGACTGTATAATTATGTTGCCTTCAGTACTTCAACTTAGAATAGGAACTATATCAAACTACAACAACAATATAGTGATTGCCGACCCCCAATTTCATATAGGCTACAATCCTACAATAAATACAGCGAATACAGCGAATGCGGTGAATGCTGCGAATACAGCGAATACGGTATTTACTGCTAATAATGAACCTTTAAGTTCACCATTATCTCCACCACTTCCAAGCCTTCCAAGCCTACCAAGCCTTCCGGGTCCGGTGGTTATTGATCATGGGGTTTCGCTTCTAGCGCTTACAGGTGGTCTATTGTTTGCTGGGTTAATTGGGATTTACTATTTTAAGTAGCCAGAGTAATATTATTATAAACAAAGACCACAGATGCTCAGATGCCCAATCAACAACTTTAGAAGCAGTATTAAATATCCATGAAAATACAGAACCTAATATTCCTGGAAGTGCGTCTACAAGTTTGTCACCTAGGCGTTTCAATAAGTAAGCTATGCTTTGTAACGTCTTCTTAATCCATTCTTTAACCGGACTACCATTAGATCCCCCAGGTTCACTGGATCCACCGCCAGATCCACTGCCACCAATGCCTACGGTTCTAGTCATCCACCACCACACACGTGCTCACAGACAAGGACCAAGTCTACACAGTTATTTCTCTTTGCCCCTCTCTTTCACTATTTATCATTCAGACCATCACATATACATTAAATCGTTCACAGATACATTAAATCAATTACATATACGTTAAATCATTCACAGATACATTAGATCATTTGCATATACATTAAACCACACGATTCTCTTCAACATATAAATAAATTCACATAGATAGTCAGTAAGTGGCGATTTGGATATTTAAGAATTCAGCACTAGCAGAGTCACTTGCTACCACAGAAGTCGTTGTCTCTTTCTCGAGACGTCACTCGACTCTTTTCTACACATTAATGTCGACACAGTCAATGATATCACATCGACGACTTGAAGGTTCTTGACTTGAATAATGAGTGTCAAGTATTAATAACAATACTCACAGACCCTACGACGACATAACGGAGAATCTTGGTCTCTCAGTCGAAGCTACGAACAAGGCTACACCTGGGGAACACTGCAGGTGGTACCATGGCCCAGGTCTGGAGAAGTTCTTCGTCACCATTGCTGTACGTCTACAACAGTGATGGTTGACGAAGGAGAGAACCGGCTTCGGTGGTGTCCACTTCCAGTCTCTTCAGACGTTGTCACGAGGACAGTTCCACCAGCCGCACATCAGGGGGAAATTCTGCTTCGTACCGGTCCCGCTGTATACAACATGTACACAATCGTAAATTTCCGCTCTTATACTTAAAGAGTCTGTGTGTCTTTGACACATCTTTATAATTCACAATGCTTGAAGACCATTTCCTTTGCAGAATGTCTTCTATATGCCACTACAATCACTATTGTCACCATTATTGTGACAATACCTATAGCCACTTTACACTGTACACACATTGCGTAGCCTACACACAATGGATTATGAGCCAAATATTACAATCACAGCTCACCTTCATTTTATAACATATTCATACCCATTCATTCATCAATAGATATACAAATTATACAACTGAATTACATTCCTATTTCAGCCCCATATATAAATGAATATAAAAATGGCATCATAGTTACAAACTGAGTCACACATAATAATTACATGATCAAATAAGTATTGACACGAGTTATCGTACTTCTTTCAAACATGGGTTCTTCTGCACTCTAACCCAATATTTCATAAAAAGCAATACTTTCCCTTTTCATATGGATAGCTTTACAGCTCATTATAAATACCAATAATAATAATAATAATAATAATAATAATAAATACCTGTATTCTTAGATACAGCTATCTTAATCCTTAGCAGAATCAGGCTTCATTAGCGCACCCACGAATACGTCCGTTCACTACGGCTGATATGTCGTCTCTGAGCTAACAACAGCTCCCAAACTAAATTGTCATTTCGATGGTAAATAACACAGTGACGTCATAACGTCTTCCTACAGTGTTCGTTACACTTGCCTATGCCTTCTATCCTATCCTATCCTGTCCCATAACCCGAAGGTCGTAGGGGCACCACAGATGATCGCTTAACCAGCATACTCCATCTTTCTCTGTCCTCAGCAGCCCTCATGGCTTCGCTCAGTGTCAAACCAGTCCATTCTCGAATGTTGTCCTCCCACCTCTTTTTCGGTCTCCCCCTTCTTCTACCTCCTTGCACTGTGCCTTGCAGAATGGTCTTTGCAAGGCCTGATGATCTGGTGACGTGGCCATACCATCGGAGTTTCCGTTTCTTCACCACTGTGAGCAGGTCATCGTGTTGTCCAATGGCTTGTGTGATGGTCTGTCGGACTTCAACGTTGGTGATGTGTTGGGTATAGGAAATGCACAGAAGTCTTCTGTAGCACCTCATCTCCATGCTTTGTATTCTTCGTTGGAGATCTGCTGTGAGGGTCCATGCTTCGCAAGCATATAGGAAGATGGAGATGACCAGAGAGCGCAGCAGTCTTACTTTGGAATGTAGACTGATGGTTCTGTCTTTCCAAATGGGCTTCAACCTTGTCAGGGCAGCAGTTGTTTGTGCGATCCTGGAGAGGACTTCCTGTCGAGACCCATTGTCTGACACAATGGCTCCTAAATATTTGAAGCTGTGCACTGTGTTGAGGGATTGGCCTTGTACTTTGATGTCCGTGTTGATGCCATTGGTGTTGTTGGTCATCATTTTGGTCTTCTCTGCACTTATTTCCATTCCATAAGCTGTGGAGGTGGTGTCAAGCCTCTGTACAAGCTGTTCAAGTTCTTGTTCCTCTCCAGCCAATCCATCAATATCATCCGCAAAACGAAGATTGGAGATTGCTCTGCCCCCTATGCTGACTGTGCCTTCGTGATCTGCAAGAGCATCTGACATGATGCGCTCTAGGAAGATGTTGAAGAGTGTTGGAGAGAGTAGGCATCCTTGACGCACACCGATTGTTGTTCTGAACCAGTTCCCGATGACGCTGTTATGGAGGACTGCACTGGTAGCCTTGTCATACAGGCTTTTGATGACTTCTATAATTTTAGGGCTGATGTTGTACACTTTCATGGTTGCCCATAGAGCTGCATGCCAGACTCGGTCAAATGCCTTCTTGAAGTCTATGAACACATGATATAGATGTTGTTGGTGCTGTAGGTATTTCTCACAGATTATTCTGAGGTTGAAAATCTGTTCAGTGGTACTTCGCCCTGCCATGAATCCTGCTTGTTCTTCAGCTATGATTTGTTCAGCTTGTGGTTTCAACCTGTTGAGTATTATTTTCAGGAGGACCTTGCTGGGATGGCTGATGAGGCTGATGGTGCGGTAATTTTCACACTCCTGAAGGTTACCTTTTTTGGGAAGAGTGGTGACAAGCGACTGGGTCCATGGTGTAGGCCATTCCCCACTCTGCCAGATCTTGTTACAGATAATGGTGAGAGCATCAGTCATCGCTTCTCCTCCTGCTTGTAGCAGTTCCGCTGGTATGTTGTCCACTCCCGCTGACTTCCCTTTCTTCAGCGATTGCACTGCTGCCTCAACTTCTTCCCGGAGAATTGGGAGGATTTCTTCTTCTTCTCTGCTCTCGGGACATGCTAGAACTGATGGGTCTCCATTTGGTGTATGGTTGTAAAGGTCAGAGCAGTACTCTGTCCATCTGTCCAAGACTTCTTGTTCTTCTGTAAGGCAAATGCCAGACTTGCTTTGGATAGTGGAGACTTTGGGCTGTTTAACACTTGTCAGCCGCTTCACAGTCTGGTAGGCCTTCTTGCTGTTGTTCTTGTGTTCAGATTGTTCTCTATTTCCTGGCATTGATCTTCTATCCAGTTCTCCTTTGCTGTGCGCATGCCTTTTCGGATGTCATTGTTGATTTTTCGGTAGACATCAGCTCCCTGTGAGGTGTTCTTTTTCTTTTTTAACTCTCTTCGTTTATCACACAGATCCAAAAGTTCAGGTGTGATCCACGGCTTCTTCTTTGGTCGGTGCTTGCCAAGGATCTCAGTGGCGGCATCTGTTACAGCTGAGTTGAAGGTATTGGTCATGGTGTTGACATCTACTTCGCCTGCCCCAAAAATAAGCAGTGGTGCAAATTTCCCTCCAATTGTGGCCTGAAATATTTTTGCCACCTCCGGGTCTTGCAGTTTGTCCAGGTCGAACTTCAGCCTAGTGCACTTTGCTGTATTTACTCTCTTCAAATGGAGCCGGAAAGACATCATCACGAGATCGTGGTCACTTCCAATGTCTGCTCCTGGAAAAGTGCGTGTCCTGCCAATGTTGATGCTTGATCTTGATCTGAAGCGTTTCTTGACCATGATGTAGTCGATCTGGTTGTGATGTTCCCCGCCGGGACTGTGCCATGTCCATCGTCTGGATTTTTTGTGGAGACCAAGCGTGTTTGCCAGTACCAGATTGTTGTATCTGGCAAACTCCAATAGCCTCAGACCCCTGTCATTTGTCTCGTTGTTGCAGTGGGGTCCGCATGTGTCTCCCCAGTTGTGGTGCGCATCTTGGCCAACCTTGGCATTCCAGTCGCCTTGCACTATGACTATGTCCTTCTTCGGCACTTGGTCAAGGACCGCCTGTATATTTTCATAAAAATCCTCCACTTCGCTGTCTTCATAGTCTGATGTTGGGGCATAGGCCTGGATGATGGTAATGTTGAAAGGGGTTGCTCTCAGACGGATGGTAATGAGTCTACTGGAGACTGGGCGGCAACCCATGACAGTGGCTAGAATGTTCTTGTGGACCAAGAATCCAACGCCGTGTTCATGTCTGTCATCTCTACCGCTGAAATAGAGCTTGTGGCCTTTGTCAGTCGTTGTTTCACCTAGGCCTTTCCAGCGCAGTTCGCTGATACCTAGAACGTTCCATCGATAGTGGTCCAGCTCGTGGGCCAGTTCTTCTAATTTTCCATCCGCAGTTAGGGTCCTGACATTCCAGGTTCCTATGACGATGTTGTTTCTCGTGCGGATCTTGCTAATTTGTCCATCAGTAGCATACTTTTCACCTCCGTCCTGGTGGCCAACGGAAGGCGCGGTCCTTGTGTAGCCGGGCGACGACCGATCCGGCATGGAATTAGTGGATAGCCTCATCATGTGTTGTGTCTTGGGCAAAAAAAAAAGACCTGGCAGGGCCCAATCCTCTCCAGGCTGTTGGCCACAGCCGAAATCCACGAATACAGTGTGGCTCGCCTTGGCCCTGAGCACGTGGTCGTTGAACCTGTAGTAACGTGAGGTTCCTCCGCCCTGGCCGGTGACTTCTGTGTAGAAGACTTTCGCCCAGTGATGCCGTGCTAACATCACCCCTGTTAGTCGCCTCTTACGACACGCCGGGAAACGTTGGGTCTATTCTATTTGCCCGAACCCACAGAGCCTATGCAATGCTCTGTTATCGGAAAGCCCCAATGATCGTATTACAGTCACTGGGAGTTTAGTTTTCAAAGTAGACCACATATAAAATTTATCAGGATTTTTTGACATAGTTAACTGTACTCTTACTTTTTTACCGAATACAATAGTGTTTATAAACAAGTGATTATTTTTGTCTAGTTCGAAGTCGATCCTAATAGAACTGTAGTCAACAATCTAGGTAGAGATATAATTAAAAGAATGGTTATTAAACTTGATGTGCGAGAAATCCAAAAGTATCGATGACGCTGGTGTTTTGTATTGTTACACGGATCTGTGGCCGAGTAAATATGAAAGGGAAGATTTGGTTGGTCAGGGGATTCAAGCTGCCAATGTGGCAAAAACTTCGAATCAAAGATGGCGAAGCTATCACTTCTACAAAGGCCACAATGCATTAGCTGCTGTATACAAAAACAGGTTTTATTTTCACCTCAATTTTGAACTGCTACAGTCATCTGCCATTTCATCAAGGTTCATTTAACATAGGTTGTCTTACGAACTTAGTTTTAATGATTATTCTCAAGTAGTTATTAGCTCTGACAACGACGCTAGTTATACAATTACAGACATTGCGCTTGAATATGAAGTGGTCACTCACGCCGAACTCAGTATGATGATCAGGGGCCAATATGACAAACTAGCAATTTATTATGATAGGATCGTTCGCTACAGACAGCTTAATAAAGATTTATTAGACCACTATGGACCATCAACATAAATTCATCTGCTCATTTAAAGGTGTACTGTTGTTGTTTGTGAAAGAATCTAACTATAATCATGATAGCGAAAATTTTATCAATCCTAATATTTCAAAAGCATCTTAAGTGATTGAAGGTAAGCCTAATCAATTATTCACGAATGGAATGATGGGATTTCAGCAGTTTGATGAGATTAGGAAAATCTTGGGCGGAGGTCGTTTAAGGATTGACACTGTTCAAGTGCTGACTTGATTTCAAAGGATCTTCATTTGCATGACAAAAGACTGCAAGATTATCTCGTGAATAAGTTTGCGTTGTGGTTAGACTTTCGAACCATACCCAAAACGAACTTCATGGATCTGGAAGAAGAATTGAAAACGGCACAGATGGTATAACAATTGAATTGCATAGGGAAGCAAATGCTAACCCTAGATCAGAAATAGTTACAGTATGCATGTATATAATTATGGATGCTCAGCTAAACATTGAAAATGGATTAAAAGATTTAGTATATTAAAAATGACGTCCTTGTTATGTCCTGATCCTCATTGTGGAATGATCGTTGGCATGACATCATGAGGAAAGACCGTCTTTGTTCTGCATTTGTAAGAAAAATGTTACGCAGGCCTCTTTGATTATATAGTTATCTTTTGTCCCACTGTTCAATATAATAAAACGTATTAGAACGTTCATTTATCTGGACAGATAAAAATATCTTTGTTGTTAATCCCAATGGCAAGCTCACTGAGTATTTAACCTATTTTTATAACCTGTTTGAAAATGAGGGTAACATATTATTTTTAATCAATGATTGCAGTGCAGAAAAAGATATTGTATTAAAACGGAACTTATTGAGCAAGCTAGCTTTCAGTGGGCGTCATGTGGGAATAAATGTGTGGGTAATAACGCAGAAATACAACTCAATTTTAAAGGATTTTAGAGAACAAGTGAAATTTGTTTGCCTGTTTTATTGTAAAGACCGTGACAGCTTTGATAACTGTTTCAAAGAAAATGACGTAATTGAATCAAAAGAGGAAAGAATTAAATTAAAAGAGCAGCTAAAAAAAGGCAGACATTTAAAACTATTATTAAAAACTGACCAACCAACTGGCTATAAAATACTTATGTAAGTAAGTTCTTTTCTACTTTAATTATTGTAAGTTATAAGTTCTTTTAAAAGCTTAATTAAGTTAGATGTAAGTCACTAGTTTCCATGTACATGTAATGGGAAGTCAAAAAAATTGTTGAAGGGAAGTAATAGTGGTGATGATTATAGTTCATTTTAAGTTCTTTTATAATTCAGTTAAAGTTGAACCTTGAGGATCTTACAAATAAAATTTCCCCACAATCTTTCAAAGTAAAATGTATATGGCAGTAAAAGGGTTTTATTATAAATTCCACACTCAACAATTCTATTAAAATGTTTTTTAAATTCTATTTCACATGCAAATTTGAATTCTTTGTTAATTTGGTGTTGTTTAGTATAGTTATTATACATAAATATGTATTTTGTAGGTAAGCCGGTGAAAAAGGTGGTCCAATATTCATCATTCAATATTGCAAACATTGGTGAAAGGTCCTCTAATATACTTGACAAGCTCCTTACTGTGTCCGACATTTTTATACATTTTTATTTTCTTAATTAGAAAATCTTAATGGCTCTGTGTCTGGTGGAACAATCTGAAGTTCTTCGTTTACAAAATTTCTTTGCGGTGTTCTACGATCGCTTCTTGGTCTTAAATAATATACAGGCGGATCAGTAGACAGTGCTCTATCAACTTCATAAACGCTTAATGACCAAACCGGGTCAGTAGCTCTTCTTCTAGTGTCAGTAGCAACTTTTCCAAGTTGATAAAGGTATCTAACAGTTTTGTTCATCAAAGTTAATCAAAGTTAGATCCGGCTGACCAGGCTTTGAAATGGCAACAACAGTCTGTTTCTTTTTAATAGCCTCAACGGGTTTTAATCCTGTTACTCTGGTTGGTTCTGAATTCATTTGAATACTGATAAGTGAATAACCTTTCTGCCAGTTGCCAATTAACGTTTTCTACAATACCCTGTGATCTGTGTAATCCAACAACTCCTCTTCTAACAGTAACATTATGTTTTAACAAAAGCTGGTTAACAGCTCCTTTGAATTCAGACCCTTCATCACATTGAATTGATTGATTTATTGTTGCTTTAGGTCCAGCGGACTCTTCCGAGCCAAATCAGGACCGGTCATCACATTGAATAAGTCTAGGGAACCTTAGAGGCCCTCTTGAATAAATTGCATTTAAGGCTTGAGTGACCTCAGCAGAATTTTTAGTCCTAAGAGCATGAGCATCCTTAAACCTGGTAGCTATATCAATAACAGTAAGGGCATACCTGTATTTCTTTCTATGTATTTTGTCGTGGGGAAGATATAACAAATCTATTTGGTGTGTGTCATTTGGTCTAGAGTTTTCAAATTTTGGTCTTATTATTTTCTTCGGGTGAAAGATAGATTTGCCATACAGCTTGCTTTGACAACCATTGTTTAAGACATAAGACAATTTATTTCGCTTCAACTTTTACATCGAAGAAATCTTGGTGCGCATGGGGTACTCAGATGTGTATAATTATATGTAATTCCTATCCTATCCCTATCCTGTCCCGTAACCCGAAGGTCGTAGGGGCACCACAGATGATCGTTTAACCAGCATACTCCATCTTTCTCTGTCCTCAGCAGCCCTGATGGCTTCGCTCAGTGTCAAACCAGTCCATTCTCGAATGTTGTCCTCCCACCTCTTTTTCGGTCTCCCTTTTCTTCTACCTCCTTGCACTGTGCCTTGCAGAATAGTCTTTGCAAGGCCTGATGATCTGGTGACGTGGCCATACCACCGAAGTTTCCGTTTCTTCACCACTGTTAGCAGGTCATCATGTTGTCCAATAGCTTGTGTGATGGTCTGTCGGACTTCGTCGTTGGTGATGTGTTGGGTATAGGAAATGCCCAGAAGTCTTCTGTAGCACCTCATCTCCATGCTTTGTATTCTTCGTTGGAGATCTGCTGTGAGGGTCCATGCTTCGCAAGCATATAGGAAGATGGAGATGACAAGGGAGCGCAGCAGTCTTACTTTGGAATGTAGACTGATGGTCCTGTCTTTCCAAATGGGCTTCAACCTTGTCAGGGCAGCAGTTGTTTGTGCGATCCTGGAGAGGCTTCCTGTCGGGACCCATTGTCTGATACAATGGCTCCTAAATATTTGAAGCTATGCACTGTGTCGAGGGATTGGCCTTGGACTTTGATGTCCGTATTGATGCCATTGGTGTTGTTGGTCATCATTTTGGTCTTCTCTGCACTTATTTCCATTCCATAGGCTTTGGAGGTGGTGTCAAGCCTCTGTACCAGCTGTTCAAGTTCTTGTTCCTCTCCAGCCAATCCATCAGTGTCATCTGCAAAACGAAGATTGGAGATTGCTCTACCCCCTATGCTGACTGTGCCTTCATGGTCTGCAAGAGCATCCGACATGATGCGCTCTAGGAAGATGTTGAAGAGTGTTGGAGAGAGTAGGCATCCTTGACGCACACCGATTGTTGTTCTGAACCAATTCCCGATGGCTCTGTTGTGGAGGACTGCACTGGTAGCCTTGTCATACAGGCTTTTGATGACTTCAATAATTTTTGGGCTGATGTTGTACACTTTCATTGTTGCCCATAGAGCTGCATGCCAGACTCGGTCAAACGCCTTCTTGAAGTCTATGAACACATGATATAGATGTTGTTGGTGCTGTAGGTATTTCTCACAGATTATTCTGAGGTTGAAAATCTGCTCAGTGGTACTTCGCCCTGCCCTGAATCCTGCTTGTTCTTCAGCTATGATTTGTTCAGCTTGGGGTTTCAACCTGTTGAGTATTATTTTCAGGAGGACCTTGCTGGGATGGCTGATGAGGCTGATGGTGCGGTAATTTTCACACTCCTGAAGGTTACCTTTTTTGGGAAGAGTGATGACAAGCGACTGGGTCCATGGTATAGGCCACTCCCCACTCTGCCAGATCTTGTTACAGATAATGGTGAGGGCATCAATCATCGCTTCTCCTCCTGCTTGTAGCAGTTCCGCGGGTATGTTGTCCACTCCTGCTGACTTCCCTTTCTTTAGCGCTTGCACTGCTGCCTCAACTTCTTCCCGGAGAATTGGGAGGATTTCTTCTTCTTCTCTGTTCTGGACATGCTAGAACTGATGGGTCTCCATTTGGTGTATGGTTGTAAAGGTCAGAGCAGTACTCTGTCCATCTGTCCAAGACTTCTTGTTCTTCTGTAAGGCATATGCCAGACTTGCTTTGGATAGTGGAGACTTTGGGCTGTTTGACACTTGTCAGTCGCTTCACAGTCTGGTAGGCCTTCTTGCTGTTGTTCTTGTTCAGACTGTTCTCTATTTCCTGGCATTGATCTTCTATCCAGTTCTCCTTTGCTGTGAGCATGCCTTTTCGGATTTCATTGTTGATTTTTCGGTAGACATCAGCTCCCTGTGAGGTGTTCTTTTTCTTTTTCATCTCTCTTCGTTTATCACACAGATCCAAAAGTTCAGGTGTGATCCACAGCTTCTTCTTTGGTCGGTGCTTGCCAAGGATCTCAGTGGCGGCATCTGTCACAGCTGAGTTGAAGGTGGTGGTCATGGTGTTGACATCTACTTCACCAGCCCCCAAAATGAGCAGTGGTGCATTCCCTCCAATTGTGGCCTGAAATAGTTCTGCCACCTCCGGGTCTTGCAGTTTGTCCAGGTCGAACTTCAGTCTAGTGCACTTTGCTGTATTTACTCTCTTCAAGTGGAGCCGGAAAGACATCATCACGAGATCGTGGTCACTTCCGATGTCTGCTCCTGGAAAAGTACGTGTCCTGCCAATGTTGATGCTTGATCTGAAGCGTTTCTTGACCATGATGTAGTCTATTTGGTTGTGATGCTCCCCGCCAGGACTGTGCCATGTCCATCGTCTGGAGTTTTTGTGGAGACCAAGCGTGTTTGCCAGTACCAGATTGTTGTATCTGGCAAACTCCAAGAGTCTCAGACCCCTGTCATTTGTCTCGTTGTTGCAGTGGGGTCCACATGTGTCTCCCCAGTTGCGGTGCGCATCTTGGCCAACCTTGGCATTCCAGTCGCCTTGCACTATGACTATGTCCTTCTTCGGCACTTGGTCAAGGACCGCCTGTAGATTTTCATAAAACCTCCACTTCGCTGTCGTCATAGTCTGATGTTGGGGCGTAGGCCTGGATGATGGTGATGTTGAAAGGGGCTGCTCTCAGGCGGATGGTAATGAGTCTACTGGAGACTGGGCGGCAACCCATGACAGTCGCTAGAATGTTCTTGTGGACCAAGAATCCAACGCCGTGTTCGTGCCTGTCATCCCTACCGCTGAAATAGAGCTTGTGGCCTTTGTCGGTCGTTGTTTCACCTAGGCCTTTCCTATTATGTAATTCACTTATGTTTAAATACAGAAGAAAAGCACACAATGTTAAAAAAAGCAATACTGAATGACAAACACAATCATACATACACATTATACCTGCATACAACCTTTGACACTAGGGTGGTTAAATCAATTATAGATTAACACAATATGAATGACTAGAATTGACAAATTTGTGTGTAGTAAAAAGTAGGCCTACATACATTGCTCATGTTTGCACACTTTATCGCGCTCACTCACGCTTACACGAAAAATAACATTATAATATAACAAAATAAAATATTTATTTGTCACTAGACTGACTGTCTCTCTTTCTTTCTCTCTCTCACTCTCTCTCTCACACACACCCACACACACACACACACACGGCACATATTACACATCATTGTCCGACTCAGAAAGCGGTACATTACTAACACTGCTACCGATATTTAAGAGGGGGACAGAATTACTATGAGGCTGCTAAGTCAGCAGTAAAAGGAAAGAGGGGGATGGGAGGGGGGCGATAAAGCGTAGCTGGCCTGGGGTGATTACACAACGCTTCGTTAGATACTTGGAAGGGCCCGGCAAGCAAAGAAGGTTGGAGAGGGGGGGGTAATGTAGTAGTGAAAGGCGGAAAGTGAGAGGGAGAATTAGGTGGTGATGGGGGTATAGGGCTTATGTGGAGAAAGGGAGGGGGTGGTTGGGGAAGTGAGTGCCTTTCGGGTTGGAGGTTGCTAGTGGAGTGCAGCTAAGGTCACAGTGTGTGTGTGGGGGGGGGGGTGGTATGGTAGGAGGATGATTTTCAGTCATGTTTACTATTGAGTAGAGTGATGGCAGAGGGCACGAAGGTCCGCTTCATCCTCTCAGTCCTGCCCTTGGCAGCGCGGTACCTCCGTCCCGATGGTAGGAGGCAGAACTCGCTGTGGAGGGGGTGAGTGGGGTCGTTGGCGATCTTTCGGGCTTTGTTGATTGTCCTCACAGTGCCCAGGTGTTCTAGGCTCGGTAGGTCAGCACCGATCACTTTCTCAGCCTGCCTCACCACTCTGTCTAATCTGTCTCTGTCTTCTGAACTGCACGCATGGTGCCACACTGTCAGGTTGAAAGTCAGAATACTCTCAATGCTAGATCTATAGTACATGGTCATAATGTCCGGACTGACCTTAAACTGTCTCAGCTTTCTAAGGAAATAGAGTCTGCTGTGACATTTGCTGATGACCTTGTCGATGTGCTGGGTCCACGTGAGATCAGCGTTGAGGATGGTGCCGAGGTACTTGTATTCCTTGGCTCGCTCAACCTCTTTCCCAGCAATGACAAGGGGGGCGGGGTTGGTGCTCTTCCGCCTGAAGTCATACAGCACCTCTCTCGTCTTTCCCACGTTGAGGTCAAGGCTGCTGTCCTCGCACCACCGTACAACATGCTCTACGTCTGCCCTGTAGGCCGCGTCATCGTCGTTGGAGATCAGGCTCACCAGAGCAGAGTTGTCGGCAAACTTGGCCTAACTTGACTACGTTGGCAAACTTAACTACGTTTGCTGACAAGCCAGTCTTTTCTACTAGTTTATTAACTGCCATCATTCCTTTCCAATATCTGGATTGAGAATAATATAATCTAGACAAACGCGAAGTCATATTTTATTTAGATTTAGATTTTTGTTTAACAAGGTAATAAACTATTGTTATTCCAAACACAATTAAAATTAATTCTCCAGTCTCTAACATTGTAGGAGCAATGTTAGGTGTGTAGTAATCAGATAACACGGGCTGTTTTAACTAATGTAGTGTTGTGCCAATGAATAAATAATATTGGTGCAAAGCTTCATCAACGTCTTCGAATGTTTTATCAGCATGACCTTCTTCTTTCAATCTTTTATTAACAAAATCAAGCTGCATTAGTCTGTTTTTCTCGTATTCGGCCTGATCTTGTTGTAATTTTTCCATTGCTAAGTTATGCCATTTTGATTCTTCTTTACTGTCCAGTTTTGAAAACAAATAATTTGATCCTGAAAAGGCTAAAGCGTTGACAGCAGCAGAACCAAGCACCATTGCAGCACCAGCCATTTTTTAATTTAGTTTTATTTTTATTTTTATTTGTATTTAAAATGAATTGCGATGACTTGTTAGCTATTAATGTCACAGCTACAGGTGTTGACAATGAGAAAAGAGACAGGCTGGTTGCATTAGTAGCTTCTGGAAAGTCAAAGTATTATCTTGGTGTTGACTTAACACCTGAACAAGTACAAAGACTGAGGCCAGAAGAGATCATTATATTACATAATAAATATGATAAAGTCCTCGGCGCTTTAATGGTTAAAAGTTTAGGGTGTTCGATTGTGAAGTTATATACCAAACCTGTGTCGACCTTTGTTACTTTAGATTGCAAGAATGATTTATTTGATGATTTGATTCAAGATCCTGTTATTGTCAATGGGATTAGTGAGGTATCATGAAATTTGTATTATAATTTTGGAAGCTTGTTGGCACCATTTTCAGCCGGGCTAATTACTTTTCAACACATAAATTTCTCTGCTATTAAAAATGGACTCTTCCTATCCGGAGATGGAGATGGAGACGGAGGTGAAGAATTTGGAGAACCAACAAAAACCAGTGACAGTCACTAAACAAAAGGAAGATTTGCAGCTGGAAAGAAGTTAGCAGAATTTAACAAGTTACAAAGATGTAACAGACAAACAAAAGCAAACATATTAAGAAAAAAGGACTCACCAAAAGAAGAAACAATAACGCAACAAACATTAACAACAAATAAAAAAAGAACCAATACAACCAATTCAACCAGTACAATCTTCAAATAAGATATACTATTTATGTATAGCAGGTGTAGTAGGTGCAAGAGGGTACATAATATATAAATACCGCCAAAGAAAAAAGAAACAGAAACCCCCAAAACCACTTGTAGAAAAAGAAATTGAATCATCTCCATCATTGAAGCCATCATTAGATTTGTTTTCAATGCAGTAATAATTTAGTAATATTTTTTATTATATATAAAAATGAGTGTACCATATGAACATACAATTGTGAATCTTGGATACCATAGTGTTGTCTTAGTGGGCTTAAATACAGCTTACTCTATGATTGCAAAATCTCTTTTAAAAATAAAACCTATTGAATTAGGAAAAATGGATCTTTCAGATGCTGGTAAACTGTTGGTATCTTTTCATTATCGTTATTTACTCGGTACTATCTTGTTAAACAAAAGATCATTCCAGCGGATATTAATGTGTAATGTTACAACCATAATATAGTTTATTTTAAAAAAAAAGAAGGGTTGTAATTTTTTTTGTTTTAACCAAAGACTCAAGAAATATGAATATATATTATATGTAGCAAATGCCGGATTCCCAGAGTGCTTTGGCACGCTTTTTAAAAATCCCATAAAACAGCCATATATTGCAATAAAATGGCGTCAGAAAAACAAGAGGGGGAGGGGGGGCGGGGGTTAAGTCCCATTTATACTATCTACCAATAGTTCAATATCAACAAAACATGAAGAATTAGTAGAGCCAAATTCTTCTTCAAGCAAACAAGTTTTTATTTTGTTGCTGAGACTGGTCTGGAGGCTTCTGGTTACTTGACGTATAAATATTAGAAAAGTAGCAAGAAAAAAAGAAGACTCCAAAACACATATAGAAAAAGAAACCATTGAATCACCTCTATTATCGAAAGCAAAGCCATCATTAGATGTATTTTCAATGCAGTCATAATTTTCAAAATTAAATTTTAATATTTAAATATGAGTGTTCCATATGAACAGACCATTGTGCGGGTAGCCTACCACAGTGGTATTTTAGTTGTACTGAATACAACCTACTCAATGATCGCAAAATCTCTGTTTAAACTGAAGCCCTTTGAATTAGGGAAAATGGATCTCGCAGACATTGGTAAACTTGTTGGAATTTCATCATTATCTATGACAGCTAAAGACTACCTTGTTAAGCAAATACTTCCAGCAAAACCTACACATCCAATCTTTGATCTAATATTCTGTACAGTTACTGCACTATGTTGAATAAACAATAAACCAAAAAAGATGTAATATTATAAATAAGTAATTTTTTTGTTGTTTAAAATACTACACATAATTTTATTATAAACGCTTTCTCTTGCTCTTTCCTTACCCTCCCCAAACTAACCCCACCAATCCTTAACTACAAAATGATAATGTCATTCAGGCTAAACTTGTAATTTGAAAAGAGCAATGTCGAACTGGCAATGGCTTTATGGTTGGATATTGAAATGCACTCAAGCATGTAAATGAAAGAGGGCATTATCGGGGTTTCGTATCGTACGTGGCGCCAGTAGTGCATATACAAATCACTGTTAGTGGGGTGAGAGGATTCAAGTGGGAGGTTGGCCTGGAAGTTAGTACAAATATTATGTGTGTGTTTTTTTTAAATCAGATTAAACATTTGCTTCAAACATGTAAATTTTTTTTAACTGTGATTACTTTCATAATGAATGGTACTTATATCGCGCAAATCTCACATTGTGACTCATTGCGCACCCACTCGCATTCATCCATTGTACATCCTGTCATTACAACACATATAACATAATATTACAATAAACTAAAAACAACAATAATAATAATACTTATTTGAATGCAAGCTTAAACAGATACGTTTTCAGTTGCGATTTGAATGTCGCCAAGTCAGGTACGCCTCTCATGTTTGCCGGCAGCGAATTCCAGAGAGTAGGTGCAGCAAAAGAAAATGCACGTTCTCCGAAAGTTTTCATATTTTGGCAGGGCGCTGTCAAAAGACGTTCAGACGAAGAACGTAGTGCCCGAGTTGGTTTATAGGCTACAAGTGCATTGGCTAGGTAGGATGGTAGTGTGCCTTCAAAGAACCGAAAAGCCAAAACGCAGACCTTGAATTGAATGCGAAACTTCACCGGCAGCCAGTGAAGCTTGCATAGTAAGGGAGTGGTGTGATCCCTTTTCTTCCGTTTCAAAATAAGACGCGCTGCGTTGTTTTGTACCGTACGCGTTCAAGGCGATTTATCTGTTCAGCTGGAAGACCAACCAGAACAGAATTGCAGAAGTCAAGCCGTGGTGTCACAAAAGCATTGACAAGAGCTGCACACGCTGACTCGGTTAAAAACGGTCGAATAGAGGCAATGCGCCTCATCTCGAGAAAAGTAGCACGACAAATAGTACCAATTTGATCTTGCATTGACAAAGTTTGGTCGATTTTGACTCCAAGATAGCGCACGGAGTCTTGGTACGGAATGCTGCTGCCATTTACAACTAGGGAGTCATCTAATGTCAAATCAACATAGTCATTTAATAATTTAAGTTGTACCAGAATAAGCCATATCGCATGTTGCTTGGTCCTTCCTATAAGAAAATGAATAAAATATACACAGGGCTCTCAAAAGCGCCTGACTGTAATGTGTTGGCATACAATCTCTTATGGCCGCTTGCTGCTAATCCCTTTATTCAAATCAAAAGAAGGGTGGGGTCTTGCCTATCCATGAATCAGCGCGCTGGGTATATGATTTTCTTTTTTCTTTTTTATTTATTTTTTATTTTTATTTTTATTTCTTCAAAATGAGAATGAGTTTAAAAAAATGGATGAATGAAAAGGTTTAACAAAATAAACACGAGCGGCCCCCTCCCCAAAAACACACCCATACTCACGCATACACACAATTATACATTTATCGCATTCATTTGTTCAAACTGCATTACTTCTGATTTCTATACTTATTGCTCTGGGTCAACTGGAATTTTACTCAGGAGGAAAATAATGAGCAGATGTACATTTAAAAAAAAAAACGCTTTTTAAGAATCATTCTGAACTGTTGAATTTGTGGTTGAGAATTATCTAACTTACATTTATATATATAGAATTTAGCAAGCAGTATGATCAAGTCAAACGTGATATCTATATGGACATCTTCTTTTATACTGAATAAAATTAATGCTTTATCCAGACAAATATTATGACAGGCACACTTTTCCACCAAACATTCCTTGAAGTCACTCCAAAATTTTGAAACAACCCTACACTCATAGAACATATGTATTAACGTCTGATCTTCTATTTCACAAAAATTACATATGGGTGATTCTATAATTTTACACCTGAATAAATATTGTTGGGTTGGAAGTAGCCTATGTAATAGTCGAGTTTGAAACAATCTTAACTGCGTGTCTTGTGTTATTCTAAAGCAGTGAGGGAAGATTTTTTCCCAATGTAGATTTTCAAAAAAAGTATTCCATCTTGCTACTGTGGTCGGAGAGAAACTGTTTTCATCCAACAATGCTCTTACTTGATTTTTACCCCTATTAATGTATTTCCATACTTTCGGGACTGATTCCTTTTATGTAATGCCTAGTTCTAAACCTAACCTCTTCTGAAAGTTCTTAACCGCATTTAATACTCCTTGATATGTCAAAAAATGTGTTTTTATCGCATTGGGAAATTTTGTTTTAAACTCCTGGAATGAAAGGTAAGTGCCCTCCTCATTAACAAGCTGCTTTATAAATATTATGTCACAATCACACCATTCCTTTAAGTAAATAACCTTTTGATCTCTCAAAATATTTTTGTTGTAATGAATATTTTCAGACATAAATTCATTATTATCCGAAGGTTGACATTTAACAGCAATCCTCCTAAAGTGTTTCAAAACATCCTTCCAAAAGGGATTGTTCACCTTTGTACTGAGCACATTACAATATTCCGCACCATACTTATAAATATTACTTAACTTTGGATACATCGTAAGCACCATTTCCTTCCAGGATGTTTCATTTCTCAATCTTTTTAACCACTGAACTTTAAGCGAAGTCAGAAAGTTTCGGACATTAATCATTCTCAATCCACCCGCTTCATAGGACTTACATACAATAGATTTTTTTATTTTACTTTTTTTTATCCCATAAAAATGAATAAATTTCCTTTTCTAGCAAAAGTAAAAATTCCTCAGACGGATCTGGCAAGGTCGTTAATAAATGAGTGATTTTTGAAAGTACCAGCGTTTTAATAATTAAAATCTTCCCTAATGGGGTAAGATGCCTTCGACACCAGGCAGCCATGACCTTTTTCATATTTGAGAGTTTTTCTTCATAATTAATACGAACAATACTATTAGTATTCGTTGAGAACAAAACCACTAAAACTCTAATGGTTCCTGGGTCCCAAACAAAATTTTTATCTCTCATATACTGGATATTACACTTCTTCCTACTTCCTATCCATATAACAAGTGATTTTTCAAATTTACCTTCAATCCAGATATTTCTGCATATGCCAACAGAACATCAACTACTGCTTTAAAAGATCGTTCTGAACCATCAAGACAAATGGTTGTGTCATCAGCAAACTGAGACAATAAATTTTCCTTGTCTTTAATTTGAATACCTTTAATTAATTTATTTTTACGAATCATTAAAGATAATATTTCAGCACAAATAAGGTATAAATAGGGACTGCATGGGTCACCTTGTCGGACACCTCTCTCTATTGAAAAACACTGCGAGTATTGGCCATTAACTAATATAATTGATGAAATATTAGAATAAAATGTTTTTATCCATTGAATTAGATCTGGTCCAAATTCAAAAAAATTAAGACAAGAAAATAGAAAAGTCCAGGAAACACTGTCAAAAGCTTTTTCCATGTGTACGGTAAATAAGAGTCCCGGAATATTCTCTTTTTCTACATATATTATAGTATCATACAATAAGCGAATATGTTCACCTATATAACGTCCTTTTTATAAAAGCCTTTTGAGATTCATCAATAATTTTAGGTAAAACAGTCTTCAATCTGTCAGCCACACAAGCCGAAGCAATTTTATAAGAAATGTTTAACAGGGATATTGGCCTCCAGTTTCTTACCAGACGTTTAGATTTTCCTTCTTTAGGTATACAAACAATAGTACCACGTCTCTGTGTAATAGACAATTGCTCTTTTTGGAATCCTTCATTTATAGAACGAATATAAAATGTACCAATATCTATGAAAAAGAATTTAAAGAATTCTACAGTGAATCCGTCAGGTCCTGGGCTTTTATTATTTTTCTTTTTTTCAGAGCCGTGACTGCTTCGCCAAATTTAACAAATTTAATCACACCTTCTGTCTTTTCTCTATCTTCTTCTTGAAGTTTAGGTACATCCTTTAACTCTACACCAATATCCATATTTTTAACATCTTTATGTCTGTAAAGATTTTCGTAAAAATCTTGCACTTCTTCTAAAATATGTTTTTGTTCAGTGTAATGATTTCTCCATTTTCTGTGTCCAATATGGGCATAGCTTTATCTAGATAATTTCTGTTTTCTAAGTTACAAAAGTATTTGCTCATTTTTTCTCCTTCATTTAGCCATTTGACTCTGGACCGAACCGCAATCCCGTCCATTTTAATATCTCTCTTTTCTTTTTTATTGAAAGATTAACTATTAGGGATAGGTGAATGGTTAAGAACGCTTAAGTTGACTCACAATCCTGTTAAGCAGAAGAAGAGGGAGACAGAAAAAGAGGTGGGAAGACCACATTCGAGAATGGACTGGCTTGACACTAAGCGAAACCATAAGGGTTGCTGAGGACAGAGAAAGATGGGGTATGCTGGTTAAACGATCATCTGTGGTGCCCCAACCACCTTCGAGATACTGGATAGGATATGATAGGAAATGAACGAGAAGTTAATAGAAGAATATGCAGGCTTGCGATCTAAGCAGTACAGTATTAAATAAGGCTGGACGGTTTTACCGATACGTAACTGTATTCAGGTTCGGAAACGCGGCGGTACGGTATATCGGCGCGGGTGTCCAAGGTCCGTTTACTGGGAAATCTCCACAACACATAGGCCTAACGCGACAGTGGGCGACATCTTGTCCACCCAGAGAGCGGGCCTAAGCCCAAACACGTGGATAGGCAGCTGTTCTTGAAGAAAAACTTATAGGAACAGCAGCTTATCCACGTGTTTGAGCATGGTACCAGTCGCCAATCCTTCTGAACTTCTAAAGTTTTTAAAGACGTTTCCCGTTGAATGTTTTTGTTTTATTTTGATTTTGTGGTTTAAAGTTTGCTGATGTCCTAAACGGTGATTTATAATAATTTGTTTTGAAGGCGTTCAAGCAATAATAAATCTTAAGTTTCTATGGAAATGTGGTTCTTTGAAACTGTTTTGAAGTGTATGACAATCTTTCTTTTGCGTCGGTCACTACTGTCAGTGCCATATCCCAATTGATTGTAACACTTAAAATCGCGGTATACCCGGTACGAAATACCGATGCGACCTGAAAAAAAATACTGTGGTAATACCGGTACGACTTTGACCCATGGTACCCAGCTCTAGTATTAAACACGAAAGTTCAAGAGCAAAAGGGGTTCAAAAAATTGCAATAAAAAACAAGAGATATCAGACACAAAAACTACCTCGAAGCCTTAGACGGAAAGATGATAGATTGACCTTTCATATAATTATGTTCCGTTGAGTTTTTTCATTGATCTTGAAGGTCAAGATCATTTTAGGCCTGGCATTAACAAATACAGAAAATAGGTAATCGTACAGTGGTTTTGCTGTATATTTAACCTATAGTATTCAACATTGGGTTATTTAATCATACATGAGCATGAGAGGTCACGTGAAGGTCAAGGTCATCCCAAGGTCAAGGTCACTGAAGGTCAATGTCATTCTAAGGTAACATTTTTGGCATAAAACAACTTTTGCTGTAGTTTGTTTGATAGTACATGTGTATTTGGAGCCGGAGGTCAAGGTCATTTCAAGGTCAAGAGCATAGAAAGATCAAAGTTGGTATTACTTTGCATTTTAATGCCACTGTTTCTTTTTTTTTTTCTGGGCAGTCGTTTTCATGTTAAATATTGTAAGTTATGTATCATGTGAGTCATATGGGTTTTGCCCTTCTAATTATGTCTTTAACTAGAAAACATTATGGGGTCCATCAGCATAATAAATACACACTATAGCTTACAAGATTATAACCTCGAACGTAACAGATAAATCCCAAAATGACCCCAGAGCCATACATGCACTCGAGAGCATCTGTTGGGGTCCAGCACTTTACTGTTGCTGGTTTGTTGTTGTTGTTTGTGTTGGGGGAGAGGTAAGGGTTGAAAGTAAATGTGCAAATTTTTTCCTCGGCGTAGTATTTTTGGGCTGTGGGCGGTTTGCTGGTATTTTTTTCTTCTTCTCCAAATGTAGTCTTCCATTGGTCTACGTCAGTTCAGACATTTGAGTATGTGAACATAGTATAGTATAAGACTAGTCTATAGCGTTGTTCAGTTCATCCAGGTCGAGAGCGCCATCTACCACAGGCCTACATTTTAATTTTTACCTCAATTGCCTAGCACAACCTAATTTGAGGGAAAAGTAACACATTTTGATGAGTTAAATCTTTAGAGCTAATTTGCTGTTTCATGGAAAGATAATTATATTTTACACATTTTGTTTGGATATTTTTTTTCTTCTTCAGGTCGCACATGCAATGGTGATCACGTCGAGCCTTTATATTCGTATCACGAACCCAGTGCCTACATCCAGACCGGACCTGACCCTTCTGATTCTACGAATTCCATACGCGTTCCATTCAGAAAGATAAACCTAGGACCTATGTGGAGACATAAACGAAGATGCCAGCATGACAGTGGTACGTCTGTTGATGCGATGCATAATGGGTTGATCATAATGATACACGTGGTTGTTCATGTACATGTAATCAGACATAGACATAGCCATAAACATAGCATGCGTGATATGTGTTCCAGCCTCTGGTGTTTGCTGCCTAATGAACAACTAGTTGCCATATAACTTACATGCATTGATCTTATAGCCAAGCCATAGTACAGTATATATTTATTTTTTCAGGAGTCCACTACTGGTATAACGCAGGGACAGTTTGTAACGAACGCATTTCGTACAGGTTTGCGTAAACAGACGTTTTGACGTCACTAGCGTTATGCCGGAAGTTTGCGTGTCGAAATAACAATATAGTAGAGTGAACTGTTGTTATTCAGAGAGTACATGCCAGTTGAAGAGGAAAGACGTGTTCTTTGGAGCTCTAGTAAATCAGGATTCTTCTATTGGAATAGTGTAGCTGTATCTAGAATACAGGTATTTATTGTTATATTTATCAGTATTTATAATAAGCTGTGAAGCTATTCATACGAAAATGGAAAGTATTGCTTTTTATGAATTATTGTGATTAGAGTACAGAAGAATCCATTGTTTGAAGGAAGTACGGTAACTCTTGTAAATACTGTATTTGATCATGTAATTATTATATGTGATACAGTTTATAATTATGATGTCATGTTGTATTCATTCATATGTGAAGATATGGGGCTAAAATAGGAATGTAATTCAGTTGTATAATTTATATCTAATGATGAATGAATGTGCAGTAATATGTTATAAATTGAAAATGAGCTGTGATTGTAGAGTTTGGCTCATAGCCCATTGTGTTATAGGCTACGCAATATGCGTAGAGTGTTAAAGTGGCAATAGATATTGTCATAAGAATTGTGACAATAGTGACTGTATCAGTGTGGAGGCATAGAGAAGATATTCTACGAAGGAAATGATCTTCAAGCACTTTGAAATATAATAATGTGTCAAAGACACATATAGTCTCTTTAAGTATAAGAGCACAAATTTACGATTGGATAAATGTTGTATACAGCGGCCGGTTCGGAGTGGAAACTTCCTGGTGTGTGGCTGATGGACCTGTCTACGAGACCGGATGTGGACACCATCAACGCCTTCATCTCTCCATCGTCCAACCATCACTGGTGCAGACGTGCAGCAACAGTTGCGAAGTAAATCTCCAGACCTGAGCTACGGGATCACCTGCAGTGTTCACCAAGGGTAGCCTCTGTCTCCTAGCGTCGGCTGAGAACTCCGCGTCTAGTGATGGTCTGAGAATCTGTGAGTACGGTCATTAATAATTAATACTGAGATCAGGGAATCTCCGTCAAGTCGTCGGTGTGCTATTATTGACTTGACTGTGTCAACACTAGAGCAATGTGTAGAGGCGAGTGATGTCTCAAGAAAGAGACAACGACCTCCGTGTTAGCCACTGACTGAATAAATGCTGGATTTGCATATTAGCTTATACGCCACTTACTGATTATCGGAAACTTGTGATTGAGATGCTATGAATTGTATGATTTAATGTATATGTATATGGTTGAATGAGAAATAGCGAAACAGACGGGCAAAGAGAGATAACTGTGTAGTTTTTGTCCTTGTCTGAAGCATGTGTGTGGTGGTGGATGAAAGAGTAGAGTAAACAGAGATAGAACATGCATCCTCAATCCTTAGTCTGAGCGTGAGATAGCCACACTCACACACTCATTACATTAGATTATTTATAGTTATATATATAAATATTTAATTTAACGCAAAATCCTTACGTTACAATATTGTACTGCAAGAGCAATAGCTACCAGTTTCTTCAAATTCTCCCGATTTGTCCGCTTCTTTGACTAACTTTGCATCCACTCGCAAAGAAGAAACAGTGTTATCTCGCCTTCATATTGGGCATACTTATGTCACCCACAGTTTCCTTTTAAAAGGAGAAGAACCACCATGGTGCTTTGCATGTGATCAATCCTTTTCCGTTCGCCATTTCATGTCTGAGTGTGCTGATCTGATAGATGAAAGAGAAACATATTTTGTTTCAATACCTTTCAAAGAGATTTTTAAAGTATGTACCGGACTTTTCCTCTTTCTTCCTTTTCCCCTATCATTCCTTCTTTGTCTACCCTACTTCTTTATTTACCCTCCTTTTTCTCTGTGGCCTTCTCTAGGTCCCCTGCGTTTGCCGTGCAGGACAACCCGTGTCGGGGGAGAATGGAATCCTGGAGGTTGAGGTCACTGAGGGACTGCGGTCCTTCACACCAACATACCTCTTTGGCCTGGACTTCTCATAGACGGGAGGCTGGCGTGGCCCGCGTCAGTCAAGCGGCTGGTCGTGTATTGCCCTAGCTCTGCTAGAGGCTGCGGCTCATTAGTCAAATTTGAACAAGACCGTAGTAACAGTGCGGGATTGTCTGGGTTCACCCCCCTCCCCTTCCCTTTGTAGCCCTGGTGCGTTTTCTTGCTGGATATTCCGCTTGGACGCCTCCCCTTGTTGGAATCCGTGGTAGGTTGGGAGCAGGGCGGATGAATCAAAAATCTAAAATCATGGCATCCACCAAAAAACTAAAAAGAACTTATGACGGACTGGACAAGGATATCGGACATGACTGACAGCGACATTCAAACTAGGCGTACAGCCAAATGAATCTGGCCTCTTCAAAACATGGCCACACTTCTTGATCGTTAGAATGACCAACGAAAACCAAAAGATATTCCCTTTTGGCAAGGAAAAGTGGTTTGAGGGAGTACCCAGACAGATCAGAGACGTTAAAAGACTACGAGATGGAAGTTTTTAGTGGACTGTCCCACAGAAAGGACTTCTGAACAACTGCGTTCTAGAGATGGCTCCAAGCTGGAGTTAGCTAGACGAGTGTTTGATGTGAGTGTGAGTTGTCACCGCACACGCAACTCCTCCAAAAGAGCTGTGCGGTCATCTCAGTTTGATGGTCTGACTGAGACGGAAACAAAAATAAAGGCTTGGCTAAACAGGGAGTTACTGAGGCACATAGGGTCATGCGAAAAGACAAAGACGGAAACAAAGTACCCACAAATACTCTGTTTTTGACCTTTTGCACACATGACATACCAAAAAGAGTGATCGTTTGCTATGAAAGCATTCCTGTTTCCGTATTTGTACCTTGGCCACTGCGTTGGTTTAAATGCTAAAGGTATGGTCACGGTAGCACGGCATGCAAAAACACACCGGCATGTTTCAAGTGTGTGGGAGATTTCCATGGCGAACAATGCAGTAATGCTCCGAAATGCTATAATTACCAGGGAACCATCCTGCATCGTCAAAGTCTTGCCCTGCTTGGATCAGGGAGGCTGAGATTTAAAAAATCGGCACGAAAGATGCTCATTTCCAGAGGCGAAAAACCGAATTCTCTAAAAGAATTGTCACAAACGCTAGAAAAACGTCTGTTGGATAGTGAAAATAAAGAAAAGGTTACTATTGCCTCTAGTAATCAGCAGAGGTCGAGCCCAAGCAGGCCGACTTTCACTAAGACAATGCCACCTCCTACGGTGAACGCGCCGGCGGCCGCGTCCAAAGCCGTGACCACACCTCTACACCCTGTTACTCCTCCGGTACAAGGGAGGACGTCTGGTTCACGACCTCCCTCCTCCTCACCCCATCGAGGTCGAACCTCTTCGGCTTGGGCCGTGCAGAGGTCGACGAGCTCGAAGTCCTCTTCAAGGGCTGATAATAGGCCAGGAGCGTTGTCTTCCAAAAAAAAACATTCATTCGAATCGTTTCACCTCCCTGGAAGTAGAATCAGTTGACATGGAGGAGTCACCTTCACAGGGGTCAGCACCTCCATCTCCAGCTAAAAAAACAATCTGTTATAATTAAGGAGATACTTAAGATTATAAAATTGCTTGAAATAAAACATACTACTTCTATTTCTTTCTATCATGTCCTTTTTAATACAATTTAACATTAGAGAGGCCTTAGAGCCAACTACGAACAGTTGCTCCTGCTTACTAATAACCGACCAAGTGTAATTTGTGTACAGGAAGCTCTTCTGAGTTCTGTTAAATACTTCAGTTATCTGGATACTCTTGCTTGCAATCCAATGTTTCTCATGGGAACGCTTTACATGTATGTGTTCGGTTTAGACATTTTATTTAGCCCAGTTACATTGACCACACCCCTGGAGGCGATTGCTGCTCCAGTATCTTTCCAAAAAACTGTAACAGTCTGCTCCTTATATTTATCCCCTTCCAAAACCATATGCAAAGCTGATTTAATAAATTCGTGTTTGTTGGGGATCTGAACGGTCACTCCCCCAAGCAAAATGTTGGAGAATATTTTTGATGACTTCAACCTTTGTATTTTAAATTCAGATTCCCCTACGTATTTTAGCCTTTTAGGAACATTTTATAATTTAGACCTGGCCATCTGGGACCCTTCTCTCTTTTGGGACCTGGATTGGAATCCTCATTCGGATCTCTGTGGGAGTGATCATTTTCCAATTATTCTAAATTTTCTAGAAGATCAATCTGAGGAGCCCCAGTGGCGCTGGAATTTGAAAAAAAGCAGATTGGGACCAATTTGGACACTCTGCAGCTTGACGAATTACCAATGACATTCTAAATTCCGAAGATCCAGCTTTGAAGTAAGTTTTCTACACAGAAGTCGCCGGCCAAGACGGGGGAACCTCACGTTTTTTCAGGTTCAACGACCACATGCTCGGGGCCAAGGCTAGCCACACTGTACTCGTGGATTTCGGCTGTGGCCAACAGCCTGGAGAGGATTGGGCCCTGCCAGGTCTTTTTTGCCCAAGACACACCGCTTGATGACCTGAACCACTCACTCCATACCGGATCGGTCGTCGCCCGAGTTACCAAGGACCACGCCTTCCGTTGGCCACCAGGACGGAGATGATAAGCGTTCTACTGATGGACAACTTAGCAAGATCCGCACGAGAAACAACATCATTATAGGAACCTGGAATGTCAGGACCCTAACTGTGGAGAGAAAATTTGAAGAACTGGCCCACAATCTGGACCACTATCGATTGAACATTTTTGGTATCATCGAACAGCGCTGGAAAGGCCTAGGTAAAGCAACGACTGACAAAGGCCACAAGCTTTATTTCGGCGGTAGAGATGATAGGCACGAACACGGCGTTGGATTCTTGGTCCACAAAGACATTCTAGCCACTTTCATTGGTTGCCGCCCAGTCTCCAGTAGACTCATTACCATCCATCTGAGAGCAGCACTTTCAACATCACCATCATACAGGCCTATGCTCCAACATCAGACTACGACGACAGCAATGTCGAGGATTTCTATGAACATCTACAGGCTGTCCTTGACCAAGTGCCGAAGAAGAACACAGTCATAGTGCAAGGCTACTGGAATGTCAAGGTTGGCCAAGAGACACATGTGGACCCCACTGCAACAACGAGACAAATGACAGGGGTCTGAGACTCGTGGAGTTTGCTAGATTCAACAATCTGATACTGGCAAACACGCTTGGTCTCCACAAAGATACCGTGGATCACAACTGGACTTTTAAACCTGTGTGATAAACGAAGAGAAAGAAAATGGAAAAGAACACCTCACAGGAAGCTGATGCCTACCAAAAACTCAGCAATGTCATCCGAAAAGATATGCACACAGCAAAGGAGAACTGGCGGCTGCTCTGGTAGTTCAGGGAGACCTTTCCAGTAGTCGCTTCACTGCACCAGGTTCCAACCACTCTGCCAGAGCTCAGTACAGGTTCTCCCTCGTGCCAAGGCCTTCTCGACCTCGTTCGTCTGCACAGTGAGTTCGCCTAACCCAATCCCAACTAACCTAAATCCTATCCTATCCTATTCCGTAAATCGAAAGTCGTTCAGGGAGACCTTTCCAGTAGTCGCTTCACTGCACCAGGTTCCAACCACTCTGCCAGAGCTCAGTACAGGTTCTCCCTCGTGCCAAGGCCTTCTCGACCTCGTTCGTCTGCACAGTGAGTTCGCCTAACCCAATCCCAACTAACCTAAATCCTATCCTATCCTATTCCGTAAATCGAAAGTCGTTGTGGCAAAACAGATGATCGTTTAACCAGCTTACTCAATTTTTCTCTGTCCTCTGCAACTCTCATGGTTTCGCTCAGTGTCAAGCCAGTCCATTCTCTTTTTCGGTCTCCCTCTTCTTCTGCCTCCGTGTACCGTGCCTTCCAGGATGGTCTTTGCAAGGCCTCATGCTTTGGTGACGAGGCCCTACCATTGGAGTTCCCGTTTCTTCACCACTGTGAGCATGTCATCGTGTTGTCCAATGGCTTTTGTGATGGCCTGTTGGACTTCCTCGTTGGTGATGTGCTGGGTATAGGAAATGCCAAGAAGTCTTCTGTAGCACCTCATCTCCATGTTTTGCATTCTGCGTTGTATGTCTGCTGTGAGGGTCTATGTTTCGCAAGAAGATGACAAGGGAGCGCAGAGGTCTTACCTTAGAGTGTAGACTGATGGCCCTGTCTTTCCAAATGGGCTTCAACCTTGCCAGGGCAGCAGTTTGTGCGATCGTGGAGAGGACTTCTTGTCGGGACCATTTGTCTGATACTATCCTATCCTATCTTATCCCGTAACTCGGAGGTCGTAGGGGCACTACAGATGATCGTTTAACCAGCGTACTCCATCTTTCCCTGTCCTCACTCTTGTCTGAGACAAATGCTCCTAAATATTTGAAGCTATGCACCGTGTTGAGGGATTGGCCTTCGACACTGGTGTCCGTGTTGATGCCATTGGTGTTGTTGGTCCACATTATGGTCTTCTCTGCACTTACTTCATTCCATAGGCTCTGGAGGTGGTGTCAAGCTTCTGTACCAGTTATTCAAGTTCTTGTTCCTCTCCAGCTAATCTATCAATGTCATCCGCAAAACGGAGTTTGGAGATTGCTCTTCCCCCTATGCTGAATGTACCTTCGTGATTTGCTAGGGCATCTGACATTATGTGCTCTAGGAAGAAGTTGAAGAGTGTTGGAGAGAGTAGGTATCCTTAATGCACGCCGATTATTGTTCTGAACCAGTTCCCGGTGGCGCTTTTGTGGAGGACTGCACTCGTAGTCTTGATATACAGGTTTTTAATGATCAATAATGTTAGGGCTGAGGTTGTACATTCTCATGGTTGCCCACCGCGCTGCATGCCAGACTCGCTCAAACGCTTTCTTGAAGTCTACAAACACATAAAATAGATGTCGTTGGTGCTGTAGGTATATCCAGACCTGTGCACTCTTACGATTTTGGCGTAATTTTTACGCGAAATTTTTATTTTACGCCAATTACGACTTTGAGCACAATTTTACACCTACCATTTTCTTTTTCTTTTTTTTCTTTTTTTTTTTGTCTTGTAATTTTGACTTTGGCAGTTTTGCGCTGTAAGCATTTCTATGGAATATGCGCCTTATAAATTGCCATCATCATCATCATCATCATCATCATCATCATCATCATCACCAAAAATTCCGACTTTCTAAAATTAATTACACCTCTAAAGGTGTACTTTCACTTTTGTTAATCCTTGTTTTGAGACATGTCATTGTGAGTACTCTCCCCTTGCGTGAATCTCCGTGGCTTGGATTTAGTTAACGAGATTTTACTCCATTTTGGCGCAATTTTACCAAAGTGTTACCAAAGAGAGTAAGAGACTTACTCAAAATGTCTAAACGAAAGTGTACCGATGAACAAGAGGAGGGACCTAGCTCCAAAAAAGTTAATAAACCTGTGCAGCAAGTTTTTTTTGTCCAAGTACAAGAATACAAATTTGAAGGAATAGAGAATACAAATATCCCAACTGAACTAGCTGACTCCTTTTTTAGGACTCGGTGACAGAGAATAGCTGAACCAGTAACACTTAACAGACTGAATAAAGCAACTGAATTGAGTGAATAAGACTGTTACGTTGAAACGCGAAGGATAGTATGTCTGAAGCGCGCACGATAGATCTCATCGTTTCGTTTTGCAAAGTATTCAATAATAGAATGTATTTACCTTTGATTTGAGTTTGCATTGTTGTTAGGAGAGGCTTTGTATAACGTTGATAATTTTCGTTAGTCGATATTATTGGAGAATTCTCTGGATTTCCCTATTTACTATCGATGGAAACTTCCCGATAAATATCGAAGTATGAGAACGTTCCGGGAAGGTTTAGAGAGATGTATGACGTAAGTCAGTGATGACGAAGTTAGAAGCGATTGGTTAAATTGCGTCATACGAGATTGATCCAGGGTGTTCGGGAGTATCAAGAGACTATTTAAGTGCCGCACTGTTTCGAGAGTGTAGTGGAGATTGTTGATAGTGAGTTGGAAAGTAAAAAGTTTAGAGTGAAAAGGCTATTGTATGCAGTTGTTGATGTGTGCTGAATAAAAGTGGAAAACTTCATACGTCGACTCCGTGTCTTGTTGCTGAGTGAGCAGGCTGCGTGGATAAACGAATCTGAGTTACATACCTATCAGGGATCCAAGCATCGGGGCTGAATCAAATACTGATAGAAAAGCACCAACATCGATTCGAGTGTAACAAAGACAGAACTGAACAAGAATAACTTGTAAATTGGCTTCAGACACTGACTGTGAATGAGATTATTTGGAATTGGTGGATATATAATCCACAGGCAGATTTCTGGAAACTGAAGTGCTGTGTGATATGTTGTGAAGTGATCCACTTGCTTTTGGTATGTATGATTCATTAATTGACATCGTGCTTTGAATCATATTTGAGTGTAAAGTTAAAAAGGCGTGACAAATTATTTTATGTTGGTGAATTACACCAAAGTTTTATAAATTACACTTTTTGGCCTGGGAAATACACCAGCTCATTTTTCGGGGTGCACAGGTCTGTATATCTCTGCCCTGAATCCTGCTTGTTCTTCAGCTATGATTTGTTCAGCTTGGGGTTTCAACCGGTTGTGCATTATTTGTAGAGAACATTGCTGGGATAGCTGATGAGGCTGATGGTGCGGTTATTTTCACATTCCTGAAGATTACCCTTTTTGTGAAGAGTGATGACAAGCGATGGGGTCCATGTGTGTTGGCCATTCCCCACTCTGCCAGATCTTGTTACAGCTAATAGTGAGGGCGTCAATCATCGCTTCTCCTCCTGCTTGAAGCTATTCTGTGAGTATTATGTCCACTCCCGCTGACTTCCCTTCTTCAGCGATTGCACTGCTGCCTCAACTTCTTCTCGGAGAATGGGAAGATTTCTCTTCTTCTTTGTTGTGTGGACACAGAACATGCTAGAACTGATGGGTCTCACTCTCCGTTTGGTGTGTGGCTGTAAAGGTCAGGCCAGTACTCTTTCCAACTATTCAAGATTTCTAGTTCTTGTGTAAGGCATATATGCCAGACTTGCTTTGAATCGTGAGACCTTGGTCTGTTTAATACTTGTCAGTCACTTCACAGTCTGGTAGGCTTTCTTGCTGTTGTTCTTGTTCAGACTGTTCTCTATTTCCTGGCATTGATCTTCTGTCCAGTTCTCCTTTGCTGTGCGCGTGCCTTTTCCGATGTTATAGTTGTTTGTTCAGTAGGCATCAGTTCCCTGTGAGGTGTTCTTTTTCTTTTCCATCTCTCTTCGTTTGTCACACAGATCCAAACGTTCAGGTGTGATCCACGGTTCCTTCTTTGGGGGTGGTGGAGGGGGGGGGGGGGGGTTGAGTGGCGGCATCTGTCACAACTGAGTTGTAGGTGGTGGTCATGGTGTTTTACATCTACTTCCCGAGCTCCCAAAATGAGCAACGGTGCAAATTTCCCTCCAAACCTAAATCCTACCTAACTAAAAATACAACTAAATTTCCTCCGATTCAAAACCCAACTTAATTTTTAATTGGTGATTCGAATTCACTTGGATCACTCGAAGTCTTTTATCCTGCTCGCAGCTCCAAAAATGTAGCCGAGCGACGTGCAGTTCCCACTATTCCCTCACACAGCACTCATACTAATATTAATTTCAAATCATACCACACGTAGATTCGCCCACACGCCCACAAGATTTTCGGAGAGATGTAAATAGTAAAAGAAATAAAAACAAGGAAAAAATGCTAAATTTGATTTTATGCAAAGGTGTTAAGCTCTCTTACAGGGGACCCGAGGGTGGGAAGACTTGAAAAATACAATTACAACTCAACTATTACACGTATTCCACAGCCATTCAATATTCACCAAACACTCAAAATGTCAACTTCAAACTATACTCTAAAACTATTCCTTCTGGTACTGCCTTACCCTCCTCCTATAATTAAAATCCTCTAAAAAAAAAATTATGATTCGCAAAATAATTTTAATACCGACCACTAATATACTAATAATAATTAATGACTCCCTTTAGAGTAAGACCCTTTACTAAACGAAGACCATCTAAGTAAAGAACCCACTGTGTAAATAGTTTCCACCACTGCAATCAGAACAGCTTACAAAATCCATAAATAACTACATTTATCTTTTAAAAATACACATAATTAAAATAAACATTCCAAATCTAACAACAATAATCTCATATAGCAACATTCTAAATTTCACAGTATTAACAAAAACACTGTCAAAATTAATCCGTTCACCGGTTACATTATCATCCAATATCTGCACAAAATTGCTTATGAATCACTCCATCAGGTATTAACACATCATTGCATTACAAGCACAAACAATTGGTTTTTTAACTTTTACTATACTTATTACTCATTACATTACATTACATAATTGTTGCTTTAGGTCCAGCGGACTCTGAGCCAAATCAGGACCGGACAACCCCCAATCCGCATAAAAGATCTGCTGAAACAACCCTAGTGGGAAAACTGAATGCCATCCACCAGCCAGTCACTTTACAATAAAGACATCCCACGCAGGGGACGGCTGAGGCTTTACCCCAACTAATCGAACCCACGTTTACAAAAACAAAATGGAATACAAACATCATTATAAATTATCAACAAAACACATACATATAAAATGCCTACATTCCAAAATAATATCATAGGAAGCCCTAGTGACCACCTGGCAGAAAGCGTCCAACATTCCCAAGCTGATCCAGCAGACCTCATACACGAACAAGGAGTCTTGTCCCGGAAGAGTTTTCAAGAAAAAAGGTAGATGACTGGTATAGCGAAGAAGACGATAGTATAGTAGATTTATAGAACAGAGCAAGAATGAGAAAGAGCACATGAGAAAGACATCGACAGTGGGAATTTAAAGCACTAAATTTCCAGAAAGTGGGGATAGTATTTATACTGAAACCCCCGGCACCCCAACGGGGGTACTGTTGCCGCAGTGAATCGGTCATGCCTACAAAGTCAAGACAGGTTTTCAACTGGGGCTTTCACTTTTCCCTTTATAGGTTAGAACAATCTACAGTGGCAAGATTGCTCATGACCCCAAGGGGTAACTTATTACTCAAATATTAATACAAAACTTAACACTTATATTTTTCCCCGAGACGAATTTACAACATGTGGTACGCCTTGAAGTGGAATGACAGAGTGGCAAATCGAAAATACCTATTCCGCATTCCAACTGCAAATTGCAAAATATATTTATAGTAAAATCAAAACACAAAACAAAAGACCTGAAAATCTAAACATGTTATTTAAAACTATAACATTATTTTTTTTTAAATGCTGTATTTTTAGTACTGAAAGATTTTCAACCTCAGAATAATCTGCGAGAGATACCTACAGCGCCAACAACATCTATATCAGGTGTTTGTAGACTTCAAGAAAGCGTTTGACCGAGACTGCCATGCAGCTCTGTGGGCAACCATGAGAGTGTACAACATTAGCCCTAAAATTATTGAAGTTATCAAAAGCCTGTATGACAAGCCTACCAGTGCAGTACAGTCTTCGAGAACAGCGGCATCGGAAACTAGTTCAGAACAACAATCGGTGTGTGCATGCGACAAGGATGTCTACTTTCTCCAACACTCTTTAACATCATGTCAGATGCCCTTGCAGATCACAAAGGCACAGTCAGTATAGGAGGTAGAGCAATCTCCATCTTCCGTTTTGCAAATGGCATTGATTGATTGGCTGGAGAGGAACAAGAACTTGAACAGCTGGTACAGAGGCTTGACACCACCTCAAGAGCCTATGGAATGGAAATAAGTGCAGAGAAGCCCAAAATGTGGACCAGCAACACCAATGGCATCAACATGGACATCAAAGTCCAAGGCCAATCTCTCAACACAGTGTATAGCTACAACTATTTAGGAGCCATTGTATCAGACAATGGGTCCCGACAGGAAGTCCTCTCCACGATCGCAAGAAAACAATTTCTGCCCTGACAAGGTTGAAGCTTATTTGGAAAGACAGGACAATAAGTCTACATTCCAAAGTAAGGCTGCTGCGCACCCTTGTCATCTCCATCTTCCTATAAGCTTGCAAAACATGGACCCTCACAGCAGATCTACTACGAAGAATACAAAGCATGGAGATGAGGTGCTACAGAAGACTTCTGGGCATTTCCTATACCCAGCACATCACCAACAACGAGATCCGACGTTGGGGTGCCGGGGGTTTCAGTATAAATAGTATATCCACTTTCTGGAAATTTAGTACTTTAAATTCCCACTGTCGCTGTCTTTCTCATTTGTTCTTTCTCATTCCTGCTCTGTTCTATCAATCTGTAATACTATCATCTTCTTTGCTAGACCAGTCACCTACCTTTTTTCTTGAAAACTCTTCCGGGACAAGACTCCTTGTTTGTGTGTGAGGTCTGTTGGATCAGGTTGGGAATATTGGACGCTTTCTGCCAGGTGGTCACTAGGGCTTCCTATGACGTTATTATTTAGCAATGTAGGCATTTTATATGTATGTGTTTTGTTGATAATTTATAATGATATTAGTATTCTATTTTGTTTTTGTAAACGGGGGTTCCATAAATTAGAGTATAGCCCTCAGCGTGCCCTGCGTGGGATGTCTTTATTGTAAAGTGACTGGCTGGTGGAGAGCTTTCAGTTTTCCCACTAGGGTTGTTTCAGCAGATCTTTTATGCGGATCGGGGGTTGTCCGTCCTGATTTGGCTCGGAAGAGTCCGCTGGACCTAAAGCAATAATCATGTAATGCAATGTAATGTACCAGCACACAAGCTATTGGACAACGTGATAACATGCTCACAGTGGTAAAGAAACGGAAACTCCGATGGTATGGCCACATCACCAGAGCATCAGGTCTTGCAAAGACCATCCTGCAATGCACTGTGCAAGGAGGCAGAAGAAGAAGAGAGACCGAAAAAGAGATGGGAGGACATTTTATTTTATTTGTTTTATTTTATTTTAACAACTTTATTATCACAGAGGTGAAATTCGGGCACTTTCATTTTTGAAAGTACAGCAGCCCCAAATGAAGTGCTTTACCCAAGGTACATGCTGGGTGTGTTCTTGTCACCGACACTCACCCGTCTAGGACATGAGCGTCAGGATCTTTAAAGTCCGTTATGATGGAATGCATGCGACAGACTAGACCTCGGTTTATACTCTCATCCGAAGGAGTAGGAAACGGGAGTAAAGTGTCTTTCCTAAGGACATAACACAATGCCCCGGCCTGGGCTTGAACTCGGGACCTTCAGATCCGCAAGCCAACGCTCTAACCACTCGGCCACCGCACCTCCCTTCGTTTGAGAATGGACTGGTTTGACACTGAGCGAAACCATCAGGAAAAAGAGGTGGAGAGGACAACATTCGAGAATGGACTGGCTTACATTACATTACATGATTATTGCTTTATGTCCAGCGGACTCTTCCGAGCCAAATGAGGACCAGAGAGACGTTATCTTAAAATATTATAAAATGGTTCAAATCTTAAAAAAACAAGCCTGTTACTCTTAAATACTCGAACAAACTTTCACATGACACCTCTTCAAAAGTCTTCTTTAAAACTGATGTATTAAAAATACGTTCTTTTTCTTCAATCAAATCACTAAATTCAGTCTTACCAATAAAATCCAACGAACACAAAACAAGACGACATGGTTTAAATGCGATAAAACAAACCAACATCATGTAAAAATTGAAACAGGTGTTGACCAGCAGCAAATATGTCTCCTTTCTTTGACCCGTCTGTAAATTTTTTTTTTTTATAACCTGGGTATAAAGCACACTGTTCTAAATAAAGTTGGACTGGCTTGACACTGAGCGAAGCCATGAGGGTTGCTGAGGACAGAGAAAGATGGAGTACGTTGGTTAAATGATCATCTGTGGTGCACCTACGACCTTCGAGTTGCGAAATAGGATAGGACGGGATAGGATAGGATAGATATTTTTATTGAAGTCCGAAGTCGCCTTTTCTCCAAGGGGAAAACTTCAGATTTTTTTGTCACAAGACTAACAAAGTTATTGCTTCCCTTTTATAATGCCCCCACGGGCTCGGCCCAGAGTGTCGGGGAGAGACCCCAGTCTCTCTCTGGCTGGGTGACTAAGCTAGCCCAACCCTTTGTCTTCCGTTTGTCTTGTTTCTGCCTTTTCGGTCCTTTCACCTGTATTCTATTTCACCCTACATCCCCCTTTCCACTAATTTTGCAGCTGTTCCCTTTTTTCTTCTGTCTTACTGGTTCTTTCTATCCCTTTTTTCCCTCCAAATTTTTCCCCATTCAGGCAAACCCCGCGTTGGTCCCGCATGGCCAGAGGCTGGATGGATGTGGCCTGTCTAAAAAAAAATTAACAATCGCGAATGCGGGGAATCTGGCATGGGGGCGGCCCCAGGCCTACGGGCGTCAGTGACCCTCCATTGTCCCTTCCCTAGCACGGCAGCTCTCCTATGGTGACCGTTAATTTCTGCCATCGTTGAGCCTACGCTTTAATGACCACACAAACAAAAATCGAAAAACAAAATAACTTATGACGGACTGGACATCAACAAGGATATTGAACACGACTCTGACAGCGACACTGAAACTATATGCACAGTCAAGGAATCTGGAATCTTCAAAACATGGCCACTCTTCTTGTTAGTTAGGATTGTCGCAAGAGGACCAGTTTAACCCAGCATTACGGCTTCTCACCTTAAATAGTTCAGCCAGCCAAACTTTGTAAATTAAAGTGATGTACAGCAGACGACGCAAGTCAATGGTGGACTAAGCTTGTGTACGCTGACGTTGGCTCAGGTAGGCAGTGACCTCATAGCGTAGCGTTTAGAACTCAAGGCCGCGGGCCAAGGTCAAGACTTGCTACGTCACGAAAATTAGCCACGTGGCCACGTAGACACAAACACGCGGAATAAAGGCGACGTTTGAAAGATTTCCTGTGGTTGTCTTGAGCGTGGCATCACTTTTTTAACACACCAGACTACATGAAAACACACAGTATTTATTTACAAGTGTTAAGACAATACTGAACATTTGCCCAAGTTAGCCTATTATGACAGAAAGTGAAATCGGGAAATGGAAATCCCAAATCAAACATTACAAATACAGGCCGTAACCAGTAAATGCTATATACGAGAGAGAGAGAGAGAGAGAGAGAGAGAGAGAGAGAGAGATAACAATTTTATTTATTTATTTTGCAAGGGTAAAAGAATAAGCGCTGGATGCGCTTTTTTACATCTTGCCCTTGGGGCTTTAACAATAACTATTAAATACAACTCAAGGTTATAACATTCACATCATGGAACAATAACAAATAAACAAAGTCATCATTAGATAAAATCCTTTTCAAACAATTGAAATCAAATTAATGTTGTTAATCTCAATCAACAACATTAACAATTAATGTGTATTTAATTTTTAATGTGTTTTAGGAGACGTGTTCTAAATGATGTAAATTTAGATGCTGGAGTGCGGAGATCTTCAGGAAAGTTATTCCACAAAATGGAACCGGAATAAGCTAGACTAGTTTTGTAGAGATCAATTCTTGGAATTGGAACATTTAATTTTGTGGACGATCTGGCAGTTTTTTTTTTAAAAAAGAGAAGAAAGATAGGAAGGTGCATTGCCAGAAAGGACCTTGTGCATGAAAACGCCTTTATTAAATTTTAGTCTGTCGGTAAGGGGTAGAATATTGATCCGTTTATAGTCATCTGGAGAGATTTTTTGTTTCAGCAAAATGTGTTTAATTGCACGTTTGTGAATTCTAATTAAAGGTTTCATTGCATTGCCACTGGCAGAATCCCAAATAGTAGAAGAATAATCAATAAATGATTGAATATGACCTGAGTAAAATAGTTTACGAGAATGTAAATTTAATAAATGCTTTATCCTTGACAATTGGTAAGTCTTTTTAGAAATAGTTTTACTAATATTTGAAATATGTTTTACCCAGGACAAATTATTGTCTATAGTTACTCCAAGAAGTTTATGACACTGTACTTCAGCAATTATTGTATTGCCAATTTTTAATGGAAGAAGTTTTATTGATACATTTTGTCTTTTCTGTCTTGTTGTAATTAGCATGGATTTTGTTTTGTCTGGATTGAGGGCCATGTGGTTGTATTCAGTCCATTCCTGTAGTTCACTAGCCCCTTTTTGTAATGAGGAGGAGAGTTTATTCAAGTCTCTATTTTGAGAATGTAATGTAGTGTCATCAGCAAAGAGTTCACAAGAAGTAGAAATATAAAGGGGGAGATCATTTATGTAGATAGAAAATAACAACGGTCCTAAAACAGATCCTTGCGGTACTCCAGCTGTAACAATTTCAAATTGTGACTTTTGGTTATTTACATAAACACACTGTTCTCTGTCCGAAATAAACGATTTAAGAAACTCAAGAGATTTGGAATGAATGCCATATAGGTTTAGTTTACGTAGAAGAAGGTCATGGTCTATTACATCAAAAGCTTTTGCGAAGTCAACAAATAATGTTCCAGAAAATTGTCCCTTATTAATATTATTTAGCCATTGTTCTATCATTGATGTAAGAGCTGTGTGACAAGAGTGTTTAGCTCTGAAACCCGACTGATTTTCATGTAAGAGGCAGTTTTCAGTGAAATGATCAAGAATATTATTATTTATGTGCTTTTCAAGAGGTTTAGAGAGAGTAGAAAGAATCGAAATAGGCCTATAGTTCGATGGGTCAGTGCTATCACCATTCTTGAAAAGGGGTATAACCTTAGCTTTTTTGAACATTATAGGAAAATGTGATTTGTCTATGCATAGGTTGTATATATATGTTAAAGTGTCAGTAATAAATGACGCAGACAATTTTAGTATTTTACTATCCAATTCATCAATTCCTCTTGAATTTGTTTGCTTAAGGTTTGTTAGTGCTTTGTGTACAAATTCTGTAGACAAATAAGGAATGTCTAGTTTGCTTTTAATGTTCTTAGAATGACAAAAGTTTGCTAATTTCTCTAGATTGTTTTCTTTTGATTTGTCAATAGTAATAATCCTATCAGACATTTTAACAAAATGTAAATTCAAAATATTAGGAGAAATATCTTTAATCACTGGTGATATACTGGATTTGTTTGAGAGAGAGAGAGAGAGAGAGAGAGAGAGAGAGAGAGAGAGAGAGAGAGAGAGAGAGAGAGAGAGAGAGAGAGAGAGAGAGAATATGAACCCAAAAAGCACCTAACAAGAACTCTGCAGTTGCAAGAATTTTAGAATATCATCATACAGCTAGGCCTATATTGTACAGACAGTAGGGAGTTATGTTGCTTTCATAATTTACGAGTGTGAGGACGGCAAAATGTGCGAGATGCAACTTAGTTTATCACATGAGAAACAAAAGGATTGAACCATGTAATAACCTTGTTCGTTTCTTACCTGATCTGGAGTGTAGTGGGATGGGAAAGATATGGCCCGATTCAGTGATTGATGGATGATTGTTTATGGACTGATTGATTTGATGATTAATTAATATTCTTAATTACCCTATTATATTACCTTCATGTTTTTATTTAACTGTCGGCGGTGAGTGTTCGTGATGTGTGTGTGTGTGTTTGGTTTAGGCTTGTATGACATGTAGGCCTACGTGCTTATATGTTATAAGATCGTGTGACAATGTTGTGAAACCTTGTTTCACATTCCACTGTTTATAAATTTTTTTTTACAAAAAATGAGCTGCTTCTAAATCGTGTAATTGCCTTATGTGAATAAATAAAGTTGTATTGAATTAAATTGAAAGGATCGGGATTTCTTGCACTCGGTCGGTCAAATACGAAGTGCTTGATACACAAAAACTTCGGATTCTTTGGTGTTCATTTAGCCGTTTGAGGAGTAAAACCTTTACATCCGCAGGCATGTACCCATCTTTCAAACTCTGTTCTTTTCTTTTCCCAGTCAGGAAATCGGAACAATACTAAATCTTTCATGTAATCTTTGAATGAATAGCGTTCATCGCTATTGCAAGTACCGTTGGATACCGGCATGTTTGTGTCCATGACGCAAAGGATTGTGGGAATGAATCTATTTTTAACATGGGGCTTGACCTTGGCCCGCGGCCTTGAGCTCTAAACGCTACGCTATTCAGCTGACGTAGGGCCAGAGACACCCGACACAGGGCGCCTCTTGTAGTCTAGTTTTCGCGGGCTTTGGCTGGCCACACAGCTAGGAAGGGCCATTTTTTGTCTGAACTGCACGCAAAAAGGAGTAAGCTCTGAAAGATCTCTCTATCCTATCCTATCCTATCCTATTCTGTCCCGTAACCCGAAGGTCGTAGGGGCACCACAGATGATCGTTTAACCAGCATACTCCATCTTTCTCTGTCCTCAGCAGCTCTGATGGCTTCGCTCAGTGTCAAACCAGTCCATTCTCGAATGTTGTCCTCCCACCTCTTTTTCGGTCTCCCTCTTCTTCTACCTCCTTGCACTGTGCCTTGCAGAATAGTCTTTGCAAGGCCTAATGATCTGGTGACGTGGCCATACCATCGGAGTTTCCGTTTCTTCACCACTGTTAGCAGGTCATCGTGTTGTCCAATGGCTTGTGTGATGGTCTGTCGGACTTCGTCGTTGGTGATGTGTTGGGTATAGGAAATGCCCAGAAGTCTTCTGTAGCATCTCATCTCCATGCTTTGTATTCTTCGTTGGAGATCTGCTGTGAGGGTCCATGCTTCGCAAGCATACAGGAAGATGGAGATGACAAGGGAGCGCAGCAGTCTTACTTAGGAATGTAGACTTATGGTCCTGTCTTTCCAAATGGGCTTCAACCTTGTCAGGGCAGCAGTTGTTTGTGCGATCCTGGAGAGGACTTCCTTTCGGGACCCATTGTCTGATATAATGGATCCTAAATATTTGAAGCTATGCATTGTGTTGAGGGATTGGCCTTGGACTTTGATGTCCGTATTGATGCCATTGGTGTTGTTGGTCATCATTTTGGTCTTCTCTGCACTTATTTCCATTCCATAGGCTCTGGAGGTGGTGTCAAGCCTCTGTACCAGCTGTTCAAGTTCTTGTTCCTCTCCAGCCAATCCATCAATGTCATCTGCAAAACGAAGATTGGAGATTGCTCTACCCCCTATGCTGACTGTGCCTTTGTGATCTGCAAGAGCATCTGACATGATGCGCTCTAGGAAGATGTTGAAGAGTGTTGGAGATAGTAGGCATCCTTGACGCACACCGATTGTTGTTCTGAACCAGTTCCCGATGGCGCTGTTGTGGAGGACTGCACTGGTAGCCTTGTCATACAGGCTTTTGATGACTTCAATAATTTTAGGGCTGATGTTTACACTTTCATTGTTGCCCATAGAGCTGCATGCCAGACTCGGTCAAACGCCTTCTTGATGTCTATGAACACATGATATAGATGTTGTTGGTGCTGTAGGTATTTCTCACAGATTATTCTGAGGTTGAAAATCTGCTCAGTGGTACTTCGCCCTGCCCTGAATCCTGCTTGTTCTTCAGCTATGATTTGTTCAGCTTGGGGTTTCAACCTGTTGAGTATTATTTTCAGGAGGACCTTGCTGGGATGGCTGATGAGGCTGATGGTGCGGTAATTTTCACACTCCTGAAGGTTACCTTTTTTGGGAAGTGTGATGACAAGCGACTGGGTCCATGGTATAAGCCACTCCCCACTCTGCCAGATCTTGTTACAGATAATGTTGAGGGCATCAATCATCGCTTCTCCTCCTGCTTGTAGCAGTTCCGCGGGTATGTTGTCCACTCCCGCTGACTTCCCTTTCTTTAGCGCTTGCACTGCTGCCTCAACTTCTTCCCGGAGAATTGGGAGGATTTCTTCTTCTTCTCTGTTCTCGGGACATGCTAGAACTGATGTGTCTCCATTTGGTGTATGGTTGTAAAGGTCAGAGCAGTACTCTGTCCATCTGTCCAACCCCTTGGGGTCATGAGCAATCTTGTCACTGTAGATTGTTCAAACCTATAAAGGGGAAAGGGAAAGCCACAGTTGAAAACCTGTCTTTCCTTTGTAGGCAAGACAGATTCACTGCGGCAACAGTTGGAGTGCCGGGGGTTTTCAGTATAAATAGTATCCCCACTTTATGGAAATTTAGTGCTTTAAATTCCCACTGTCGCTGTCTTCCTCATTTACTCTCTCCCATTCCTGCTCTGTCCTATCACTCTGCTATACTATCTTCTTCTTCGCTAGATCAATGACCTGCCTTTTTTCTTGAAAACTCTTCCTGGACAAGACTCCTTGTTTGTGTATGAGGTCTGTTGGATCAGCTTGGGAGTGTTGGACGCTTTCTGCCGGGTGGTCACTAGGGCTTCCTATGATTGTATTATTTAGCAATATAGGCATTTTATATGTATGTGTTTTGTTGATGATTTATAATGATGTTTGTATTCTATTTTGTTTTTGTATCCGGGGGTTCGAGTAGTTGGGGTAAAGCCTCAGCCGTTCCCTGCGTGGGATGTCTTTATTGTAAAGTGACTGGCCGGTGGAGGGCATTCAATTTTCCCACTAGGGTTGTTTCAGCAGATCTTTTATGCGGATCGGGGGTTGTCCGGTCCTGATTTGGCTCGGAAGAGTCCGCTGGACCTAAAGCAACAATCAATCAATCAATCAAAAACCATCTGTCCAAGACTTCTTGTTCTTCTGTAAGGCATATGCCAGACTTGCTTTGGATCGTGGAGACTTTGGGCTGTTTGACACTTGTCAGCCGCTTCACAGTCTGGTAGGCCTTCTTGCTTTTGTTCTTGTTCAGACTGTTCTCTATTTCCTGGCATTGATCTTCTATCCAGTTCTCCTTTGCTGTGCGCATGCCTTTTCGGATGTCATTGTTGATTTTTCGGTAGACATCAGCTCTCTGTGAGGTGTTCTTTTTCTTTTTCATCTCTCTTCGTTTATCACACAGATCCAAAAGTTCAGGTGTGATCCACGGCTTCTTCTTTGGTCGGTGCTTGCCAAGGATCTCAGTGGCGGCATCTGTCACAGCTGAGTTGAAGGTGGTGGGTCATGGTGTTGACATCTACTTCACCAGCCCCAAAATGAGCAGTGGTGCAAATTTCCCTCCAATTGTGGCCTGAAATAGTTCTGCCACCTCCGGGTCTTGCAGTTTGTCCAGGTCGAACTTCAGTCTAGTGCACTTTGCTGTATTTACTCTCTTCAAGTGGAGCCGGAAAGACATCATCTCGAGATCGTGGTCACTTCCGATGTCTGCTCCTGGAAAAGTGCGTGTCCTGCCAATGTTGATGCTTGTTCTGAAGCGTTTCTTGACCATGATGTAGTCTATTTGGTTGTGATGCTCCACGCCAGGACTGTGCCATGTCCATCGTCTGGAGTTTTTGTGGAGACCAAGCGTGTTTGCCAGTACCAGATTGTTGTATCTGGCAAACTCCAACAGTCTCAGACCCCTGTCATTTGTCTCGTTGTTGCAGTGGGGTCCACATGTGTCTCCCCAGTTGTGGTGCGCATCTTGGCCAACCTTGGCATTCCAGTCGCCTTGCACTATGACTATGTCCTTCTTCGGCACTTGGTCAAGGACCGCCTGTAGATTTTCATAAAAATCCACCACTTCGCTGTCGTCATAGTCTGATGTTGGGGCATAGGCCTGGATGATGGTGATGTTGAAAGGGGCTGCTCTCAGGCGGATGGTAATGAGTCTACTGGAGACTGGGCGGCAACCCATGACAGTGGCTAGAATGTTCTTGTGGACCAAGAATCCAAAGCCGTGTTCGTGCCTGTCATCTCTACCGCTGAAATAGAGCTTGTGGCCTTTGTCGGTCGTTGTTTCACCTAGGCCTTTCCAGCGCAGTTCGCCGATGCCTAGAACGTTCCATCGATAGTGGTCCAACTCGTGGGCCAGTTCTTCTAATTTTCCTTCCGCGGTTAGGGTCCTGACATTTTAGGTTCCTATGACGATGTTGTTTCTCGTGCGGATCTCGCTAAATTGTCTCTCTCTAACTGAAGACTAAAGCAGGGACTGGTGAAATTCAATTCAACCTAGTTAGCCACAGCCTGACATTGTCAAAAAGGTAAATGATCTATCTTTTGTTTCACCGCGATTTATGGATAATATTGCTGTATTATGTTTGTAAAGTTTTGCCATGTTTAGAATTGTGAATGTTAGTCAAACTTTCCTTGATCACGTGGCGGACACATGACCGGTTTCGCCACCATGAAGTATCCCCTACAGACCCACTATGGTTTCTCCTATGTGTATTATTGCAGACCAGTGGCTGTACCGCAGAATAATGTATATTGTTAATTACTTCTTCATGTGTTTAGTTTAGCCATGATGTGTATATGTATACAGTGCTAGAAATTAACTTTTTTCTTTGGGGGCCACCGGGCCCCTTGATTGAAAAATTTGAGGGCCCACAAGCAACTTTCGGGGCCCAACTTGAAAAATAATGCAAACAAAAAAACAAAAGAATTATTGACAATATAATAAGTAGAAAGTACAATTTGTCTGATAATCTAAAATAAAAACAATTGAATTTCCAATTTTGCTGAGTGATGTCATTTTTATTTGCCTTTTCTTTTACTTTCAAACATTACTAACAAAAAAGGGGCAAAAAAACCCACACACACATTCAGTGACATATATTCCAGTGAATAGTGAGCCTGAAATGGCCATTAAACAAAACAGAAAAAAATCAAGTGAGTCTCTTGTATAATACTTTTCAGTTTTGTGACCGATTATTGCACAATACACATCATTAAATTTTTAATATGAGTAACCTAACAAGAAATCTGACCTCAATGCACTAAAGTTCAAAACAAAACCATGAAAGGGAACTAAACTTTACGGTACTCTTCCTCATTCACTTCAAGACCATGCCATGGAAATCTTTTTTTCCGCCCTTCATTGTAGTTCCTTGATATTTTTTCCTCTTCATACTTCTTTTTTCTCTCTTTTTCTTGTTCTTTCCTTTCGTCGACGTTTTCTTCTGGCGTCTTTCGCTTCCCAAAGATTGGAAAATACGCCATCGCCGATTGTTTTAGCAGCTGTATGGCGACGATATGTAGCGATACTTTCGTACTTGCAAAGATGGACATTTTGCGCTTATGTTGTGCCATAGCCTTTTGTTTATTATATTAAAAAGATATTGAAGTGTATATTAAACTTTTGAGTGCAAAATTAAAGGGTTTTCGCTTCTTTTCTCTGTTTTTTTTTTTCTGTCCAAATTTAGGGCACCGGCGTGGGTTGCTTCCCTTGGCCCAAATACAAAACTGCCGAGTAGAGCTAGCTAGCTGTAGCAGACGAATTATTTTGCGGGCCAAGCGGGCCCTTCGTTTTTCAACTTTCCGAGCCCGAAATCAACTTTGCTGGTTTTTGGCCCCGGGCCCCCACTAATTTCGAGCCCTGGTATAGGAATTAGAGTGGAGATTCCAGTGGACCACGGACATAGAAGGTTGTTCGTCGCTTATATATATATATAGGCTTATATATACAGAGAGAGAGAGAGAGAGAGAGAGAGAGAGAGAGAGAGAGAGGAGAGAGAGAGAGAGAGAGATAAAGTTGAGCTATCAATGAGGGCTGTATCTGCCATCAGTGAGACGCTCTGCACACCCTTTGTGAACACGGTGTTGCAGAAATTCGTCTCATATTTTGCAGACGAGCAGGCATCGTTGGCCCGAAGCAGAAGGAAGACCATTAAGAGTCCACCCTGACATTCGGCCTGCAATGGAGCATCAAGCACTGAGCTATGATAGCCCAACAATCTGCCAACCAGAAGAAGACACCACCACCAACACCGCTCATCGACTAGAAAGCTAAGTCCATAGAAACCGTGCACCAAAACTGCTTTAGACGGACTGTGCGATAGTCCACTCTTTCAGAAAACTGAACAGTTGGACAGGAAGCACTATTAGCCCAATGATGAGACAGTAGCAGCATAGAACCATCAAGGAGCGAACTATTCGAAGTGATATTTGGACATTTAAGTTAGTATAGTGATTAGAAGATTTTGTATAGAGTAGAGGAAATAAATATGTGATAGTTACTGTTAACAAGTGGCTGGACTACCTATGTTTTATAGCCGTGTGAGAGCTAGTGTGTCAGTGAATCTTTTACCATTTTCTCCCTATCTCTGTAATCCCCTCCTAACACAGACCGAGCTATTTCAAATGTGGGGGAGATTTCCATGGCGAACAATGCAATAATGCTCCGAAGTGCTATAATTGCAAGGGAGATCATCCTGCATCGTCAAAGTCTGGCCCTGCTTGGATCATGGATTCTGAGATTTAAATAAATCAGAGCACGAAAAAGATGCTTATTCCCAGAAGCGAGAAAACGGTATGACACTCAACCCGTGTGATCCGAACAAACCGAGTTTTGCTTAAGTGCTCAACAAACACTTTGCCAAACATGCTCAAATCTATCTCATCCATGATCTCTGTTTCTGACAAATCTGCTTTAGGATCGCTTCTGAATTCTCTGAAAGAATTAACACAAACGCTAGAAAAACGTCTGTTGGATAGTGAAAATAAAGAGAAAGTTAGTGTTGTCTCTAGTAGGTCGAGCCCAAGCGGGCCGACTACCACTAAGACCATGCCACCTCCTCAGGTGAACGCGCCGGCGGCCGCGTCAAAAGCCGTCACCACACCTCTACACCGGTATCCAGTCATTTCCTCCCCAGTCATTTCCTCCCCGGTCATTTACCCCGGTCATCCCCCCACCCAGATCATTTCCTCCCTGGGATAGATCCTCCCGAGTAAATTCCCCCCCTGTCGCAATTTCATACCCAGGGTTATTTCCCCCCAGGACTTATCCTCCCGAGAAAATTCCCCCCCCCCCCTCCCTGTCGCAATTTCATCCCCGGGATTATGTGCCCCCAGGACTTTTCCTCCCCACAAAATTCCCCCCCCTGTCGTAATTTCATCCTCGTGAGCGTGTATGTTGGTATAGGTCGCCGCGCTTTGAGTTTGATATCACTAGATGTAAAGCGCGTATTAGCATCCGGTATTATTATTCTTAATACAATAAGTAACACTTACCATCACGTGCACTGCTGCCTTGCATTTTGTGTCATGGTGGAACTCACATTTGAAACGTTGTTTGTTTCCTGCTAATGGCTTCTGATAGTGGTAGATGTAATTACTTTTGTCAGCAATCATTGTCTTGCCTTTTGTCGATGTCATGAATGTACCAATTTCTATGTGTGTCACCTCTGCCAACAGTATATGTGTGGCAAAAATATATCAGTTTACCATATTTTATTTGAATGTCCAGTTTTAAATGCAATGTACGAAAACCAAGGACATCATTTGACTGAATATGGACATTCTATATATGATGTATTACATCATTCACAGATTACAGCAGTTGTGAAAATTATTGCAATGACTCCTATTGGTAGACTTTTATAGTTTGGTGTTAAATCCTTCTTCCCCTTTCATTCCATTTTGTTATAAGATTTCTTAGTTGTGATTTGATTTATATTGTTGTTGTTATTAATTAATATCTAATATCACCTGAATGGGTAAATAGACAATAAATGAAATATTGATTGATTGATATATCACCTCCCCCGTTGGGGTGCCGGGGGTTTCAGTATAAATAGTATCCCCACTTTCTGGAAATTTAGTGCTTTAAATTCCCACTGTCGCTGTCTTTCTCATTTGCTCTTTCTCATTCCTGCTCTGTTCTATCAATCTGCTATACTATTGTCTTCTTCGCTAGACCAGTCACCTACCTTTTTTCTTGAAAACTCTTCCGGGACAAGACTCCTTATTTGTGTGTGAGGTCTGTAGGATCAGCTTGGGAGTATTGGACGCTTTCTGCCAGGTGGTCACTAGGGCTTCCTATGATTTTATTATTTAGCAATGTAGGCATTTTATATGTATGTGTTTTGTTGATAATTTATAATGATGTTTGTATTCTATTTTGTTTTTGTAAACGGGGGTTCGATAAGTTGGGGTGAAGCCTCCGCCGTCCCCTGCGTGGGATGTGGCATGTCTTTATTGTAAAGTGACTGGCTGGTGGAGGGCATTCAGTTTTCCCACTAGGGTTGTTTCAGCAGATCTTTTATGCGGATTGGGGGTTGTCCGGTCCTGATTTGGCTCGGAAGAGTCCGCTGGACCTAAAGCAACAATTAAGTAATGTAATGTAATGATATATCACCTCTGCCATATTGTTGCGATTTTGAAGCAGCAGGTTTCGTACGCTCCTTGAACCTCCTTGAATTTTCCATGTCTTGTTCAAGGGCCCTTGAATCTCCTTGAAAATAGCCAAACTGCCTCAGCTCCTTGAAAACTCCTTGAAATTTCAACCAGTGTATCTATCCATTGCTTGACCTAGAGATTTTATTGTCAAGTTTTCAAAAAAAAAGCCATTGAAAAATTAAAAATAATAAAACACAAATTATAATATTATTTGGTGTTGTTCGGCGATCGTAACTTTTGTCGTCTGCTAATGATAAGGGAAGTAACCTCCACTGGAAATTGTTCATTTCCTTGCTGTCGCGCATGCGCAGTTCTCGGTACATATTCTTCGTTTTTCCGCTCGGTGTACGCACTGTGTCCAGGGACGTTAATTTACGAACTGTAACTGTAACTCGGTGTACAGAAAGTACGAAAACAGCGAAAAGGACAGCGACACCGCGCATATTTAAAAGAGACCAGCACTGAAAATTTCAGTCCTTGGTTGCTCGCCGACAAGTGCTGAACGGTATCAGGAAGATTGGTGGAATCGACAAGGTGGACATCACCAAGGAGCTTCAAGCATCTTCTGCAAGGAGAAAGTACCACGACTACCTTGATCAACAAAAGAAAGACCAGGAACAGGCACAAGCGGCAAGAAAGAAGAGGAAGGCACAGGAAGACTCTGTTGCTGATTTAAGAGAGAAAAAATGAAAGAATGGAGAAGGATGCTCTGCAACGTTAATTTACGAACTGTAACTGTAACTCGGTGTACAGAAAGTACGAAAACAGCGAAAAGGACAGCGACACCGTGCATATTTAAAAGAGACCAGCACTGAAAATTTTCAGTCCTTGGTTGCTCGCCGACAAGTGCTGAACGGTATCAGGAAGATTGATGGAATCGACAAGGTGGACATCACCAAGGAGCTTCAAGCATCTTCTGCAAGGAGAAAGTACCACGACTACCTTTATCAACAAAAGAAAGACCAGGAACAGGCACAAGCGGCAAAGAAGAGGAAGGCACAGGAAGACTCTGTTGCTGATTTAAGAGGGAAAAAATGAAAGAATGGAGAAGGATGCTCAGCACCTGACTCAAGAGGCAGACAAGCTTGCTGAACAAGCAGAAGAGGAAGGGTGCGCTGAGACTCTTGACTCAGTCAAATGCGCTGAGGAGCAAATCCAAGGAAATAAAGATCCAGTTGGAGAAGATTTCCCGTCAGATTGATGAAGAGATGGAAAAACTGAAATAACTGAAAACTCATTCATCTGTATAAAGTGTGTTATATATTAGCCGGTGGTGGTACCTCTTTCTCACTTTTTACAGTTCTCTAACTTTTGTCTAAGGACAACAGGCTTCACAGTTATTGTTTAAATGGGTATAGACTCTGTAATCTGCATCATCATTATAACTGCAACTTCATCGAAATGCAATATTTATGTGTGTAGATTTCATAATTAATATCAAAATCAGTATCACCATCAGATTCATGACGGCAAACAATTTATGGATGTCACTGGGTAAGAGATTTTATCCTTTATTTTGACTACTTGTCAATTCGTATGTGCGTTTATAATTTTTAAAGAAAACTCCTTGAATTTTTGGAAAAAATCCTTGAAATCTCCTTGAAAACTCCTGGAATTTTTTACAACAATTTGAGTATGAACCCTGAAATGACTTTTGAAAATGTGAATAGAAATGAGAAATTGGAGACAGAAATAGTGAGTACAGTGAGCTATGTTAATTTTCAGTGATTTTCAGTGATCACTAAAAAAAATCTCGTCAGCACAACAAACAACAATATTTTGATTGAGATGGGAATGAGAGTGAGGAATAACTGGGGAGTAAAAAAAATGGGGGAAGTGACTTTGAGGATGAAATTGATAACAGGGGAAAATAAACGAGTAGTAAAACAAATGTTGGGAAGTGACTATGGGGATGAAGTTGAGAATGGGGGGAAAATAACCAGGGAGAAAAAAATGGGGGGAAGTGACTATGGGGATGAAGTTGAGAACGGGGGGAAATAACCAGGGAGTTAAAAAAGGGGGGGGGGGGGGGAAGTGACTATGGGGATGAAGTTGAGAACGGGGGGAAATAACCGGGGAGTTAAAAAAATGGAGGGAAGTGACTATGGGGACGAAGTTGATAACGGGGGGAAATAACCAGAGAGTAAGTTTCCTTGGGGGGAATTGACCAGGAGAGAAATTGACGGGAGGAAATGAACGGGGAGGAAATGAACGGGGAGGAAAAAAAATAGGGGGGGGGGGGGGGGGCAACTGACAGCCTCCGGGACAAACGAGGACGTCTGATCCACGACCTCCATCCTCACCCCATCTAGGTCGGACCCCTTCGGCTGGGGCCGTGCAACGGTCGACGAGCTCGAAGTCCTCTTCAAGAACTAACAATAATAGGCTAGGACCGTTGCCTTCTAAATAATACATTATGTCGTATCGTTTCACCTCCCTGGAGGTAGAATCAGTTGACATGGAGTCAGCTTCTCCATCTCCAGCTAAAAAATAGTCTGTTATAATTAAGGAGAAACATATGAGTATCCAATTGCTTGAAATAAAACATACTATTTTTATTTTGTCCTATAATGTCCTTTATAAAACAATGGAACATTAGAGGCCTTAAAGCCAACTACGAACAGTTGCTCCTGCTCCTGCCTACTAAAACCCGACCCTTTTTTTTTTTTTTTTTTTTTTACAAAACTCTTCTGAGTCCTAATAATATACTTCAGTTGTCTGGATACTCTTGCTGACAATCCAATGTTTCTCGTTGTTTACATTTAAATACTCCAACAAACCGACAGAAATTCCTCCTTTTGGTATCAGAATACGTCCTCACTTTGACACTGCAGGCATAGATGTTGATTCTGTTAATGATGATCAATTGCGAACTGTATTCCCACCTTAGAACCTCATCAACCCCATTATCAACTTCACTCTCACATCCTTCAAAAGACCGAAGCTTCCGAAGCTGTTTATAAGCAACTTTATCTCGAACAATGTTCATTATATAAAGGATATGAAAACCTTTTTACAGACGGGTCGAAGAAAGGAGATTCGATTGCTGCTGCCTCGGTCTTTGGGAGACACCTAGACCAGCCTTACCAACAGCGTATACCTGATTTTTGTTCTGTTTATACAGCTGAGCTCAAGGCAATTCATCTAGCTCTGAAACAGGTTTATTAATTCAAAAGAACCTCGGTTTTAATCATGTATGGTTCACTGTCAGCACTTCAGGCTCTTTCCACGAGAAAGATAGATAGATAGATATTCAGTGCTTATAGGGTTTTCCACGAGAAAGATATCGCACCCTTTTCTGGTAGAGATCCATTAACTTCACACACAACTTGTTTCTGAGGGTAAAAAGATAGTTTTTATATGGGTACCTAGTCACATGGGCATCCGCGCCCAATATTGCAGTGGACAAAGCGGCTAAAGATCACTGTCACACTAGCTTTCACACGGCTATGAATCATATGTAGTCCAGCCACTTGATAACAGTTAAAATCACAATTTATTTCTTCTACTCTATAGTTACACGATCTTCGAAGTCACACCGACTCAACCAAAGCTTTTAGGATTTGAGGTTAGTTCAGCCAGGCTAACTATAAATAGCTTCACCGATAGCTTCGCCAGTGCTTCTTTCCTTTCCTTTCACTGGAAGGGAGGGTATAGGCAAGCTATAAATAGCCCGCAGCCAGCAAAATGTGGGGGAACCTAAGAGTGCTGCATACATAGGCATTGAGCTACTGTGAAGTACGAATCTGCTTTAAAAGTTCAATTGTCAATGCGAATGGTTCGCTCGCTGATAATATAGGCAGCTAATTTGTCTTCATAGGGCACTGGCTACTAGCGTTCATGAAGAGTGGACTACTGTGGTCCTTTTGCTACAGTTTTAGTGCACTGTTTCCTGGGCACTTAACTGAATGGATGCGTGGGTGAAGCGCTGCGTTGAGGTAGCTTCTGGTACACGCTGGGTCGTCGTGTACCTTTGACTTTTGGTACGACGTTTGGTGCTATCTGCGCACGATGCTGTAGATGCCTCGGCAGCCAACTCGAATCGTAGATTAGGTTCTGCTCTTCTGTTGAGTTGGGCTCACGATATCCTGCCTGCTCGTCTGTAACATATGAGACGAAATTCTGCTCAACCCTGAATATTAGGTCTGTGCAGAGCGTCTCTTATCCTGTCCCGTAACCCGAAGGTCGTAGGGGCACCACAGATGATCGTTTAACTAGCATACTCCATCTTTCTCTGTCCTCAGCAACCCTGATGGCTTTGCTCAGTGTCAAACCAGTCCATTCTCGATTGTTGTCCCCCCACCCCTTTTTCAGTCTCCCTCTTCTTCTACCTCCTTGCACTGTGCTTTGCAGAATAGTCTTTGCAAGGCCTGATGATCTGGTGACGTGGCCATACCATCGGAGTTTCCGTTTCTTCACCACTGTTAGCAGGTCATCGTGTTGTCCAATGGCTTGTGTGATGGTCTGTCGGACTTTGTCGTTGGTGATGTGTTGGGTATAGGAAATGCCCAGAAGTCTTCTGTAGCACCTCATCTCCATGAATTGTATTCTTCGTTGGAGATCTGCTGTGATGGTCCATGCTTCGCAAGCATATAGGAAGATGGAGATGACAAGGGAGCGCAGCACTCTTACTTTGGAATGTAGACTGATGGTCCTGTCTTTCCAAATGGCTTCAACCTTGTCAAGGCAGCAGTTGTTTGTGCGATCCTGGAGAGGACTTCCTGTCGGGACCCATTGTCTGATACAATGGCTCCTAAATATTTGAAGCTATGCACTGTGTTGAGGGATTGGCCTTGGACTTTGATGTCCGTATTGATGCCATTGGTGTTGTTGGTCATCATTTTGGTCTTCTCTGCACTTATTTCCATTCCATAGGCTCTGGAGGTGGTGTCAAGCCTCTGTACCAGCTGTTCAAGTTCTTGTTCCTCTCCAGCCAATCCATCAATGTCATCTGCAAAACGAAGATTGGAGATTGCTCTACCCCCTATGCTAACTGTGCCTTCATGGTCTCCAAGAGCATCTGACATGATGCGCTCTATGAAGATGTTGAAGAGTGTTGGAGAGAGTAGGCATCCTTGACGCACACCGATTGTTGTTCTGAACCAGTTCCCGATGGCGCTGTTGTGGAGGACTGCACTGGTAGCCTTGTCATACAGGCTTTTGACGACTTCAATAATTTTAGGGCTGATGTTGTACACTTTCATTGTTGCCCATAGAGCTGCATGCCAGACTCGGTCAAACGCCTTCTTGATGTCTATGAACACATGATATAGATGTTGTTGGTGCTGTAGGTATTTCTCACAGATTATTCTGAGGTTGAAAATCTGCTCAGTGGTACTTCGCCCTGCCCTAAATCCTGCTTGTTCTTCAGCTATGATTTGTTCAGCTTGGGTTTCAACCTGTTGAGTATTATTTTCAGGAGGACCTTGCTGGGATGGCTGATGAGGCTGATGGTGCGGTAATTTTCACACTCCTGAAGGTTACCTTTTTTGGGAAGAGTGATGACAAGCGACTGGGTCCATGGTATAGGCCACTCCCCACTCTGCCAGATCTTGTTACAGATAATGGTGAGGGCATCAATCATTGCTTCTCCTCCTGCTTGTAGCAGTTCCGCGGGTATGTTGTCCACTCCCGCTGACTTCCCTTTCTTTAGCGCTAGCACTGCTGTCTCAACTTCTTCCCGGAGAATTGGGAGAATTTCTTCTTCTTCTCTGTTCTCGGGACATGCTAGAACTGATGGGTCTCCATTTGGTGTATGGTTGTAAAGGTCAGAGCAGTACTCTGTCCATCTGTCCAAGACTTCTTGTTCTTCTGTAAGGCATATGCAAGACTTGCTTTGGATCGTGGAGACTTTGGGCTGTTTGACACTTGTCAGCCGCTTCACAGTCTGGTAGGCCTTGCTGTTGTTCTTGTTCAGACTGTTCTCTATTTCCTGGCATTGATCTTCTATCCAGTTCTCCTTTGCTGTGCGCATGCCTTTTCGGATGTCATTGTTGATTTTTCGGTAGACATCAGCTCCCTGTGAGGTGTTCTTTTTCTTTTTCACCTCTCTTCGTTTATCACACAGATCCAAAAGTTCAGGTGTGATCCACGGCTTCTTCTTTGGTCGGTGCTTGCCAAGGATCTCAGTGGCGGCATCTGTCACAGCTGAGTTGAAGGTGGTGGTCATGGTGTTGACATCTACTTCACCAGCCCCCAAAATGAGCAGTGGTGCAAATTTCCCTCCAATTTGTGGCCTGAAATAGTTCTGCCACCTCCGGGTCTTGCAGTTTGTCCAGGTCGAACCTCAGTCTAGTGCACTTTGCTGTATTTACTCTCTTCAAGTAGAGCCGGAAAGACATCATCACGAGATCGTGGTCACTTCCGATGTCTGCTCCTGGAAAAGTGCGTGTCCTGCCAATGTTGATGCTTGATCTGAAGCGTTTTTTGACCATGATGTAGTCTATTTGGTTGTGATGCTCCCCGCCAGGACTGTGCCATGTCCATCGTCTGGAGTTTTTTTGTGGAGACCAAGCGTGTTTGCCAGTACCAGATTGTTGTATCTGGCAAACTCCAACAGTCTCAGACCCCTGTCATTTGTCTCGTTGTTGCAGTGGGATCCACATGTGTCTCCCCAGTTTTGGTGCACATCTTGGCCAACCTTGGCATTCCAGTCGCCTTGCACTATGACTATGTTCTTCTTCGGCACTTGGTCAAGGACCGCCTGTAGATTTTCATAAAAATCCTCCACTTTGCTGTCGTCATAGTCTGATGTTGGGGCATAGGCCTGGATGATGGTGATGTTGAAAGGGGCTGCTCTCAGGCGGATGGTAATGAGTCTACTGGAGACTGGGCGGCAACCCATGACAGTGGCTAGAATGTTCTTGTTGACCAAGAATCCAAAGCCGTGTTCGTGCCTGTCATCTCTACCGCTGAAATAGAGCTTGTGGCCTTTGTCGGTCGTTTCACCTAGGCCTTTCCAGCGCAGTTCGCTGATGCCTAGAACGTTCCATCGATAGTGGTCCAACTCGTGGGCCATTTCTTCAAATTTTCCTTCCGCAGTTAGGGTCCTGACATTCCAGGTTCCTATGACGATGTTGTTTCTCGTGCGGATCTTGCTAAATTGTCCATCAGTAGCATACTTAACACCTCCGTCCTGGTGGCCAACGGAAGGTGCGGTCCTTGTGCCGGGCGACGACCGATCCGGTATGGAATTAGTGGATTGTGTCATCATGTAGTGTGTCTTGGGCAAAAAAGACCTGGCGGTGCCCAATCCTCTCCAGGATGTTGGCCACAGCCGAAATCCACGAATACAGTGTGGCTCGCCTTGGCCCTGAGCACATGGTCGTTGAACCTGTAGTAACGTGAGGTTCCTCCGCCCTGGCCGGTGACTTCTGTGTAGAGGACTTTCGCCCAGTGATGCCGTGCTAACATCACCCCTGTTAGTCGCCTCTTACGACACGCCGGGAAACGTTGGGTCTATTCTATTTAATGCCCGAACCCACAGGGCGTCTCACTGAAAGCCAAAGTAGCCCTCAGTGATAGCTCCACATCTCTATACATAAGCGACGAACATTCTGCTAAGTCGGTGGTCCACTGGAATCTCCACTCTAATTTCCTATACATACATAAATAATATAAATCGTGGCTACTTATATACATGAAGAATTAATAATATTATAAACATTCACTGGTACAGCCACTGGCCTGCAAGCATACATATAGGTTAAACAACAGTGGTTCCGTCGGGTATACAACATGGCGTCAAAACCGGTCGTGCTTGACACGTGTTCTGCTTCCCCACGTGGTAAGGCAAAGTCGGATTAACAATTCAAATCTATGCATAGCAAATTCCACAAACATAATTTCAACAATAATATAAATACATCACGATGAAACAGAAGTATGTTCATTTACCTGTTCGACAATGTCAAGCCCGTGGCTACTTTAAATTCAAATATTCAACAAGCACTGCTTCCCTGTTCTATCAGTGGAGATATTTCTCTGCTCGAGTGTAACTGTGTACTCCTCAGAGCTTTCCACACAACTGACCCTATACTTGGCTTTGACTGAATCAGCCAGAACTGGATCTAACCACTCTACCTGCGTCAGCTCGCAGTGTGTGTGTACACATCAGTTATACCTTAATCGTCTGCTATAGACTACAGTAACCTTCTAAGTTTTACTACTGTCAAACCAGCAAAAGCTCAAAGAGTGAGAGGTAAACGGGTCTGCCTGTTACAAACACCTGTTTTAATTTTTACATGATGCTGGTTTGTTTTATCGCATATAAATCATGTCGTCTTGTTTTGTATTCCTGATTGGATTTTATTGGTGAGACTGATTTTATTTACATCCTTTCTTATACTTAAATGTTAACAGTTTAGTCTGATTTTACTTCATTTTGTGTGGTCCTGATTCGGCTCTTGGCAGTCCGCTGGACCCCACAGACCTTTATACGTTATAAGCAATGAGTATCTATCTATCTATCCCTTTTATAATCTAAAAGGCCCTTTATATATATATATATATATATATATATATATATATATATATATATATATATATATATATATATATATATATATATATATATATATATATAAAATTAGTATATCATCAACCCAGCTGCTTGCACCACACCACCACAAAGTCGTATGTTTGTCTTCTAATAAAAGAAGAATAGCACATAACATAAAACACTTTTAAAACGACAACATGTTATCCACTCAATTTGACTTGCCAAATTTTCGGTTTTAATAACCTTCTTCAGGGCATTACAATGTCAGTGTGAAAATGTACAAGCGTTTTACCTATTACTATAATTCATGATTATAATTCATAAAACACACATATATACTAAGTGAACATGAATACAACTCTATTATAACTCTATTATAAAAACCACACACACACACACACACACACACACACACACATGTAATATCTATACTACCACAACCAACACACACATATACAACAACACACACACATATAATATCCCACACAACACATACACACATAATATACCACACACACACTACACATACACATACATACCACACACACAACACACACATATAGACAACACACTCAACACACACCACATAATATCATACACACAACACTCACACACACACATATATATATAGAGAGAGAGAGAGAGAGAGAGAGAGAGAGAGAGAGAGAGAGAGAGAGAGAGAGAGAGAGAGAGAGAGAGAATATGTAAAGTATCTAGTGGAAAAAAAACAATCACTTTAAATCCATAATCAAAACCAATCAACATTTATAATAAACATATACAATAAACACCCACACTATCACTGCTCCATAATCACATAACCAACACTTACACATACAGAATAAGATCTATATGTTGTGGGATATTATATATGTGTGTGTGTTGTTGTATGTGTGTGTTGGTTGTGGTAGTATAGATATTACATGTGTGTGTGTTGTGTGTGTGTGTGTGGTTTTTATAATAGAGTTATAATAGAGTTGTATTCATGTTCACTTAGTATATATGTGTGTTTTATGAATTATAGTCATGAATTATAGTAATAGGTAAAACGCTTGTACATTTTCACACTGACATTGTAATGCCCTGAAGAAGGTTATTAAAACCGAAAATTTGGCAAGTCAAATTGAGTGGATAACATATATATTCTGTCTCCCTATATATTTCCTATTAAGGAAGCTTGAATATATGATTGTGTGTTAATTTCAATGTATGCAATTGGTTTTCTTTTGTCCTAGATCTAGAGCTTTTGGGTAGGCACAGAAAAGTGTCCAGTTATTATATTATTATATTGTTATAAAGAAATGGAGAAGTTGGTGTAGGGAATCTACATTCAGAGCTCTACAGTCTTAAGTCTGATTTTTTGTAACAGAAATAGTTCTACATGTACAGTCAATGATCTGTTTACTCTTTCAGTGTACTACTACTCGTACAACCTACATAGATACATGAATTGCAGCGATGTGTTTCCTGTATTCCTGATGTATAACGCATCTAAACTCTATGCCCTCGGATTTGCCTTGGGCGTTCATCAGACCTCTGCTCACTTTGAACATCCTACAACCTTCAAAATCTCGGTATATTCATCATTATCATTGATAACGTCGTCGCCATCAATATCATCCAGATCATTGTTGTCGAAGTTATTAATTATTACCATTAGAAATTGATCTGATGCAGTAGGAACATTATTTTGTATCGTCATCGTCATTCACATCAGCGGTAGCTAGTTATTGTCATCATCAACTTATTCATCATTATCATTGGTGGCGTCCTTGTCATTATTGTTGTCGTTCAGATTTTCGTCATCCACATCAATGCCGCTATCGTTGCTGTCTTTGCAAAATTCATGTTATAATATTTATCATCATCATCACAAAGTGTGTCGTCATCGCATATCGTCATCATCACTATAAATATAAATAATGTATATATAAATAATAAAACACTTTTGAAGGCGACAAATTTATTTTATTTTATATATACAGATATTAAGGAATTCGGTAGAAGAGAATCATTCCTATCCTATCCTATTCTATCCCATGCCTCGAAAGAAGTAGGGGCACCGATCGTTTATCCGGCGTACTCCATCTTTCTGTGTCCTCAGCAACTCTCGTGGCTTCGCTCAGTGTCAAGCCAGTCCTTTCTTGAATGTTGTCCTCCCACCTATTTTTCTCTCTCCCCTTCTTCTGCCTCATTGCACCGTGCCTTGCAAGATGGTCTTTGCAAGGCCTGGTGCTCTGGTGACGCGGCCATACCATCGGAGTTTTCGTTTCTTCACCACTGTGAGCGGACACTGAATAGAATAGACCTAACGTTTCCCGACCTGTCGTTAGAGGCTACTAACAAGGCTGATGTCAGCACGCCATCACTGGAACCTCACGTTACTACAGGTTGTGACGTGGGGTTTTATTGTTGCTGGGCTCTGCACAATGGAATGCTGTAACCCTCACGTCTTATTCGATGGGGACCGCTAGTGAGTCACCCGGTGAATTACTTTAATACATTTATTTGTTAAGCTCGGTCTGTGTTAAGGCTGGGGTACAGAGATAGATAGAAAAATGGTAAAAGATCACTGTCACACTAGCTTTCACACGGCTATGAATCATATATAGTCCAGCCACTTGATAACAGTCAAAATCACACATTTATTTCTTCTACTCTATACAAGATCTTCGAAGTACGAATCTAACTTAAAAGTTCAATTGTCAATGCGAATGATTCGCTCGCTGATAGTCTAGGCAGCTACTTTTTCTTCATAGGGCACTGGCTACTAGCGTTCATGAAGAGTGGACTACTGTGGTCCTTTTGTAACAGTTTTAGTGCACTGTTTCCTAGGCACTTAACTGATCGTTTTCGTGGTTGAAGCGCTGCGTTGAGGTAGCTTCTACGACACTCTGTGTTGTCATTGCTTGTGTTCGACGGGTGGGCTATCTGCGCTCGATGCTGTAGATGCCTCGGCAGCCAACTCGAATAGTAGATTGGGTTCTATTCTTTGTTGAGTTGGGCTCACGATATCCCGCCTGCTCCTCTGTTTTAACATCACCATCATCCAGGCCTATGCCCCAATATCAGACAATTATGACGTGGTCAGCTCATCGCCTTCACCTCCGGGGAACACCTAGCATTCTACGGAGACAACATTTTACACAGACAGCTTGAGAGACAGTTTTGAGAGATTTTATTTGCTAACACACTGACACAACTCTTTCATTTTGCTTTTCTAACTGTTTATTTCTTGGAAAACATACATCAAAATATTAAAATACAAAATCTTCATCCTACCTTTCTAGTACAATTCCATCACTTAATGCGGAGGCAGAGAACAAAGATACCTGAGAGCAGAGACAGAGTGGTGGCTAGCTCCCTTCACTCGTGCATAATCTTATATGTATCAAATGGGTATCCAATCTCAACATTACGCCTCTCAACTTAATAATGATTGGTCAACTGTGCAATTATGAATATTTATAACAACATCTATATGGACATGCGTTCTTTCTCTTATTAATATTAATTTCAAGGAACTTTCCAAAACCGTCTCACTATCTCCTATCCTCCTTACACCATTCTGTGGAGTTTCATTCACCACCTAACTGGCTACGCGATGATAAAGGTGAAACAAAACTACATTAACCATACTCCACGTCTTTCCTCTATTTTTGATTAAAGATTATTACTTTCCCACACGAAGACATCTCCTCACTACCTACCTTACCACTTGTAAACACTCACCTAACCTCTAAACTATTATTTCTAAATTACTAATATTGCATCTATACTTGTAATCACCTCCACAACTCTTAATATTTACAAATGTATTATACAATAACTCTATATTGCTGAATAATCAAACCTGTCAATGTCTTCATTTATATTCATGCTTCACACATTTCCTTTATAACCCACTCCCATAATCAACAACCATATTTCTTGTTTTACTTCTTATTTCCTGTTTCTTGTTTTAATTTCACAAAACCCAAAACAATTTCTGACATTTCCACCACCGCTTTTGTTCATCTATCTCAACACATTTATCTTCCGCCTCCTTAAGGTTTTGGATAAGTTCGGCGCTAATTACGTTTTCGTTTGTACAACCTCTTATTATCAACATTAACACAGACTTCTTTGTATCAAAGCTAAGCATTTCCAGCAACTGTAATAAGCTTCTCAAATTTGTTAAAGCGTTACATCAATTCCAACAACTGTGGTACATTTCTAACATTGTTGATTGTATTGAAACCATAATTTGGACTCTGTCATACTATGTCGACAGCGAATTCGAGGACTTTTATGAACATCTACAGGCTGTCCTTGACCAAGTGCCGAAGAAGGACATAGTTTTAGTGCAAGGCGAAAGGGATGCTAAGATGGGCACCACAACTGGGGAGACACATGTGGACCCCACTGCAACAACGAGACAAACGATAGAGGTCTGAGACTTTTGGAGTTTGCCAGATACAACAATCTGATACTGGCTGACACGCTTGGTCTCCACAAAAATTCCAGGCGATGGACATGGCACAGTCCCAGCGGGGAGTATCACAACCAGATTGACTCCATCATGGTCAAGAAACGCTTCAGATCAAGCATCATCATTGGCAGGACACGCACTTTTCAAGGAGCTGACATCGGAAGTGATCACGATCTCGTGATGATGCCCTTACGGCTCCACTTGAGAGAGTAAACACAGCAAAGTGCACCAGACTGAAAATCAACTTGGACTAACTGCAAGACCAGGAATTGGCAGAAACATTCCTTGTTTATCTCCTCCATCAATGTCATCCGCAAAACGAAGGTTGGAGATTGCTGTACACACTATGCTGACTGTGCCTTCGTAACCTGCAAGGGCATCTGACATGATGCGCTCCAGGAATATGCTGAAGAGCGTTGGAGAGAATAGGCCTCCTTGACGCACGCCGACCGTTCTTCCGAACTAGTTCCCGATGGCGATGTTGTTGATGACTGCACTGGTAACCTTGTCATACAGGCTATTCATGACTACAATAATGTTAGGGCTGAGGTTGTACACTCTCATGGTTGCCTGCAGAGCTGCGTGCCAGACTCGGTCAAACGCTTTCTTGAAGTTTACAAACACATGATATAGATGTTGTTGGAGCTGTAGGTATAGTTAGTTAGTTATTCATTGCTATCAGGGTCCAGCGGACTGCAAAGAGCTGTAAAGGATTCGTGTAGCAAGATGAAGAGGACAGATAAAGTGAAAAATTCAGGAACACAGGCAATGTATTATATAAATCTAATAACTATGTCATCAGACTCCAATATTTTCATACTTGCACACAAAACACTTCATAACATGAACAATAAAAAAAAAAGGTTTACTTATTAATTGTGCAGCAAAGTGGAAGAACCAAAAGTAGGAAAATCAATAACGACATTGGAGTGGTCAACTCACTACCATCTGAAGGAAAAAAACACCACAGTCTCACAAAACCCCATGAAGAGACCGGATACACAACAGTACGTTTCACAATTGTTGAGGATGACCAGAATGGAACTCAGCCTGTGCGACACACTTCAGACTGTTCATCACTGTCTCCATTATAAAGTTTCATTGATATTCCTCGTTTATCCAACTAAATGGTCATGGCATCAGTAATCGACTTGGCGATACACTGGCTGGCGAACTGGAGCATAGAAATATGAAACACAGTTCACGGTAATAGCTCATATTGGTAATCCGTCGAGAATATTCGGCTCTCAGAGTAGCGAGGGACGCTCCAGTAGGAAGGTCCAGGAACAGCTAACTCCTGTCGACTCGGCGTCCAAGGAAGTGGTACATTCGCTTGCCTCGGTTCGATTGATGGCCGGGTTTTACACGATGTGTGGTGTTTAGACAATCCCATCATGTGTTATTCCTATTTGGTTAGATTGGAATACAGTTTAACTGTTTGAGAACTCAACCCTAACTGGTCTAGTGTTCAGGCTGTCTTGATCTTCCTCTTATTCAACATACTACACAACGTCCATAATACGACTAACCAATCTTACCTGTTGTCTAGAGTGCGTGATCAAAACTGTGTTATTGAGACGCTCCTTTTATTTGTCATAGTAGTGTTTTTTCATTATTTATTTTTTCTCTGTGACTGCCACAAAAGATACCTAGTCGTGTGACGTCATATCTTACGCAAAGATGTGTATGATGACGCAATAATAAGCTGACGTTGTTCAGAAATAGTCCTTAAAGCTTTAAAAAAAAAAAAATTTAAAAAAATGGTTGAGCAGCAGCCCACTAGACGTTTTACAGCCAATGTTCCATCACCCTCCAAACTTGATTTTTCCACGGAATGTTTGGAGAAAAACTGGGAACGGTTTCAGCGTCAGTGGCCGCACTATAAAAAAGCCACTAGGCTCGACAAAGAGGTTCCAGACTACCAATGTGCGATGTTTCTTGCCTGCATCGGTGAAGAAGGTCAAGAGATTTTCGAAGGGTTACCCTTTGCTGATGATGAAGACAAGAATGATATCGCTACTGTAGAAGAGAAGTTCAAGGAATTCTGTGCCGGCACTACCAATGAAGTATACGAATCGTACAAGTTTTATGCCAGACAACAAGCAAAAGGTGAGAACATTGATACATATGTAGCCGCTCTACGGAAGATGTCCAAGTCCTGCAACTTTCATGATGCCGACAGATGTCTACTGCTTGATGCAGTGACACTTTCTTATGTTCAAGCAACTTCTCCCTCACGCTGTCATCGCGGATCCCGATCACTACGCGGTCACGGATCATCCTGTCAACATCATGGCCATCCTTGGCATTCCATTCGCATTGCAAAATGACCATTTCCTTCCTCGGCCCTTGGTCAAGGACATCATGCAGATGTTCATAAAAATTCACGACTTGACTGTCGTCATTGTCTGATATTGGGGCATATGCCTGGATGATGGTGATGTTGAAAGTGGCTGCTCTCAAATAGTAATGAGTCTAATGGAGACTGGGCGGCAACCCATGAAAGTGGCAAATATGTCTTTGTTGACCAAGAATCTAACGCCGTGTTCGTGCCAAAGCTTGTGGCCTATATCTGGCGTTATTTCACACCGGGCTTTTCCAGCGCAGTTTCCTGATATCTAAAATGCCCGTCGACAGTGGTCCAGCTCGTGGGCCAGTACTTCTACTTTTGCATCTGCAGTTAGGGTCCTGACATTCCAGGTTCCTATGACGATGTTGTATCCTGTGCGGATCTTGCTAAGTTGTCCATCAGTAATCCACTTATCACCTCCGTCCTGGTGGCCAACGGAAGGCGCGGTCCTTGGTGATCCGGCCGACGACCTATCCGGTATGGAGTGAGTGGTTCTTTTCATCATATCGTGTTTCTTGGGCAAGAAAGACCTTGCAGGGCCAAATCCTCTCCAAACTGTTGACCACAGCCGAAATCCACGAGTACAGTGTGGCTCGCCTTGGCCCCAAGCAAAGACCTTATTACGGAAAGACAGGGAACTTCCATTATGTCCTATACAAAAATGCGAGACGCTCTCACGGATTATTTCCCTTTGCTCGGGCAGGCTATATTTCACCATCTGCTATATGAATGATCTGTGCGTGGTAACTTATTGAGCCTATGCCATTGCAAAAGAACATTTTTATGGCAACGTTTGCAAAAACCAAACTTTTAACCATCATTATTATTAACATTCCGCTACTGCTGTCTTTTTTTTTGTTTTTGTTTACTTATTGACATTTATTAGGTGCTTTTATGCTGCTTATGTGTGTATGTCATAAGTTCGTTTTCTGCCCTGGAATTTATTATTTTTTAATCAACGACAGATATTTTAAAATTAAAATATGCATGACAGACTGTTTCATTTATCCGAAACTGTAAATCCGTAATCGTGAGAGAAAGAGAGAGAGAGAGAGAGAGAGAGAGAGAGAGAGAGAGAGAGAGAGAGAGAGAGAGAGAGAGAGAGAGAGAGAGAGAGAGTGAGAGAGAGAGAGCTCTGTCATTCAATCAATTAATCACAATAAAGCACAATAACAAAATGTTTCACTAATAGTGTGAATTTAATTTATATCAGGTGTCCCCCTACCCCCCAACCCTCTCACCTCCCACATCACTGGCTTAATAACATCATTCACTTCATGGAAAATAATTAATTAATCAGAACAATCAGAACCTACTGGCTAGACTACAATATTCCACGCAATATAGATCTAATGCGCAGAAATTCACAGATCATAACAAGGACTGAGTTTCTACATTACATTTTTTTTCCCGTTTACTCTCAAACGAAAAGTGATTACAACAGATCAAGGACCACTTTTGTGCCTAGGTAAGGGGTTATTTTGCACAGTATTTGATCACGAGGAGAAAACAGACTTAGTCTAATTTAACTTGTTAACATAAGCAGTTTGACGAAGCCAAACTGCCAATCTGACATCTACTTTTGAAATATAAGCACAAATATAGTCAAACAACCTAGCAATAACGTAAACAGTGAGCGACCTGTTGAACGTAAACTGTCAGCAAGCAAACTGTTTTGGATTTAGCACATAGGTATAACATGAATCATTTAAGCCGCTCTCCGATTGTTTTAACACTAACAACACTGCAGCGGTCTTAGTTTAGGCCTACATAAACACAAAAAAAATGAAGTTTTTCAATTGCAATTTACCTTTCTTTGTCTCTTAGAAATTTGAAAAAGGACTTGCCAACACAACTTTTTTTGTATCTGGCATTATGGCAATTGATAGCTGTGCAAAAGTCACCGCCCTGTTTCACTCGGTCGCCTTTTGACTTTCTGCCACGAGCCATTTACAGCATGTCGACAAGGGCGCATAACTCGTACATTTCGTCTCGCGGTTCTGTACCAAGTTCGCCCTCTTTCTATCATAAGCTCTTTGCCCCAAGCACGTGGTCGTTGAACCTATAGTGAGCCCTGTAAGACCTATAGTAAGTACAGCTCTGGCCGGTAACTTCTGTATAGACTTTTGCCCAGTGATGCCATGCTGACATTAAGGCTGAAATTATACTGCCACGCACGATTGAAGTGCGGACCGAAACGGACGGGCAGCTAGGTCGGAAGTGGTGATCATATAGGTCCGCGCGACTTCGTCCGACTGTGTAAACAAAACGAAAAATTGTTCTGTGGCAGTGCAACAATAAAACAATGACTATAATCAAAATCAATGTATCAATGTATCTGGGATGCACTTTCAAACACACATACCCACACACACACACACACACCCCACACACACACCCTCCTATGCACATGTTTGCTCATTCATGCCTACACGAGAGAGAAAGAGAGAGAGACAGACAGACAGACAGAGACAGAGACAGAGACAGAGAGACAGGGAGACAAGGTAGAGGTATTTAAACTATTCAAAGCCAACTGTATATCCATATTCATTATTCATTCGATAGCAGACACCAAACATAAGCAAACGGGCTGGTTGAAACAAAATTCAATATCCAAATGTATTCATCAGAATCACCTTTACCTTCATTTCCCATTTCCCTAGCAATGTTTTCCCATGCTTTTTGACTAATAAGTTCCCGATTGCTGTGATTTTTGTCCGCTTTGTTATATATCAATTCTCTGCACCGTACGCCACAATCAATCTTTCGTCCTCCAACTTGACAGGAAACAGACCGGATGGTAACGAAACACTTCTATAGGAGAGCGGGCCCTTCCGCGCGCTAAAAAGAAGTGCTGCTTATCCGCACGTCTTTTTTCATCCGCACGTCTTTTTACGTCTAGTCGTGTCAGTATAATCACCGATAGGAAATAAAGAAGATGACACGACTTTTTTCGGTCCGCACGACTGAAGTGCGTGGCAGTATAATTTCACCCTAAAGCCCCGGTCACAGTGCACTTGCGGATGCAAAGAGGATGTAAAACGTAAAAATAATCTTGCCATCCGTTGGAAACCGCTATGCATCCGTTGTGTACTCATTGCATTCGTGTTTCATACGCTCTATCCATTGAGCATCCGTCCACTGTGATTTCATCCGCGCAAAATGTTTTGAGCTGCACAAAACTTTTAGAACGGATGAACGTACGATGTAAATCCGCGACACATACGAGCAGCAAACGTACTATGTTCGTAAACATCCGTTAAACGTCCGCTGTATCCTCTCTGCATCCTCTGGGGATCCTCGCGACTCGCATCCGCTGCAGGTGAAAACGGAAAGAGAAAGGAAAGATAAGGTACATGGAACGTCTATACATTGTTAGTAGCACGGAAATAGAAAGGATGTAAACGTATGCATCTCGTATATAAAGTATTCTAAACAGACACAACGTTTGTATCTGGGATGTATCTCGTATATTTAGGATGTCCAGAGTATGTAGAAGGACAATTTGCGGACTCCCGATATTTTGTATAAAATGGAGGAGAAAATCATCTGGATCTCAGTATGGGTCGAGCAGCTGTGGTGTACAGACCTCATCACCCTCGGTCTTGGTCTTCAGCATCATCAATTGTTCTCCACCATGGATGATCAAAGAGTCCATCTGATAGCTGCGCTCATTCAACAGCAGAACCACAACCTGTTCAGACTGTCTCAAGTTTTAGACAGAAGGAGAAGGAGAAGAAGAAGACGTCAAAAAGCTGTGTGGGTCCGAGGATGGATCGAGAGAAGAATGGAGTTTGGACTGTATCACCAGTTGATGGTGGAGTTGAGGAATGAAGACCCTCGTGCATTCCATCACTTCATGAGGATGCCACCAGCCATGTTTGACGAACTTGTAGAGCGTCTGAGACCCAGGTTGACCAAGCCAAGCATCAACTTCCGTCTCAACCTGGACCCTGGACTGAAGGTGGCACTGACTCTGCGGCACCTAGCCTCTGGAACCACATACAGAAACATGCAGTATGCATGGAGGGTGCCACACAACAGCCGTAAGGTTGAGCGACCCTTCATCAAGGATTTTAGATGTAAGACCCAATACTGCTGTTAGTCCCGTTGACGGAATTTGCTTTGGGCTGGAGGAAGGGTTGGGATAAATGTGTTGGGGCTGTCTGGTCTGCAGCTGGGTGAGGAGTGGCGTCTGTGGCGTCCGAAGAACATGGGCCTGGACTGGGTAGTTCTGGTTCTGCTGTGGAAAGTGCTGGTAGTCGTAGCCTTAGTAGGTGAGAGACTGTTGAAAGCCGTGGATGGGCTGTGACGTCACCTGGGGTGTAGACCAGGACTGGAGAGGACGAGCTTGAGTAGAACCTTGAGGGTTATGGAGAAGTGCTGTGATGTTCTTCTTCATCATCTGGTATTCGGCCTCGGGCAGGTCCCTCAGGGTCTGGCTTACGTAGGTGATAAAGGGCTTCCGGGTCGAGGATGCCCTGTCTAAGTCGACCAGTTGAGAGAGAAGTTGTCTTCATTGTGTCCCTGATCTCCAGCAGCACACTGTCGTACTGGCCCTCCAGTCTGCCTCTCTGCCTGCGTCCTCTGGAGCTGGTGCTGGAGCCGGAGGTGTGGGTTGCTTGGCCTATGGTGGCTGCCGCTTGTTCCTCCATTTGTGAGAGCAGGGCGTCGGCCTCTACAGCATCCTCAACTGTCGAGGGGGTCTCAGCTGGGGGGCCCTCTGAAGACACCAGTCCGGACAGGGCAGGTGGCGCCTGGCTTGAAGATGCCTGGCTGTCTGTGGGCTGGCTGAGGGAGAGGGGTCTCAGCGGGGCTGCTCCTCGGTGGCGGATCTCACCCTCCAGGAAACTGCATTTGGCCATGACGTACTTCTCCCGATCAGTGAGCTTGCCGGCGGCCTGCCCAAATTTCTTGAGGTGTAGCTTCCCATACCAGGAGTGCATGTGCTTCCACCATCCTTGAAGTACTTCTGCAGTGTACCCCATGCTCTCTGCCTTGTCTCTCCAAGCTGCCTGTTTCTTCTTGGTGTCCCGATACAGTCTGTGGCCCTTTCTCCAAAGGTACTCGTTCTCACCAGCCATTCCCTCACATCGTCCTCATGCTCTTCGGAAACAGTGTATTGTTTCCTATCTTCCTTCTTCTTCCCTTGCCTCTTCATCCCTCTCTCTGGAGCTTGTTCAGTGCCTTCAGGGGCTTCAGCGGGGCCTTCATGGGCTTGAACATCAGAGCCTTCAGTACCTTGTTCAGAGCCTTCTCGGGCTTGAGCATCAGCGCCTTCAGGTTCTTGAACAAAAGGACCTTCAGCAGCAGGACTTTCAGGGACTTGAAGGCTTTGGGGCTGGTCCACCACAGCAGCAGCAGCTTCACCATTAGAGTCAGTGTCAGGGGGTGGGGTTCTGGTTCTGGCCTTTTTCACCTTGCCAGGGCTTGAACGAGTAGTCAGGGACTTGTTTCTTGCCTGACTGACGCACCATGGTTTTGATAAAATATATCGATGTAGCTGCCAGCACGTCTTTCCGCTGTATGCTGACTGCGTGCGTGTTGCATTCTTTTATTACCACGGAGCTGACGCAATTCATACCCCCCGCATGCGCAGTGAACGGTTTGTATCTGATATTCATCCGCGCGGCATCCCCTTTGTTTCCGTTAGGCGTACGTGATGCATCCGCTTCATCCGCTATGCATCTGCTCTTTCCACTATGCGTCTGCTTCGCCATTATCCCCGGTTACCCCTTCGGAGCTGTCATCCACTTTCATCCTCTAGGCATCCTATGAACATCCGTTTAGCATCCCCGCCACATACTACCCACTTCCGTTATTTTCCGTTCTGTTTTCGCAAATGTTCGCCAATTTTGTCCATTTTTGGAGCGGATGAAACCGGATGGAGCTACCCCCGAAATTTTGCTCGTCCGCTGTGTCCTTTTTGCATACGTTTTGTGTCCATCGGCCACTGAGACCGGGCCTTAACACTGTTAGCCGCCTCTTGCGACACGTCGGGAAACGTTGGGTCTATTCTATTCAGTGCCCAAACTTACATCACAGAGTGGATGGGTGGAAGAGAATCAGCCTTGTGCATATCACTATATACAGCCAGTACAGCTGTACAGCCATGATAATTGTGCTGGTGATTGTGTTGTTGTTGTTGTCGATGATGGTTGTGATTTTGTTGTTCTTTTTGTTGTTGTTGATGATGATGATGATGATGATGATGATGACAATGACGATGATTTGTTTTAATTGTTATGTGTACAGAATTTTATGAAACCAAACGCCACCTGTTGGGATGCCACCTACCCACATCAGTCCGTAATGCACATCTACTTGACCGATCAACGTCTTTGCATACATCCTTAAGGCAAAGTTCTGCAGAACATGAAAGTCGTTGACCACCATCTTATATTGTTATACTCGAAAGAAAAACTTGGTTTTCCATTTCATTTAAATATATATATGTATAAAAAATAAATAAATAAATAAAAGGAGCAAACAGTCTTTATTTAATTTTGTAATACACACATCCTCAATTGTTGAAAACTAAATAATAATAAGAATAATATGAAGATGTGATTATAATAATAAATGTAAGTAATGCGAATTGAGTAGTGTTAAATAGTTATAAGTTTGTAGGCTATATGGGCGTTCATATACATGTATATGTATATAATCTGCGACGTTCGGGTTCTAAAGCACTTTTCTTGTTTAGATTGTAGGAAATTATAGTTATAGATTGGGACATGAAGTCGTGAACTATGCAACAGAAGACTAGACAGGATTGGACTGCTATTTATAATATTTAGAGTTACAACATTGAATGAGTGAGCGTGCTGTAAAACTACATCACAGAGCATGTAGAGGCTGTTCATAACTTGACAAAGCATTATTATAGTATGCGTCCGGTAATAACGTTGTTCGGTTGTACGATTTTCTTGTGCGTTATATATATAAAGTATTATTTTGGCAAAGTGTGTTAAAATGTGTTGTTATTTATTTGTCCGTAAAGAAAGCAGGGTGGAAAGGTGAATAAGAAAATTTTTGTTCTTTGGTATTTATCATCAACATTGCAAATGAATTCTCTCTCTCTCTCTCTCTCTCTCTCTCTCTCTCTCTCTCTCTCTCTCTCTCTCTCTCTCTCTCTCTCTCTCTTCTCTCTCTCTCTCTCTCTCTCTCTCTCTCTCTCTCTCTCTCTTTCTCTCTCTCCCCACCAACACACACACATGTGTGTAGAAACGACGTTGCGATGACTGTTGTGAAAAAAACAGACATTATTTTGACACACTTTTCATTTTCTTGACATTATTTTGACATTTTCAAATTTTTGAAGCTATCCATAACCCTTAACCCAACCCTAATCCTAAAACAGCTGTAACTCTACGGAGCACTATTTTGACGTCAAAATAACGGGGCCGTCAAAAAGGTCAAAAGAAACCATGCAGAGTTTCATGTGTGTTTCAGAGTAACCTCGTTTCTACATGCCCACACCCACAGCCGAGGCTACACAGTATTATCATGACTTTTCCGAAACGCCACCTACGTTTGCTGACAATGGGTCATATTTCGTCCCCATTTTTAAGTACTTTGCAGTGTTCGAACCATAACCCTAACCCAGCCCTAACCCTAACGGATCATTGTTCTGACGTCAAAACAAGTAGGCATGTCAATACAAGTTATGTAGATGTTCACTGATTTGTCCAGATAACACTGTGTAAACAAGGACACACACACACACCCACAGGCAAGGTTACGCAGTATTATCATGACTTTCCCGAAACGCCACCTACGTTGTGCTGACAATGGGTCATATTTCGTCCCCATTTTTAAGTACTTTGCAGTGTTCGAGCCCTAACCCTAACACCTAACCCAACCCTAACCCTAACGGATCATTGTTCTGACGTCAAAACAAGTAGGCATGTCAAGTTATGTAGATGTTCGCTGATTTGTCCAGATAATACTGTGTAAACAAGGACCCACCCACACACACATTTTTGTAAAAACGACATTCTGATGACTGTTGTGGAAAAAACGGGGATTTGTTTTACACACTTTTCATTTTCGTGACATTATTTTGACATTTTCAAATTTTTAACCCTAACCCAAACACTAACCCTAACCCTAAACCTAACCCTTTGCCTAAAACAGCTATAACTCTACCGGAAATCTATTTTGACGTCAAAATAGGGCAGCCTTCCAAAAAAGTCAAAAGAAACCATGTGGAGTTCCATGAGTGTGTCACTGTAACGTCGTTTCTATATGCACAAACGCACACACACACACACACACACACATTTTTGTAAAAACGACATTCTGATGACTGTTGTAAAAAAAAATAGGGATTATTTTGACACACTTTTCATTTTCGTGACATTATTTTGACATTTTCAAATTTGTGAACCTATCCCTAACCCTAACCTAACCCCTAACCCTTAACCTAGCCCTAAGCCTAAAACAGCTGTAACTCTACCGGAACACTATTTTGACGTCAAAATAGGGCAGCCTTCCAAAAAAGTCAAAAGAAACCATGTGGAGTTCCATGAGTGTGTCACTGTAACGTCGTTTCTACATGCCCACACACACACACACACACACACACACACACACACACACACATTTTTGTAAAAACGACATTATGATGACTGTTGTGAAAAAAACATGGATTATTTTGACACACTTTTCATTTTCGTGACATTATTTTGACATTTTCAAATTTTTGAACCTAACACTAACCCTAACCCTTAACCTAACCCCAAAACAGCTGTAACTCTACCGGAACCCTATTTTGACGTCAAAATAGGGCAGCCTTCCAAAAAATTCAAAAGAAACCATGTGGAGTTCCATGAGTGTGTCACTGTAACGTCGTTTCTACATGCACACACACACACACACACACACACACACACACCCACACACACACACACCCACACACACAATGACGTGATTATTAAGTCATAGAAGATATTATTGTATGAATTCTCCAAATTAGCTGACGTATAATGACGTTGACGTGTATTAAGCAGGCCATCATAAAAATACATTCCAATGCAAGGATATGACACCCCATAATAAATAGGCTATATAATTGTTTTTTATTATTATAAAAAAAAACAGTAATACACACTAAACCATTGTACTAATTGGCTATGCTAATTAGGCTAAATTAAATTAAATATTTTATCAGATTATCACCAATTGTCATCTAATTCAAAGCTGTTTGTGCTATCAGAGAGCATCCACAAAAATAAGCGACTCGGTTTTCGTAGGCACTTCATTGCCAGTGGAGTAAGCGCCACGGGTCGGAAGTGGTCTCTTTGCCTGCCAGGCATGTTTCCACGTTTGTGCCAGACATTTCTCTGGCACCGGAAAGAAAGTTTTAGATTTTTTTTTTAGATTTTAATACTTTATTGTCCCTTTATATCGGGAAATTCTGGGCCGCCTCCCCTGTGGAAGGCGTAGTCGCAGCCTGTAGCGCGCCCAAACCCAACCTACCTAACATTAGTTGTGATTTTATAAAAATTTAGAAATTCTTTTAAATTTTTGAAATTTTGCTGGGGAGCAAACCGGAGTACCCGGAGAAAACCCCCGAGACGTTGCCCGAGTCGAAAGTAAATAATATTCGGAGAAACATAACGCCCCGATGCAGGATCGAACCCAAGTACACCGGTAGGCGCCATTGGTTTCTGGCCTGTGGACAAGGCAAGTTAGTCCCGCCTTTGCCCACTTGGCCACAACGCTCGCAGAAAGTTCAGTACTTTAGGTATTTAAGCTACTGTTCTTTCAATAATAGTTGTTAAATAGACATATTTCATATCAAATTAAAGGTAAAAGAGTGAAGAATAAGGAAAAAAACACAAAAATGTTAATTTGATTATGTTATTATTGAAATATGTGTTTTGAAAGCATGTTAATCTTTTTGAAATGATAAAATAAAATAAAAAAATATTTCTACATACCACAGTGATCAAAAACATCTGGAGGACTAATTCCAATCACTGAATCAGCTTCACACACCAGAAAGAAAATTTATTTAGGATCAAAGTACACTTTACAGTTTGAAATTATATTGATTATTAGCAGAGTTTGACACACTGTCGATTGTGCCCATCACGACGCTTAGTAAAATGCATGCACAAAAAAACACTCTAAAAACGAATCAGTTTGAAGAAACCACGTGCGTGTCGATCGAGAACGAAAGTAGAAAGAGTTATCTCTCTTTGGTTAAAATAAAACTTGGATTGGACTGCGCAAAAAAAAACGGAACGAAACGGAATACCGAAATCGACGATATATCGTAGATTGGCAAAAACATGGCGGCTCAGATCGACGATATATCGTCGATTGGCAGGCAATGAGGTAAAACTCGGAGGGTTTGGCTTTCTTGGGGACGGGGACAATGAGGGCGGATTTCCAGAGGGAGGAAACCACGCCGGTGTCGACGGACTGCTGGAAGATAGGCTGGAAGATAGGCTGGAAGGCGGGGGCGAGGGACTCGGTGGCGCACTCGCGCTGCAGCCTGGCTGGGATGCCGTCTGGACCAGCAGCCTTGGATGCCTTGACGCATTGGAACAGTTGTTGAACATCCTCCACGGTGATGTTGATGGTTACATCAACTGCTTATCTTATGTACAGACTTCATACAGTTACCACAGGTAACAAGTCTTGATTATTTTGGCTCGGGATGAGAGATTGCCAGCTTGAAACTTTGGATATTCGTAACCTGAAACTCGTGTGAAAGATTGATGTAAAATATGGTTGTTTAGTTATATAAAGTATTGAGAGCATGGAACTTATATTTGTGTTGGTGTTTGCCTGTGTTAGTGAGAATCTGTGAATGCGTGGGTGTGGTAGTTAACAGAGAATCCTACATGCACACTTTGTTTTGAAGTAGGTGTCAGAGATATATATATATATACATATATATTTTGCATTCAGTTAGCCATTGTCAACAGGCACACACCAAATATCCATCCGTTACATCTGGTGACCCTGTTTTTTTCTCAGTGTTAATTTGGTAATTCATAGGTTTGTTAGTATTTAGGTCTATTCTTTGACAGCATTGGGTAGTGCTTATTTGTTTCCCTTGTTTGATTGTTGTGGTGTTTATGTTTGTATTGTGGTGATTGTTGGATGTTTAATGTTTATTGCTTGGTGGTTTTAGACCGTCTCCAGTTTCACGGTAGGGCGCTCTTGTATAGTTTCAGAGTTGCTCAAGGGTTTAGTATCTTTTTCTTCCTGTGGGGTCTATATTCCATTTCATTACTCTTTCTGCTTTCTTAGTATTGATTTGTTTACATTGGTTCTACTTATCTTTGTTCTGTAGGGCTAACTTTGTGTGTGAATCAGTGAGTGGGTTGGAAGTTCCACGTTCTTCTTTTACAATAGTTTGATTACAAAAGCCCATTAGTGTTAGTATAATTCTTGATTTGTTTTCTTAAACTTTATGATTAGTAATTTTGAAATTATTTGTTGAGTTTATTGTTGCTTAGTGTTAGTATAATTCTTGATTTGTTTTCTTGAACTTTATTATTAGTAATTTTGAAATTATTTGTTGAATTTGTTGTTGCTTTGTTTTCTATATATTTTTGAGTATTGATTGAATTTACTTCTTGAATTTGCATCATTGTGTGAATAATTAATATGAGATGTTGTCACGTCACCCGAGCGGGTTCCGCGACGTCAGCTCAGCAACGAGTGGGGAGATAGAAACTCAAACAAAATAAACTAACACAAAATGCCAGAATAACACACACACTCTTTTATTCAACAATCTACACACATACGCAGGACGATGGGGTACTAAACCACCCTCCACCCCTATCAAGACCCCCACCCCAGTATTTACGAACAATTACCTCCCTTGTTCAACCAAAAACAGAACTAAACATCAACAGATTTTCCCACAACAATGTACAGCAAAATATCAATAAACGATCAATTCAAAATATTATAACTTTCAGCTGAAGAAATGGAGCTGCAAATCTTATTATATTCGAACTACTAACCAAGCCAGCTTGCAGGTCAGAAGCACTGTTCATAAAAATGTCAGTTAGTCAGAGCTCAGTAGGAGCTAAAGCAGTTATTCACTCAAATGATGAAATGATTTACACTAAATAAATGAAGTATGTTTTTAGGTGCGTGTCATGCAAATCTGTGTGTGCGTGGGTGTGATGTGTGAAGTTCCTGTGGTAACCAGAGGCTCCAATGGCGGCGCCCACAACCCCGATGAAAGACGACGGTGGTGGCGAAAAGTCCCGTCGACGTTCACACTTCACGACCGAAAAAGCAGGGGTTCCAGAACGGATGCACACACGGCCCAACAGTACAGCAAAGGCGCGCAAAAGCGTAGAGGTGCAGTAGTAGTTGAAGAATAACTACATCATTGAGACATCAACATAGTAGAACAATAGAGAACAGCCCAAACCTGTAGACAAATATATAGTCTTAACAGTTTGCCTATAAAACTCAAATACTACATTCACATAATACGCCTTCCGCCGTCCGCCATCTTGACCTGGTTATACATAATAACAATGATAGTAATACAGGATGCTATACATACATCTCAATAATATAATGCAACTCTTGATACTAATAATTCATATCTCTTTCATAAGCACAGTCATTTATATAAATATACATAATCATTACGACTACACTTCAATCACACAGTCCCAATTCATTCCATCCTCATCTCCATCCTCATCACCCCTCTCAACTGTTATAATACATCATGATTATCGCCCTTCATCCATATTATCTTATCGTACTATAATACAAACATGCTCCCCTCATATCCATCACTTTCTTCACCCCTCTCCAGCACAGTACAATTATCTCTCTCCCTTTACATCCCCTCTCTCTCTCTCTCTCTCTCTCTCTCTCTCTCTCTCTCTCTCTCTCTAACATGCATTCTTCATCGTCACCTTTGACCCACTTTAGCAACAACAGCAACGACATTTTCCGTTTATGTATATAATAAGAAAATGATATGAAAATCATACAAATCAATAAATTATTATTCATCAAAATACATCCCCTTCCCCCTCATTCATCATCATTCATTCGCGTATGCAGTCTCGAAGCGCTCGCCACTGAGGAAATGAATTACAGGGTTTTTACTCACCTTATAAGTCTCGGCCTGTGACACATCTCCCCAACACAGTACAACACAGCACAGTACAGTACACACTGGTTAGTCTGAGAGTTAATTCGTTATTTGGCTAATTGCTAGCTATTCACAAGGACATCTCAATTCTGATAAAGACATTGAGCCTTGGCAGGTGCCCAATCGAGGACTACACAACCTTAGGAAAGAATCCTACATTTATCTCCAATAAATGGCGATTACATTCCTCCTCCTACAGTCTTTAGACATTCTTACCCCGATGAGGGCGTAAGACCTTGGGTGGTTCAAACACAAAGAACACTACCCCTTCCAAAAAATAAGCCTAATTTCGTCTGACACACAGTCACAAGGTTACTTTCTGACTAAAGCTGACCTCTCGCAAAAAGCGCCACATCGACTCTGCCCTACTGCCAGGCCACAGGTAAACGGTCGAGCTCTCGTTCAGTACCCCCCCCCCCCCTTCTAATTCAACATATCCCTATTTCCTGCGTTAAGCACGTGGACTTAGAGCTACTGCATCTTTCATAGCAATAAAGAAAACTGCCCGGCTATCTATATACACTACATAGTAGAGAGGTGCAACTTCTTAACACCTTGAAGAACCTTAACTACGACGCGAATCTTTCCCCACACTATCTATTGAATACTCCTACTGAGGAAATCTGCTGGTCCGTTGTCTTTCCCTGTGGCATGCTCTACAACTCCGAACGATGGATGCAAACGAATTGCCCACTTCATCAGTCTGCTCTTATCTCCCCTGACGTGATCGTCGCCCCTGTTGATCGTAGCTACCGACGCTCTCGTGTGGAACTCCTTTAAGAGATTGGCGTGGAACAGTTTGTTCTTTCCTCGCATCCTGATCCGGTAATCGCACTCGCCCACGCGCTCAACCACTTCGTACGGTCCTCGCCATGTCAGTTGCAGCTTGTTTCGTTTCTCTGGCAGCAGCAGCAACACTTGCTCCCCTGCGTTGAACACACGCCGTTTCGCCTTCTTGTCGAAGTGTCGCTTCTGTTTGGCTGACGCGGTTTTGAGGTTCTCTTGCGCCAACTTGCACGTCTCTTCGATGCGGTTACGCAAGTCTACCACGTACTGGCTACTCAGTTTCACTTCCTCCTCTTGTATCTCCTTGGTCCATAGGTCTCGCAACACAGCCATCGGCCCTCGCACGGTCTTTCCATACAGTAGCTCAAAAGGAGAGAACCCTGTGGACTCTTGTGCTACCTCTCGATAGGCGAATAGTAGCGCTGGGGTGTAGCGGTCCCACCCTGTAGGTTGCTCCGTCGCTAGCTTCTTGAGCATGGACACTAGCGTCCCGTTGAATCGCTCAACTAGTCCGTTGCACTGTGGATGATAAGGAGTGGTGGCCTTTCCATGGATTGACAGTAGTCTGTTCATCTCCCGCATGACCTCAGACATGAATTGCGTCCCTTGATCTGTCAAAACTTCCCTAGGAACGCCCACCCTCGACCAAATCTCCCACAGCGCTTCTGCCACCCTCTCTGCTTCTATGCCCTTGAGCGGTACAGCCTCGGGGTAGCGTGTGGCGTAATCTACTACCACTAAGATGTACATGTTACCCCGATCTGACTTCGGTCTAATGGGTCCCACAATGTCTATGGCCACCCTCTGAAATGGTTCGTCCACCAGCGGAAGTTGCTGTAGTGGCACCTTTCTCACTCTTCCCCTCGGTACTACTTTCTGACACTCAGGACAACTGGCGCAGTACCTCCGTACCTCGGCACACATCCCCGGCCAGTAGAATGTTCCCCAGATACGCTCCCTGGTACGCTTCCCTCCCAAATGCCCAGCCATGGGTGGATCGTGAGCTAACTGTAGGATTCCCCCCTCTCAGCTGTTTCGGAACTACCAGTTGCGTTACCTGGCTACCCCTCTTGGTATGCACCCGGTACAACACCCCCTTCTTCTTGCGAAACTCTGCCGACGCCCTACCTGACGCTATGGCCCCACCACTCTGTGCCAACGTTCTCGCCTTCGCGAGCGTCTCGTCGGTCTCCTGCATTTCAATAAGCTCTGGTGTGCTAACGGAAATCTGGGTTGGTTCGACCACCGCTAATGGTACTTCCCTCTTCTTCTCCGCCTTCTCCTGCGCCCGGGTCTGCACTGCTGCAGCCATCGCGCACTCACCCCCAAACAAAGAAACAGGACTCTTCTCCCCATTATCGAAAGTTACCCAGTTACCCAGGATAATATCGGGCCCGTCCTCAAAAACCACCAACTCCACCCTCCCCCTGACCAGCGCACAATCCAACATACACTACATAGTAGAGAGGTGCAACTTCGCACAAAATATAGCTCTCTCTGATATGTGCTGAAACTCGTGTCGTCACAGATGTTGTTTTTTTTTATTGTGTTAGCGTTTGTCATACTTGTTTTCTTTATTATATTTATTAAAATAGTTTTGTCTTGGAGGTATTGGGGAAAATTTTTTTCTTTTTTATTTTAGAGAGGGGGGGGGGGGGGGAAATAAAGGGTTTATAGACTTGTGGACTTAGGTTAAATAAGCATTGTTTTATTATTTTGGTATTGAGTTTTCTTAGACTATTGGTTATTATTTTAAAAATAAACTTGAATATTAGTTGTTGAAATTTGATTGTTTAGTATTTTGTGAGCTTATTGATTTGTCATTTAAATTTGTTTTACTTTAAGTTTATTGTGACTTAGCATGGTTTGGGCTATTGTTAGTTTTAATTTTATCATTCTTTCTTGAGTGTTTGGGACTTAGTGTATATATTATAGTTTAGTAGTAGGTGCTGATTTTGATTTATATGTTGGTACAAAAAAATTGAAATATGGATGACTATGATGAGCTTTTTGCCAAATTTATCAAACAAGCTAATCTTTTGGAAGTGACTGACAAACATAAATATGTTCAAGAATGTTCTGATCGACTTGAAAGACAAACAGAACGGGAGTGTAAACAAACAGAAAAGGAAATGGAATCCAAAAGAACTAGAAACAAAAAAGGAAGTGGAATCCAAATGACTACAAAAGGAAATGGAATTCAAACGACTAGAAATGGAATTCAAAAGAAAAAACAAGGAAATAGATATAGAATCCAAAAGAATAGATAGCGAATTGGTGGAAAGAACAAAACAACGAGAAATGGACGTTGAACTTGAGAGGGAGAGAACAAAACAGTTAGAAATAAAGACTACTCAGGATGGTCATGTAGCTGATCAAGATCATCAGTTTAGAGCTAGGCCTATTTTTCCTAAACTCCCCATGTTTAGAGAGAAGGCTGATGACATAGATTCATATTTGTTTCATTTAGAAACAAATGCTACTGTACTTGGCTGGGAAAAGGGACAATGGGTTGTGGTTTTTGTCTGCTTTACTTGAAGGAAATGCTTTGAGGTTGTTTTTGTTTTTTAATCACAGTTTAGCTCCCAATGGACATTGTGATTATGAGATTTTGAAAGACAATTTGTTGAAAAAATTCAAATGTACTGCTGAAGGTTTCAGAGAGAAATTTCTTGCTACCAAACCAGGCTCTAATGAACCGTTTCAAACTTTTGGCATTAAACTTAATCGAATGTTTGATCAATGGGTTGCACTTTCAGGTGTAGAACGTTCGCTAGAGGGGATAGTTGATTTAATACTGAGTGAACAATTTTTTCAGAGTGTGTCTGCAGATCTTGCTACTTTCATTCGTGAAAGAGGATTGGTCAACCTCGAGGCCATGGTCAAATGTGCCGAAAGCTACCGTCTTGCTCGTCCGGGTAAGAATTTAGCTCGCAAGGCCAGCACTTCTGCTTTCGCGTCGGTTGGTCAGTTCAATACAGTTGCTGAGGCTAATGCGACTACGGGTCGTTCGGATTTTCGCGGTGGATATGGTGGTTATCGACGTCAGGTTGGTTACGGTGGCCGTTGGAACTTTAATAGAAGTACGCCATCCACTGTTGCGCATGTTCGTCAAGGTCAAAGTCGTGGTTGTTTCGGACGCGGCTCGTCAGTGAATTTTGCTAAATGTCTGCTTTACAAAGGCAGTGACAATTCTTCTTTCAAATTTCCACTTAGAAACAATCCGACAAATCCATGCTACATTTGTGGATTGGGGGGACATGTTAGGAAAAATTGTCCGTTTGCTACTTCTGAACGCAAAACAGATACACCAAAACTCAGATTGGTTCTGCTGCATTGCCTGTTCATTCTTAAGTTTTCTGTTCAGTTGCTGGTCAAGCAGTTGGTCATCTACATTTGGAGTTGGGTTAGTGAAAGGTACTCCGTGTTCTGTTCTTCGTGACACAGGTGCTACGATTTGTGGTGTGCGTCAGCGATTGGTTTCATCTCTCGAGTACATCGAAGGACAAGTTCGTTGTAAGACATTTGGAGGTGAGATTACTGTCTACCCTCTTGCCAAACTTGCTGTGTCCACGCCTTATTTTTCAGGTCAGTTGGTTTGTGCTGTACTTCCTGATCCAGTTGCTGATCTGATCATTGGGAACATTGCCGGGTTGACAGATTCTGTTATTGATGCTCAGGTTTCAGTTGATTCGAGTATGGCCGCTGTCACTACTAGAGCTCGCACTGCGCTGAAGGATTTTACTCACACTCTTTTAGTTGATGTTTTTCAGGATTTTGGAGTTTCTCGTCAGGAGTTGATTGATTTTCAGAAATCAGATTCCAGTCTTGCTTCATGTTTTACGTGTGCTCAGTCTGGAGAAAATAAATCTGTTGGTTCTGCTACTTCGAAAGGAAAGGCTGTTGCCCAACACGTTGCTGAAGTTGATGTGTGTGTGGATACAGTTGTTTGTGAAGGAAAGGTGGTAGAATGGGTTGATGTGATTTCAGAGAGGATTTTTGATGGTGACAAGAAAATAGTTTTTTGTGATAGACACGTCGGTTGTTGTTCGGTGGGATCGGCAGTGTTGACTTCTGAAATGGTGCGTGAAGAAACAACAAGACACATTTTGACGTCTGTGGGTGTTGTCCAGTATGATGATGATGTTTTTCTGCCAACTCTGCCTTCCTTTAGCATCCTCTACGACAGATGAGGACATTTCGTCGGTTGTTTTTGATGAGTTGTTGCCTGCATCGAATTGTCAGGATAGCGTCTGTTTTTCTGACTATGCTGATAGTTTGACAGCAAACCCGGGTTCATTTGAAGGGGGTATGTTTTTTGTTGTTCTATTGTTTGGGCGTTTCGGATAGCGCAGTGGTTGGAGCACTCGCTACCGTGTAGCAAGTTAAGCACCGTCCAGTGCGGTTAGCACTTGGATGGGTGACCGCAAAACGTGAAGCGACAAATAACAACGCCCCCAGTAGACTCAACTGTGACTGAGTACCTACTCTCTTAAGGGTGGGGAAGGTAAAGCAGCGAGGGAGAGAGATGGGCATCACCCTCATTACGCTGGCCCAAGATAAGTGTGATCTCCAACATCACGCTCCCCTACGGCCACAAGGCTATGGGACTACCTTTACCTTTACCTTTACCTATTGTTTGGGCGGTTTCAAAGTTCTCTCGTTTCCTGTGGGGTGTTGCATTCACACTGCAAACAGATCATAGCCCTCACTTACATGCAGACATGTAGGTTCAAAAATACAGGAATCATGCGATGGGCTCTGTCTTTACAAGAGTACAATTTTCATATTGAGCCTCTTCCAGGATCTTGCAACATTTTTGCCGATCTTTTGTCGCGATTGGCTGTTTAACAGTTTGTGCCGTATGTGTTGCAGGAATACATCTGTTGTTGAAAAAGAAACCTCGGTCGGTCTCTTTTTTTCATAAGATAATGTAGAGAACGAAAATTTTCCGGGTTTCAATAATATTTCTATTTTTAGAATTTGATTAATTTTGTGAATAAATATATCTAAAGTTTCGTTGGTTGAAAGTGTTGAACCAATAGAATAATGAATAGCTGGAAGTAAGAGCAATTGGAGCTCACTTCAGGAGTGTGTGTTCCAAGGTGTGAGGTTGTGTGAAGTCAAAGTGTCAGGTGTATAGGAAAAAAAAAGAAAGAAAGAAAAAAGATTATTGGGATTTGAGAGGACTTATCAAGGAGTATAGGTTCGGTGGACTATCTGCCTGAAATTGGATTGTGTATTGTGCTGTAAAGATTACAGGTATTTATAATGTTTTCATGATTGTGAAATGTTTAAGAAGTATATTTTTGTATTGGATGTATTGTGTTGAGAGGTGGTGAGCTGTTGTCCACTAAGATAAAATATAATTTGTATCGATGTAATAATGTATTAATTATATGGGGCTATAATTATAGAGTTGTAGATAGTGTAGAATGAATGGAAGGTGTGAGTATGTTGATAGTAATTTTCATTCATGGAATAATTATACCTGGATATGGATAACAATGTGGGAGAAGGAAAGAAACGATCACATATGGAGCGGAGTTGATAGAATGAAGAAACTAAGGGAGATGAGCAAGGATGAAACAAAGACGAATAATATGATTATAATAATCCGAGTATTGACGAGTGTATATATTGACTCTGGCATTGTTCCCATTCTATGGAAACACGGGCGCCCCCCAGGGGTGTGTGCTCAGCCCGTTTTTGTACATTACCTACACAAACAGCTGCAAGTGTGAGGGCGATAAATGCTCTTCCTCCAAGTTCGCTGACGACTCTGCCATCCTCGGCCTGATGTCCGATGCTGAGTCGGAGACGACGTATCAGACCACTGTTAACAAGTTCGCCGGCTGGTGCTCAGAGCACCACCTGCAGCTCAACGTCATCAAGACCAAAGAGTTAGTCGTTTACCCGAGAAGGGACGCTCCGCCTGTACAGCCTGTCATTATCGGGCAGGAGCAGGTGGAGATAGTGGAGTCCTTCCGCTACCTCGGCCTCATCCTCGACTCCGCACTCAACTTCACGGAGCAAGTCACTTCTGTTCAGAGGAAGTGTCAGCAGAGGCTGTATGTGCTGCGCACATGTATGTGCTGCGGTCTCTCGAACTGGACCCCCAGCTGCTCCTCAACCTTTATCGTTCCATCATAGAGCCCCTTCTCACATACTGCAGTAGTATATACCACCCCTCCCTCTCTGTCACTGAAAGAAACAAGTTGATCAAAATTTCAAACACGGCCTCAAAGATCATTGGCCTCCCCGTCCCCCCCATCTCTGAGATAACAGACAAAGCCCTGCTCCGCAAGGCGCATGCGGTCTCTGCTGACAGCTCCCACCCATTGCACGCGGAGTTTGAACTGCTCCCCTCGGGCAGGCGGTATCGCTCCATCAAATGCAAGAAGGCAAAGTACTCTCGCAGCTTTGTTCCCATGGCGGTGGGTAGACTGAATGCTGCCTCTGGCTCCGGCTGGCGCACCGGACGTTAACACTGCCCCCACTGCACGCTCTAGCTAGAGTCAACTATACAGTCAAGCCAGTGCCATTACAATATGTCTACGCTAATTAAATTGTCAATGTAATGTGCTGCTAACTTGCATAATTATATGTATATGCATATATGTATGTTTGTGTGTATGCGTGTGGGTGTGTGTGCGTGTATGTGTGTAAATATGTGTATGTATATGTATGTATAGGTGTATGTATGTGTGTATGTATATGTATGTATATATATATATATAGGTGTGTGTGGATGTGTGTGTATATGTATGTATATGTATGTGTGTATATATGTAGTATCAATACAATTATTGACTTTGTCTCTTAGTTATGATAGCTGTAGAAATTGAATAGTGTTAGGACATAAGACTCAAGTCTATTTTACTAAAATTATTTTAATTTGTGCTACACTCAGGGCCGGATCCAGGGGGGGGGGTTACCTGGGTTCCGGAACCCCCCCTCCAAACTAAAAAAAAAAATAATAATTTTGTTTTATGAAAAGATGTTTAATTTTTTAAAAATTGTTTTTAAAACATTGCAGTTTTTATTCACTTTTGGTCCAAGGTACAAATAGTTATTTATAGACAATTCAACGGAAATCCATTTCAAGGGATCCGTTGAAACGTCCAAAGCGTTTTCCCGTTGAAACGACCAAGTAACCCAACCCCTAAGCCTAAATTAGTAAATGCAGCCATATTTTCCTGTTCTGTCCGCAAGCCTCTTCCAGCACCTTCACCTTGATATGCCCTAATCCCCCAAAAACGACTTTTTAGAAATATTAATTAAGATGCTAAGTTGATAATTATGAACTATAATTCGTTGCCTGGTTTGGTGAAGTCAGCAAAATGGCAAATGCTTTGACAACTGATGTTATTGTTCCTCGTCAAGCATCCCGACAGACTCTCCGTGACAACCAACCTGCGGCCACTCTAGAAGAATATTTCAAGATTAGCATTGCCATTCCTTTCTTGGAACACCTGTCAACCGAATTGGACTCGAGGTTCAAAAATGCTGACCTAGCAAGTTGATGGTCTCTGTCTGGTGCCAAGCACTTTAATAGACAACCAGGATGGTTTCATGCAGGTTCCAGAAGGGGTGAAGACACTGGCAATGTTGTGGGAGTCTGACCTACCAGACAACGCTACCCTTGATGCAGAATACCAACGGTGGGTTTGCAAATGACAAAGTGCTGCTGAGAATGCAACAGCTATCATCCCATCCACGGCATCAGAAGCACTGAAACATTGTGACGGGGATTTTTATCCCAACCTGTTCATCATGCTAAAGAACCTTTGCACCCTGCCTGTCACTACTGCCGAGTGTGAGCGTTCAAACAGTCAGTTGCGCAACCTGAAAAACTACCTGCGCTCTACAATGGGGCAACAGAGGCTCAATGGACTAGCTTTACTGAAAGTGCACAGGGATGTTGATATTGACTTCAAAGAGGCAGTGAACTGTTTTGCCAGAAGATACAATTCACAAATGGTACTAATGCCGGGCACCGACTAGAGCAGGACTGAAAGTGAAAGCAGGGCGGTTGTGTTCATAAACTACAAGGTAAAGCTTTATACCGTTAGCGATCGACAAAAAGTAGTGAATAATAATAGTATACAAAACATCTCTGCTGATAAATAAATGTTTGTGTGTGTGTTGTTGTTGTTTTTTAAGGGAGGTGCAGAGGATAATTTTTGTACCTCAGAGTTTGTCAGTTCAACTGTTAAAAAAGCTCAAAGTCCCAGACCATCACAAATGGCTTTTTAAAGGTTCAGATAGCACCAGATTGCACCATTTTGCATCCTTGAAAAAAAAAATTTCCGGGGGGGCATGCCCCCGGACCTCCCTAGAAGGCTCGGCGCTTCGCGCCTTCGCTGAACCTGTAACCCCCCCCCCCCCCCCTTCGACTTTCCCCAGGTCCGGCCCTGACACTGTACTAGTGTATGAGCGCACATGTGATATGGTTTTGTGGTCGTAAGTTATGATAGGATGACGATGAGTATGTGGTGGGCATAAAAGCAGTGTGCGTGTGGGTGTATATGCGAGTGTGTGCATGAATGTCTACGTGCTTTCATTCCATGTGTAAATTCCCATCTCCCAAATCATTCTCACAACAGGTTTATTTTGTTGATAATTAATTATTTATGATCTTGCCTATGTAATGTGTTTTTATACAGTGAGTATCCTGGTGGCAAAACAAATTTTCCTTTTTGATGGAATAAAGAATATATTGACTTGACTTGACTTGACTTGATATAATAATATAATCAAAGATATATAATATTATGGATATCTGTGTGTTTGATTGTAAAATGTAGTAAAAGAATATAAGCTACTACTACCACTACTACTACTACTACTACTACTACCATTACTACTACTATTTATACTACTATATTTGCAACTACTACTACTGAGGTACGGTGGCCTAAAGGTACAGCTTTGGCTTGCGGATCTGAAGGTCCCGGGCCGGGGCATTGTGTTGTGTCCTTGGGAAAGACACTTTACTCCCGTTTCCTACTCCTTCGGATGAGAGTATAAACCGAGGTCTAGTTTGTGTTGCATACATTCCATCCTAACGGACTTTAAAGATCCTGACGCTCATGTCCTAGACGGGTGAGTGCCGGTGACAAGAACACACCCAGCATGCACCTAGGTCCATCTCCCCAATCCCTGGCTGCCCAGGATTGTGCTCAGTTGTCTGGAGCGTTATTACGATGCGCCCAAAGGCTGCAAGTTGGCGCCTCGGTCGGCTTGAGTTAGATCCTGTATCGGCCAGCGCCTTGAGCAGCTCTTGAGCTGGAAAAGCGCTATATAAGAACAATTAAATAAAATGATATTAGGCGGGTGCACAGGCGGAAGAATAAGAAGATGGCGGATTTAAGGTGTGTAGTATATGTGGTGGTGGTAGTAGTAGTAGTAGTAGTAGTAGTAGTAGTAGTAGTAGTAGTAGTAGTAGTAGCAGCAGTAGTCGTAGTGATAGTAGTAGTGTTAGTAGTAGTAGTAGTAGTAGTAGTAGTGGAAGTACTATATCTATCTGTCTATAGGCTTATATATATAATTTAATGTAAATTCTCTCCAAATGGCTAGCACCATACAGCAACCATTAAGGAACAAGGAATAAAAACAAGCCAAGGGAGGCAAGTTAATTTAAACAAGAAAAATAATTATCTTGCTCTCAAAGGTGGACAAAAGTGAGACAAATTGACTTTCAATTCCATGTGCTTCTTAATGAGCTAAAAGAGCTCAATAAGCAGAAGAATTGCATTCAAGAAGCCTGGTTCTCCTGACGCGTTTCGATCTTTACCAAAGATCTCATCAGAGGAGGTTTGGCCCTGAATGCATAGACTTTTTTTTTTAATAGTAGATTTACGTCCCCGGACACATTAAGCGTATAGGGGACGGGTGAACCACCACTCTTCATAGACTACATGTGTGTGTATCAGTTTATAGTCCCCTCTCTTCCCGATAAGGATTTTCAGAGAGGAGACGGTTATAGACTACATACACTAAGTGCAGTCCATATGTACTGCATGGGTAGTCACAAAGACACCCGTTAAGAAGTTCACATTAGGAAGAAACCAGTCTCACTATGAAAATACCCCAGTTACCAGGGCCGACCGAGAGAATTACTTTGAAAACGGTTTTCAATTAATTGTAAAATTTAATATAAATTCTCTCCAAATGGCTAGCACAATACAGCAACCATTAAGGAACAAAGAATAAAAACAAGCCAAGGGAAGCAAGTTAATTTAAACAAGAAAAATAATTATCCTGTTTTCAAAGTAATTCTCTCGGTCGGCCCTGGTAACTGGGGTATTTTCATAGTGAGACTGGCTTCTTCCTAATGTGAACTTCTTAACGGGTGTCTTTGTGACTACCCATGCAGTACATATGGACTGCACTTAGTGTAGTTTATGCATTCAGGGCCAGACCTCCTCTGATGAGATCTTTGGTAAAGATCAAAACGCGTCAGGAGAACCAGGCTTCTTGAATGCAATTCTACTGCTTATTTAGCTCTTTTAGCTCATTAAGAAGCACATGGAATTGAAAGTCAATTTGTCTTACTTTTGTCCACTTTTGAGAGCAGGATAATTATTTTTCTTGTTTATATATATATATATATATATATATATATATATATATATATATATATATATATATATATATATATATATATATATATATATATATATATATATATATATATATATATATATATATATATATATATATATATATACATATATATATATATATATATATATATATATATATATATATATATATATATATATATATATATTGTTTATAATTCAATATGTTGTCTAATATCACAAATGTGAATAGACGTTAAATTAAATAAATAAATGAATAAATAAATAAATGTGTATGTATTTTATTTTGTAATGTTCTTTGTATTCGATTTTGTTTTTGTAAACGTTTAAGCCTTTATTGTAAAGTGACCAGCTGGTGGAGTGCCTTCAGTGTTACCACTGGGGTTGTTTCAGCAGATCTTTTTTGCGGTTCAGGGGCGAGTCCTCATTCAGGGAATTTGTGGTCTTGATTTTATGGTCCTGATTCGGCTCTTTGCAGTCCGCTGAACCCTGTAAGCAATGCTAACTGAAGCTTCAAAGTACATTTTTGATGAATGAGTTTATCAGATTTAACTTTTAATCTTTGCAATTTGTGTAGACACTGATATTAGTACAGTGATCGTCGCTTATTTAGACCGTGGTTATTTTAACTACCAGTTTAATGCTGCCAAATATTTTGTGTCTCGAATTTTCAACATCATGTGTTGCATCATTCATCAAACCTTACAATGCAACCATACGCTTATTATGACCATTTTTGGCATTTATTGCTGGTGCCCTTGTCATGTTAAGCGGCAACAACTGCATTTATCAATTTAATCTAGGCAAATGACGTTAGTGCTAGGACTAGTTGGCCCAGTGTCAGAATACTGTGTGTTACGTTGAAACGCGAATGATAGTATGGCTGAAGCGTGTACAATAGATGCGACGCTGCACCACGCTGGTGTTGATGTACATGCTCCTGTGCTGAAGTAGACGCGACGTCCGCTCGACGCTCGCTGTAACACTGGCGATGTAGCTCCGAGACTGTCCCTCGACGTAATCTTACGGTAGCCACGTAGTCCCGATCTGTTGTTCGCTCACGAAGCAACTCTTCAGCGACTACACGCCCTTGCAGTCAACCCGAACCTATCGGATGTAGTCCCAGTATGTTGGCCCCTCTCGACGCAACTCGTTGGCGGCTACCCTCGATGACTGCCTATCGTAACGTTGACTCGCTTGTTGTAGCAGTTGAACCCTTGGCTATGGCGTGAATCCCGGCTTAAGTCAGACGAGACGCCAAAGCAGTTTGTGGAGCGCCTGTCGTCATATCTACACAAGTGGGTGGAGTTATCAGGCGAAACGAAGTCTTACGACAGTCTCCATGACCTGATCGTGAAGGAACAATTTCTCAATGCCTGTCACAAGGACTTAGCGACCCACTTAGAAGAACAAAAGCTGCAGACGCTTAAAGATGTGACTGAGGCTGCTGAAAGATATCTCATCGCTCATGGGAAAACCCTGGGGCCACCCAGCGCGACGAAACATTTTCAGAAGACTGGAAACCATGTGAACCAGATCCAGGGAAGCCAGACGAGCCAGAGACAGACAGACTCCACGCCTCCTCCCAGGGAAGGGCATTCAAGGGGCTGTTTCACCTGCAACGCTACAGACCACAGAGCGGCTAACTGTCCTCAAAACAAAAGTAGCGGACAGCGGAGCAGTACGGACAACGCAGCGGCGGGCAACCGGCAGAGACGGTTTTCCAATCAACGGCAAACCAGTAGATCTGACCATCAGGTGTGCGGCGGGAGCGTCATTCTTCCGAGTGAGACCGAACGCACAGCTACCCCTGCGGACGTGCAAGAGTGCATGACCGATGGCCAACTTCTTCTTGCCAACGGAAAATCCATCCCCGTCGTCGCCAGCGCAGCTGTGACCGTCCAGAACATGCCTGTTTCAAAGGGACGCGTCGGAAATCATGAAGTGACTGTCTTAAGAGACTCTGGCTGTAGTGGGGTCATCGTCAGAGAAGACCTAATCGCTAAAGAACAATTCACTGGCGATTCTAAATGGACACTCATGGCCGACAGCAAATGTGTGAGAGCGCCAGTTGCGAAGATTCATGTCAACACCCCTTTCTACATAGGCGAAGTAGAAGCGGTTTGCCTGAAGAAGCCGCTATACGATTTGATGATCGGGAACATCGACGGCGCGAGACGACCCGACGACCCCGATCCAGAGTGGAGTCCTGCCTCAACCCAACGTGTCGAAGTTGTAGAGGAGGATCCATTGCCGTTTCCCGATGGAGACCTTACAGAGCTGCTACGGGATAATGTGGCTACTCCGGCTCAGCCCTGCCGACCAGAGATCGTCGGTGCCGTTACAACCAGGGCCCAGGCCAAGAGAGACAAGACGTCTACGCCACTGAAGGTCGCCGACAACTCTAAAGCTGCCATCGTGGACAGAGATAAGCTGATCCAGCTCCAGGAAGCTGATAGTACTTTAAACAAGTACAGGAACCGCCAAGACCACGTGACTAAAGGCAGTGGTACGGTCTATTTTGAGGTGAAGGCCAAGATCCTGTATCGAATCTTCCAGCACCCGAGGGTCAACGGAGGTAAACCACTACGTCAAGTACTGGTACCATTACCCTTAAGGCGCCAAGTGATGGAAGTAGCGCATGACTCAATCATGGGAGGTCACCTAGGCATCAAGAAGACGTCGGACAGAATCCAGGCGGTGTTCTACTGGCCAGGACTTCATGCGGACGTCAGCCGTTTCTGCCGATCATGTGACATTTGCCAGAAGACCATACCTCGAGGAAGGGTCCCGAAAGTGCCTATGCAGAGGATGCCTCTGATCGACCGACCTTTCAAGAGGGTGGCCTTAGACTTAATCGGCGAAATAAGACCTCCGAGTGAAGAGGGTCATCGATGGGTACTGACTTTAGTGGACTATGCGACTCGGTACCCAGAAGCAGTGCCTCTGAAGAAGATTGACACTGAGACTGTTGCAGAGGCGCTGGTGGACATGTTTAGCAGACTTGGAGTGCCTGAAGAGATTCTGACAGACCTCGGGACGCAGTTCGTCTCTGACTGCATGAAGGAGGTCAATAGACTGCTGAGCATCCGGCATTTGACTACGACACCCTACCATCCAATGTGCAACGGGCTTGTCGAAAAGTTCAATGCTACGCTGAAGTCCACCCTGAAGAAACTGTGCAGCGAGCAGCCCAGACAATGGCATCGCTACATCAACGCCTTACTTTTCGCCTACAGAGAAGTACCGCAGGAGTCCACCGGCTTTTCTTCGTTTGAGCTGCTGTACGGAAGAACCATCCGAGGGCCGATGCACATCCTAAAAGAACTGTGGACGAAAGAAGTAGAGACCCCAGAGGTGAAGAACAGCTACCAGTACGTGTTTGAGCTACGGGAGAAGCTGGAGCAGACTCTCGAGATAGCCAGAGAAAACCTGGAGAAGTCCCAAGACTGTGGAAAGCACTACTACGATCGTAGGGCTGTGAACAGGAAGTTTAAACCTGGCAACAAAGTGCTGGTGCTGCTACCTACCGATCACAATAAGTTGCTGATGCAGTGGAAAGGCCCGTACGAAGTGGAGACCGTGGTGGGAATCAACGACTACAAGGTGAAGGTCGGCCAGCATTCCAAGATATACCACGCCAACCTCCTTAAGCTGTACGTGGAAAGGCCATCAGAGACTGTGCACGCAGCCACAGCAGCTGAGATCGACAACAGCTTTGACAGCGAGAAACTGTTAGAACTGGGAGACTTCCACAGCAAAGAAGGCATCGATGATGTTAAGCTAGGACCAAGCTTGACGGAAGGTCAAAAGATGGAGCTCAAGGACCTTATGGGCGAGTTTCCCCATAACTTCAATGATGTCCCAGGCTCTACGACTTTGGTCGAACATGAAGTCCACACCCAGACCTGGAAGGAGCATCTGCAGACCTTGAGGGAGCTGTTCCACCGTCCCGCAGAAGCCAACCTGATCGTGAGACCCAGCAAATGCATCCTGGGAGCTGACAACGTCGACTGCGTCGGACATCCGATGGGAGAAGGAGACAACGGAGGACGCACTGATTCGGGGAAAGCCCACGTGATCATCGTCTTTGACCCTGGGCCGATGACGACCGCAACTGACGAGGGCGTCGATTCCTTGCGAACGAAAGAACATTGATTGTGTGGACGAACTAAGAATATTGGTAATGACAGACTTGAAAATGAAAAACGTTGATTGGGTAAATGAACTGTGAACATTGACAGTATCCAGAAAGACTTGCAGATGAGAAACTTTGACTCTGTGTGAATGAACTGTGAACATTGACAATATCCAGACAGATTTGAAGATGAAAACCATTGACTCTGTGTGAATGAACTGAGAACGTTGATAGTGTTCAGACAGGCTGAAATAAGTCTTAATTCTGTACATTGTTTGTGAATTACGTTTCAACGTTGTTGAAAGAAATTAGGTAAATTTCTTCTTGAGTGGGGGGTTATGTTACGTTGAAACGCGAATGATAGTATGGCTGAAGCGTGTACAATAGATCTAATCGTTTCGATTTGCAAAGTATTCAATAATGGAGTTTATTTACCTTTGATTTGAGTTTGCATTGTTGTTAGGAGAGGCTTTGTATAACGTTGATAATTTGCTTTGGTCGATATTACTGTAGAAGTTTCTGGATCTGAGTGTTTACTTCCTATAGAAATTTCCCGATGGATATCGAAGGTCGTGAATGTTCCCGGAAGTAGAGAAAATGTGTATTGACGTAAGTCAGTGATGACGATCTTTAGTTCGATTGGTGGCAGTACGTCATTTCTACATTGTTCGAAATTCTTCCGGAAAAGAGAGAGGTTATTTAATCGTGTGCCGAATTGCTGTTGAGAGAGTAAAGTTGTTGATAGTGACTTGGAGAGTTGCTGTGAAAGTTGTTGAGTTGAGTTGAGAATTGTATGCAGTTGTTGATGTGTGCTGAATAAAAGTGGAAACTTTATACGTCGACTTTGTGACTTGTATGCTGTTTGGACGGGCTGTGTGAATAAACGAATCTGAGTTACACAACTATCAGGAATTCAAGCATCGGGGCTGAATCAGATACTGATAGAAAACACCATCATCAAACTGAGTGTAACACTGTGACCGAGTTAGAAATGAAGCCTGTGCTGCGACTTCTGTCTTGTGTGTGGCGCACTTTAAATGTCTTAAGCAGCACCGCTTTGAGATAACCCCTCGTTATGGACTGGGCGTTAAGCAAACAAAGTTTTCCTTGTGTGAAATGAATGTGGACATGCATGGGAATGGGAGGGTTTTGGTTTCTTCTCCATCCTCTTTGTGAGTGTGTAACTCGCCAACCTTCTGTTTGGGCGTGATCATTGTTATGCCCGCCCTGTATTGAGAGTGGTCTCCCATTTTGGCCTAATGCCTATTGCACCTTGACATTATTGATTGAAATCAGTTTTTATAATGATGCCAAATGGTCACTAGGGCTTCCTATGATATTATTATTTAGCAATGTAGGCATTTTGTATGTATGTATTTTGTTGATATTTTAAAATGATGTTTGTATTCTATTTTGTTTTTGTAAACGGGGGTTCGATAAATTAAGAGTATAGCCTCCCCTGCGTGGAATGCCTTTATTATACAGCGGCCAGCTGGTGGAGTGCCTTCAGTGTTACCACTGTGGCTGTTTCAGCAGATCTTTTAGGTGGATCAGGGGTCACCGGTGAGTCCTCTTTCAGCCAAGTTGTGGTCTTGATTTTGTGATCCTGATTCGGCTATTTGCAGTCCAATGGACCCTGTAAGCAATGAATAACTAACTAACTTCTCACTTTCCACAGTTCAAATTGTGTCAGTCCATATTCTTGTAGAAGCAGGACTTCGTCAGTATGAAAAGTTAACACTACTCTGGAAGTAAAGTCAAAAGTTAATTTTCAATCTGCATCAGTGTGGCTATACATGACAAAAGCAATTTTCACGCTGTAACTATCGCTCACATAGCATTTGCCACTTGGCAGCCCAAAAATAGCTCATTGACATCACTTCCGATTCATGTTGTTTGCATTTGAAAATGAAGTCCTGGTGCAACCGGAGTATCTGGCTTAAATATAAGTTTAAACTGTTGGATACGAGAAGTGATGTAAAGTTACACCATCAGATTAATTCCTGGATTATTTTTTTAATTGTGGTCCAATTCCCTTCCCCCCCCCTCCTCCCTCCACCCAAAAAAAGGTCAATGTTCTTTTTTTCTGAATTGCATGTTGTCACTTTTAACGGTATACATTCATAGACAAATATCAACACTGATTTTCCAGACATTGGCACATGATTTCTATCATATTCCTTTAGTTTATTATTTCAAGGGCGTGCTGCTTTTAAAACGAAATGAAGTAATGTTTCTGGTTGTTTTGTCTTGAATTAAATCATTACGATGATACGTGTGTCTTATCCTTGCGTATTGTGTTGTCTGAATGTCACCCTGTAAGCGTACATGTTGGAATAAACTAAAACGTCGAGCGCCTTAGATACTAGCGGGTAGTGCAACAATCCCGACACTTTCTCTATCGCGCCAGTGTCGGGATATTCCGTCCAACAGATATGGTTACTTGATGAGTGTTTACTTCAAAAACCCAAGTTATGCTCGTCTATGTTCAAATTGGTCAAGAAGCTCCTGCTTTCTCCTTAGAAATTTGTCAAGAAGAAAATAAGTTTATGTCCCACAGCCCATGGTAAAAACAACAACAAAAACCCAAGGTAAACTCTGTTACGTCAGGCAGCTGTGGTTAAACGCTGTGCGAAATGGCCCGCTATCCACTGAGCGAGCTGGATCGATAGCACTATTCTGACCAAACTGCCACAACTGCGAGGACCTAACAAAGTGAGAGAAAAAAAAATCAAGAGTGAACGATTAAGATGGTCTTCCGAGACTTGGTACGCCGTGATCGCTGTTAACAACGCACTAATAGAACGAAACTTTGTTCACATTGGTAGGGTAGACAAGTTCTGCCGTGAACTGACAAAACCGAGCAAGTCCGCAAAACCTACTTTCGAGAAAATCGACGTTTTGTGTTGCGCTATATTACGCGATCGTTTCTGGAAGTTTAAGGGCATATTATAATGCAATTCCTCGATTTAAGAGTGCATACCTTGAATGTTAAAGAAATGTTTGATAGATTTGATATTTTAAGACTATTTGTGGACTTGCTTTGTTTTGTCAGATTATTCTTGAGATAGATCTTTGTTGAAAACATGACAAAACCAAGCAAGTCACCCGCTTGGTTTTGTCAGTTTATTATTGAATTAAATCCTTGTTAAAAAAATTCACAAAACCAAGTAAGTCAAATCCGCTTGGTTTTGTCAGTTTATTATTAAGTAAATCCTTGTTTTCAAAATTCACCAAACCAAGTAAGTCCCATAGGCCGTTTCGTTTCTTTGTTAAAAAGTCTGACGAGATAAGTCACATAAGTTGGGTTTTGTAAGATGTGGGTGCGGCAGTTACAGTGAGTGTATATTATGTGTGCCTGTTTATTGTTTTTAGCCATTCTTCACTTAATATTCCTGGGTTGGTATGCAGGAGTCATGGGTTTTTTTGCTCTCCCTTCAAAATAATATTAGATGCAGCCAATTTAATTTTAAAAATACAAAACTATTTTCCTTTCAGTTTCCTATTGTAGCGATCTTCCTGCCTTTACACCACGTGTATGTCTTGTATTTTGTTGCCCTTGTTGTGTGTCTGTAATATATTTGTTGTTGTTGCTGTTTGTTTGTGGGTTCGGGCACTGAATAGAATAGGCCCAACGTTTCCCGGCGTGTCGTAAGAGGCGACTAACAGGGGTAATGTTAACACGGCATCACTGGGCGAAAGTCTTCTACACAGAAGTCACCGGCCAGGGCGAGGAACCTCACGTTGCTACAGGTTCAACGACCACGTGCTCGGGGCCAAGGCGAGCCACACTGTATTCGTGGATTTCGGCTGTGCCCAACAGCCTGGAGAGGATTGGGCACCGCCAGGTCCTTTTTTGCCCAAGACACACTACATGCATGATGACACTATCCACTAATTCCATACCGGATAGGTCGTCGCCCGGCTCAAGGACCGCGCCTTCCGTTGGCCACCAGGACGGAGGTGTTAAGTATGCTACTGATGGACAATTTAGCAAGATCCGCACGAGAAACAACATCGTCATAGGAACCTGGAATGTCAGGACCCTAACTGCGGAAGGAAAATTAGAAGAACTGGCCCACGAGTTGGACCGCTATCGATGGAACGTTCTAGGAATTAGCGAACTGCGCTGGAAAGGCCTAGGTGAAACAACGACAGACAAAGGCCACAAGCTCTATTTCAGCGGTAGAGATGACGGGCACGAACACGGCGTTGGATTCTTGGTCCACAAGAACATTCTAGCCACTGTCATGGGTTGCCGCCCAGTAGACTCATTACCATCCGCCTGAGAGCAGCCCCTTTCAACATCACCATCATCCAGACCTATGCCCCAACATCAGACTATGACGACAGCGAAGTGGAGGATTTTTATGAAAATCTACAGGCGGTCCTTGACCAAGTGCCGAAGAAGGACATAGTCATAGTGCAAGGCGACTGGAATGCCAAGGTTGGCCAAGATGCGCACCACAACTGGGGAGACACATGTGGACCCCACTGCAACAACGAGACAAATGACAGGAGTTTGAGATTCTTGGAGTTTGCCAGATACAACAATCTGGTACTGGCAAACACGCTTGGTCTCCACAAAAACTCCAGACGATGGACATGGCACAGTCCCAGAGGGGGGGGGGGGGGGGGGGGGGCATCACAACCAAATAGACTACATCATGGTCAAGAAACGCTTCAGATCAAGCATCAACATTGGCAGGACACGCACTTTTCCAGGAGCAGACATCGGAAGTGACCACGATCTCTTGATGATGTCTTTCCGGCTCCACTTGAAGAGAGTAAATACTGCACTAGAATGAAGTTCGACCTGGACAAACTGCAAAACCCGGAGGTGGCAGAACTATTTCAGGCCACAATTGAAGGGAAATTTGCACCACTGCTCATTTTGGGGGCTGGTGAAGTAGATGTCAACACCATCACCACCACCTTCAACTCAGCTGTGACAGATGCCGCCACTGAGATCCTTGGCAAGCACCGACCAAAGAAGAAGCCGTGGATCACACCTGAACTTTTGGATCTGTGTGATAAACGAAGAGAGATTAAAAAAAAGAAAGAAAAAGAACACCTCACAGGGAGCTGATGTCTACCGAAAAATCAACAATGACATCCGAAAAGGCATGCGCACAGCAAAGGGATAACTGGATAGAAGATCAATGCCAGGAAATAGAGAACAGTCTGAACAAGAACAACAGCAAGAAGGCCTACCAGACTGTAAAGCGGCTGACAAGTTTCAAACAACCCAAAGTCTCCACGATCCAAAGCAAGTCTGGCATATGCCTTACAGAAGAACAAGAAGTCTTGGACAGATGGACAGAGTACTGCTCTGACCTTTACAACCATACACCAAATGGAGACCCATCAGTTCTAGCATGTCCCGAGAACAGAGAAGAAGAAATCCTCCCAATTCTCCGGGAAGAAGTTGAGGCAGCAGTGCAATCGCTAAAGAAAGGGAAGTCAGCGGGAGTGGACAACATACCCGCGGAACTGCTACAAGCAGGAGGAGAAGCGATGATTGATGCCCTCACCATTATCTGTAACAAGATCTGGCAGAGTGGAGAGTGGCATATACCATGGGCCCTGTCGCTTGTCATCACTTTTCCCAAAAAAGGTAACCTTCAGGAGAGTGAAAATTACCGCACCGTCAGCCTCATCATCCATCCCAGCAAGGTTTTCCTGAAAATATTACTCAACAGGTTGAAACCCCAAGCTGAACAAATCATAGCTGAAGAACAAGCAGGATTCAGGGCAGGGCGAAGTACCACTGAACAGATTTTCAACCTCAGAATAATCTGTGAGAAATACCTACAGCACCAACAACATCTATATCATGTGTTCATAGACTTCAAGAAAACGTTTGACCGAGTCTGGCATGCAGCTCTATGGGCAACAATGAAAGCGTACAACATCAGACCTAAAAGTATTGAAGTCATCAAAAACCTGTATGACAAGGCTACCAGTGCAGTCCTCCACAACAGCGCCATTGGGAACTGGTTCAGAACAACAATCGGTGTGCGTCAAGGATGCCTACTCTCTCCAACACCCTTCAACATCTTCCTAGAGCGCATCATGTCAGATGCTCTTGCAGATCACGAAGGCACAGTCAGCATAGGGGGTAGAGCAATCTCCAATCTTCGTTTTGCGGATGACATTGATGGATTGGCTGGAGAGGAACAAGAACTTGAACAGCTGGTACAGAGGCTTGACACCACCTCCAAAGCTTGTGGAATTGAAATAAGTGCAGAGAAGACCGAAATGATGACCAACAACACCAATGGCATCAACACGGACATCAAAGTCCAAGGCCAATCCCTCAACACAGTGCATAGCTTCAAATATTTAGGAGCCATTGTATCAGACAATGGGTCCCGACAGGAAGTCCTCTCCAGGATCACACAAACAACTGCTGCCCTGACAAGGTTGAAGCCATTTGGAAAGACAGGACCATCATTCTACATTCCAAAGTAAGACTGCTGCGCTCCCTTGTCATCTCCATCTTCCTATATGCTTGCGAAGCATGGACCCTCACAGCAGATCTCCAACGAAGAATACAAAGCATGGAGATGAGGTGCTACAGAAGACTTCTGGGCATTTCCTATACCCAACACATCACCAACGACGAAGTCCGACAGACCATCACACAAGCCATTTGACAACACGATGACCTGCTCACAGTGGTGAAGAAACGGAAACTCCGATGGTATGGCCACGTCACCAGATCATCAGGCCTTGCAAAGACTATTCTGGAAGGCACAGTGCAAGGAGGTAGAAGAAGAGGGAGACCGAAAAAGAGGAGGGAGGACAACATTCGAGAATGGACTGGTTTGACACTGAGCGAAGCCATCAGGGCTGCTGACGACAGAGAGAGATGGCTTGTGTTTGCTGGTTAAACGATCATCTGTGGTGCCCCTACGACCTCAGGGTTACGGGACAGGATAGGATAGGATAGGATAGGATAGGATAGTTTGTTTGTTTATTTCCACACCTCGTGGAAGTTGCCCCGTAGGCGGAAGATCTACAGGATCCTTCATGGTGGGCAGGAAAGTACATGAAGAAAACTCTTTTTCAAAAAGCCGAACACGTCCTTTGCTGACCGAAATTTCGTCATCATTTTCACAGGAAAATAATATTGCACAGCAGCAATAACATGGATTCTCACTGGTCCACTTTATCTTAAGGCGCTTTCTCATTGGTCGGGAGGACTTACTTTTCTTTGTCAGGTTATTGTAGAAAATGACGTCATCATGCCAACTCGAGCATCAGCCAGAGGATCGCCGAAACAAAATCGCAGGGGACTTGCTTGGTTTTATCAGTTTATTCCCCCACTTAAAATTTTTTTAACAAGGACTTACTCTATGATATCTCCAAATCTAAACATAGTTCGGATTTGATTTTTACAGGTAAGATGCGTCATTCTCTTGCAAGTTTGATGGCACAAAAAACTCATTTTCGACCTTAGGTGGACTTACTCGGTTTTGTCAAATCACGGCAGAGTTTACTCTGCAAGGTTTTATTCCATTTGGATATTGTTAGCTCAACAAAGCATTTATAAAGTTGGGAGGCATGCAAATATACTAAAATCTTTGGAGTCATGATCATAAAAATTTTGTTTAGTTTTAAGTTGCTAATATATGATTTCACGTATTAATACTGACGTTTTCTCTGTTCAACTAGGAATAATTGGCCTTTAGTGCTCCTTTCATTGTGCACCCAATTGTACACTTCTGAGCACAAAGTGTGGCGACCTTTGACAACACGCACTCCATTTAGTTGAGACAACAACGCACACAGATAAAGCCTTCTGGACCTCATGTTATGTAGAACATGGAGGGATAATATTGTTTACTTTGGCTCATACACCAATGACAAATGGAAAACCCCATAACAAGTAATATTTATTGTAATGTATACATGTCTTTTTCGGGGCATATATTTTTCTGGGGCATATTTCAGATAAGTGTATATATTATATATGCCCCATAATTTAAATATCCCACAAAAGGTAATATTTCGGATATATATATATATATATATATATATATATATATATATATATATATAATATCATATATTCTATGTATCTATAATTAAAATATAATCTAAGATATATAATAAAATTATATTAGGCGGTTGCACAGGCGGCTGCACAGGCGGAAGAATAAGAAGATGGCGGACTTATTTATAAAGAAAAAGGTGTGTAGTATATGTGGTGGTAGTAGAAGTAGTAACAGCAGCAGTAGTAGTAGTAGTAGTAGTAGTAGTAGTGTATATATATAGATATGAATATATAGATATATCTACCTGTAGGCTTATAGATGTGTACATTGTGAAATCAAAACAACTCTAAATTCTGTATCTATTGACACTTAAAACGGGAAATACGATTACTAGATCTACAGGCACTTTTACATTTTGCTAATTCAAGCCTAAACATTGTCGGTCCTTCTTCACCCATCCTGAACGCAAAGAGATAAAATCCAATAAAAATGGAATTGAAGAGGGCTTGTGGGTGATATAAGATTACGTCATCAGAGAGTAAAAGTTCTATTCAGTTATAGCAAGCCTACATCACTGGTCAATAGGTTAACTACGTTAAGCTTTTCAAAATCAAAATTAATACAGTAAGTTTCAGACCTGGAACTCGCTACCTTGGTCCGTCCGTCACAGTCCTTCACTAGCGTCTTTTAAAATGAACTTGAAGACGCACCATTTTAGAGAGGCCTTTTCTTAGGCGCCATGAGTGAGTGTTGTTAGTTATTTTTTGTGTTGGGATGTGTATGTGGTTGCGTGTTATTGGTCAATGTACACATATTGTGTTTGTGTAAAGCGCTTTGTGATTTTGGAAAGCGCTGTATAAATTGCCTATTATTATTATTATTATTATTATTATTATTATTATTATTATTATTATTATTATTATTATTATTATTAGGCTATTATTATTATTATTATTATTATTATTATTATTATTATTATTATTATTATTATTATTATTAAGTCCTCGGGTTACACCGGTCTCGACATACGTTGTTTCGTGGTTACGACGTTCCTCCCCATAAAAATATAATAAATAATATTACGCGTCGTTCCGTCTTACGCGGTTTCGTATACGACGTAAACCAACGGGGGCTAGTTTAATTCATGTGGTAAGGAATTGTTTTCTCTTCTTTTTAATACTTTTTTTTAATGTCATTAACAGTGTTACAGTACAGTATATAGCACTATACGTACTGTACAGGTATTTTTCTTTATGTTTCGACTTACGATGAAATCGGGTTACGACGCGTCCAACGAACGGATCAACTCGTAATTCGAGGACCCCCTGTATAGAATTTATAGAAAGTGACGTCACTGAGCACATAAAAATGTGCAAGGGATAGAACCCTAATATCCTGAAGTTCTATCGCAATTTTGTTCAAAACATGAGAGCTCAGGCTATAAAACAATTAAAAGGGTGTACGCCATACCATAATGGCATTAGAGGTTGGGGGAGGGGGAGGGGGAGAGGGGAAGGGAAACGTAGAGGTGTGTCCATGTCGGATTTTTTTTCCTTAGGGGGAGATGGGGGTGGGGGGTGGTGATGGTGGTGCTACCACACCATAATTCGCCCCTGAGGTGAAAGTCAGTATCGGAATTTGAGCCGCTGAAATCAAATCGCAACTTGCTGCAAACTGTGCTCTGTCTAACGCCATGGACGACTTGCTAATTTGCATCGATTAAAAAGCAGTTTTACAATGTATCACAAAATTTGGGAAACTAGGTGTTTTTTTTATTGATTGATTGATTGTTGCTTTAGGTCCAGCGGACTCTTCCGAGCCAAATCAGGACCGGACAACCCCCGATCCGCATAAAAGATCTGCTGAAACAACCCCAGTGGGAAAATTGAATGCCCTCCACCGGCCAGTCACTTTACAATAAAGACATCCTACGCAGGGGACGGCTGAGGCTTTACCCCAACTAATCAAAACCCCGGTTACAAAAACAAAATAGAATACAAACACCATTATAAATTATCAACAAAACACATACATATAAAATGCCTATATTGCTAAATAATAACATCATAGGAAGCCCTAGTGACCACCCGGCAGAAAGCGTCCAACATTCCCAAGCTGATCCAACAGACCTCATACACAAACAAGGAGTCTTGTCCAGGAAGAGTTCAAGAAAAAAGGTAGGTCACTGATCTAGCGAAGAAGAAGGTAGTATAGCAGATTGATAGGACAGAGCAGGAATGAGAAAGAGCAAATGAGAAAGACAGCGACAGTGGGAATTTAAAGCACTAAATTTCCAGAAAGTGGGTGTACTATTTATACTGAAACCCCCGGCACTCCAACGGGGGTACTGTGGCCGCAGTGAATCGGTCATGCCTATTAAGGAAAGACAGGTTTTCAACTGGGGCTTTCACTTTTTCCTGTATAGGTTAGAACAATCTACAGTGGCAAGATTGCTCAAGGGGCTGGGAAACTAGTACTAGACCTGATGTAATATTTCAAAATGACATGAAGTCAACAACAACATCCAGTATAAAGATGCCCAGAACCTTGCATGTAATACACGTTAAACTGACCGGTCAATAATGTGCAGGGCCACTTCTGGTAACTTTCTTAAAATAGCGTAACATTAAGTTTGCTTCTTTCCAGTCTCCAGGGATAACATCTTCTTTAATAGATTCATTAAAACGCTTGCTCAGGGGAGTAGCCAGCTCCTTTTGTAATTCTTCAAGGACACAAGATGGAAAGTAAAGGCCATGTGACTTGGTGGGTTTAAATTTAAAATGAAAAAAACTGTTCTCCACAGTGGTCGGAATTACTTGAATTTCTGTTAAAACACACACAATTACTTTTTCAGCTTCGTCGAAGACATGTCCTAAAAATTCTCACGAGTAAAAACGCTTGAAAGAATTCATTATGAGTATTTGCTGTATCTACATCTCATAAAGCCAGTTTACCATTATCTTTCAATAACTTTAAGGGACTCGACTACTACCATGAATACTGAGTCATTCCTCGACATACTTGTTTGTTTGTTTGTTTTAATCACAAATGTGTAGATTCATTTGTAGATTGTACATAGATTTTATTGAAGTAAACTTAATCTTCGTTTGTTTTTATTTCTAAGTGATGGATATATTTATGAAAACATTAATTAAAAAGTACAAGACGCTCACGGATCTCCGTTCACATACAAACCATTCTTCACCCGTTGTTACAATCTCACACTCTCCAGTTTCAATAAACCATACTTATAATGCATCAGGACTGTGTCCTCTATTATTTTCACAAATCGGTCTAACCTAAAAACCAACAGTCCCTGTCACTCGTCCGTTCCACATTCTAATCAGTTTTAGCTGCCCTAATAAGAAGATTCCAACTACAGTACAGTGCAACCACTGTAAGATTGTGGGCGCCTACGGAAAGACAAGACAAGACAAGACAACCACACCATGTCACAAAGTACGTCACATCTGATTCACCGAAAATCATGACGTCAAAACAATACCTCAATGGCGTAACATCAATACAGTTCCTGGGATAACGATTGGAAGTTATGTAGACAGGTGCCGCTAAATTACACATTTAAAAAAAAAATAATAATGATGAAACCACCACCACCTCCACGAAACGCCGATAATGATCCACGCGATCTGCAGCAATACAGTCAGTGGTTGAACGTACTTCAAGATGCAGGTGGGGCAACAGGTCGTGAATCTGAAGTTGATCTCAGACCCCCTCAGCTTTCCAGACGAAGAGATTCTGCTGAGGATGCCGACGGTAAAAAAAATCTACTTTTACCAAAGTCGCTGCCTGTACCTGTCGCGCAAGATTCCGAAGTCGACCTCATAAAGCCACCGTCACGGAAAGAATCGTCTGTAGATCCTAAACGACCGAAGAAGAAATCCTTCATACCCATAGATGTATTTGACCCGGCACGCCAGGGACCTGACAAAAATCGATCATGCACAGACATATTTTGTGTTGTGCTGTTTGCGGCTTTTATGATTTGTTTCATCATCGTTGCTGTTATTGCTTTTACTTACGGCGATCCCAGACTCCTACTGTATCCCGTGGACACAGCTGGAAATATGTGCGGGTATGGTAAAAGCGAACATAAGGAATATTTGCTGTTTTTTGATTTTATAGTGTGCGGCAGGATAGGACCTGGTATATTTGTGAAGGGATGCCCCACACCACAAGTTTGTGTGTCGAAATGCCCAGACAAAAACTACATTTGGATAGAAGACTATAACCCTATGGCTGATGGCGAAGGAAATAAAGACAGTCTGATATGCAAAGACGGCGTGAACAAGAAGATGAAAACTTTAAGCCAGCTGGTAGAGGACAAAGACTGTGCACAATACTACTTCAAGAGTTACAGCCTTATGAAACGCTGTTTACCACTGTGGGCGTTGGCGGACGTGGGTAATGATGTTGTGAAAATCTCCGGCAAATTATTGCAGGACAGTTCTAACTCCAATGTCACAGGCAACGACGTCCACGTTGCAAACCAAGTGTTCCAAGCATTCCTGCAAGCTGAAAGTTTTGTCAGTATTGTAATCCACGATCTATCTGAAGCCTGGCTAAGCATTGTATTGCTTACTTTTTTGTGCATGTTTATCTGTTTAGTCTGGATCTACCTTATGCGTTTCAGTGCGGGGTTAATGGTGGGGCTATCTATTCTGATCTTCCTGGGTCTGTTCGCATTGGGCGCATATGTTTGCTATCAGCAGTACGATTTTTACAAACACAGCGATCAAAGCTTTGAAGTGGGTGAAACCTTTAACGTATCCCTTTCCAAGGCAAAGTTTTATCTCGTTCTGGGGATTATTATATCCGTCTTCTTAGCGATTATCGTCATCATCTTGTTTCTTCTTTGCAGGAAGATCCGCACTGCTGTGAGTCTAATCAAGGAATGTAGTCGAGCGATTACCAAGATGAAGTTCACTTTACTTTGGCCAGTGGTTCCCTTCGCTCTCCATCTCTTTGTGGTGGTTTTATGGGTGTGTATTGCCGTATATCTCTCCACTATCTCAAGGAATAACCAAATCCGAGATAGTGGTAGTATTAACAAATGGAGTAATGAAACAGTTAGACAACTCAGGGCAGAGGCTTCAGAATTATTTGAGGAAGCTCCCTGCGAATACAAACGGGAAAATGGTCTACCCAATAACACTTTGCTTGACGATTTTGATAATGAACTATGTGGCTTTGTTAAGCATGGAAGGATAGGTCGTCTGACAGTCTTTCTTCAGCTTTTTAATCTTTTTATGGGATTCTGGCTGATCAACTTTGTTGTAGGACTAGGGGAAATGACACTGGCAGGCGCTTTCGGTTCTTACTACTGGGCCTTTGACAAAGAAAAGGACATGCCGCCATTTCCTCTTCTCCAATCTCTCTTCAGATGCCTGCGTTATCATTTGGGAACTCTTGCGTTCGGTTCACTCCTATTAGCCTTGTTTAGTTTCGCAAGAATCCTCATTGAATACCTGCAGGGCAAACTGAAGGGGTCTACACAATACATTACTGTATTTATTCTGAAGTGTCTGAGTTGCTGTTTCTACTGCCTTGAAAAGTTCATGAAGTTTCTCAGCAAAAGAGCGTACATCATGACCGCCATTATGGGCAAGAACTTTTGGTACTCGTGCAAGAGTGCTTTCAATCTTATACTCCGCAACAGCGTAAACGTGCTAGTGGTGGATACGGTTTCTGACTTTGTTCTTTTTATTTCCAAGCTGGCTGTAATGGGGGCCATGGGAGCCTGTAGCTTCTATTTCTACACGGGTCGCTTTCAGTTTCTTGCTCAGTACAGACCTGACATTCAGTTTGAATCTATTCCCATCACCATGGTCCTACTGGCTTCCTACTTGATCTCTTCTGTCTTCTTTGACGTCTACGCCATGGCGGTGGATACCATCTTTCTTTGCTTCTTGCAAGACTTGGAGCTGCACGATGGGTCCAAAGAGAAGCCATACTTCATGACAAAGGGGCTAATGAAAATGTTGTCCCTCAAAAATACAGAGTCGCGGACGGCCAAAACAGAGCGCCAGTTAACACCGCAGCAATCTCAAGGACCGGAGGAGCCCGGCAAAAAGTGATAACTCACATTTACCATTGCAGAATCAAATGTGTCACCCACCTCTCTTACCATTATGTTTGGGACTGCATGAGTTATAACAGTCCACGGTTGGATTGGTGGTTGAGGGTGTGTGTGTGTGTGTGTGTGTTATAAATTATACCGACTAGGAATAGGTATTAGGTTTTCAGATTCTTACCTGATGTAGCTTACTAGAATTTGTTTGAGTACAATACACATTCGGCTGTTCCCCTTATCAGTGCGAAAGTATCAAAAATCTCACGTCTTCGAACTGTGCGTACGGAAAATATTACTCTTAAATACCTGCTAGCTGTTCCAATAATACTGTTCTGTATTAGTTTTCATGGACATAAACATCTTGAAAGCAACAGAAGTGCGCTTGTAGTTTTCATGATTAAGAACTAAAATGGATTTTTTTCAACGACTTTTATCTCAACGTTTATTTCGTTTTATGTCTTTTTCTGCGAATAAGTAAGAAACGTGACTAAATGTATACGTACCAGAAACATAATGTATCTGCATTTCAACTGGCAGTAACAAAGAAAATATATTTTAAAATAATTCACGTCTGCTGAGGTTTTCAGTGTGGCTTTTCATTTTCATGGCAAGCATGGGCCAAGAATCCATTATGTCAAAACTGTTTGTACCCTCTAGAAGGGCCCCTGCGTATTGACAACATGACCCTGATAGTGATACATACTCAGTCAACACAGTGCCCCTAGTCTTTAGGGTGAGTGCCAGATTAAACTAGAAGGTCAACTCTAATGACTCCTTTTATGGAACTTACAATATTCTACGTCAAAATTAGAGCCAAGCAAATACTTAAACGAGGGATCTTATAATAGAATGAAAGAATTTGAAATGGAACAGAAACAACCTTTATGCCAGTGTAACCTTCATTACATAAACGTTTGGCAGTTTGGGTACATTTTGTAATCATAATTAAGGTAAACTTTGTATATTTGAAACGAGCTTTTGGAATTCGGTCGCTTTCAAGCAAATAATTCTCTCTCTCTCTCTCTCTCTCTCTCTCTCTCTCTCTCTCTCTCTCTCTCTCTCTCTCTCTCTCTCTCTCTCTCTCCCTCCTCTATCTCTCTATGTCGCCCCACACAACCCCCACCTCTGCAATCCCCACCCCACCCAGCTGCATACATAAATAATCTTGGCTGCATCGATGTTCACTATCTGGGCAAAAAAAAACCAACATAACTACACGTGAATTTTTTACTCATATACAAAGCAATTTCAATCTGTGTGTTCACCCACCCCACTCAAACCCTCCCTCCACCCCCACTCAAACCCTCCCTCCACACCACCCCACATAATCTTTTAAAAATCCATAATTTTGCAAATCTGTGCGAGATGACTCCTAAATGGTCCAAAAATGACTTTTAAAAACTTTTTTTTACCTCCATCCGGGCGTCTGGTAGGCCTTCTTGCTGTTGTTCTTGTTCAGACTGTTCTCTATTTCCAGGCATTGCTCTTCAGAAGGCCTACCAGACTGTCAAGCGGCTGACAAGTGTTAAACAGCTAAAGGTCTCCGCGATCCAAAGCAAGTCTGGCATATGCCTTACAGAAGAACAAGAAGTCTTGGATAGATGGACAGAGTACTGCTCTGACATTTACAACCACACAATAAACGGAGACCCATCGGTTCTACCATGTCCGCAGAACAGAGAAGAGGAAGACATTCTTCCAATCCTCCGAGAAGAAGTTGAGGCAGCAGTGCAATCACTAAAGAAGGGGAAATCAGCGGGAGTTGACAACATACACGCGGCATTGCTGCAAGCAGGAGGAGAAGCGATGATTAACGCTCTCACCATTATCTGTAACAAGATCTGGCCGAGTGGGGAGTGACCTACACCACGGACCCAGTCGCTTGTCATCACTCTTCCCAAAAGGGGTAACCTTCAGGAGTGTGAAAATTACCGCACTATCAGCCTCATCAGCCATCTTAGCAAAGGCTGAGCACTTGTCCCACCGCCGTAGCTCAATTGATAGAGCGTTCGCCTGGCACACCGATGACCCAGGTTCGAATCCCGTGGTGGGCGATATAAAATGTGGCCATTTTCACTGTCCATTTTAGCAGTATGATTGCTTTGGTGGTTCAGTGTTGATTCAGGTCCCTACCCCTCTTTCCTTGGGATGGTTATCCCCGTCTGCCATATCGCCATTGGTGGGTGTAGACGTTAAACCTCAACGTTTCACAAAGATGATCACTGCGTCCGGATCAGAAATGAATATAGATATAAAGATGTGCAGTGAAATCTCTCGTTCATAGGTCAAGTAGTTTGTGCGGAACGGCTTGTTTTATAAATGCAAGATAAGCGCTGACGACATTCAAAATGCCATTTTTTGCAGCTCGGTATGCTCATTTTTGGAGTGGATCTAAATATTTTCAAATTTAGGTACGTGAATAAGTAGTTTGTTTCTGCGGAACAGTATGTCAGACTGCATACAAGGGATAACGTCAGAAATGCGCGAACCACATAATCAACATGCCGGTTTTTTTCAGCTCTGCATAATCTTTCTTCGATTCTAGATAGTTTTCTATCTAGGTATGTGAATAACTTATATAATTACCAAATAGTATAACGATGGAAAGAGTATTACATATAGATTTTTAACAAGTCTATTAGTTCCAAAGCAAGGTAAGTGCGTATTTACGAAGCAAGAAAAAAACCACCTGTCATTTCAATGTGAAGGGAAACACGTATCCTCTGAATGTATCAACAATAACATGCATGTATGCGTGAGGTTGATGCAGATCGTCGCGTTTGAGTCTGTTAATCCCGTTTTCGGTGTTCACTGACCTGGTACTCTAACAAAATCCGTTTCCCAACCTTCAATTCCATCTGACAATTAAGCATTGCGGAGATCCAACCTTGATTGTGTTAGTTACTTAGTTATTCATTGCTTACAGGGTCCAGCGGACTGCAAAGAGCCGAATCAGGACCACAAAATGACAAAATCAAGACCACAACTTCGCTGAAAGAGGACTCACCCCTGATCCCCATACAAGATCTGCCGAAACAACCCAAGTGGTAACACTGAAGGCACTCCACCAGCCGGTCACTTTACAATAAAGATATCCCACGGATGGGGACGCTGAGGCTATACTCTAATTTATCGAACCCCCGTTTACAAAAACAAAATAGAATACAAACATCATTATAAAATATCAACAAAACACATGCATATAAAATGCCTACATTGCCAAATTAACATCATAGGAAGCCCCAATGACCATTTGGCAGCTATTCCCAAGCTGATCCAACAGACCTCACACACAAATGAGGAGTTTTGTCCCGGAAGAGTTTTCAAAACAAAGAGTAAGTGACTGGTCTAGCGAAGAAGAAGATAGTATAGTAGATTGATAGAACAGAGTAGGAATGGAAAAGAACAAAGGAGAAAGACAGCGACAGTGGGATTTTAAAGCACTAAATTTCCAGAAAGTGGGGATACTATTTATACTGAAACCTCCGGCACCCCCACGGGGGGTTTAACGCGGTAAATTGGGCCTAAAAAAACGTAGAAAATGTCGATAATACCTACAAACAGTATAATGAAATGGAAACTTCATATGCGCGTGTATGTAAACTAAACTGGCCGGATGGAGAGAATTAATCACAGGGTATTATTGTACCGGTAGTCTACTCTCGAACCGTTATATCGTACCGATATAAGCTTACCGACTGCTATTATATTGTACTGATATTGACGGCTGCTCGTACAAACAGCCCTTTGAAAAACTTGATATTTCTTATTTAATCTTTAGAACTATTTTTATTTTGTATTTAATCGTCATTTTATGACGCTTTTCCAGTTCGAGAGCCGCTCACAGCGCTGGTGGTCGATACAGGATCTAACTCGAGCCGCCCGATCCGCTCACTTGCAGCCTTTGGGAGCATAGTCCTAACGCCCAGACGACTGAGCACAAACCTGGGCCACCGGGTTTAGGGGAAGATCTTAGTGTTTGCTGGGTGGGTATTTGTGCAGCTAGCTGGCGCTCAGGACATGAGCGTCAGGAAGTCCGTACTAAAGTGTCTATGGCTTTCCCGCGCTTGTGGGGAGCGCAGTGGGCTAAGTGGTGTATGATACGGCAGAACAATCGCCAATGGTCTTGTCCCCGCCCTACCCCCTGACTCCTTCCTCACTCCTGTGAGCGGCACTCGACGTAGGGTCAAACCCACAGCGTACGAGGGGTACGTGAACCAGAACATTATACAGAGACAGGCAACCAACAATAGCCGCTGTTTCAAGGCTCCTCCCTCCAAGACAGAGCAGTACAGAGGCTCGTTCTTCGTAAAGACAGTGATCGAGTGGAACAATCTCGACGATACCACCGTCACCATGCCCACGCCCAACGCCTTCTCAGCAGCGTTAGGGCGACAGAAATCAGTGTGAACAACCCTGTGTTTTTATCAAGTTTTTAACTGTTTAGATTATAACCTTTTAAACAGACAGTGTAACCATTGCCTACATCTGGGCAAACTGACTGTTAAAACCGCTAGGTACAGCAGCAAGAAGACCAGCTGAAGTGTAAATAGGACTGTTAAAAATTTTTCTTAGATGCGCACACCCTAAAACGTCACGTTGATAGTCGTCATCGGCTTCTGTGGCGCACCCGCCAATCAACATCCACAGGCGGGCTATCCAGATCCAGATCCAGATCCAGAACAATGGAAGCATTTAAATGTGTAAGCGATAACATTGCAGTCCGATTGACGGCCTGAGTGCCAAAACAAACAAATAAACAAACAAAAATAGACTATGACTGCGAGACACAGTTGGCCCTGTGTATTTTACTCAGCGGCGAAAACACTTTACACTTTCAATCTCGAGCAATAACATCGCAGCCCGTACGAACAGCAGTTAAAACTGGTTGACAAACTGCAGTGCCGGTGTGACATCGTCACAGTTCCTAGTATCTTAGCTGGGCTGGGAGCGAATGGGAGCATTCTGATTGGTCGACGCGTTACAAAATTCGACGCATGCGCACAGTGCTATCATAGTCTTCGTAAGGGTTAGGGTTAGGGTTAGAGTTAGAGTTTAGGGTTTGGGTTAGGGTTAGGGTTATGACTCCTAAGAACTTCGTGAAAAAGCTGGCCCGACATGACCTGGCGCATGCGCAAAGGCGCTCGGATAAACTAGGAGACCCGGAACTTGAAGGATGTGACACCGGAGGGAAAAAAAAAGGAGAGAGAGAGAGAGAGAGAGAGAGAGAGAGAGAGAGAGAGAGAGAGAGAGAGAGAGAGAGAGAGAGACTGCGCCCTTACTCCTTCGGGTGAGAGTATAAACCGAGGTCTGGTCTATCGCACGGACTTTAATCGTCACACTATGCAGTTGCACGGACACGGGCGTCAGACTATGCGTCCAAAATGGTTGCAAATGGGCTCATGGGGCGGCTTGAGTTAGATCCTGTATCGGTCAGCGCCTTGAGCAGCTCTTGAGCTGGAAAAGCGTTTTATAAGAACAATATTTTAGTAATACAGGAACAAGGGTTTCGGGTCCTGTCGTGAAGTTTACCCTGTGTACCAGCACCAGGAACCCCATCCGGTACACCGTACCGAGCGATCAGCGCACCGCGTTGTATACCGGTTTTCCGGCATTCCGCCCTAACATTCATTACAATCACTACACAGTATCGTGCTTGGTTCTTGGTATTAAACAGCTCCGTCATGACAGGTGAATATTGCATCGCATTGGTCTGTCACTGTGCGTTTTAAAACTAAGCGTTCCATATCCTCCACTCCCTTTGTAATCCCCCCACTAATATCCCCATCCCTCAAGAAATTGATTAATGCTATCTATCTATCTATCTATCTATCTATCTATCTATCTATCTATCTATCTATCTATCTATCTATCTATCTATCTATCTATCTTAGTCCTGATTTGGCTCGGAAGAGTCTGCTGGACCTAAAGCAATAATCTTGTATGGTATTATATCTATCTATATAATCTATCTATCTACTTACCTACCTACTGTATCTATCTATCTAATCTATCTACCTACCTACCTACATAGTGTACCTATCTATCTATCTACCTATGTACCTCTCTATCTATCTAATCTATTTAATCTATCTACCTTATTTATCTTATATATCTATCTTATATATCTATTTATCCTATCTATCTTATCACCCCGGTTGGGGTGCCGGTGGTTTCAGTATAAATAGTATCCCCACTTTCGGGAAATTTAGTGCATTAAATTCCCACTGTCGCTGTCTTTCTCATTTGCTCTTTCTCAGTCCTGCTCTGTTCTATCAATCTGCTATACTATCTTCTTCTTCGCTAGACCAGTCACCTACCTTTTTTCTTGAAAACTCTTCCGGGACAAGACTCCTTGTTTGTGTATGAGGTCTGTTGGATCAGCTTGGGAATATTGGACGCTTTCTGCCAGGTGGTCACTAGGGCTTCCTATGATGTTATTATTTAGCAATGTAGGCATTTTATGGTTTGTTGATAATTTATAATGATGTTTGTATTCTATTTTGTTTTTGTAAACGGGGGTTCGATAAATTAGAGTGCAGCCTCAGCGTCCCCTGCGTGGGATGTCTTTATTGTAAAGTGACTGGCTGGTGGAGGGCATTCAGTTTTCCCACTAGGGTTATTTCAGCAGATCTTTTATGCGGATTGGGGGTTGTCCGGTCCTGATTTGGCTCGGAAGAGTCCGCTGGACCTAAAGCAACAATTATGTAATGTAAAAGGTAAAGGTAAAGGTAGTCCCATAGCCTTGTGGCCGTAGGGGAGCGTGATGTTGGAGATCACACTTATCTTGGGCCAGCGTAATGAGGGTGATGCCCAACTCTCTCCCTCGCTGCTTTACCTTCCCCACCCTCAAGAGAGTAGGTACTCAATCACAGTTGAGTCAACTGGGGGCGTTGTTGTTTGTCGCTTCACACCTTAGCGGTCACCCATCCAAGTGCTAACCGCACCGGACGGTGCTTCACTTTCGACACAGTAGCGAGTGCTCCAACCACTGCACTATCCACTGTAATGTAATCTATCTAATCTATCTTTCTTATCTATCTTTCTTTTCTATCTATCTATCTATCTATCTATCTATCTATCTATCTATCTATCTATCTATCTATCTATCTATCTATCTATCTATCTATCTATCTATCTATCTATCTTATCTATTGATCGATCGATCGATCGATCGATCGATCTATCTATCTATCTATCTATCTATCTATCTATCTATCTATCTATCTATCTATCTATCTATCTTATCTTATCTTATCTTATCTTATCTTATCTTATCTTATCTTATCTTATCTTATCTTATCTTATCTTATCTTATCTTATCTTATCTTATCTATCACCCCTTGGGGTCATGAGCAATCTTGTCACTGTAGATTGTTCTAACCTATAAAGGGAACAGTGAAAGCCCCAGTTGAAAACCTGTCTTGCCTTTGTAGGCATGACTAATTCACTGCGGCAACAGTTCCCCCCGTTGGAGTGCCGGGGGTTTCAGTATAAATAGTATCCCCACTTTCTGGAAATTTAGTGCTTTAAATTCCCACTGTCGCTGTCTTCATCATTTGCTCTTTCCCATTCCTGATCTGTCCTATCACTCTGCTATACTTTCTTCTTCTTCGCTAGATCAATGACCTACCTTTTTTCTTGAAAACTCTTCCTGGACAAGACTCCTTGTTTGTGTATGAGGTCTGTTGGATCAGCTTGGGAGTGTTGGACGCTTTCTGCCGGGTGGTCACTAGGGCTTCCTATGATTGTATTATTTCGCACTATAGGCATTTTATATGTATGTGTTTTGTTGATGATTTATAATGATGGTTGTATTCTATTTTGTTTTTGTAACCGGGGTGTTCGCGTAGTTGAGGTCAACCCTCAGCCGTCCCCCGCGTGGGATGTCTTTATTGTAAAGTGACTGGCCGGTGGAGGGCATTCAATTTTCCCACTAGGGTTGTTTCAGCAGATCTTTTATGCGGATCGGGGGTTGTCCGGTCCTGATTTGGCTCGGAAGAGTCCGCTGGACCTAAAGCAACAATAAAACAAAAAAACAATAAAAACAATCTTATCTATCTATCTATCTATCTATCTTATCTTATCTTATCTTATCTTATCTTATCTTGTCTTGTCTTGTCTTGTCTTGTCTTGTCTTGTCTTGTCTTGTCTTGTCTTGTCTTGTCTTGTCTTGTCTTGTCTTGTCTTGTCTTGTCTTGTCTTATCGATCGATCGATCGATCTATCTATCTATCTATCTATCTATCTATCTATCTATCTATCTATCTATCTATCTATCTATCTATCTATCTATCTATCTATCTATCTATCTATCTATATCTATCGATCGATCGATCGATCGATCGATCGATCGATCGATCGATCTATCTATCTATCTATCTATCTATCTATCTATCTATCTATCTATCTATCTATCTATCTATCTATCTATCTATCTATCTATCTATCTATCTATCTATCTATCTATCTATCTAATCCCTCAGCCTGTCAGGCCGTTGGGGACAAATGAGGGATGCAGTCGCGGAGAGTTTTCGCCACTTTGCTGGTCTGTTGCTGTGGGCAAGAGGCGTGACATGTCCAGCGTCATCCACGTTTTGACATCATACAGAGTATCTCCTTACTTAATAAAGAGGCCTCATGATGATGATGATGATGATGATGATGATGATGATGATGATGTTGATGATGATGATGATGATGATGACAATAAATACATTGATTATTAAATTTAATTATCTATAAATAACGCGCTCGCACGCTCGCGTTCACACACACACGTACACACACTTGGGGAAACATAGGCTTTGAAAGTCAAAATGAGGACATGGAAGGTTTTAAAAAAAAAAGGAGGGGTTAGGTGTGGTGGGTTTAATCGAGAAGATAAACGTAGGAACTATAATAGATATAGGCCTAACTTGGTTGGGAGAACGGAGACCTGGAGGGATCCTACTTTGATCCCATTTTTCAAACCTAATCAATCCATAAAAAACAAACTTTTGTGTATATATTCTTCCGATGAAACTGAACGTGACATTCCAAATTAAATTTGTACTGGATTTTTAAAATAAGCTGGAACACCTACGGAACCTTAAATAAATAGACGATGTTTGTTTTAAAACAGTGTAAATTACATTATTTCATGAACACCTATGTAGACAGTACTGCCAAAGAAATTATCTGTCTGTCATTTTTGTGTATTTCCAGATTGAGTAGTCTGTTTGGAAATACTTTGAAATAGCCGGGAATCAGAAGGAGCCAAATGTTTGTCTATCGGTCTGTCTGTCGGCCCGTTGTTTACTATATCTCAAGAACCATCCAGAAAAGATTTTGACCATAGTTTAAAAGGTTAGCTTTAGTGGCCAGTCTCTCTTGCCATCGTAGACTAATTGTTGTACCTCAAAGATCCCGATCGCTGTAATCAATTGTTCATACCTGTCAAGTGCTACGGATTTTTGCGTAGCGCTACGCATTTTAAACATTTTCCCATTGCTACGGCGTATCACAAAGCTGCTACGCAATTTTTCAAAGTAGTCTGTTCCGGTCGAGTCCGGTTTAAAGACACTTAGTAAAAGCACCGCACTTCTGCAACACGTGTTCGTTCAGGTATAGGATCGGGATATTCAAAAGTAGGTCCTTTACCGCCGATAAAATGTTTTGTACAGATGTAGGTGTGCTTTTTAACATTTTGCACCGTGAATGCATTTGCTTCTGTAGTCGGCTGACCGCACGCTTTCCCCCAAACTTTTCACTTTTCCAAGTAGACAATTGGTTGTGGAAAGTAAATAAAGTCAACTTCTTGCATGTGATGTTTATGTTTTCGCCGTGAATAGCTTTTGCAAAAACCATAACAATTTGTGTTAACCATCGCTGCTGCAAACTTCGTACTTTGGTATAGGGTTCGGCAAAACACAGGAAAAATGCCCCATCCGGGCGACCGGAAGTCGTGACCTCGGAGGCCAAGGTGAAGGACATAATTTTATAGGGGGTCATTTGTAAATCAATTAAAGTAATAACCAATACCAGAATCCAGTCCATGGTATGAAATTCCGCGAAAAAATCTTTGGAGCAATAGAAGAAAAACAAACAAACTTGCAAACAACCTACAGAAAAAGTGAAGGCAAATAGCAACTATTTATGAAGAAACAACAAAAAAGGTTAGAATTTGTGCTCAATAAAAAAAAGGATTAGAAAAGATTAAATTCCATTCAAATGTATTTCCAGACACCCCACCCTTATCCCATATACAGACTCATTTGCAAATCTATAAATTACTTTAAAAAAAAAAAAACTATTGTAACAAAGTGTTGTGCATTAACAAGATTTTACAATAAATTTGTAAACACATTGGATGTGTGTGTTTATATTGGATGCAGAAGTTTCCAGTTTTGTTGTGAATCGCGTGATTCACATTAGTGCTACACCAAACCTCCATTTGCTATGGTTTTTCTGTTAAATTGCTACACCACAACCTGAAAACCCCTTGACAGGTATGATTGTTTGCTAAATACATTTTGCTGTAGACTGTATCTAAACAAATGTTTTTGATCTTATTCATGATGGCACTCTAATTCATGCTAATTATTCTGAGGCAGTGTGTTGGCTGGTCATTCTTTTTGTCAGTCGCTACGTCGGTACTTCTTGGTTCAAAACACTTTTTTTTTAGCATTTTCTCAACATTAATGACTTGGCCGATTTTAAATAATTGTACTATGCCAATACTCACTCTATTATTCCGCCTTGTAATTATCATTAAAATTTGCGTTTTCTCAAAGTTCAAAGTCGCTGAGGTCCATTATTTTGTCCAAACATGTTTAGCGCTGTATCCCAACATTGCCAAAACAGAGTTTGATAAATTTTAACTTGAATACTAGTAATGATCAGATAATGGTCAGGTCCTGATTTGGCTCGGAAGAGTCCGCTAGACCTATAGCAATAACCATGTAATGTAATGTATTCGTTCCATGTTTTTGTTTTTCGTTTTTCTTCTTTAACACAGGAGAGTCCTACGAAAACTATCACTTTGGAAAATGCTGGTTTTCAGCTAAGTGTGTGAACACTTTTGAATGGTTTGCCATTGCCATCTTGTAAATTGTTCCTTTGGGCATTCAAATATTGGCCTGTTAGATGCAGCCTATGTACACAATTTTATTGGTTTTTATGGGCCTGCACGTGCAGGATCGTGGTCACTGTGGGGGAATATAATTAGCGAAAAAGCGCGATATTGCAGGAAATATTGATCAGCTCGACAGTTATGAAGGCGATAATGCTTCAACGGTGATGGAGACAACACCACTGTCATGTACGGTACACATGTGTGCTATTCGTTTACACTGTTTGGACTATTTTATTTAAGCACCAACAATATCATTTGTAACTAGGCCTATAAATTTAATGCCCCGGATTTTGAGTTCAGAGTTTTTTTTTTTTTTTAATACCTATGCTGTGTGCTGCGAACGGTGGCTATGAGCGCTTTATTAGTTCACACAGGGCTGCAAGTACAATTCCAGAGTTTTGTGTTTAGAGCAATGTAAATGCCTTATTATTTAGGATGCATCGCGCGCATTATGACACTGCAAATTGTAAACACTGCAATCTGTAAACCAACTTTGTTAGCCTACTGCAAACTTCAGGCATTAACGGAGAGGAGAAAAAGTCACGTCCATTTACTGTTATCAGCTTGATCAAGCATCAAATGTGTAACTAAAATATACTGGGAATTTTAAATTTAAAAAAAGTTTAACAATAAATACTAGGACTATCGATTACAACTAAAGAAGCGTCTCTTAGTTTAACTCGGTGTATGACACACGCTTTTACAGAGACGTCTGAGGCAGACATCTTGATTCACTTTGTCGTGTTTTGGGTGTGCATTGGGTGACAGAAGGTAGGTAGCCAAGCGTGACTAGTGCTAACAATGGATTGGAAGAACTCATCGGAAGTGTAATTATTAAAAATTGAAGCTAGGGTACTTTGAACACTGACCATCTGATGTGAGAGCACAATATGGCAGCATTGTCGTTACGTGAAAGAAACCCAATTCTTATGCTAAAAAGTCTATGGTTACGTTCTGCCGTGTGGTTACATTACATTACATGATTATTGCTTTAGGTCCAGCGGACTCTTCCGAGCCAAATCAGGACCGGACAACCCCTGATCCGCATAAAAGATCTGCTGAATCAACCCTAGTGGTAAGACCGAAAGCTCTCCACCAGCCAGTCACTTTACAATAAAGACATCCCACGCAGGGGACGCTGAGGCTGTACTCTAATTTATCGAACCCCCGTTTACAAAAACAAAATAGAATACAAACATCATTATAAATTATGAACAAAACACATACATATAAAATGCCTACATTGCTAAATATTAACATCATAGGAAGCCCTAGTGACCACTTGGTAGAAAGCGTCCAATATTCCCAAGCTGATCCAACAGACCTCATACACAAATAAGGAGTCTTGTCCCGGAAGAGTTTTCAAGAAAAAAGGTAGGTGACTGGTCTAGCGAAGAAGAAGATAGTATAGCAGATTGATAGAACAGAGCAGGAATGAGAAAGAGCAAATGAGAAAGACAGCGACAGTGGGAATTTAAAGCACTAAATTTCCAGAAAGTGGGGATATTATTTATACTGAAACTCCCGGCACCCCAACGGGGGTTGCCGTATGATGATACACTCAGGTCTATATACCTGTATACGATGGAAGTGGTAGTACTGACTTAACGACAGGACCCCGGAAACACATGTTCTCCACAAATTCAAAGATAAAACGTCTGTAACGTCCCGAACACAAACGACAGGTTAAGGTCAGTTTTGTGCGGGAGTGTTCAGTGTTGTCAGTATCTCCATCAGAAAAAAAAACCAAGGTATGTTTTATAATTATTTGTATTGATTTACCCCAAAATGCAGATATCTTACTAGGAGCAGAAGAAGTGGCAATAGCAGGAGTATCGAATTATTGAAAAACTGGAATCATCGCTTCTGCAATTTTTTCCCCCCACAAAATCGCCGTTAACTTGCGAGTTCTCCATGTTTATTTACCCTGAAGGCAATCATAAATAATGATGGATACCACTTTTCCGGAGCAGTTGCCGTTGCAGTTTCTATATTAATACTGTTGCGAACATATAAAAAATAAAGTGAAATAAAGCAGTTGCCTCATAAATCGCAAAAAAAGCATAAAATCGCGAGTTTCCAGTTTTCTTTCTCATACACAAATAGGTTTTGTATATGCGAATCCCCTAAATTTTAGAGAACTGTACCCAAACAATGAATTATTTACATAAATAATGCATTATTTAGCAACATTTTCTAAATAAACTATTATTTAGCAAGTTCTGCTAAATAATTTATTGTATAGGTAAGTAAATCATTATTTAGAAACATTTCTAAATAATACATTATTTTACACAATCGGGTTAATGTTGCAATATATAGGTAAACAATTCCTTATTTGGCGACGATGGTTTAATTACCTATATTATGATTTATTTACCAAAACAATATTTATGTAAATAATACGTTATACAGCGAAAACATATATTATTTAGAGAAATCGTAGGTTGCATGTAAAAAACGATTATTCAGAAAATATGCTTCTAAATAAAGATTATTTACCTAAAAATGGTGAAATAAATATTTTACAAATGGAATTCCATTCAAAACACACTTTTATTCAGTTCTAACTTCTATAATATAATTATGTATGTCTACGAGAGTCTACTGCATGCCGATGACATAATTAGTTGTTTTGTTTAGGCGAATGTAGTAGACTGACCATTCATTGTTAAAATGTCATCGAAAGCTAATATAAACTTTTACAGAAAAATCAGCTTTTTTTGCTTTTTTATACTTTTTTTTTTTTTGGGGGGGGGGGGAGAGGAGGGGAGTGGGGAGGGGGCCCTGCTAGTGATGTCTTTATTTGCCTGGATGTCGCAGTCAAAACCCAGACGTTTCGTTACGTTTATTCTTTGTGATAGTGTTAAAATATCATTATTTTATTTATTTTCTTTCTTTGTTTTTTTGTTTTTTTTTGGTGGGGGAGGAGGCGGACCGACAGAATGGCAGGGATTAATCAATAGTTTTGAAGCATCGTTTGAAAATAGCCGTAATTTTATTATGTACAAAGTAATATGCGAATGACGTTATCAACATAGTGTTAGTGTTAAAAACAAGCATTCCGTTGTATGTTCTCTACGACAAACCCTGTCAAATAATTCTATACTATCTTATCATATTCTATCCTATTCCGTAACTCGAAGGTTGTTGGGGCACCACAGATAATCGTTTAACTAGCGTACTCCAATTTTCTCTGTCCTCAGCAACCTTCATGGCTTTGCTCAGTGTCAAGCCAGTTCATACTCGAATGTTATCATCCCACTTCTTTTTCTGTCGCCCTCTTCTTATGCCCCCTTGCACCGTGCCTTGCAGGATGGTCTTTGCAAAGCCTGATGCTCTGGCGACGTGGCCATACCATATGAGCTTCCGTTTCTTCACCACTGTGACATGTCATCGTGTTGTCCAATGGTTTGTGTGATGGTCTGTCGGAGGTCGTTGTTGGTGATGTGCTGGGTATAGGAAATGCCCAGAAGTCTTCTGTAGCACCTGATCTCTATGCTTTTTATTCTTCGTTGTAGATCTTTTGTGAGGGTCCATGTTTCGCAAACATATAGGAAGATGGAGATGACAAGAGAACGGAGCAGCCTTACCTTGGAATGTAGACTGATGGTCCCGCCTTTCCAAATGGGCTTGAACTTTGTCAGGGCAGCAGTTGTTTGTGCAATCGCGGTGTCCAAATCGGCCTATACTTTTGCCGTTAGAGAGACTTGACTTTCCGCGGGATATTTAATACACACGTTCGGTTGGTGCCTGTACAGCGGATCCTCGATAGCAAACCGGTAGATAGGAAATAGTCTTACGTAGATGTAGACCTACGTATCATAGTGTAATGCACCGGGTCTTCATTCTTTCACCCGATTTTTCTTCATCCTCCTTTGCTAGTAATCAATTCAATTCAATCCAATTAATTAAAAGTCTTTTTATTTCTTCACGTTTAAATAATTTTTCAAAATATTTTTATCATCTGTTTTCCTGCGACTGGTTGTATTGATTTGCCAACCTCTGTGTGTTTGTGTAAGAGTCTGAGTCAGTGTGTGCATACACTTGTATATGTGTGTTCCCTAAGTGCTTCATTAGGGCTTTGCATGCCTCTGTTCAGTGTTTTAAATGTGTGTTTTGTCATTGTTTCAAGTGTTTATATTCTTGTGCAGCGTGCCACATGTACTTTACTCGTAATTTGATATAATAAAATATTCTTATTTTTTCTTAATGAAGTAATATTAGACCCAACAACTCTCCATTCCCCCCCCCACCCCACACACACACAGTCAAAATCAAATAAAAGTAAAAAAATTAATAAACAAAATAAAATAAAATAATTTTAAAATAAATAATAATAATATTCTTTTTTTAATTTTAAGAAATAAATTAAGTTTAAGGCAATAGTTCATAAAACTAAATATTTTTAAACAATTGTACATGAATCTGGATGAGTTGGTGTACAAAGTGTGATCATAATTATTTTCTAATTGGCGTCCATCAATTTATGACTAAAGCTCTCAACATCATTAGTTGAATGCTTGGCGGAAGTACGTGGATTACCCGGGTTTGAGACAAGGACATTATTCTAAAGAAATGGAAAGCTGCAAGAAATTCTTCATTTTGTCTCCCTGAACAGCCTAAATAATTAAATGTTCACGTGTCCAGATGTCGTCACTGTGGCCATTCCTGCTGCAACTTGGGTGGCGCGAAGTCATCATCGTCACGGACAATTCAACAGGTATAAGCTTTCTGGGATTTTCTTTTCCTTTAAACTAAGAGCATAAATAGTTAAATGTGTCATTGTATTGGCATCCTCCTCTACTGTGGCAGTGAGGTGACTTTGTATTTTGTAACAAAGTCCAGAAGAGATGACACCATCATATCAGAGCATTTTCTTCTCTGGTTTTATTTAACCAGACGAAGAAATTGCTCTGATAGGATGGTGAATGGAATCGAATCCATTAGGCTAACACTTTCTCCAAACGTTAAGAAACATATACCTTCGTTTTATTTCCTTCCTCTTCTTGTTCTTCTTCTTTCCTGTATTTCCAGATAATACCTATACATATTTTGAAATAATCGGGAATCAGAGCAAGCCAAATGTCGGTCGGTGGTTTGTCCGTCCGGTATGCCGAGTGACAACATTTGCCACAAAACTGAACACGAATAAAAATGCTTCTTTTTCGGCTATGTATGCGAGTGTCTGGAAATATATTCTAATGGCTTACCATCTTGTAAATTTCCTTTCTTTTAATTCTTATATATAGCATAGCCCCCAATAAAGCTACTGTAAATTTCCTTTCTTTTAAATCTTATATATAACAAAGCCCCCAATAAAGCTACTTGAGTAATTTGCACCCTAGGCCTAATAATAAAAGCTGTTGCAGACCACGATGTGAAATGGGAGTGGCTGTTGTCTCCGACAGTTGCCGTCCAGCAAGTGCTGGTCAGCGACAGCGAGGCTGAATCGGGCAAGTGGGTGGAGGGTGTAGTGACCATGGGCACCGACAGCTGGAAACCACTGCACCTTCTCCTACTGTGTGCCCTTCCCTGCCTGCAGTCTGCACTCCATCAGGTCATTTTTCTGTGTGTAGTACTATGTGTGGGGTGGCGCAATGTTTCATATTAAGAAACGGCAGTTCAATTCAATAAATTCTTGATTACTCAGGGCCGGACCTGAGTTTTTCAGGGGTAGGGGCCCAAATATATTTTAGGGTAGTAGTGAAGGCGCGAAGCGCCGTGCAGACGGTGCGAAGCGCCTAGTTTGCTAGGGGGGGTCCGGAGGCATGCTCCCCCGGACAATTTTTTGAAAAGGGAGAAAAAATGGTGCAATCTGGTGCAATCTGAGCATGTAAATTGCAAAATTTTGGTGCTATAGTTTGCCACTGATGTGTTTTCGTTTGTTTCTGCAGAGAGACTCTCGTTTCTGTATCACTTGTTTTTATTTATGTGTGTGTGGGTGGGTGGGTTTGTGTGTGTGTGTGTGTGTGTGTGTGTGTGTGTGTGTGTGTGTGTGTGTGTGTGTGTGTGTGGTTTTCTTTTGTTTTTTTTAAATATTTTCCCCCACTTTTTTTTAATTTTTTTAATTTTTTTTTTTTCAAAAAAGGGTAGGGGCCCGGGCCCCTTGGGCCTCTAGGGCAGGTCCGGCCCTGATTACAACCAAAAGAGACTGTATAAAAGCTATTTGTGTCGCAATTGACTAGATAAAAGTATGCAAAATAAACAATTCTTACAAAAGGAACACTTCATTAAAAAAATAATAATTTTAGAGATTCATTCATTTTTTTCTAAACTCCACCCTACACCCTTAGTCCTTATACATCTTTTTCACACAGGTAAGCCATAATTAACACGTTTTTTTTTTAAAGCTTCTTTATTAATGTAGCCGAGCGGAGTATTTGACTCCCGTCTCCCGGCCACGAACTTGAGAACACGGCTCAACCAGAGCTATTATTTTCATTTTTATCCCTCAAAAGAGGGACATAAAATATTTTCCCTGCAAGGCGATGAAGCGTGGTTGGTAGTTGTTGTTATGTAGATTAACGTCCCCGGACACATGGAGCGTATAAGGGAAGACAAGGTTGGTAGTACCGGGTTGCCGGCTACTAGTGCCACGACATTTCGCTGCAAAGCCGCTGCCACCGACTCGCATAAAATGCCTGCCGACAATGTGGTCCCGCTCACCACCAAAAGCAGAAGGCGAATGGTCAGCCATGGAGAACAAATGTCGTGTTGCCTTGCCCTGCATAACCCAATGGCATCCCCAAAGGATTCTGCACAGCAGGAGCCACCCAAGGCTAGTCTAACCAAGAAATTCAAGGTAGACAATTTCTCTCCCAAGCCTCAACCAGTCGCCTCCCTTTCCGCTACATTAATAAATTCAATAAAATGCAATATCAGAAAACTATTGCCCAACGAATTGTTTAAACAATTTCAATTACTAAAATAGGTCGGGAGAGGTCAGCACTTAGTTGCCCATGGGTGACCAATGCATGGAAGGCAACCACCCAATAACACACAAATATTGAAACAAGAGCACGAAACGCCCCAGTCCACCCAACTGTGAATGAGTACCTGGATTTGTTTAGAACCGGGGAAGGTAAAGCAGCGAGGGGGCAGGAGGTAGGCACCGCCGTCACTAAGCTGGCTAGAGAAAAGGGAGGTTCCAAACGTTTTTCCTCCCCTGAACGACCGAAAAGGTTTTGGGGGACATCTTTACCTTCTTACCTGTGTGTGTTTGCATGATGATGATGAGGGCGGTGGTGATGGTGATGACGATAGTGATGATGATGGTGGTGGTTGTTACACTCGGTTCGATGATGGAGTTTTCTACCAGTATCTGATTCAGCCCCGATGCTTGAATTCCTGATAGTTGTGTAACTCAGATTCGTTTATTCACGCAACCCGTCCAAACAGCATACAAGTCACAAAGTCAACGTATGAAGTTTTCTGCTTTTATTCAGCACACACCAACAACTGCATACAATTCTCAACTCAACTCAACAACTTTCACAGCAACTCTCCAAATCACTATCAACAACTTTACTCTCTCAACAGCAACTCGGCACACGATTAAATAACCTCTCTCTCTTCCGGAAGAATTTCGAATAATGTAGAAATGACGCACTGCCACCAATCGAATAAAAGATCGTCATCACTGACTTACGTCATACATTATTATTTCTCCTTCTGGAACGACCTCTTGCTTCGACATGTATCGGGAAATTTCTATAGAAAGTAAACACTCAGATCCAGAAACTTCTACAGTAATATCGACCAAAGCAAATTATCAACGTTATGCAAAGCCTCTCCTAACAACAATGCAAACTCAAATCAAAGGTAAATAAACTCCATTATTGAATACTTTGCAAATCGAAACGATTAGATCTATCGTACACGCTTCCGACATACTTTCGTTCACGTTTCAACGTAACAGTGGTAGTGGTGATGATGATGAGGAGGAGGAGGAGGAGGAAGAGGATGAGGGTGCACAGGATGTTATGTCACAAGGTCATGCTCCTGCAATGCTCATGTTGAGTGTCTTAGTCATCCGATTTCGGCCTATACTGCTAAAGGGGGAGTGGAGTTGGTGGGAGGTGGGAGGGTGGTAACTGGCGAGTTCTTTTTAATTCCTTCCTGAAGCTTTCCAATTAAGAGCAGCTTTTTTCAGTTTTATGGGACGCGAATTCCAGAGGTCTGAGTGCCACGTTGGTGAAAGAGCGCTTTGCCACTGGAGTTTGTTTATTTATCGTTGCCAATGCGGACACTGGGAAGTGCTGTGTCTATTGACTTCGCGTTCTTCCCAAACACTTTGAGTATTACTATCAAAATACACACATTCTTATACATTGTATGTTCACGGAGAGGTGTCGGGCAATAAATTGTGTGCATGATTGTGTGCATGGCAGGCGAGCAAATTGGAGCGACGGCTGGGGACACTGACGGCATTTGCGCTGACGTCACGATGGTTGCTAGTGCCTACGTCATGCAACGTCATCAGTGACCTGGAGGTCCACAATGTGACGATCTTCAACGTGGCTGCCGTTTGCCTAAACAACCACAGTGTACGCACAATACTAGGATGATTTTTTTTTTTTTTTGGGGGGGGGGGGGGGGGGGTTGGGGTTCCCCTTCGGATGAGAGTATAAACCGAGGTCTAGTCTGTGCACGCACGCATGCATTCCATCGCTCGGACTTAAAGATTCTGACGCTCATGTCCAAGCCAGATATAAAAACGCCTCTTATAGTTCCCCCTTCGTCTTGAGTGGAGCTGCTAGCTCTGCAGATGCCGCGCTATGGCTAAGAAGACAACCCGAATCTTGCCTTGCATGGGTGACGATAGTAAGCTTATGTAGCCTATTCAAACCCACATCCCAGAAGTAGCCCGTGCTTGTTCGTCTCGTGCAAGGTCACATTTCATATCAGCATCACCTTTAATAAAGGCGGGATCAGTAAGCCACACAGCGTAGCTAAGACTCTCCGAGGTTTACCCTCACTAATAAACCCTCGGCGACTCTCAGCTGCGCTGTACTTGTCATATTAGGCTATGTTTGCAAAATGTCTCAATACATTTCCATAGCACTTTTTTTTTCGCAATGCCGTCCTTCAGTTGTGATCGTCCCCGTTGGGGTGCCGGGGGTTTCAGTATAAATAGTATCCCCACTTTCTGGAAATTTAGTGCTTTAAATTCCCACTGTCGCTGTCTTTCTCATTTGCTCTTTCTCATTCCTGCTCTGTTCTATCAATCTGCTTTACTATCGTCTTCTTCGCCAGACCAGTCTCCTACCTTTTTTCTTGAAAACTCTTCCGGGACAAAACTCATTGTTTGTGTATGAGGTCTGTTGGATCAGCTTGGGAATATTGGACGCTTTCTGCCAGGTGGTCACTAGGGCTTCCTATGATGTTATTATTTAGCAATGTAGGCATTTTATATGTATGTGTTTTGTTGATAATTTATAATGATGTTTGTATTCTATTTTGTTTTTGTAAACGGGGGTTCGATAAGTTGGGGTGAAGACTCAGCCGTCCCCTGCGTGGGATGTCTTTATTGTAAAGTGACTGGCTGGTGGAGGGCATTCAGTTTTCCTACTAGGGTTGTTTCGGCAGATCTTTTATGCGGATTGGGGGTTGTCCGGTCCTGGTTTGGCTCGGAAGAGTCCGCTGGACCTAAAGCAACAATTATGTAATGTAATTGTGATCGTAACATTTATAACTGTTATTATCGGGCTGCTTTTCTTCTTTCTTTTTTTTTTTACCTAAATACAAAACCGCAGGGTCTGGCAGTGAAATCTCTGAAGTGGTCAGGCCAGCAGGACAGAGAGTGGAGGTCAGTTTGGGACCCCCGCCTAAACAAATACTGGACGATTTCCAACCAGTGCTCGATAATCCCGTACCATCGCAAACCAACGACTACGGAAACGGCCATCGCCGAGGATCAACAACAACAACAACAACAGCAGCAATTATTTGTTGACGGAATATCTGCCAACCAACCTTGCAACGTGGTGGACAACAGTGGTCAGATTGACGAGCTGTTTGACCGTGCTTTGTTTCCGAACGCCCAGTATGGCTACAACGGCCGTTGCATTCGCGTTATATTGAAAGAGGTTTGTCAAGTTCTTGTAATCATCTTTTCTATCGAACGGTGGTTGAAAATATGGTATTCACCTTTCTTCTACCTATACCTCTCTAGTATTGTGTTGTTGTTTTTTTCAATTGACTTTATATAAACTATATGTACGAGAAGAAGACTATGCGTTTAGGCCTAGTCAGCAGGGTCTACTCAAATCGTCTTACGTCTTATCCTGTTATAGCTTTTTTATATAGCGCTTTTCTAGCTTTAGAGCTGCTCAAAGCTCTGGCAGATTATAGGATATAACCGAAGCCGCCTGGGTTGGGCCGATTCGGGTCGACTTTTCACAGTTCTACAGAAGGCGCAGAGTACGCTTATTATACCTCAAGGGCATTAAACAGATAGAATGGACCCTCGATAAAAAGACTCAGTGGATTCTCCATAGCATAGCGGTACCAGTAATATGCATTTGTTGATACATAGGGACTCGCTGTGCTATCGAGGCTACACTAATTCTTTGCTATCGAGGAAACCATTTTACTTGGTTACGGCAGTTGTGGTTATAATACCCATAGTGTCAAAAACCCGCGCTAGAGTTTCAGTGAAGAAAGATGCTGGGTGTAGACCGAAAGCTTGGAAACAAAATCCGTAAACGCGCAACTGTGTATAGGCTAGCCTATTTGTGCGCCCAGCATCGCAAAAATTGGGACCAGAAGCCACAAAAGCACTTGACCAAGTAGAATGGATAGGATCATCCGCAATAGCAAAGAGAAAGTGGATCTTCGATAGCATAGCGGTAGCTATAGTAAGCGTACATCCCATGAATCATTCCTATAGGAGGGTGGGATCAGACTACCTCTGTGGCGAAACGAATCGGCCGCTCAAACGGTTGCTCTCAAACCGCGTAAGAACGCACGTGTAAAGTTCCCTTAAATCGAAGCGATAGGTGAAAGTTTCGCATATAATCAAATAGGCCTTTATATTAATGTCTTCCCAGTTATTGGACTGAATTTTTCAATGTAAATGAAGATATGATAAGTTCATTGACAACGCCGTTTGGGAATAAACCGTTCGAGCGGACGATTCGTTTCGCCGAAGATGATACATGGGCTGTTCGCTACTACTGCAACCGCTGTGCTATCGGGGATACATGGGCTGTTCGCTACTCCTGCTACCGCTGTGCTATCGCGGATCAATTCTGTTTGGTTAGTGGCCCTGTGCTGAATCCGTCTATGTTGCAGGGCCTGCGGAAGAATACGCCCTTTGCTTAGTGTACCGCTTACGCCTCTACGTCTATCGTTGTTGCAGTGGCTGGCGTACGTGAAGAGCTTTCGATCTTCCAATGGAAGCGCAGTGACGTGGTCAGGGATGTTGATTGACCTGCTTGATATTGTCAGCAAAAAGCTTAACTTTACGTGCGTTGGATACTCTCTCTCTCTCTCTCTCTCTCTCTCTCTCTCTCTCTCTCCCTCACTTTTCCCTCCCTCTCTCTCTCTCTCTCTCTCTCTCTCTCTCTCTCTCTCCCAAATCCCTACACCTACCTACATAGCCTATGGAGTTCAATTAAAATCTTATGATATAAAAAGACTTGTACCCCGCGAGGAGGGGAGGTGGGCCAGGAGGGAGGGGGATGGGGGGGGGGTGTGGGACAGTCAAAAAATAGAAACTTCCACTATCACAGAAAACTTTCCTATGATGACCACCACCACCCTCTCCCCCAACTGACCCTCGGGCAATTTTGATGTGAATGGTGATAGTTGGGCTACGTGCTATGACAGTTTGCTTTGGGTCGTAGATACGTCCTTGTGGAGCCCGAGGATGGAATGTGGGGGATGGGAACTGCTGACGAACCAACTGCTGGATTGTTTGGACAAGTCATTCAAAAGGTATTGTCTATCATTGTACTTTTGATGCGTTCTGATTCGCGCCCGCTCGTGAAAATTAATTATGTAAACGTGGACTATTTTACGTTATCATTGACTTAATGGCGAGTGTGTAGGCTACACAGATGGTCGTAGAATGTCGTGCGAAATTCAGTTCGGCTGGCTGTGTGCAGAAAGTGGACCTAGGTCTGTCGCCGGCAGACGTCCTTTACGACCGTTCACTACTGGTGGACTTCACAACGCCCGTGGATTTTACGCCGCTAGTGATGATGTACAGAAAGGCTGACACAGCGCCCAGCTGGTGGCTGATCTTTAAGCCTCTAAGCAACCAACTGCTCTTCGCCCTTGTTGGCAGCCTCGTCGGCGTGACCATCGCACTCACTGTCTTTGAGCTTGTGTCCACCCTTCTGATAATGCCACCATCATCGGGTGTAACTTCAAGTTCTAACGCAAACTATTCGAGAGACAACCACCACAGCGTAGGCTGCAGACTAACGATGATATCGGTGAAACGTGGAAACGTACAGTCCACACATTGTGACGCTGAAGCTAGACCACAGTCAGCAATGGTGACACATAAAAAAGTTGCAACATGGTCACGACACAACCAGCAGGAACTAAGAGTGGCAGAAGGGTCATCTAACCAGCGGACCGGGTCTACGGCTGCCAGCATGTCCCGCCTCATACTGACCACTTTTCAAGACATGTTCCTCACTGCAGGCGGGACCTTACTTCAAAACTGTAAGTTTCTATCGTCGTTTCTTGTCATCCTCCCATCGCCCTCCCCTACAACTACCACTACCTTCGGCTACGTGCCAAATATTCATTCTACTTATGGGCAAAATTTACAAAATTGGTTAGAAACGTCTCACACATCAAAATGGATAGTAGACTTTTTTTTAAAATGGTAGACTTAAAAAATTATTTAGAAGAGGTAAGCTGGCTTTTAATAAACTTTGTGTTTGTCAATATAGCGCCAGAAATTGATCTGCAGTCGAGGGGCGGTCGATGGGTGCTGTGGTGCTGGGGCCTCTTGTCCCTCGTAGTGACGGCGGTCTACAGTGGCATGCTGACTGCCTCGCTTTCCGCCAGCACTCAAACGCGGCTTTTTGACAGCCCTCGTCAGCTGCTGGACAACCAACACCAGTACACCTGGGGCACGATGGGCAGAGCCTCTGTCCACGTCTTCATGCAGGCAAGACACAGTCCTTCCACACACAATAGCACAACATATTATTTTGGATAGTACGGACAAGTCTGTTTCATGAAGGTCAAACTGTGGTTGTTGTTGTTGCATCAATTTTTATTCATCAGATTAACACAAGTTGTACTGTGGATCGGTTAACACAGGCCGCGTAATTGTAGCAGGGTGAGTGCATATGAGTGATTAAAAGTAGAAAGTATCACAGCACGTAGGGAGGGTTCTTGTCTACTAAGACGAACCCTTGTTATTATGGGTAGACTTGTTTTTATTCAGAGTTCATCAATGAGCCGTCACGAAACTAAAGCAATCAATCAGTTGATCGGCAAGCAAGCCCATGAAAGAAAACAATCAGGACTAATCAATAACCAGGCTAAATAGATAAAAATAGGTAATTGTGAACAAGATGAGGATAATACGATGATACTTAAATTAATGACAAATACCAAACTTTCAATTATTAGTTAATAAGCCAAACATGAAATGTATGACTTTCATCGTTTCCAGAATTTCAGAAAACAATGATAAAATAAACTCGGAACTTTAGACTAAAGGTATGAAGCTATAATTACACATTCAAAATGGCCGTCAAGATAATGAGATCAAGGAAAATTCAAATTAGTTTCCAAAATCAATATTCAACAATATGAATTATCAAATTAAAGAATTAAAAATTACGATGTGCTTTTATGATAATGAAATATATTTACAAAGAAACTTCTTACGTTTAAATCGATTCCAATGTAATCCATTCTTTTAATTTTTTAAGAAATTATTCATTTACAAATATATAATACAAAACAATAATATTAAACGTTAAACAAAATAAAGCATTACATCAATAATCAGTCTAGGCATAACATAAATAGTTGCAGTAGGCCTACATACGGACATCAATAGGACGCAGGGCGAAAGTAGTTCATCATATAATAAAACTTGATAAGCTCTTTGATGAAAGACTAAAATACTACACTGAACTTCTTACTAAAGTAATACTAACAATGATGTTTCATCATCAGGTGCAACAGAAGGAATTATCAGAATATTCCGAACGCAAACTAGAAATTTATAAAACAGTTCACTACGTCACTTCCGACATGCGCAGATATATTAATTGAATAGGCCTGACGCATGCTTTCCTACACAATTATATTGTTTGAGACCAGTGGTTCATAATTGAATTAGATACACTAGAACTAATTGGATTACATTAATGCTTTTAGAAAACGTGGATAAACATATTAATAAAGATAAAGAATATTTACTAAGACAATGAAATGTAATATTATACTTCAAAACAGTACAATAACACCACTCTCCTACATTATGTTCAAAGTTTCGTCTTTTAACCCTCTTGCGATAAATAGTCCGAAATTAGTGTTCTCATTTTATTAATTTAAACGTTCTTATAAAGCAATTTTCCAGCTCAAGAGCGGCTCAAGGCGCTATAGGATCTAACGAGGCGCCTACTTGCAGCCTTTGGGCGCATCGTGTGACGTCCGGACAACTGAGCACAATCCTGGACTTATAGGGGAGAAGGGACACAGTGCTTGGTGCATGGGTGTATTTGTGTAGCCGGCACTCACCCGTTTAGGACATGAGCATCAGGATCTTTAGTGTTCGTAGGATGGAATGCGTGCGTGCACAGGCTAGACCTCGATTTACACTCTCATTCGAAGAAGCAGGGGCGCACATCGTTTTTTTTTTTTTTTTTTAAATCGTTGAAGCATGGAACATTATTGCCAAAAATTCATTACATGAACCTGTGTGTTGCAGCGTAGCAACGACAGCGTCATCCAACAGCTGTGGGCAGGTATACAACGTTTTGTCGCTACCGACCCCAGTGTCCTCAATACCAGCGACGACATCTTGCTGGGCAAAGTCAAGGCCGGACACTTCGTCTTGTTTGACAGCGAGAGATTCGCCAACATGAGGGTTGGAGACAACTGTGAGATCGAAATCGTGGACACCTCCGGTTCAACTAAGTATCTGTTGAATGCTCTCGTTCTGCCTAAAGGGTCGGCACTCACTGATCCGATATCACGCATGTAAGTGGCAACTGGTAGTTCCGGAAAAGGCAATGATTATAAATTTGGTGAAAGGCAGGATCGCCGTTTGAAGAGCCTTTGCGGGAAAAGCTACAGTAAATTTCCTATGGTGAAGGTCTTATTTCTGTTATTTCCATTTGGACCGCGCTGCTTTCAGCATCTTGAAGATTCTGCAACCAACTATGTGCTTTGTTGCATCATTAATTAAAGGATCTCCACATTTGATATGACGTTGCACAATACGATACTGTCAATTTCAATGAGAAACTTTCATTGGAAACAAGACAGTGTTGACTTAAAAAAAACCAAAAAAAAAAAACAGGTCCTTTCAATTCAATTTTAAATTATACATAATTTACAGTACATTCAGATTTCAAAATTATTTACATTTTAGATTACCGTGACTCAATTTTTCCTTAACTGAAGTGATCCACACATTTGATACGAGGTTGCACAGTGTGATACTGTCAATTTCGATGGGACATTTTCACTGGGAACACTCGAGTAAAGAATAATTTTATTATTTTCTGTATTGTTCTTCAGTGTTGTTCGATATAAGACCTGTTTCCTTAATGGTAATATAAGGTTATTGCGGCTGTGTATTGTCTCTCGTTTCTAAAAAAAACAAACTATCATGTATTTTCGTGTATTTATTTAAGTTCTACTCATGATTTCTGCACAGTTGAACTAACCCACGCCCGTTCTAGAGACCACCAAGTAAGTTCTCTGCCCACCTAATTATTATTTGTATATATAATCCCAACACATCTGGTGTTGTTTTTTTTTTCTTTATCTCCAGCATTTTAGATCTGCATGCGAACGGGCAGATATCACGATGGACGGAACAGTGGTTTCCCCGTGCTTCCTGTCCTTCACCTGCCCTTGACCCAGTGGTCATCTCACTGCTCCACGTGCGGGGCTTGCTGCTGGCACTGCCAGCGGGGGCAGCGCTGGCGCTGCTGGCGTTGGCGCTGGAGGTCCTGTGCTGGCGCAACGGCAGCGGGAAAGAACCCACGATTCCACACACTCCGGGCGGATTTAAACAGCTGTAGTTGACATCGTTCTACAATGGCTAACTTTAACTCCTGAAGAAACTGTTAGTGAAATACATATACAAAGAGAACATTTTAATCTGAGGCGTTATGTCTCCTTTGGCCTTCTGGCTTCAGCTCTCTGTCTCGTCTTCTTCTAGAACTTTCTTAGCCTTTACCCTTGACATATTGTTTGTGCACTCCCTACTGGGCGATTTTGTTCTACGCTTTTCTTTGTTTACTGGCCATATTTACTTATTAGTAAAATATTCATTTGTTACAAAAGTATTCCACAAAAGAACCTGAAAATTTAGGACTTGTTGTTGACGTATTGGTACTCTATAATGCAAAGTTAGAAATGTTTCAAGTGGAAAATACCTGTTTGTTTGTTTGTGTTGGTTTTTTTTTTGTCGAAGTCGATGACGCCATTTTGGTTGGCAAAAGTCACGCAAAGCCAGTGATTACAAAATTAAACTCTTCTGCGTCATTCTACAGCTATCCTATCCTATCCCGTAACTCGGGAGGTCGTAGGGGCACCACAGATGGTCGTTTAACCAGCGTACTCCATCTTTCTCTGTCCTCAGCAACCCTGATTGTTTCACTCAGTGTCAAACCAGTCCATTCTCAAATGTTGTCCTCCCATCTCTTTTTCGGTCTCCCTCTTCTTCTACCTCCTTGCACTGTGCCTTGCAGGGTGGTCTTTGCAAGACCTGATGATCTTGTGACGTGGCCATACAATCGGAGTTTCCGTTTTTTCAGCACTGTGAACAGGTCATCGTGTTGTCCAATGGCTTGTGTGATGGTCTGTCAGACTTTGTCGTTGGTGATGTGCTGGGTATAGCTGAAGAACCTCATAATTATGGCACTATGAAAAAGCTGGCAATAGAACAAATGTAAAAGCTAAAACTTTAGTTTCGCACAAAAATTGACGTAATTGAAATACATAAATAAATCAAATAACAAGAAAAAGAGGGTCAGATTTCTAATCTGCGATCGCAGTGGTTTGTGGGGAAGCGCTGGACAGGGGACAGTAAGGAGTGAGTGAATTGAGGTCAGATTTGTTTATTGCAGTGCTGCTTTATCTTTTTCTTTAACGTTAGTCTGAACTCCATGCTCCACACTACGCAACAGAGACTCACCGAGACTTACGTCATTTCTCCACCATCTCTGCCACTGGTTACAAACCGATAGCAGGTTTTCTTGAAGTATTACGTAATCGCTTTCTTCCTCCCTCAATCCCTCCCCTCCCTACCCTACCCCCGTCCAGAACGGAATAAAAAATGAGAAACTTCTCGCTCCAAATACGTTACGTGAAGTGACCCCCGGCGTAATAGGTAGGCTAAACGACCAGCGGCAGAGATAGTGCATAGGCGACGTAAAAGCCTTGGCCATTCTCTGCTACACAGTGTGTCTCAACCCTTGATCAGAACGTGAAAAACGCACTCAACCAGCCGGTCACTTTACAATAAAGACATCCCATGCAGGGGACGCTGAGGCTATACTCTAATTTATCGAACCCCCGTTAACAAAAAACAAAATTGAATACAAACATCATTATAAAATATCAACAAAACCCATACATAGAAAATGCCTACATTGCTAAATAATAACATCATAGGAAGCCCCAGAGACCACCTGGCAGAAAGCGTCCAATATTCCCAAGCTGATCCAACAGACCTCACACACAAATGAGGAGTTTTGTCCCGAAAGAGTTTTTAAGAAAAAGGTAGGTTACTGGTCTGGCGAAGAAGAAGATAGTATAGTAGATTGGTAGAACAGAGTAGGAATGAGAAAGAACAAAGGAGAAAGACAGCGACAGTGGGAATTTCAAGCACTAAATTTCCAGAAAGTGGGAATACTATTTATACTGAAACCCCTGGCACCCCAACGGGTGATGGTTTGAGCAACGAAAGCTCACTTTATAATTGTTTAATGTAATAACAATGCGAATTTTAAAGTAAATCCGTTTTCACCAAAAGTAAACAAAGCCTTCGAAATGGGGCCGTTGAACAGAAAAATTTGAACTGGATGATGCGGATTATAATACAGTCTTCTATGATCATACTATCTGGTGTAGTTATTTAGTTAGTTATGGATTTACTTAGTTAGTTAGTTAGTTGGTAATTGTTTATAGGATCCATGCGCGGACTGCAAAGAGCCGAATCAGGACCACAAGTTGGATAACATGTGTGAACAACAAACAAAAAATGTCTCAGACTTAATTTACAAGGACAGTTGTATAGTTGAATGTTTTGAACGTTGTGCTTTAGCAATATGTTCTGTCTCGGCTTTAATGTGAAGCTTACGATAATATTATTGCTGTTGTTGTTTGTAGATTATAGTCATACGACACTTTCGCATATAGGTGACTACTGGACCGATTTATACTGACACCAGCGGGCCAGTTGTTGGTAAAGGGGAAAATAATATGATCACACGTTGACCAATCCGGGATTCGAACCAGCGACCTTTCGGTTACTAGCAAGACGCTCTTACCAACTGAGCTACCCGGACCCACTAATATTATTGCTCTAGACCACAGCCCTATGTATGGATCATACCCAGATCACCAGTAAGATGGTTTGTATGTGTCACCGACACGTGTTGCCGTTATTATATCGAGAGCCCAGGTAGAATTGATCCTCATTAGCGAAGAGGTAGCAGTGGTATGGATCTATACTAGTTTATAAAGAAGCCCATTTGGATAGACCATCAGTCTACATTCCAAGGTAAGATGGCTGCGCTCCCTTGTCATCTCAATCTTCCTATACGCTTGCAAAACATGGACCATCACAGCAGACCTACAACAAAGAATAAAAAGCATGGAGATGAGGTGCTTGATTGATTGATTGATTTATTGTTGCTTTAGGTCCAGCGGACTCTTCCGAGCCAAATCAGGACCGGACAACCCCCGATCCACATAAAAGATCTGCTGAAACAACCCTAGTGGGAAAATTGAATGCCCTCCACCGGCCAGTCACTTTACAATAAAGACATCCCACGCGGGGGACGGCTGAGGGTTTACCTCAACTACGCGAACCCCCGGTTACAAAAACAAAATAGAAATAGAATACAACCATCATTATAAATTATCAACAAAACACATACATATAAAATGCCTATAGTGCTAAATACTAACATCATAGGAAGCCCTAGTGACCACCCAGCAGAAAGCATCCAACACTCCCAAGCTGATCCAACAGACCTCATACACAAACAAGGAGTCTTGTCCAGGAAGAGTTTTCAAGAAAAAAGGTAGGTCATTGATCTAGCAAAGAAGAAGAAGGTAGTATAGCAGAGTGATAGGACAGAGCAGGAATGGGAAAGAGTAAATGAGGAAGATAGCGACAGTGGGAATTTAAAGCACTAAATTTCCATAAAGTGGGGATACTATTTATACTGAAACCCCCGGCACTCCAACGGGGGTACTGTTGCCGCAGTGAATCTGTCATGCCTACAAAGGCAAGACAGGTTTTCAACTGGGGCTTTCACTTTTCCCTTTATAGGTTAGAACAATCTACAGTGACAAGATTGCTCATGACCCCAAGGGGTGGAGATGAGGTGCTACAGAAGACTTCTGGGCATTTCCTATATACTCGGCACATCACCAACGACAAAGTCCGACAGACCATCACACAAGCCATTGGACAACACGATGACATGCTCACAGTGGTGAAGAAACGGAAACTTCAATGGTATGGCCACGTCACCAGAGCATCTGGCTTTGCAAAGACCATCCTGCAAGGCACGGTGCAAGGAGCAGAAGAAGAGGTAGACACAAAAAGAGGTGGGAAGACAACATTCGAAAATGGACTGGCTTGACACTGAGCAAAGCCATGAGGGTAGCTGAGGACAGAGAAAGATGGAGTACGCTGGTTAAACGACCATCTGTGGTGCCACAACGACCTTCGAGTTACGATATAGGATAAGATAGGATAGGATAGATACATAGGACACGCTATGCGTTCGAGTATCCACTACCTCTTTACTATCTATCTTTGCTGTTGTACTTGGTTAATGCCCATGCGCTCTAAATGTACCAACTGCAACATACATAGGTGGCGCAATGGGTTAGCACATACCACACAATACAATACAACTTAACATAGATTATAACAAGGTGTGCGAGATTTTTAATGCTGCCCAATGGGTTAGCACATACCACACAATACAATACAACTTAACATAGATTATAACAAGGTGTGCGAGATTTTTAATGCTGCCGCTGCAAATGGTTCATAAATGTTGAAGAATAGAACCCAAAGACACAAAAATCAGTCTGAATTAGGTCTATAAAACGGACAATCAATGTTCCTGCCATTCAACAGGTTTGGTAAAACCATACGCATGCCAACAGGATCTAGGAACATCAAATGTAAAGGTACAAGGAGAATTAGACTACACAATTAGACTACACAAGTATGATACAAAGAGCGTAAAGTATTAATAAAGATGTGACTATATTGTCAAACGGGCAAAAACAAAGAACAGTCAAACAACTTTGTAAAAGTTTTTTGTAAACTTTATTTTAAAAAACAAAAAACAAAAATAAAACAACAACAACAAAAAAAAAGCATTTTTAAAAATCTGAAGTACATTTAACAATGTACGTGCACTATGCACAACATGAATGCAAATATCACGGTGTGTCAATAATCAAAGACATGTTTTTGTGAGCTCCACAGTTTCTCAACAAAATGACGCTGGAACAACAAAGAGATACAAAGTCTGGGATACATTGTAATAATTATGGTAAAAACCAAATGAATGACCAGACTGAGTAATCGCGGGTTATATACATAATAATGCAAAATAAATATTTGTAAAAACTGTGCACAAGCGAGATAAATACAACAGACCATGAAAACACATACAAGAAATAATTATGGGAATCTATAATGTAATAAAGCAGCAAGGAGTGTCCATGGTGAGGAAGGAAGGACAACAGGTAAAGCATACACAGCATTTCTAAACTTGGGTGTTTTTACATTTCTTACAACGTTTGATGTGTTCGCTAATTATATTATTATGTTGTGTGATATTATGTAACTAGTTATCCTATGAAGCGCAGGTATGAGTGCGAGCGCTTAGAGCAAACTGTTAGTTTGGATTTGTGCTTTAGAAATAAAAATAATAATATTATTATTATTATTATTATTATTATTATTATCAATATTATTATTAATACTTTTATTATAATCATCATCATCATTATTATTATTCTTATAACAAGTATAATGGTGATTATGGAAGATGAAAGAAATAATGCCAAGTGCTTTGACTAGTCTGTCCCAAAAGAGAGAGTAGGGGATAGGGCTAGGCTGTGAACCAGGAACTGCGGGTCAATCCAGAGAGGTAGTAATTATATATAGTAATTATAATTATGTTGACCGGGGCTGAACATCCATTCAGGCATAAACTTGTACACCGGTCTGAAAGATCAGGGCATCACCCTCTTGAACTCTAACAAAGGTCTTTCAGATAAGCGGTCTGCGGAGTTTGACATTAATCAGGTTTATGTTTAGTATACCAATAACAATTACAACATGAAAAAAAGGAAAGAAGCAAGTTGTACAATAAACTGCGATGGAGGGTCCAATTGTATAACTCCGGTACATTGTAAAATAATCAGCAAATATTATCCAGTCAACACTTCAAAGGTGATTTGCTGTTAAAACTTCATTTGTATAAATCAAATCACAAATTCTTCAAGAAACGTAGTCCCAAAACAAAATTTATACAAAATAATATAACAAAGAGCAGAGGGTAACTAAAAGGGCAATGCCCACATGACTCACATACGTCTCATGGCAAACTATGTGATATATACAATATCATATAAAAATAAGTGCCCAAAAATGATGGCGTTAAAACAACAAAACAATAAAACAACAACAAAAAACAAACAAACAAGTACATGAAAGTAATCTTAACCTCGATACTTAGTTATTTAGTCATTGTTTATAGGATCCAGCGGACTGCAAAGAGCCGAATCAGGACCACAACTTGGTTGAAAGAGGGCTCATCCCTGATCCGATTAAAAGATCTACTGAAACAACCCTAATGGTAACACTGAAGGCACTCCACAATAAAGGCATCTCATGCGGGGGACGCTGAGGATGTACTCTAATATATCGAACCTTCATTACAAAAAAAGAAGAATATAAACATCATTATAAAATATTAACAAAACACATACATATAAAAGGCCTACATTGCTAAATAATACCACAAAAATCCCTAGTAATCATTTGGCAAAAAGCGTCCAGTGTCCCCAAGCAGACCCAACAGGCCCCAAACACAATTGAGGAGTTTAGGAAGAATTTTCAAGAAAAAGGTAGGTGACTGGTCCAGCTAAGAAGACAGTAGAATGATAGAACAGACTAGGAAAAAGAAAGAACAAATGAGAATTACAGAAACAATGGTAATTTAAAGCACTAAATTTTCCACTGACATGGCTCGAATATAAATGGTAAAAAAAATTCAAACCAAAAGTTGTATTATGATAAAATGCAACAATGACCTGGACATAACTTCGACTATCATATGACCTTGGATGCTCATTTATAAATGTATTTTGCTCATCATGCGTTCTGTGATTATCTTACTATGGTTGGTTGGTTATTAACATCTTCTTCATTAAAATGAAAAGACTCATTTGCACGCACTCACGCAGGCATGCACACACAAACCACATTAAATTTAAAATGATAAAATAATAGCAATAATTATTTTAAAAAAGATCTAATCATATAAAATGAGCTACTGGACAATCAATTAAAACTTTTGCTAAACAAGACGAATATTATTGCATTCAAATAATATGCTTTATATTACGATATTTTGTTCTTGAAATTGGTTCTATTTATCCACATTTTATCTAATAGTACTATGATTCAATATCTTTATCTATCTATCAATCTATCTATCTATCTATGTTAGTCTGCCAAGGTCACTTTAAAATGCTCATAAGAGCCAACTTTGAGCCTCTCCAATGATCTTGATCTTGGAGTGTGGTTGACCAAACTTGTGTGGAGATGCGTCCCATTTATATCAAGCATTTCAATGAAACATTTGATCAAGTGCACACAACTCTTAAAGAACCACAAGATTATGTTCCATCTTCAAAATCTGACATCTTTAACAAAATATGTATTTTCTTTTGCTTGAATTGTTGCTTGGTTTGCTTGAACTGTGGCCTTATTTACAAATTGTTAAACAATTTGTTTGATACTGACATGTTCTGGAGAAGGGGGCCATACGCAGCGACTCTAACCTCTTACCGCCCCAATAAAAAAAAACTATTCGCCACTTAATGAGACCACACTTGTTTCCAAAACCATCCATGAGACCACAGGAAAACAATCATGATTTTGAGCACAGCCTTCTAGTTCACACATGCACACACACACACAAGAGTAACATAGAGAATGTCCTGTATGTAACACGTCTGAAATAAAAGCAATAGTATGAGCAGTTTGTAAGCATACAAAAACGATGCTATGTTTCAACCGAGCCCAAGTAAAAACTAAAATTCTAGTCTATATTTTTTCAACAGCGGACTTTAAACAGTTTACATCACAAATAATGTTCAACTACAGAAAGTATCCCAATAATTGTCCCCTCTCCCTCCCTCATCCTCTCCCCTTCTTATTCTCCTCCCCATCCCACCCACTTTAGGTTTTTAAAAAGCTAACTCTTTGTGTCGATTTTACAGATTCGGCAGCAGCTCAACAAAAACAAAATCTGTTCCTCTCCAAAAGCAGTTCAGAAGATGGATTTTAACACTGGGCAACTTGTATGGCGCAATTAAATAAGTCAGCCCATTAAGATGTATAAAGCATCTTTTATATAATATATATCTGTATATATATGTATATATAAATATAAACAGGACATTAACTATGCTTTCTGTACTTACATATATACAGTATAGAAAGCATAACTAATGTCCTGTATATTTTTGAAGACATAATGACCCGTTACCTGCACAAAGAAACATGAATAGCCTTAAGCTGGTCCTAAATATTGGATGTGTATGATGGGGAGAGGGTCAAGGGAGGCAAATATATGCATTTCAAACTGATTACAATTATACATTACAAAGTGCAGTTTGTATAAATCAAAATACTAAAAGCGATGATAATCCCTAAACATCAACAATTTGGGCCAAGCCATTCAAATGTATTCCCAAACTACCAGTACACATGTGCATATTTTTTTCCCCTAAGAAATCTGTGTTTAGTTCACACACATTCAATGATAGGCCATTCTCAAATCCTAAATTACCTGCACATGCAAACTATGTCATGCAACGGACTAACTGACATTTGGTGCTGATGAATGAATGAACATTGAGGTTTAACGTCTGACACCCACCATTGGTGATATGGCAGACGGGGATAACCATCCCCGGGAAAGAGGGGTAGGGACCTGAATCAACACTGAACCACCAAAGCAATCATACTGCTAAAATAGACAGTGAAAATAGCCACATTTTATATCGCCCACCACAGGATTCGAACCTGGGTCATTGGTGTGCCAGGCGAACGCTCTACCAATTGAGCTTGGTGCTGATTACCAACTAAATCAAAGTATTTCTCCGATACGTCTGAACATATAATTACTTTTTTGAACTCATTCAGGTGCGACAACATTGCAGCAAAAATCAAAAAAGTTTTTTTTTAAAAATGTGTTGCCTGGTTAGGAAGTATTGTAGAGTTATCTTTATTAAACACACACACACACACACACTCACACACAAACAGGCACACACACACATAAACATACACACAAACATATATAAAGTCTTGTTTTATCTTGTGATACTTTGCAAAGTATGAGAACAAAACAGAGAAAGCAGAATAGTGAATGAGTAAAGCTGGAATCCCAGATGGTACAGCAGAGACACAACAATATGGGACCATACATAATAAAGTAGTAACTTGTGTATGAATTCATTTATGTTCAATAGAAACGTCTTTTTTCCTTGTTTTTCTGGCCATTAAGTTAAGCTCCCGTGCTTATTGGTGGCTCAAAATGATATCATGTTGCAATAAAGATCAACTTGAAGAAAAGCACAACACGTACAGCTATTCCCGGTTAAGACCCATGACTTTCAGTTTTGCCTCCAGTGTCTTACTTTTTATTTCTATTATAACAATGATAACCACATACTTATTAGAGGGAGACAGAAAAAGTGGGAGGACAACATTCGAGAATGGACTGGCTTAACACTGAGCGAAGCCATAAGGGTTGCTGGGGACAGAGAAAGATGGACTACGCTGGTTAAACGATCATCTGTGGTGCCCCAACGACCTTCTAGTTACAAGATAGGATAGAAATAAGAATTTCTCAACGTTAAAAAGGACTTGCCAACAAAACATTCAATAATGTAAACTGTGTAACTTTACCTTTCCTAAACGAAAACAATAAATGATTATGGTGAAATTTCAAGTACACATTTATAATAAAATCAAGAACAAAATCTGTGCAATCTGACCACATTTTCATAGCTTGATACCATAATGTAAGTAATTTTGCACTTTCAAAACAAAACTAATAAAAAAATATTGGGTGCTTTTTGTTTGAATGACCACAGAATACAATGCTGTGATGCACTACACACCACAGTTCTTATTAACATTGTATAAGTGACTGACATTTTCCATGTTGTGTTTCACTTTTCATCTGCTTTGGCTCTTGTGTGCTTCTTTGACTGAAGATGAATTATTAAGAGAAAACCAATCTCTCATGTGCACAGCAGTTGTCGCACTCACACAAAGTGCAGTACGCTGTGCTTAGCTCTTCCAACTTTGCGGATAAATCTGCTGAGCCGGTCATCACTGGAATTGTACTCAAAGCACCCCCCATCACTCCCCCTCCCTCCACGTGTTTTTAAATGTCATATCCTTCATCAAAACTTCTCCCCACTGCATGATCACAGCCTTGATCGCAAAAAAGTACAGTGATCTCTCCCTTCTGCCAACATTTTCGCTTGCTCTGCATCTAAACACCGCTATATAGTAAAACTTACAGATAGAAACAGAACAGCAGTGATATGTTCTTTCTTCCTATCAAGTAAATTTTAAAAATATTTTTTTAAATAGCAGAATCATTCTTTTTTTTCTTTTTTTCGGATGGGATTTTTTACACAGTGGATATCCTCTAAATGGCTCGTAATTCTCAAGAACCTCGACCTCACTAAGGTTGAAAAATACCTCGACCTCACTGAGTTTGGTATACTATTGCACAAACTCCTTGTTTTGTACACAATCATAATTCTGATACATGTACAAGATGAACAGGGACAAATGCAGGGAGAAATGGTATGCAGGAGTGAGGAGAGTACATTAACAAATCAAGAGGACACAATTACATTTTCAAAACTAAGTTAAATCACATCACCAGGTCTGCATCATACACCTGACTAATAAAATACTTGTGCCTTCCCAAACACTTGCAGTGTAGCTATGTAAATGCATTTAACATAAAAACTTTGCTCTTGCCAACATCACAGCCATATCTCTCTCTCTCTCTCTCTCTCTCTCTCTCTCTCTCTCTCTCTCTCTCTCTCTCTCTCTCTCTCTCTCTCTCTCTCTCTCCGTTAGGTACACATGTATTCAACATGCTTTCACACACACACCCATTCACACACACACACTCTCATGTGCATGCACTCACACACACACACACACATACAGTATGAGTATGCATGCCTACACACCCCCATTAAGTATGCAACTGCATGCACACCTGAGAAGTCTTCTGAAGCAACTGTGATTTCAGATGCGCCAACATGGTACCAAATGCTGCCCTGTAGGAGATGATGGCTTAAAATGACAACTTGATCAGATGAGAAGGGTAAAACCAATTACATTGATCATGTCCAAAGCTGCACTGTCACCTACGCAGCCTGGCCACAAAAGAATGTCCTCATTTAACAAACATTTTGGTGTCGTAATGGAGGTTTGCAATCCATCACATAACAACTGAAGCAGCAACAGCAGCAGCAAACCAGAAGAAACTACTGTTCTTCAACTTCCTGTGTGTCAATGCTGAAGGCGCTCGAACAGTATCACTACCTCACTTGGACACTATGAACATGTTCCTGGACAGTCATTGTTTCATTGTGAAAAAATAAAGAAGACATTATGATGGTATTTATCAGTATTCTGGCTACACAGGTTCCACTTACACTATGCAGTATTTCATTATGAAACAATTGTTTCCCACATTACCCAAAGTTCTGAAGCAAACATAAATCCTTCATTTGATTAGAAAATCATATTTTCTTTCAGTCACACAAGTAATATCACCATTCTGCTTATATCATACTGGTAGAAGCATATACAATTGATAAAAATCAATTCAATAAAATTAGAATTTAAAATGAAACTTCTGCGAGTGTCACATTTCATGTGCAGCAGATCACACAATGCCCCCTGATTATACATGCCTTCTTTTTTCCAATCATAATTTTTTCATCACCATAATTATTCCCACTGTTTTGTGGGGAAAAAAAATAATCACAAACTTGAGTCAATGTACCACTCATGCTACTATTACTGTATGACACAAGCAGCAGATGCAGATCCATCGTTGCCAGCAGCTTTGGCGAAACATATTGCTTGCATCCAGCAATTTTGACTGAGTTCATTTTCTGCATGAATGTAATACGAGCGTCCGTTCTCTTTACTCTTGATGCGGAACGCAAACTTCTTCTTGTCAATGTAGCTTTCTGATATTTCTGCATTGGCCAGCGGAATCCTTTTTGGTGTTCCCTGAAAGAAAGATTTGTACCATTAATTTATATTATTAAAGCTCCTGGTATCAAAATATATTGAACGATGATGCTCATATATTAAGCATCTTTTAGAATATATCGCATGTATTTTACAATTCTACATTCTATAGTACTTATACATTCTACATGAAAATAAAGATAGATAGATCTGTATAACTGGTGTATTTGAGTGTGCTTTTTTTCAAGGTATTAAGAAGTTATGTAATGCCTTTATACTTTTACCTCCACATGGCCTTGACCATTCAAAAATTACTACCAGGCAAAACTTGCATCAGAACAAAATTTGACCATCATCAGTTGATTAAAATTACATAACCATTATTTCCATGATTAATAAAACAAATTAGTGTTCATTGTCATACACGCATGTGTAAATGTGTAAAAGATATTAGCAGTATTCCACTGCAAGCAGACAAACTTTGATGTTTTAATAATATAATAATAATAATAATGGATCTTAGGAACTCGCTTTTCAAGAAATCGCTAAAAGCACTGCGATCTGTTTCACCCAATCTCACACACACAACACACATGCATCTATCACTCAAACATGCAGGGAGATTGCTATTAAAAGACGGAAAGAAATCTTCAGCACAGCAGGTTGTGGTGGAAAGGGAAAAATTCGAGTCGGATCAGTCGTCTCCAGAGTTCCACAAGGCTCCGTGCTTGGACCTACCCTCTTCCTGATTTACATCAATGACCTCGATCAGGGACTCAAGTCAAAGGTCAGACTCTTCGCAGATGACACTATCATTTACTCTTGCATAAAGTCTTCTGCTGAGGTTACTGCGCTGCAGCAGGACCTGGATAAGCTGGAAGAATGGGAGCTCAGGTGGCAGATGACCTTCAATATTCAGAAGTGCCATCTACTCTGTCACCAAAAAGAGAAACAGGATCCCCTCAAGCTTCAAACTACATGGCCAGACCCTCAAAACTGTCTCAAGGCAAAATACCTTGTTGTAAACCTATCTGGAGACCTAAACTGTAGAAAACACGTCCAGGCAACAGTAGCGAAAGCCAACAAGATCAGCGCTTTTGCCCACAGAAACCTAAAAGTATGCTCGGCAGGAGTCCAGTCTCGGTGCTTCAAGGGCTTAGCCCGTTCTCTACTGGATTATGCATCGGTCATGTGGGATCCTTATCAACAACATCTGGTTTCCACACTGGAGATGGTCCAACGACGAGCAGCCCGTCGTATCCTACATGACTTCAGCAAGACTAGCAGTGCAACATCCATGTTGGCAAAACTGAACCTGGAACCCTTGCAACAACGGAGGAAGATCGACAAGGTGACCATGATGTAATAATAATAATAATAACGTAAACTTATATAGCGCAGTTTCCTGAAAAATGACCAGGCTCACTGTGCTTCACAATTAAAACTTAATTTAAGAATATGTTTTAAAAAAAAACTACACATTATACGTAAAAACTTCACACTTAAAAATGAAGTCATAACACTAATACAAGAGCAGTGACAAAGCCATGCATAGCACAATAAAAACAATCAGCGCAGTTTCCTGAAAAATGCCCAGGATCACTGTGCTTCACAATTAAAACTTAATTTAAGAATATGTAAAAAAAAAAAAAAAAAAAAAAACACTATACGTAAAACCTTCACACTTAAAAATGAAGTCATAACAATAATACAGGAGCAGTGACAAAGCCATGCATAGCACAATAAAAACAATCAGGACACATCTGCGGCATACACTAAAATCATTGACAATGACAATACATGTATACAAAACAATAAGTTAAAAATCAGGCATGGATAGCACATCGAACATCAGTCAAGACAGTCATTATCCCAGAGAGCCGCACAGGATCAGAAAATAAAATGTAATCAGTCAGAGTAGCATTGTCTGAACAGGTGTGTTTTAAGTGCTCGCTTGAAGGCTTGAGTGGTTGGAATAAGTCGAATATGTGCTGGTAAAGTGTTACATTGTTTCGGGGCAGAATAAGCATTCTAGGGATGCACAGGGTGCGTGAGTCAGCAGAGGAGCGCAACTGGCGGGAAGGAGTATAGACAGAGAGTAGTTGAGATAAATATGAAGGACAGGAATCAGAAAAGAAATTGTGACAAAGAATAGATAATTTATAGTCAATTCTGGCTTGTACTGGGAGCCAGTGTAGTTTATGGAGTAATGGCGTGATATGATCTCGCTTTTGGCCTTAAGGACTAGTCTTGCAGCGGAGTTTTGAACTTTCTGTAATTTACTAGCAATCTGATTTGGGCTTCCTGACAGAAGAGAATTACAGCAGGGCTGAGCTTTAACGTTCGCCAACTCGCCAATGGCCCCTAAAAATAGTGTGTGGCGAGCTCGATTTGGGGTACCATTCGCCCGGCTGGCGACTTGAAAATACCGCCAGTGGTAGAGATTCTGTACCTGTACCGGACTTTTGACTTGCAATGTAAAACAAAACACGCGCCAACCGCTTCTGCAGTCAGCACCGGAGACCCGTTCCGATGCATGCTAGGAAGTTAGGTAACGCTAGCAAAGCGAGGGATTTGCGAAGTAAAAATAGCCTTTTCTCGCGAGACTTTCTTCTTTCCCTCGCCGCGAAACGCTACTGCCCTGCGAGATCCTAGCCTTCTTGCTTCCTTGCGTGTATCGGAACGAGTCTCTGACTTCCTTGATGAGTCACGCGAGACTTGCCGTACTTTCGATATTCCCCATTCTCAGTCTTTTGTCAATCTCGAACGATGTGGCGCTTTTAAAGTGGTGTCTCGGAGCCTCCAGCAAAAAAAAAAAAATGTCCGAAGGAAAAAAAACAGCAGAATAAGAAATACGAAGAAGAGAAGCGAGATCATAGAAATGTCTCAGTCTAGGGGAGATGAGGGAGGGAGACAAGAAGAGGAAAAAAAAAGACAGAGAAGTTGAAAGTAATGATGAATATGATGATGCAGATGAAGAAGAACTGTTGGAGAGTCTGAGTGCTCAGGTAGATGATGATGATGACTTAGCTGGCCTGAAGAAGGCACACCCAAGCTCCTTCAAGTTTTGGAACATTGAGGAGGAGGATGTCGATGATGAATAAATTATAATATACAGTGCTTGTTTTAAAAAATGAAACAGTGTTGTTGTTGAAATTTATCTTGTTTATTAGCTGCAATAGTTATACAGTTTAAAAAAAATGACCGTGCTTTCAATCCAGGGGTCTGGCAACCTGAGAAATATTTTGGCAACTTCAACTTCCAGGTTAGGAGCCCGGCTGGCTCCTTAGCCTGGCTTGCTAAATCTCAGCCCTGTTACAGTAGTCTAGTCTGGAAAGCACAAGAGCGCAGACTAAGGTTTTGGTGGCTTCAACCGTCAAATAACAACGGATGGAACTGATCTGACGTATAGCGACATAGGCTGACCGACAGACTTGAGTAACGTGAGTATCTAGCGACATGTCATCGGAAAAGTATCCAAGGTTTCTTACACAGTTACAATACCATGCACGACCTTGTTGACGTTTCCCAACAGTGACTTGTGCATGGAGCCCACCGGAGCACTAGGGGTCACAACATGAAACTCCTTGTCCCCCACACTAGAACAGATGTGTACAAGCACTCCTTCTTCCCGTCAGTGAACAGGTTATGGAACTCACTGAGCGCTGAAACAGCATCAGCCTTGTCTGTTGCATCCTTTAGAGCATCGCTGACAGACTGGAGTGTAAACATCTTGTAATGAATATCCCCAACGTGTACATATGTCTGAACACAATTTTAACCCAGCCACACTGCCTCACTGCCACATCCTCAAAGAGTACGTACTTTTGCTTGACCTTAAATCTGTGAGCACCCTTCGCTGCACACGCCAAAGTCGTGGAATCATTTCCTCGAAAACGGGGTATCCACAGTATTACGAAGAAGAAGTGTTTGTGACTCAGCCGCACAATTAGTTTTACCTTGAACAGTTGAAGTGGATATGAAAGGTAGAAAAGACAATTGTTTGGGGGCAGTGGATGAAATGATGGCTATGATTATGAAGTGGCTTCACCTTGTGGGCACATAGGAATAGAGTAGAGTGAAGAGACTTCTTTGCCTGTGCTCTAACCAAACCCTGACAAGCTCTCAATCTGAGTTTCAAACATTGCTAAAAATAAGTAAAATCATCAAATGTTTGCTGTCATTCTGGGGGTAGACAGGTGCCCTTTCAAATGTAACCCAATCGAGTTAATAATATCCAGGTAAAATGTAATGATTTACTAAAACTCAATCAAAAATATGCAAGTCTGTATACTTTTCCAATGTTCCATGCATTACATTCATTAAATTTGACTGACTAAATAGTAATGATTTCACAAAGATTCTTCAAACAGTCATACCTCTGGGGTGCTGTAGTAAAGGAGGTCACAATTTTTTAGGACAAAATAAACACGTTTCCATTTCCTAGTCAACCGTGCTCGTTTCATTAAATATCCCTTTATTTCATTAGGTTCAAATTCACTTCCAGCGTGACTGTCTGAACGGTTGGAAAGGCTGTTTGTGTGACTGCCCGAAACAGATTCGGAGCAGGAAGCCATGTTGTCTGTTATGACGCACCTGTCAACATAGCCGTAAACTGAAATGGATATTGTCGTCGAATGAAGTAAATGTGTCAACATATTTACAAAATTAAATTATAATTCCAAGTGATTACTTTTGAAGTTACTCATCTGTTACTTCTGAAACCTTGGTAACTTTACAGACTTATTTAAAATAATTTTTGCTTATTACGACATACGTCAAAGAGTAAAATCTGGGGGAGAGAGCCACCTGTGTGTTCCAACATACTACATTTATTCTATTAGAAAATGGCAAAGCAGTGACTGTTAAAGCTTTTATGTGAAATGATAAGTGTTAGACATTACAGTAGGAACATTTTAAACTTTGTTAAAAACTACCATGTCTCTAGTTAGTTCGTTCTGAGCCATTAGCGATAGCCAATGTTGGCTGGGAAAGTAGTAACTGCAAGGACTCGTGTTGACGTTTCAGGCAGCAAGCAGCACACATCGCCCGCCGTAACGGATCGCCTGATTAGTGCGGTCACGGACACAGCTGTGTCTCAGGTCTTGGGCACATCTGCTCGACATTGCCAGGTGACTCCTCAGAGTTCTGGCAGTGTTCAGTCAGCCCCCGACTGTCTCCCCGCACCGCACGTATGTGTCAAAATGTCGGAGGAAAGCTCGAGGAGCAAGTGCATCTTTTGGATGCAGATTGGATTTATGCGAGAACAGACTGTCGCTGACTCGGACATGTCACTCCAAACTCTAAAAGAAGTGGCTTGTCAGTTTGTAGACAGAAAGGTAAGTTCTTTTTATTTGTTTATATTTGAACACAGACCGTTGTTTGTGAATCCTACATTCGCTTAAGCCTTAATGTCGTTGTTTACCAGACCACGCCCATAGCTCAGAATCCATTGGCTGTCAGTAGTAGTGACTGTGATGACAGTCTCTAGAACTGTGTAACAAACCACACAGCATCAGTCCTCATGCTGAGAAACATTGATTTATAAAGATGTGTGATTTACATGTGGCTTGTCATTGATAACCACGGTGATGGTTTAAATATTTTTGTCATACTCAAACATAAATCCATTGAATGTAAGCTGTAACACAGATTTAAGCTTCAGATTTTGCTTGTTTAGTGGATTGTGATGGACTGACATTTAGAACTGGGAGTTTTAAATATATTTTTGTTTTCAAACACAATGACCTTTCAGTTTATTGCCTTCTGAAAGTTTTGTTATTTTTTTTCTCCCAATAGATCTGTAGATTTTTCTCTTGTTGTTTAACTGAAAGGTAGTTTTTTGTGCCTTGCAAAGTACAATCAATAATCATTGATCATAAACAAATCTCTGTAACAGCAACATTCTGCTAGCGTTACTCCTAACCAACAATAAAAAATTTCTTTAGAAGAACTCACTATGACACTAGTTCCTATCCTATTCCATAATTTGGAGGTCGTAAGGGGCACCACAGATGATCGTTTAACCAGCGTACTCCATCTTTTCCTGTCCTCAGCAACCCTGATGGTTTCGCTCAATGTCAAACCAGTCCATTCTCTAATGTTGTCCTCCCACCTCTTTTTCGGTCTCCCTCTTCTTCTATCTCCTTGCACTGTGCCTTGCAGAATGGTCTTTGCAAGACCTGATGATCTGGTGACGTGGCCATACCATCGGAGTTTCTGTTTTTTCACCACTGTGAGCAGGTCATCATGTTGTCCAATGGCTTGTATGATGGTCTGTCGGACTTCGTCGTTGCCATTGGTGATGTGCTAGGTATAGGAAATGCCCAGAAGTCTTCTGTAGCACCTCATCTCATTTTTTTGTATTCTTCGTTGTAGATCTGCTGTGAGGGTCCATGTTTCGCAAGCATATAGGAAGATGGAGATGACAAGGGAGCGCAGCAGTCTTACCTTACCTCACTAGTTATGAATATGAAACATATTTAACTAATTTTAAGTTATAATTACTGATACAGATCTAATTAGTTCCAAGTTCTAGTTCTAACAATCTCTCTCTCTCTCTCTCTCTCTCTCTCTCTCTCTCTCTCTCTCTCTCTCTCTCTCTCTCTGTGTCTGTCTCTATCTGTTTCTGTTTCTGTCTCTTTCTCTCTCTCTCTCTCTCTCTCTCTCTCTCTCTCTCTCTCTCTTTCTCTCTCTCTCTCTCTCTCTCTCTCTCTCTCTCTCTCTCTCTCTCTCTCACTCTCTTTTTTATATAGTGTACATATTTGCAGTCAGTCAAAGGGCAGATGTTCTACTTCTAGGCCCCAATATATAGAAAGGGTCCCACTTTCATAAAACATTCACAATTATTCCATGCATTTAAATGAGCTTTATCCTATCCTATCCTATCCTGTCCCATAACCCGAAGGTCGTAGGGGCACCACAGATGATCGCTTAACCAGCATACTCCATCTTTCTCTGTCCTCAGCAGCCCTCATGGCTTCGCTCAGTGTCAAACCAGTCCATTCTCGAATGTTGTCCTCCCACCTCTTTTTCGGTTTCCCCCTTCTTCTACCTCCTTGCACTGTGCCTTGCAGAATGGTCTTTGCAAGGCCTGATGATCTGGTGACGTGGCCATACCATCGGAGTTTCCGTTTCTTCACCACTGTGAGCAGGTCATCGTGTTGTCCAATGGCTTGTGTGATGGTCTGTCGGACTTCAACGTTGGTGATGTGTTGGGTATAGGAAATGCACAGAAGTCTTCTGTAGCACCTCATCTCCATGCTTTGTATTCTTCGTTGGAGATCTGCTGTGAGGGTCCATGCTTCGCAAGCATATAGGAAGATGGAGATGACCAGAGAGCGCAGCAGTCTTACTTTGGAATGTAGACTGATGGTTCTGTCTTTCCATGGGCTTCAACCTTGTCAGGGCAGCAGTTGTTTGTGCGATCCTGGAGAGGACTTCCTGTCGAGACCCATTGTCTGACACAATGGCTCCTAAATATTTGAAGCTGTGCACTGTGTTGAGGGATTGGCCTTGTACTTTGATGTCCGTGTTGATGCCATTGGTGTTGTTGGTCATCATTTTGGTCTTCTCTGCACTTATTTCCATTCCATAAGCTCTGGAGGTGGTGTCAAGCCTCTGTACAAGCTGTTCAAGTTCTTGTTCCTCTCCAGCCAATCCATCAATATCATCCGCAAAACGAAGATTGGAGATTGCTCTGCCCCCTATGCTGACTGTGCCTTCGTGATCTGCAAGAGCATCTGACATGATGCGCTCTAGGAAGATGTTGAAGAGTGTTGGAGAGAGTAGGCATCCTTGACGCACACCGATTGTTGTTCTGAACCAGTTCCCGATGACGCTGTTATGGAGGACTGCACTGGTAGCCTTGTCTTACAGGCTTTTGATGTCTATAATTTTAGGGCTGATGTTGTACACTTTCATGGTTGCCCATAGAGCTGCATGCCAGACTCGGTCAAATGCCTTCTTGAAGTCTATGAACACATGATATAGATGTTGTTGGTGCTGTAGGTATTTCTCACAGATTACTCTGAGGTTGAAAATCTGTTCAGTGGTACTTCGCCCTGCCATGAATCCTGCTTGTTCTTCAGCTATGATTTGTTCAGCTTGTGGTTTCAACCTGTTGAGTATTATTTTCAGGAGGACCTTGCTGGGATGGCTGATGAGGCTGATGGTGCGGTAATTTTCACACTCCTGAAGGTTACCTTTTTTGGGAAGAGTGATGACAAGCGACTGGGTCCATGGTGTAGGCCATTCCCCACTCTGCCAGATCTTGTTACAGATAATGGTGAGAGCATCAGTCATCGCTTCTCCTCCTGCTTGTAGCAGTTCCGCTGAAAATGAGCTTTATCCTGTCAGAAACACCTTTTGTGGGTTCAAGTATATATATACTTAAACTTTAGTCTAAATGCATACCCCTTTTCTTTAGAACCAAACTCGGACCAGCAAAATCCCAAGTAAAGTTCACGTTTCCTGAGACTGTCGAGAGCGATTGAAAAACATAATTGAAAAATAAGGAATTTCCACTCTGTCACGAACTCTTATGACACTTATGTCATCTCCATCTTCCTATACTCTTTTGAAACATGAACCCTCACAGCAGACCTACAACGAAGAATAAAAAGCATGGAGATGATGTGTTACAGAAGACATCTGGGCATTTCCTATATATAGCACATCACCAATGACGAAGTCCAACAGACCACCACACAAGCCATTGGACAACACAATGAAATGCTTACAGTGGTGAAGAAATGGAAACCCCGATGGTATGGCCACGTGACCAGAGCATCAGGCCTTGCGAAGACCATCCTACAAGGCGCGGTGCAAGGAGGCAGAAGAAGAGGGAGACAGAAAAAGAGGTGGGATAACAACATTCGAGAATGGACTGGCTTGACACTGAGCGAAGCCATGAATTGAAGGTTGCTGAAGACTGAGAAGGATGGTGTACGCTGGTTTTACGATCTGTGGTGCCCCAATGACTTTCGAGTTATGGGATACAGTAGGATAGGATAGGATGTCACAAGCCCTAAAAATCACTCTGGTCTTGATAAAAGTGTATCCATTTCCTGTTGTAATAGCTGTCAGTGCATACTAGTACCATATCTTGTGACATGGTATATTCAGAGACAGCAAACATTTCTTGATCTCTGTCACAAGCGGGAAATTCTTTTTTTGTCGAATGACATCCGATTTAGCTTTTCCCCTCAGGCGCTTCCATTCGGGTCGCCAACGTTATAGAGAAGGTTGTTGGCCGTCATGACCGTAAAAATGCTTTAGCTGACAAATGCCATCAATGCGACTAAAGTTAAATTTGCTCCAAATTGATAAGTGAGATCCACTTTTAACAATGCATTTTAATTTTACTGGTAACGGTGTTACAGCATCGTTTGAAAAGTTCTAAATTTTCTGTCATTTAAATCCAGTCCGATCTTTTTACTATAGGCAAGACAATCACAACCTAAAGCTTTTTTATTCTCACCAGAAGTTATTCTTTAATACAGTGAACTCTTGTTTATCGTGGTAGGTAGGTTCTGAGAACATCCGCAATAGCTGAAAATCAGCGAAGGAGAGACACTATATTTACAGTATTTATGTAACCTGTATTCAGACTTTTAAAACCCCTTTACGTACTGTTAATAAACCACCTTTTACAGTAATGCACAGATATCTACAGTATGTACATAACATACTCTACACAGGCACAAATGTTAATAAATAACTATGTTATTTAATCTTGTTCTAAGCAGTGGCAAAATTCCTGAAGACTGGTCAGTTGGCATAGTTTGTCCACTATAAAAAGGGAAAGAAGAAACGTTAAATATAGACAATTACAGAGGTATAACTCTTCTTAGCTGTTTGGGTAAACGTTTTACTAGTAATTTTAGCATCATTAATATTAGGATTAATTTATTTTTCGAGTCCAATAATTTATTAGGTAATGAACAAGCAGGCAGTGATGTTGCTAGAAATTTTTAGCATTATAGGCCATTTGGCCGATTCAGTCACAAACCTTTAGGACATTTTAAAAATCTTTCGGCCATCAATTTGACTTCTTTCCAACACCAAACGAGAGGCCACTGATAAGTTTCGGTTTCTTTTTCGGTGACATTTCGAAAATGAAACGTTTTATTGCCGGAAGCACGCTGTTCGCAACTGAACAAGAGACATTACGCTAACTCTCTCTGCTGATGCATGTGTCATCTGCTTGGTGCTTCCAATACTTGATGTTCGACAATAACTCATAACACCTTTATTTATCCGATAGGAAATTAATTAATCTGAACTTTTGGATCTGTGTGATAAAAGAAAAAGAACACCTTGACAGGGAGCTGATGTCTACTGAAAAATCAACAATGACATCCGAAAATGCATGCGCGCAGCAAAGGAGAAATGGATAAAGATCAATGCCAGGAAATAGAGAACAGTCTGAACAAGAACAACAGCAAGAAGGCCTACCAGACTGTGAAGCGGCTGACAAGTGTTAAACAGCCCAAAGTCTCCACGATCCAAAGCAAGTCTGGCATATGGCATATGCCTTACAGAAGAACAAGAAGTCTTGGACAGATGGACAGAGTACTGCTCTGACCTTTACAACCATACACCAAATGGAGACCCATCAGTTCTAGCATGTCCCGAGAACAGAGAAGAAGAAATCCTCCCAATTCTCCGGGAAGCAGTTGAGGCAGCAGTGCAATCGCTAAAGAAAGGGAAGTCAGCTGGAGTGGACAACATACCCGCGGAAGTGCTACAAGCAGGAGGAGAAGCGATGATTGATGCCCTCACCATTATCTGTAACAAGATCTGGCAGAGTGGAGAGTGGCCTATACAATGGGCCCAGTCGCTTGTCATCACTCTTCCCAAAAAAGGTAACCTTCAGGAGTGTGAAAATTACCGCACCGTCAGCCTCATCATCCATCCCAGCAAGGTCCTCCTGAAAATATTACTCAACAGGTTGAAACCCCAAGCTGAACAAATCATAGCTGAAGAACAAGCAGGATTCAGGGCAGGGCGAAGTACCACTGAACAGATTTTCAACATCAGAATAATCTGTGAGAAATACCTACAGCACCAACAACATCTATATCATGTGTTCATAGACTTCAAGAAAACGTTTGACCGAGTCTGGCATGCAGCTCTATGGGCAACAATGAAAGCGTACAACATCAGACCAAAAATTATTGAAGTCATCAAAAACCTGTATGACAAGGCTACCAGTGCAGTCCTCCACAACAGCGCCATCGGGAACTGGTTCAGAACAACAATCGGTGTGCGTCAAGGATGCCTACTCTCTCCAACACCCTTCAACATCTTCCTAGAGCGCATCATGTCAGATGCTCTTGCAGATCACGAAGGCACAGTCAGCATAGGGGGTAGAGCAATCTCCAATCTTCGTTTTGCCTATGACATTGATGGATTGGCTGGAGAGGAACAAGAACTTGAACAGCTGGTACAGAGGCTTGACACCACCTCCAAAGCTTGTGGAATTGAAATAAGTGCAGAGAAGACCGAAATGATGACCAACAACACCAATGGCATCAACAGCAGATCTACGACGAAGAATACAAAGCATGGAGATGAGGTGCTACAGAAGACTTCTGGGAATTTCCTATACCCAACACATCACCAACGACGAAGTCCGACAGACCATCACACAAGCCATTGGACAACACGATGACCTGCTCACAGTGGTGAAGAAACTGAAACTCCGATGGTATGGCCACGTCACCAGATCATCAGGCCTTGCAAAGACCATTCTGCAAGGCACAATGCAAGGAGGTAGAAAAAGAGGGAGACCGAAAAAGAGGTGGGATGACAACATTCGAGAATGGACTGGTTTGACACTGAGCGAAGCCATCAGGGCTGCTGAGGACAGAGAAAGATGGAGTATGCTGGTTAGGCGATCATCTGTGTTGCCCCTACGACCTCCGAGTTACGGGACAGGATAGGATAGGAAATTAATATGGCCAGAAGCAATAACAACGAAACAGACATGAGACAAGCAAACAAAAAATGGATAAAGGGTGGCCGATTGAGGCGTAAAACCTTAGGACAGTGGGCCGATCAGAAGATGACTCTTTCGGACATTTTAAAATTTTATCGGTGAATGGCTGATTTGCCGATGAAAACAACATCACTGAGCAGGTGTTAGAAAAGGTAACTCAACCACTGATCATGCTGCTGCACTACAACAACAAAAAAAAAGATTGTTTACTGCAGTGCATTTGTAGATTATAAAGGCATTTGATAATGTACAGCGTAATATGCTTTGGGAAAAATTAATCGAAAGTGGTATTTCTGGAAGAGTTTTGATAGTGATCAGAAACATGTATCAGAAAGGTAAATCTTATGTTACTGTATGCTGATGACACAGTCATGTTATCAGAGTCAGCTGAAGACAAGCAGAAAGCTCCAGATATTCTTAATTTATATTGTGCGAGGTTTGGTCTATGTATAAATATTGCAAAAACCAAAGTTATGATTTTCTCCCGCAGTAAAGTCAGAAAGTTGTCTATCTTTAAGTTTAATGATGTAATCCTTCAAATAGTTTGGGAATATAAATATTTAGATACCCTCTTTCATTATAACAATAAATTTCAAAATAACTTGAAAGCCCACAGCGTGTCAGCTGAACTTGCGATTTATGCACTTTTAAGGAAGTGTAGAAAGTTAGATTAATTTGACGCTTGATGTCCAGCTAGATCTCTTTGATAAATGTTTCAAACTGATTCTATTGTATTTATAACTGCGAAGTGTGGGCTCACGAAAAAATTGAAATATGTGATAGGTTGCAACTAAAATTTTTGAAAATGATACTTGACATAAAAACTTGCACGCCGACTTGCATGGTTTTGGGTGAAGTTGGTTGTATTCCTGACTCTTTGGATGCCAGATGCAGGTTACTTTGTTTTGGGTATAAATTGTGTATCAATTGTTGTAATGATTCCACAAAAATGTCGGTGCTTATGTTTCATTTGTGCTCTTATTTGTTTTTTAATAATACAGTATTAATAATAGCGAGTATAAATTATTTTGGTTAAATACTGTTCGTTCTCTTCTAGACGATCTAGGTTTGTCTTTCATATATGGTTGAGTGGTTGTAGTTATTTTTTTAATTATTTTAAGAATCTAGTCAAACAACGCCTGAAACTTGTGAAAAGACCAATTTTTGCTAATCTGGCATCAGAATATAATTTAGCATAGCAGTTGTATTACTTACAGAATTTTCAAGGAACAGTTTTGTTTTGAGGATTATTTAGTTAATTTGTCACTATTTTTAAGAATAAATCTGTTAAAATTTAGACTCAGTTGCCACAAACTTCCGATTCAAATTCAAAGATACATAAATATTCCAAGAGAAGAAAGGTTGTGTTCTTTGTGTGATTTAAATGAAATAGGTGATGAATTCCATTATTTGTTTAATTGTACACTAATCCCCTTCTGAAAGACAACAGATTTTCCCTATAATTGCCACACTATTTTAGGAATCGCCCAAATGTCTTCAACAGCAAATGAACTTGAAATTGAAAAGTACACTAATAAATTTAAGTCGTCTTATTGGAATAATATTTTCACTTTTTAAGTAGTACAGCATTGCTTTTTTTCCCCTTAAATGTTTGAATACTGTTTGGTGGTCATTCATGTGTGCTTTACTGTTCTTGCCTTCTTTACCTTGCTCTTTCCCTTTTATGATGACTGTTGTTTTTGTTTTATCTTGCATCTTTATGCCATTGTTCTTTTGAGTGCATATTTATTTATTTTATTTTATTTTATTATTATTTTTTTAAAGAGGTGTCACAAATGTTTGAACATTGTTGTTGCTTTTTCATTCAGTGGGTATATGTTATTGTTTTAGTTAGACGCTGCTGTGTCTTGTAATATAGTGCTGTTCGTGCTGTCATTAATATATATTGTGCATCCCTATCCCCCCATCTTACCCCCTTGTCTGGCTATACGCCCTCCTCCCCCCCCCCCCCCCCCCCTCCCTCTGTCTCTTTCTGGGCTAGGAGCCTAACTTAATATTTGCTGTTTCATCATTTGTTTGTTTAATAAAAGGACAAAGTTCCAACATCCTATTCTATGACTTCAATAATGTTAGGGCTGATGTTGTACACTCTCTTGGTTGCTCACAGATCTGCATGCCAGATTCGGTCAAAAGCTTTCATGAACTGAAGTCTTCAAACACATAATATATATATATATATATATATATATATATATATATATATATTATATATATGTTTAACATGCATAAATAAAAGTCTGTCATCCTTTCCTTGTAGAATTTGGAATAAAATCAATATTTCATGATTTACCAATTAGTTTTCTCAAGGGCTACGGAACAGATACCATTCTTTCCTTAGCTCTTGACAAAGTGTATACTTTATGGCATGATGAAACGCTATTTTTATTTCAGTTATAATAAAGCATTTCAGACAGGGACTGAGGAAGGTAGCCAAGAAAAAATCACTAATTATTTACATCAGTTAATGGTGCATTTAATTTAAATAGTACTGTTAGTATAGGTCCCTTCTAGTTCTCCCAATCCCTGGTCGTCCAGGATTGTGCTCAGTTGTCTGGGCATATCACACTATGCGCCCAAATGTTGAAAGTGGCCGTATCAGGCGTCTTGAGTTAGATCCTGTATTAATCAGCGCCTTGAGCAGCTCTTGAGCTGGAAAAGCGCTATATAAGAGAGATTACATAAATTTATAAATAAATAAATATAGACTAGTAATAACGATCTGCTTGTTGTTGCAGTTTCAGTTTGATACATTATACATCAAGTCTGTTCTTTAGAACAGCATTAGATTATTACTTTTATGTGTAATGGACCCTAGTCCACAGTATACACATAAACATTACTTGCCATGACCATAATAATTTAATTTCTGGAGTGGTTTAAAGGTTTATGACGTAATGGATAATATTAAGACTCGTAAGAGACTTTGCCAGATGTGTCGAGACCTACAGAGCAGATGATAAAACTGATTTCAAGGTAAATGAAATCCATATTGAGAAAAGCTCAACCTCAAAGCAACAGCTTAATTATATTATTGTTAGCCTGCCTAATAATAATTCAGCAGAAACATTACTACAAAACTGGAACACGGTCTAGAGAGTCATTACACTTAGGGAAAGGTGACTCTTTGTGAGAATTTGAATTTTCTTGCCAAGGTTGGTCAATAAATTTTCAGTGGATGCATTAGTCACCAGGAAAGTTGTGTCACAAAACAATGTTTACAATCACAGATCTGACCATCTTACCAGCTCCATAGTCCATAATCAAAATAATGGTATGTCGCAGAATCAAGGAATTTCCCTGAGCAAGATTGAGTACCATTTGCTTATGCGGAATCTCTCGTGTCAATATTTACTAGCAGGTTTCCGGTGTAGTTTATGTCACTGCTAAGCTACATTGAATGAGAGAAGCAGAAGTCTCGATTGACTTGCCTGGACCCTTGACAGCAACTTATTCTTTCTTATTATGATCATAATCTCCATTCTACCCTACTCACTATAATTTTATTTTTATTTATTTATTTTATTCCCCCAGGAGAGGGGATGGGGAGGGGAGTAGGGGTTGGGGTGGGTGCAGGGATTTCTATAAAAATAGTATCCCCACTTTCTGGAAATTTAGCGCTTTCAATTCCCACTGTCCTGGGGGAAGGTGAGGGGTGGGGGGAAGAAGGGAAGGGGTAGTCTAAAGTCTGTTCCGCTGGACCTAAAGCAATAACCTTGTATTGTATTGTATTGTAAGTCTGTTTCTTTCTCTTTCAGGAGTTGAAGTGTGATGCTCTTCCATCCTCTCAACCCCCACTAGCACTCCCCTTCTTGCCCCTTTGCGACTTTAAGACTATAAAGCCCCCTGGGCTGAGTCTGAGTGATCTTTAAACCTTGAACGGTTGAAGGCTGTTGGGTTGCTGGTGATGGTAGATTATAATTTAAGTTATTAATATATAATTCTACTCATGGTTAGAAAATGTACGGGATACAGTACCACATATATCCATCCGTTGAGAAGGGAACGTTCACAGATGAAGGTGGTAGTTAATTTATTAAGCCTTTCCCGTACAGCCAGCAGGTGCCCTGACTTGGGAAGTGACATTTGTATGTCTGAGACTCCTGTAGCCCAGAGAGGCCCGACTAGACCCAGGTTATAGCTGTAGGTCATTGTGTGACACTGATGTATAAGCTAGAGACTTAATGCTCTACTCCCCGACTCTTTACATTTCATTGCAATGTAACATTAATTAGTATTCTAACACATCAGACTGTGGACAATTACAACATTCATTCATGTGTAGTTTTATTTCAAGGCAACTCACTCAAGGCAAATTATCTCAAGAAAGAAAAGCAGCAAGTGAAAGAAAGAACAAAAACAAAACAACAACAATCGCAAACACACGCACACATAATAATTTAACAGCAAAATACTTTACCTCATTCATATATATATATATATATATATATATATATATATATATATATATATATATATATATATATATATATATATATATATATGATTCGCGATTGTTGTTGTTTTGTTTTTTTCTTTCTTTCACTGGTTGCTTTTCTTTCCTTTTGCCTTGGGTGGGTGGAGTTGGGGGAGTGATCTGATTGAAAGTGTACGAAAATATCCCATAACTCTATCTGAGCATACAAGGGTTGAGTGCGTGCGTGTGAGTGCCTGTGTATGTATGAGAGAGAGAGAGAGAGAGAGAGAGAGAGAGAGAGAGAGAGAGAGAGAGAGAGAGAAAGAGAGACTGGGAACCAAAAACTTGAATGTTTATGTTAATATCTTTGTGGCAATGATGTTTAAAGTAAGCCTGGCCTCAAAGGTTGAAACTTTACTATAAGTAGTTTAATTATAGAAGAGTCTAATAATCCAGACTATTGCAATCAAAGCTCTTCCAGTAGGCATGTCAGAAGCTTAAAAGGATGTCATGTGTATATGGCTCTCTGATTTTGTAATAACGTCAAGGCGTGAATTTAGCAAGGGTTCCTCAATATGGTCATCAAACATCGCCTGATAACAGGCACCACAATACTCTTTATTTAGATCTCAAGCTCATCTACATGTCCTGTAAGTCCATCCTTTGGAAGAAAAACAAGCTTATTTTAAAAAACCAAAATATTGTGACCAGTGTTGTTCAGTCTCAGTAAGAAAACATTGTGTGGCTCTTTAACATTTTCTTCTGATTTGAAAGATTGGGCTTTTAATGTCCTAAACAATGAACTGTTAACTGACACAAATATAACTGGATTGTTCCTAAAAATATTAAATTGTGATGTATTTTTTTGGGTTTGTTGTGTGCGTGTGTAGCATATGAGTGTGTATGTTGGTTACTGATTGTGGCACTTTGAGTCTGATTTAAGAGAAAAGCGTGTATTATTATTATTATTATTATTATTATTATTATTATTATTATTATTATTGTTGTAATTAACACATACAACATTTCCTTCTGAATTTTACAGAAGAAGGCTTGGTTAGTAAAGGGGAAGGTGACTTTACCCTGTGAATGTGATAATAAAGTGTCTTGTCAAGGCTGACAGGAAGTTGATGCTGTTAGAATAATATGTCTTGGCTGACTTACATCACTACTTGTGACTTGTGGGTCCATCTGTCCCTCAGTTGGGAATGAACAGTAGTCATTCAAGCAGGTTGTCTGCTGCACAAAAGAGGAATTTTAAAAAAAACAATCCTTATATAATTGATATTGTGAAGCTTGAGAAGGTCAAATAATTGTTTGCATTAGATCCTGTATTGGCCACAACTTGAGCAGCTGTTGGTCTGAATTAAATAAATAATTGTTACTGTTTATGTAATATCTGTCCTCTTACAGAAAGAGATTAAGAATTGAAAGTGTACGAAAATATCTGTACCTCTGTACCTTCAATAATGGTACAGGACGCAGTCAATATAAAAATTTCAAAAATAAAAATTCGATTTTCTTTCCTTATTCTAATAGCGATCTCCCTGCCTTTACACCACCTGTTTGAGTGATGGATGGGTGTTTGGTGTGTGTGAGGGTGGATGAGACAGGTGAGCGTGTATGTTGGTATAGATCGCCGCGCTTTGAGCCTGAATGATTTGGGGTAAGGCGCGTATAGCATCCTGTATTATTATTATTATTTAATTATTGCTGATTGTGTAACTCAACTGTCTGTCATCTTTTTACATTTTCTGAACAGAAAGTGTGTACTTCATTCAGCTGGTTATATAAACTCCATGTAAAGAAAGTCCAAACTTTGCTAGCATATCACTAGAAGTAAATTCATTCAGCATTTCAAATACTGTACTGTAAAATATATATTATATATGTTTAGAAGTGTAATTTATTCAGCTGTATTTTATATATAAGGCTGACACAAATTGCTGGTTTTGCTAGCATTGTTTCGTCACTTGAATTCATGAATGCAATATTTTAAAATATATATTTACAGTAATCAGATATTATGACGAGTTCTGTAACCGTAATCAGATGATATTATAACAGCGTTTTGGAAGTATTCTGAAGATTTGCCAAATCAAGATCTGATCAGTGTTTCACAAGTAGCTTTGCTGAGAGCTTCGCGTGATTGGTTCTGTTATTAATATGTAGCAGAGTATGTATTATACTGACTATGACATAACTAATTAATAAATTATTATAGTTTTTAACTGATTTATTTTTGTAATATATATTTTAATCTCTTTATTCATGACTTATGATTAAGGTACGACAGCATTGCTTCCTGGCATCAACATAGTATATTAATAATATATCTATATAATGTACATATTTTCATACCTGTTTTTGTTAACTGTTTTGCAATCTTAAAAAAAAAAATGAAGTAACAAAATGATGATGAGAATAACACCAGAAGGTTTGTGGTGATGTTTCAGTTTCCAGAACATCGATTCTACAACCTTGTGGACAAGATCTTGTTGTTCAAACATGACGCCGTGGACCCCAATGTCCTGCAGATTATTGGCAACCCTCCGGACATCAGGGACAACTGCTTGTTGGAGATTGTCCTTTCAGGTCTCATGTCTCTGGCTGTCAGTGTGTCTGTGTCTCTCTCTGTATCTCTCTCTCTCTCTCTCTCCCTCTCTCTCTCCCTCTCTCTCTCTCTCTCTCTCTCTACCCCTCTCTCTCTCTCTCTCTCTACCCCTCTCTCTCTCTCTCTCTCTCTCTCTCTCTCCCTCTCTCTCTCTCTCTCTCTCTCTCTACCCCTCTCTCCCTCTCTCTCTCTCTCTCTCTCTCTCTCTCTCTCTCTCTCTCTCTCTCTCTCTCTCTCTCTCTCTTGTCTCAGTAAATAGATGGCCTCATACTCAACTTATGTTACTATTTATGGCTTGTTATATGTTGCTTAGTTCAAAACTGTTGTCATACTATTATTGGACCGAGTTGGTATCAAGCCTCTTTCTGCTCAGGTTGTGATAATGCCTAGCAAAATAGGTAATTACATGGCAAGCTAATGGGTGTGTCTGGTCCCTGCATCAGAAATCCCTGGCACTGTGATTGTAGCCAGTAATGATAGTAAGCTGGCTTTCTGGTGCCTGATTGCTGGTTTGTTGTTGGGCAGTGTACCTGTGGCATTGCAGATCTGTGCTGCGCCTATGTGTTCATAATTATTATTATTAGTTGTTACAAAGTTTTGCTGTTAGGTTCCAGTTGTCACATTCGCTTTGACCAGTTATGTACATACACATGCTATAATCCAGTAACCAAAACCATCATTAAAGCTGTATTATATTAACATTTTAATCAAAAAAGTCTCAGAATCATCAAAGTTTTATAAGGAGTAAAATTTTAAAATGGAGTGTTTTCTGAAGCTACATAGTACATTTGTACAATTTGGTATGCACCTTATGCTTACTGCATGGAGTATTCCAAAGTAACGCTAATAAAAACAATAATAAATAATGCTCCATAATGTTATAGCTGTTTTATAGCAGGTTACCTTATCAACTAAAACTTATGTTTGAGATCATGTTTGTATCCAATAAATATGTGTAAATTACTAAATTACATTTAGTAGCAACAACAAAAGTAATAATATAAATAATAATAGATCAGAAGAAGAAGAAAGCGAGACTCCAGAAGTATTTAGGCTTAAAAGTGCAGCCCATGGATGTGATTACTGAGAGACTGATAAAGTGATATTATTATAAATTATTAACTGAAAAAAAGAGCAGGAAGAATTGTTCAGCAGTTTTCTTTGTTTCATTAAAAAATTTGTTTTTAAAATAAATACAAAATCCTTCTTGCTTTCTGACCAATTTCTGTTCTCTTTCTAACAGATGGGGTGATTTTAACTTCTAAGTACATAATTATATATACCTCTGTCTCGGCCTAGAGTAGAGAGGCAGAGCTACACTTTTAATATTAATTTATGTAATAACTTTTATTTAATACCTACTGAATAGTTTGTACAAGAGAAATAATTAATACTAGTACTACTACTAATAATTTTTTTTTTAACAATTAACAAATAATAGTATTAATAAAAATTCAGGATCATACGCTTTTTCTTCAGTTGAACTCAAAACACTGCGATGTGATGAGATGACTATTACAGTTATATAGAAATCAATTTTTATTTTTGAAATTTTAGTTTGGCTGCATCCTATATTATTATTGAAGGGAGGTGGGAAAGTGGAGTACCCAGTGAAAGCCCTCTGTGTCCTGAAATGTTTTATACCTAAGTCACATAAGTTCTTCCAATGAGGGGTTTGAACCTGTGACCTTTGCATAGGAAACAAGCTCACCGTCAGCTAAGCTACCCGGCCAACCACAACATTGAAGTGCCACTGCTGGATCCTACTTATTTCCTTGTAGGGTTTCGTTGAATGAATTGTGTATTTCCTTGTCTTTAGTTGATATTAGTGTGAGCAACACGAAATTACAGTAGGCACTGTTTTACGCTGGAGGATGAGTGCAGGATTTATACTGATGGTAGACTGCCGATGATTTATCACACCTTGGCCTTTTAAAGGCTTGTTTGGCTCACAGCGAATCCTCTGTTGCCTGTTGTGGTAATGATAATGGTTGTAAATTGTCCTTGTGTGGGGATGATGAGTTTCATAATGACCGTGTTTTGTGCACAGACTACAGTAAATAGGGATGTTTTGATATCATAATTGGTTGTTGCAGCGCAAGCCACCATGGAAGAGTTACAGATTCGCCCACACTTGCTCTTTGTCCATTCCTACAAGTCGCCTCATTTTTGTGACTTCTGCGGGGAGATGCTCTTTGGCCTTGTCAAGCAAGGGCTGAAGTGTGAAGGTGACAGCATTTTTGTTCCCATTCCTTGTTCTCTTTTCTGTGACTATATTTGTTTTGGATGGATACATGTATATAATTATTATATATAATAATAATTAATCCACCCTAATCCAATATAAATGTGTGTGTAGGGATGCGTTCATGGAGAAATTGGGTTCTGAACTTGCCGTTTTATGTGCAAAATGGGGCTTTTAGCTAGCACTCCACTTTTTTCCAGAACCCTACTTTTTCTATGTATATGGGGGTGCTCTTGTAGTGCATGGGAGTGCTCTATCCGTGTTTGAAGTAAAAAGGTGTCAAAATAGGTCAACCTTTTGATGGAAAGAACCAGTTTTTTAATCTAATACTTACATTTTAAAGTGACTTTTGCGCTCTTTTTGTAAAACATAAAAACAACTTTTTTTCCCGCTACATTTCATCCAAAAACCCAGTTTGCCATGAACACACCCATGTGAGTGTTTGTGTGTGTGATGCAAGTGAGCATCATCATTATCATCATCGTCGTCATCAGGTAATCACACTTTGGGATCAGGTCTATGCCTATCTTCCGCTCAACAGATGGTTGATATGGGTATTAGCAGCACATCCTCCTTGTTGGACACTTTAATTCTGAAGGGCCTGGAAGTGTGGGAGTATCATCATCATTATAGTAAATTTCAACAGGCGTGTATGTGTAGTCAGTAGGCAGGTTCAGTGGCGGGTTAATAATGCAGATAGCAGCGTGGTTCAGTTGTAACATTGTTAATTGTAGAACATTGGCACACTAACTCACGGCGGCGCCAACGCACATTTTATAGCTCCATGTCATACGGTGACTCAGCCAACTGCAAAGGTGATGGCCGTTTCTCACAAGGATTGACTTTCTGTAATGAAACTGTATTTGGTGTTTCAACTTTCCCTCCATGTTGCTGTAGTGGCAGTTTCAAGAAGGGGTATTGAGGAATAATTAGGAGATTTATATATGACTTTAGAGGCGTAGTGTATTTTTCCTATTCTTTCCCTTTAGGCTATGCCCATTCATGAAAGTGTCCCATGGTCATTCTGCCCCAAGAAGGCAGATGCATACATGCAGTTTGTTCAAGATGGTTCAATAGTTATTATCCCAGTTTTTTGTTTTTTTACATAATGCTCTAAACTGTTACGTTGGTGGCCTGAGTTCGACTTTGTTGTTTTGTTGTTTGGGTGCCGGGGGTTTCTGTATAAATAGTATCCCCACCTTCTGGAAATGTAGTGCTTTAAATTCCCACTGTCACTGTCTTTTTCATTTGTTCCTTCTCATTCCTGCTCTGTTCTGTCTTTCTACTATACTCTCTTTTTCCTCTTTAGACCAGTCACCTATCTTTTTTCTGGAAAACTCTTCTAAAACTCCTCATTTGTGTTTGAGGTCTGTTGGGTCAGCTTGGAAATATTTGACGCTTTCCGCCAGGGCTTTCTATGATATTATTTAGCAATGTAGGCATTTTATGTGTATGTGTTTTGTTGATAATTTATAATGTTTATGTTCTATTTTGTTTTTGTAAACCGGGAGTGGGGGGTGGGTGGGGAGGGTGTTCGATAATTTAGAGTATAGCCTCAGTGTCCTTTGCCTGGGATGCCTTTATTGTAAAGTGAGTGGCTGATGGAGTGCCTTCAGTGTTACCACTAGGGTTGTTTCATTATACAGATCAGGAGTGAGTCCCCTTTCAACCAAGCTGTAGTCCTGATTTTGTGGTCCTGATTCGGCTCTTTGCAGTCCACTAGACTCTATAAACAATGAATAACTAACTAATTAATTTTGAGCAGCTCTTTGACCGCTGTATTGATATAAAACTATTCATTTCATTTCATGTCCTGTTTGGGGTTGGGTTGAAAAGTGGGGGATGGCAGCAAGCAGAGTGGCCGAGAGAAAGAATAATTAAACAGTGTTAACAGACATGGAAGTGGTCCTATGCAAGTGCACTGTCTGGCAGAGGCAAGATGAGAGTGGCGTGGAGGGGGTGTTAGGGACGAGTATGGTGGACTGTGGCAAGTGGGAATTGGTTGGGCCAAGTGTATGCATGGAGCACTTAGCCAGTAGACCCCTGCATGTGGGTGGGTAGAGTGTTGTTTTGGGATTGGTTTTCATCTGCTGAGTGTGCCATCCAAGCTTTGGTCAGTTAGAATCCAGCACATCCTACTCCAAAGCTTTGACAGATGCAATTGCATTCCTCTTGAAATTGAGTACCATAATTATATTCACTAGACCTATGCAAGTTACTGCCAGTTATGGAAGAGATGTGCATCTAAAGTATGGGTTGTGCAAATGAATGAATGCCAGCGTGAATCATGTACAATTTAAATTTTAAACTTGTTACAGTTTAAGGTAAACCCAGGATAAATCATAATAGTTTCATTGTAAGCTTAGTATTGAGGTCACTGTTGTTATATAGTTATACATTTAGAATTTAGCGCATTGAGTCTTATTATTTTGTATTTGGTACAGTAATGTGTAGCAGAATTATTTCCTTATGAAGTTATGTTAGAATAATATGTAACAACATTATTTCGTGTTGTTTATCAGGCTGTGGGATGAACTTCCACAAACGTTGCATCTACAGAATCCCCAACCAATGTGAACGTGTATGTAATTATTCACTGCAAGCCCTATGTTTTGTTCACCTTGGCTTTTGCATGTATTTGGCATTGGTCCTAGTGTGAAAATGGTGGGTTATTTGACTTTGGCTTCTGTTTGGTTCTCTTTGCAAAAACCAGTTTATGAGTGTACTGTGTACCAGACCTGCCTACCTACAATTCTTTAAATCAGTAGCAAAAGGTCCAGTTTTCAGTAGCAAAGCCAGGTTATCAGTAGCATGCACAACCGTCGATGTAGGACGCCACGACAAGTTAATTGTGTACTTAAAATATATATTTTAACATTGAAAACGTTTTGAGAAAGCACAAAATAAGTCTCTACCTGCCTCAGCACACATGATAAGAAATACAAAACTTGGTGTCGGGGTTTACTGTTTACTTTCGTAGAGAGTCAGCATAACAGCTCTTGAGTTTAACAAGGTCTTCTTTGGTCAGATGCCTGTTTAAAATGCCATCTGGCTGACTCTTCACCACCGTCAGAGCCTTCATAGTGTCCTCTCCCAAGCTTGCTCTTTGGTCAGTTCTGTTCTTCCTCACACATAAAAAAAACCTCTTTCGCAGTGAGCACTTGAGTGTGGAATTGTGAGGATGGACACCACGTTTTAACAAAGGGAAATAGAAACGGAGCCGTCTGATTGGTCACGTCCTGGCTGCATCATGTACGATGGACTTTAGAAATAGCGGAAGTTCCACTTTCTACGCGCACAATTGGCTTGAGACAAACCCCAAACTAAAAAAAAAAAAAATAAATAAAAGTTTTTAAAAAAAAGTCAGATTTTTTTCCCCGTAGCAATTTTATGTTTGCCGTAGCTGCTACGGCAAAATCGTAGCAGTAGGCAGGTCTGTACAGTGTACAGTAATTGAGAGGTTGGACAAGCAGATATAATGTCTATATTCAGAAGTCTCTTCAGTTTCTCTCTGGCTGTTTCATAAGGTGCTGTGCTAATGTAAAGTATGCTATTTTTGTCCTACATGCGCAGTATTCAGCTTTTAACTGGTTTGTTTTGTTTCTGTCCTGCTTTGGCTTGTGCTGCGTGTGGGGGTGCCGTGCTGCAGGCTGTAGCATGAACTTCCACAAACGCTGCGCCTACAAGATCCCCAACAACTGCGCCCGTGACCGCTACCGCCGACACTCATCCTCCAACCTGTCCTTCACCCTTCCTCCCAAAGCTGACACACCCACCGACAATCATGTACAGGTCAGCTTTTTGATCAGCTTTTTGATCGCTTTTTCCTCTGGCCATCTCCGTAGTGAGATTATGTATGACAGCAGAGAGCTGTCACACACTGTCTTATCCTTTTTACTGCGTGACGCTGAGCTGCTCAGTCATGCCATGTTGCATGTGTGTGGTATATGGCTGGCAGTCTTAATCACGGTCCCCTGCCAGGCCCTGCACTGTCATACTGCTCATTTTGTTCTGCCCAGCTTCTGGAAAGTGTTTGCATTTTCTGTTTACTAGATATTTGAAGCTTTTCAATCAGCATTCGTGGGTGAATTGTTTTGTGTGTGCTTTTATTTAATTTATTTATTATTCTTTTGTATTATCTTTCCCTTTGTTTGTCTTATTTATTTATTCATTGTTTATTTATTTAGTTTAGTGTACCAAATACATAAATTAGTTTAGCATGACCAGAATGCAGTAATCCAATAAAGAAATACATAAGTAAAAAAAGAAAAAAACACACCTATTTTTAAGTGTCTGGTTCCACTTCTGTTTAGTTACTTATGGGTGTTGAAGTTTGTATACACTGTATAAGTTGTAATTCATTCATTCATTCATTAAAAATGTAGTGCTTTTATAAACGTTGATTTTCTTTTGAGTGCAGCATATAGCTGCATCCAGAGAAGAATGATTATCTTGTTAGATTTGTAAGACATGCCGAACCAAGGGAGTGCTTTCTGGATTAAATAAACAGCATCTTTTTGTGTGTGTGTGTTAATGTCATGAGCTTGCTTGAAAGTAATGTTTAGCAGTTGAAGATGATGTAGACTTATAACTCGCACAACTGCACACTTGCAGCAAGCTCGGGGTGCTTTTCAATTCAAGCTGTTTTAATCGGCAGAGTATAAATAATAAAACAAGTAAAGACATTGAATTGAATTGTTATTATTGACAATGTATAGGTAAAGTGTGGCAAGTCTGTGCAGAAGACAAAATAGTTTAAAATCTCTTCAAGAACTGATGAAAGTCAGTCAGCAACATTAAAGTCTTATTTATTTTATCATCCCTATAATAGTGCACTTTTCCAGCTAAAAAGTTGCTGAAGGGGCTGGCCAGTAATGGATCTAAATCAAGCCACATGAGGTGCCCACTTTACAGCCTTTTGGCGCATAGTCTGGCGCCCAGACAGCTGAACACATTGCTGTTATTAGTAAAATTGTTCTCATATATGTAAATTGCTTGTGTTTTAAAACTACATCATTGATTGGTTATTAAGAGTGGAGACCTCTTGCTAATTTTTTTCCTGAAGAGGTGTAAAAAGTGCTTGCGCGTTCCTCTTTTTTTGTCTGTCAAGAGGAGTAGAGAGCCCTTGCTAATTTTTTTTTTTTTCTGAAGGGATGCGAAAACTGTTTGCACATTTCTGTCCAGAATCTTTTGTCCGTTCCCAACCAACCAACTCCGCAGTCACCAGGAGGAGGGCGATCAAAGTCTTGGAGCGGGCGACCTCTATGGCTGGAGCGAGAATTGCAGAACCGCATCAAGGTACCACACACATTTGTGGTGCACAACTACAAGCGACCCACAGTATGCCAGTGGTGCAAGCGCCTGTTGCGGGGACTGTTCAGGCAAGGGGTGCAGTGCAAAGGTCAGCATCTATCCAATGTTAAAGAATACATTAATAAAATAGTCATACATTTGAGAGTGAGGCTGGGTTGTAAGGTAAGATTGAGTGGTTCTGTAATTTTATATAATAATTAATAACAATGATACAGGATGCTATCGCCCTCTTTTTGTTCAGTGGGAATCATAAAGTGCGGCCACCTGAAGAGATCGCTAATACAGAAGTCGGAATAGAAATACATTTTTATTTTTGACATTTTGGATTGACTGCATCCTACACCATTATTGAAGGGAGGGAGGATACTGGAGTACCCAGAGAAAACCCTCAATGTTCTGAAAAGCCTTGGACCTTCAGGGTTTCCTGTAGCTCAGTTGATAGTGAGCTAGTTTGCTATGCTGAAGGTTGTGAGTTTGAACCCCCTCAGGGGAGGAACTTGCGTGACAGAAGTACGAAACTTTTCAGGACACCGAGGGTTTTCTCCAGGTACTCCGGTTTCCTCCATCCATTCAATAATAGTATTAAATGCTATCAATCTAGTATTTTTTAAAAATAAATAAAATTAAAATAAGTAAAAGTACCTAAGTCACATAAGTTTCATAAGTTTGTCCCAAGCAGGGTTGGAACCAGTGACCTTCAGCATAAAAACCCCAGCTCAACTTGCATGTATGTAACGTATATCTATGTACAGATCATTTGTATTTTCAGACTGCCGGTTCAACTGCCACAAGAAGTGCGCTGGCCATGTTCCCAATGACTGTGCTGGCGAGATGGCTTACAATGTTTCTGAAGGTCAGACATTGACACATTCAGCTCAGCTGAGACTTACACGCCACCTTCTGTTCCTCTCTCTTTGTCTTAGCAGAAGATGAGGGAAGCCGGCCCCGATAATCTCTAAAGACATAACAAGGTGAGGCAGCCAAGTTCTGCCTGGGAAATGTGCGATGGGCCATGAAGTTACGTCAGCAATTTCTGTCTCTGCAATTCCTCGTGGGTAGGCCCTTCTCATCATCTGCTTGAGGCAAAAGAGAGAGGGAACAGAAGACCCTGTGTAGTCTCAGCTATGCTGCATGATATGTATATTGCAGTTTACCATTTTAACTAGATTTTTTGGGGGTTATTTTTTGTTTAGGGTGGGGTGGGGGGGTTGAGGGGGGTTGGTGGGGAAGGAGAATAAGAGGGGAGGAGGATACTACTTTTTTTTTGGTTCTCTTTTTTTTTTTTTAAATCCACTTTGTTCTTGTTTTTTTAAACATTAATTTCACATACTGACCATGACTCAACATGTGCAACATTTCTGTTGTTGCTTAGTAACTGCACTCATAGCGACAGTTATAATAGAACAAAAAAAAACACAGAATGGCCTCCCCTCCATCCTGCCATCCACGTTAATCACGCGCCAAGCATGCACTCTGGCCACTTGCCGCTCACAGCCAGCTCTGATAGATCAGGTCTTTTCTGGCGTCTGCTTGGTTCAGACGTGTTCTCCGCCCTCTACACTTGTGCTTTTCGGGCTTTGTCTTGAGATTAGCTCGTTTTGGGCGTGTTTAGTTGCGCTTGTGTTAGCTTTTTTCTGACCTAGCCTGCAGTAAGCTACAGTTTGCTTTTTCCCTTTGGGAAGGTTGTTTGTCCTGAGGTGAGCATTAGCTTTGGTGAAGTTTATCACATTCGTGGACGATGGCCAAGCGTCGCCCTGCTAACCACAGCGACTCGCCTCCCGTTACTTCCTATTCTGGGCCTTCTAAATAGTCGCCGCGCATTAAAAGAGGTAAGTCTGCGCCGGGGCCTCTATAGTACCTGTTTCTTCTAGCAGGTCCGCTAGTTCTCGTTTTATGTCTTCGAAGGCGTCACCCGCTGTGGTGGTTTTGGAACCTCGCGACTCGTTCCCCCCTGCCAGGGCCTTCTCTTGTAGCTGTGAGCTTTCCAGACAAGCGCTAGCTTTTGGTGCCAGTGTCCCAACCGTCACCGAGCGTGCCTGATACCAATGCTAGAGAGATGATGCAACTGGCGGAGCAACTGGCCGGTTCCAGACCTGTTTCCTCGTCTTCCTTCAGGACTGCTGCCGGAACTCAGGTATACCCTAGATTCGCGGCTTCGCCAAGGATGGCCAAGGAGCTCTTTCCGGTTCAGGGGGATTTGGACCTTAAACGGGAGAGTGCCTCTTCAAAGTTTTCCCCGTTCAGTCATCGTGAGAGCTTTTCTGCCTCTCGCGTTGACTCCGACACGTATGGTTAGAATCTATCACGGGCGGCACGCTTGGCATTAGGAGAAATAGCTTCTCTTTGTGCTCTGTTGAGAGCGTTGGGTCCAGTTGCTTCCGGAGGCGCAGTTTCCGGGGTGGGCTTGCTGGTCTACCTTTTTTCCGTTACTGCGACAGCTTCCCTCAGCCAACCTCTGATTGTTTGGAATTCTCAAGGTACAGTGCAGCTGGCTGCATACCTTCCGTTGCCGACTTAACTCTTTCCCTGCCAATCGACGATATATCGTCGATCTGAGCCGCCATGTTTGTGCCAATCGACGATATATCGTCGATTTCAGTATTCCATTTCGTTCCGGTTTTTTGCGCAGTCCAATCCAAGTTTTATTTTAACCAAAGAGAGATAACTCTTTCTACTTTCGTTCTCGATTGACAGGCGCGTTTTTTCTTCAAATTGATACGTTTTTTTTTTTGTGCATTTTACTAAGCATAGTGATGGGCCCAATTGACAGTGTGTCAAACTCTGTGCTAATAATCAATATAATTTCAAACTGTAAAGTGTATTTTGATCCTAAATAAATTTTCTTTCTGGTGTGTGAAGCTGATTCAGTGATTGGAATTATTCCTCCAGATTTGTTTTATAACTGTGGTATGTAGAAATATTTTTATTTTATTTTATCATTTCAAAAAGATCACATGCTTTCAAAACACATATTTCAATAACATAATCAAATTAACATTTGTGTGGGTTTTTTTCTTATTCTTCACTCTTTTACCTTTAATTTGATATGAAATATGTCTATTTAACAACTATTATTGAAAGAACAGTAGCTTAAATGCCTAAGGTACTGAACTTTCTTTCCGGTGCCAGAGAAATGTCTGGCACAAACGTGGAAACATGCCTGGCAGGGAAAGACTTAGGAATACCCAGTACCGGGGTGGTTGGCTGCATACATTCTGTTGCTTGTCTGGGGATACCCACAACGTTGGCGGCTGGCTGCATACTTTCCGTTTCCAGTTTGAGAAGAAACATATCCGGTACGGTTGGCTCAAAACCTTCCGTTTCCGGTTTGGGATCTCTAAGGGCCAGTACGGTTGGGCAGGCACTTTCCGTTTCTGGTCCTGTGCAGCTTGATAGCGCAGGAGCTGAGGTATACAGATGCAGCGCCGGTGGCCCCTTTGCAGGCTGACACTTTAGTTGGAGGGCTTTCGAGGGTCCCTGCGTTCGCTATCGGTTTGGTTGCTGGCTCAGGTCTGCAACTTCCGGAGGTAATTGCGGTTGACACTGCCAATGACCAGAACTTAGACGCAGATGCCGGTTGCTCAACTGGTTTCAAGGGGGATCCGGATGGGGATGTGTGCTTTTACTAGGGCACTTCTCTGTTGGTATCCTCAGAGGCAGGCCAGGCGGCATTCGCTTCAATCGATGCTCTTATGCGGGAAGCTATTTCCCAGGCAGCTCGGTATAGCCCACAAATAGTGACTACTCTTGAGAATCAATGGCCTTTGTGCTATTCCTTCTTGGGGGAGTTGCTGTCTTCCTCTATGGACATGGATCCAGTGACGGTGCTCAAAGAGTCGCCTAGTGTGACTCACTTCGTTGAGTTAGTCTTGTGTACGTGGCATTAGATCAGGTGAAGCTTTTGCTCCTTGGACTGATGGAGTTCCTCAGTTCCCAATGGCTGACAGGAAGGGTGTCCTTCTATATCCCAAGCTCTTGCCATCTAAATGGTTAGCACAGTCTTTTCTCCCCAGGGCTTCCATTCTGGTGTCTTTAGACGATTTGTCTTTGCTAAAAGTGTGGCAGCCTTCGGCTTCTCTTTCATTTCTATGACCATCAAGGCTTTTTTCAGCTTTTGAAACAGCAGCTGTGCATTACTTGGAGAATTCCTCCAATGCCGATGATTTGCTAGGAGCTTCGTCAGCTGCTCTTTTCACCAAAGACAATTACTTCAAGGAGGATGCCTCACCTGTGACAGTGCGTATCATGTTGGGGGCAGGCTTCTTCCTATGTGAACTCGCTGCTGGTCCGACGTGATGCGATACTAGAAGCAGATCCTCACATTCCCCTGCTCTTGGATTCTTCCCTTCGGGAGGAACCGATTGCGGAGGGTATCCTCTTCGGCACTCACTGTGGTACAGGAGAAGTCTTAAAGATCAAAATGTGATGCGTTCACTTTTCTGGCTCAGGGCTCTCAGCACAGTACTGTTCAAGCTTCGCGCTCTCACGTCAAGCGAGGAGGTTATCGGGCTGCAGCGTCTCAGCTGCAGGCTTCTCGCAGTGGTTCCTATCACAGTAGGAGAGGCTACTGCACCCCTTCTACTCGAAGGGCAGGGTAGAGGAGGGCATCGGGCTCCCGCGAAGGAGGTTTCCCTCGATGACTATCACCAACCCGCCATCCTCCAACTGCATTTTCCCTGCAAGTAAGACGTCTCGCATCAAGACTTCTTGCTTGGCTGGATCTGCCTACTGTGAGCGGCTGGATGCAAGAGGCGGTGCTGTCTGGATTCAAGTTGGGATTTAAGCTGCAGCGGGGTCCCATGAAACCTCCGTTGACTCGTTCCCCTCCATTCTTCAAGCGAGAGCCGTTCTCGATGTGGAGGTCGCCTCTCTACTGGCCAAGTAGGCCATAGAAGAGGTCGGACTGGCCCACTCCCCGGGTTTTACTGTGGTCTTTTTGTTTGTACTGAAAGCTTCGGGAGGGTGGTGTCCGGTGCTGGATTTATAGCCGTTTAACTTCTTTCTAAGGCATACCATGTTCCGGATGGAGACTTTGTTCTCCATTCGAGCATCCCTGCGGCCAAGCGACTGGGCAAACTTCATCGATCTGACCTATGCATATTTCCACAACCTAATTGACCCGAGTCACATGCGGTGGCATAGGTTTGTCTGGAAACGGAAGAACTTTTAGTTCCGTGCACTCCCATTTTGACTATCCTTGAGCTCTTGGGTCCTCACCAGGGTAGTGAAGGAGCTTGTGGCATTGGTTCGCAGTGTAACGAAGCAGCGTTCGTTATATATATATAATAAAGAAACTGGAATGATAAACAAAAGAAGACTTTTTCTTTCTAATTGAATACTTCATTCACACATTCATTTATTCCTTACGAAGATGACATGACACGACAATAATTAATCATAACACAAATTTTCAGGATGATGAAGGTGGCAGAATTATGTAGAACGTGTATGAATGTCAGATGATCCCGTCTCAGTGCCACAGTCAATGTACGATAAAGATGGCAGTCCTATGGAACAATGATGAGCGGCTCCCCAATGTCCAACAGATCACAGCATGATTTTTCCTTGATTTAACCCCGATTACATCCAACATAAAAACCCTAAAACAGATAATGTGAACAAAATCCTTAACGTTATGTCATAATATTATTTCCACCTTAAATCTATTCATAATGAACATTCGCCGCTCTTCTTAGGGCAAAACAACAGTCATTTTCTCCATTCTATGACCTTGACTATTCAAGTCCCTATTCTAAATACATTTCCATCAAAATCTATAGTATTATTATTATTCCTTAATATCAATGTACTTATTCTAGTATTATCTACTAGTCTATGTACCTCCAAAGAGGGTTGGACAAGAATATTACATCCAGAAACACACAGATCTACAGCCACGCGACCATTCTCTTCAAATCATTATAACCAAAACCGGAAATGCTGAAATTTGCGTCAGCATCTACGACATTGACGTAAAACAAATTGTTTTCACTAGAATCGAGAGTTGAACGAATCTATCACATAAGTCAATTCCTTACACGCAGTTGGGGGTTACTCTTTTCAGCGTACTTGACAATTGGCTGGTAAAGGCTTGCTCTCGGCCTCTTTGCGAGAGGCTCACGGGCCAGACTGGTGCTGCACTGGGCAAGCCGGCTGGATTTTGCCAACAACCTAGCGAAGTCGGAGTTGACTCCATTCCAGAGATTTTTATATCTAGGGATGGTATTTCTATTCTTGGAGTTTGTCAGTTCACCCAGTACAGAGTCGGGTACAGAAGCTACAGTCACTTCTCTCTTCGGTAGAGAGTGGACACTTCGTGTCAGCTTAACGCCAGAAAAGATCTGATATATCAGGGCTAGCTGTGAGCTGTAAGCGGCCAGTGTGCATGCTTGGCGAGTGGAAGGCAGGATGGAGGGGAGGCCACACTGTGTTTTTTTGTTCTATTATAACTTCCATTATGAGGTTGGTTACTAAGCTACTACAGAATTGTTGCACATGTTGAGCCATGGTAAGTATGCTTATTAATAATAAATTTAGAGTTACATTTTAATTTTGAGGGGTGATTATGGTGTGTTTGTGGTGTGTTTACCCACCTGGGCAAAAGTCATTATGGTGAGTTATGAGGAATTTATTTGCCTGTCCCTTATAATAGTAATTATTTTGTGTTTATGATGTATTTGCCCATCCATGACAAAGGTCATGGTGTGATTGTTGTGACACCTTTGTGACACCTTTAACAAAAGTCATTAAGAGGTGTTGGTCCGTCCTTAACAAAAGTAATCGTGGAGTGTTTTTGTTGACATCCTTTTTGTTTTGTGAGTCATTATGGTGTGTTTGTGACATCATTGACAAAAGTCATTTTGGTGTGTTGGTGTTTGTGACATCTTTGACAAGTCATCAATGTGTGTTTGTGACAGCCTTGACAAAAGTCATTATGGTGTGATTTGTTGCTCCCCAGTCTCAAGCCCTTACAGTTTATGTGTGATGTTGTGGTTTGTTCAGAGCAAGACAGCATCCTAGACACAGAGGTTTCTATCGGAACGGAAATTTCTGAGCTAGATGATGACATAGTGGCCAACGACCCTGATGAAGAGTGCATTGAAGAGGAACAAAAACCACCGCTGAGGTCAGTGATACTACTACTAGTATTACTACTACTACTACTACTACTACTACTACTACTACTACTACTACTACTACTACTACTACTAAACAGTGTTACAGAATTCCAAGCAACAAGTAGAACATTCACGATTCACTTTAAAAGGAAGTCAAACTAGCAACTTTTCTGCAACAATGTTTAAAAAACAACCTCTGAATTCATCATGTTGCAACAGTGGTATAGTAGTCATTTGTAACTACAACAAAGTTTCACGAAACAACACATTTCAGAATGGAATTACCTCGCTTGACTGCTAGTGTCAGTGAAATGTGGCTGTTTTCTGGACTTGTGACGCAATATCCATCAGGCGAAGCAATGATAATATTTAGTGAATACTTGCCTGTCCAAGTTGAGTCATGGCAGTGTGTCAGATTGTATGTATATGTGTGATTTTTGCTTGGTCAGATTCGAATCGAGTCGGGCATGATCAGTGCTGTTGTTGACGCTGGATTACTTGATTTGTGCATGAGCTGGAAGTATACAAGTATCTGATTAAATAAAACATGCACATACACTCAAAGGTTTACATTTAAGTGGTTGCCTCTGTGTTGGTGCAACCCCAATTTTAGAGCAGGTTCTAAATCACGGTACTTTTGTAAAACACCAGCACAACAGATGTTTTATACACGGTTGCACAGTAAAAATAAGAAAATATTCCAGTGCTTCATACATGTTTTTTTAATGCTTTTGTTGCTCGCTTGACTTCACCGTTTAATGTTTCATTGTTATAGTTGCTTACAATTGTCTGTCATTCTCGCTACTATAATAAAGCCCATTCCATTTTTATATAGATGACATTCCCTGGTGGAGCATTTTCTACAAAATGGTTGAACATTTAACTGGTTGTATATGTGCCATCAATATCCATGCTTTTTTCACCATAAAGAGTGTAAAGACAGTTCCCTTTGTGTTTAAACTTTGATCATTTGGATGGAGATCTATGTTGGGAGTAATGTGCCACCAAAATTCAATCCTGTTTCAATATGCTCAATGGAGCAGCCCTAAATATGAAAAAAGGTCCCACTAGCCTTTGGCTAGTAACTTAAAAATTTTACTAGCCAAACTAAAAACTTTACTAGCCAAACTAAAAAAAAGTTCATTTTAGTGCACTCGCATTTGGCGACTAAAGTTTTTTTTTCAGTCGCCAATTTTTTTTTTCACTAGCCATGGCGACTAAATTAGTCGCCATTTTCAGGCCTGTGGAGTGTAACAAATGTGTTCCCTTTAGGGTACAAACTTTATGTATGTGACTGTGGAAGCTTTCCAGATATTAAAATTCAAAGCTTTTTTTTTTTTTTACCTGTATTTTTGTTTTGTAGCCCAACTGAAAGCAACAACATCCCTTTGATGAGAGTGGTACAGTCCATCAAGCACACCAAGAGGGCTGGTTCCAAAATCATCAAGGAGGGCTGGATGATTCACTTCACTGACAAAGACAAAACGGTAACACACACATACACAGAGAGACATATACGCACATCACGCCACACCAACGTAGAATCTCCGGGTCCTCCCTCCCTTCAATAATGGTATTGGATGCAGTCAATCTAAACTTTCCCAAATAAAACCGATTTCCTTTCCTTCTTCTAATAGTGAGTTGTCTTTACACCTCATGTTTGAGTGATGAATGTGTGTTTGTTGTGTATGTAGGAGTGTCTGGAACATGTGAGCGTGTATGTTGGTTACAGATCGCCGCGCTTTGAGTCTGATTTAGGAGTAAGGCGTGTATAGCATCCAATATTATTATTATAATCGATGCACACACCTAGACTTGACCTATGACCACACACACTCTACCCCTCTCTTGTTCAAAGTTGAGAGAAAATAAAGGTGGAAACCATGAAACATTAAGACATTTGTAAAAAGAAAAAGTTATTATTTCGATTTTAATATCTCTGTGATGGCAAATTTATATTTCTCTTTCTCTCTCTCTCTCTGATGCATACACACTCGCCTTTGTTAGGCAACTTCCAATGTTTTAACATACCCACACAAACCCTACCATTGGTGGTGACTTAACTCTTTGTAGATGCGGCCCTTTCAGCTCAGTCATTCCCAGGAGACCTGCATTTTTAGGGTTTAAAAAAAAAAATATATATATATATATATATATATATATATATATATATATATATATATATATATATATATATATATATTTGGCACGTTTTGAGTTTTTCAAAGGTTTAATTCTGTAGAATAATATATATATATATTATTCTACAGAATTAAACCTTTGAAAAGCTCAAAACGTGCAAATGTTTTGAATTTTTATTTTTTAATGCAGGTGCAGAATAGCTTTGTTTTTTTTTTTTGTTTTTTTTTTCTTGAACAATCGTATCATGCATGCTTCGCGGAGGATGCAATCTTTTTACAAGCAGAGCGTTTTCTTCTTTGTGTTCGACACACGTGATTTGAAACTAAATTAACTGCTAAACAAAACAGAGATGGGGCTGGGTGCGACAGCATCACACTCACGTCGTCAAAGAGTTCAAATATTTACTCAGTCTGCAGTTGTGGCATGAAGAGCATCTCAAAGAAGCTGGCACAAATGCTTGATGCTGCAGTTCACTTGATATTATAAGGGTGAATCAGAAAGAGAGCATGCGCTGTGTTTAGGAAGTGACGTCTTGTCTGTGATGTGACGTGCTGTGTGACGTTTGTGTGTGTCTGTTGGTTTTGCCTTCTCCCCAGATAGCACTGGACCGTGGACACTGACGGTGGACGAAGATAGTAGTTAGTTAGGTTAGACAGGTATGTATGGAACTCGGAAGCGTTGTAAGTATGGTTTATTATATTTGCAGTGAATGAGAGTGTGAAAGAAGGTGCATGACGCTCGGCAGATGCGAGATTGGTGATCCCCATGTTGCGTGTTGTGTGGTGGCATTGTGTGCCTTACAGTATCAATGAGTTGTTTTTGTATATTATGTCATGCATAAATATCCAATTCCTAACCTTTTATATATATTTTTTTTGCAGAGGCGAAGACACTTCTGGCGATTGGATGCCAAACATGTAACACTGTTTTTAGACGAGAAATCAACTCGCTATTACAAGGTTTGTGCATCATAATAGTTTGTCTCCTGTTTATTGCCATTTGTCTCCTGTTTATTGCCATTTGTCTCCTGTTTATTGCCATTTATCTCCTGTGTATTGCCATTTGTCTCCTGTTTATTTCCATTTGTCTCCTGTTTATTGCCATTTATCTCCTGTGTATTGCCATTTGTCTCCTGTGTATTGCCATTTGTCTCTTGTTTATTACCATTTGTCTCTTGTTTATTGCCATTTGTCTCCTGTTTATTGCCATTTGTCTCTTGTTTATTGCCATTTGTCTCCTGTTTATTGCCATTTGTCTCCTGTTTATTGCCATTTGTCTCCTGTTTATTGCCATTTGTCTCCTGTTTATTACCATTTTGTCTTGTTTATTATTGCCATTTGTCTATTGTTTATTGCTATTTGTTTATTGTTCTTTTGTTGTTGTCTAATTTGATTTATTTAGTGATCATATTAAAGTTGTTTTTTATAATAAAATATTTGGCTCTGTTTTCTTTAGTTTGTCGAAGTCTTGTTGTTTTTGTGTTTAGTTTCAAACTATTCCTACCGCTTGATTACACACATTATTACTATTTTTAGTCTGTATGTTCTAAAGCTGGTGAATAATGCAATCAGAGGGTAGCCTTGTATTTGTAAGGGTTATCGTCTGTCAGAGCATATGTTTTAAAGCTCCAACAAAATGTTTACACGTGAAAGAAAAATAATAATAAGGAATGTCTGATACCATTTAGCTTTTAATACAAAAAACAACAAACATAACTACTTGACACAGGCTGGGTTTGCAATTTTCCCAGTTATTTTATTCATGCATTGAGTTCAGTGCTTATACTTACACTCAGCAGTCAAGTAGACTGCCAAAGATTTCATGCTTAGTGGGTGATATTTCTTGAGTGCTGACATTTTGTGACCTGTTCCAACTTGACAGGAAATTCCTCTGGATAGCATTACCTCCATCGAGTCGGCCAAACCCCAACGAGGAGGCCTGGACTACTCACGAGCGCCGCACGTTTTTGAGATTCACACCACTGGCGGCGGCCTGACCTACTGTGTGGGTGAGGATCTGAGCTACGGCCACCAGGACTCTAACATCGTTACGTCAGCTGAAAGCGGCAGTGGGCTAGAGCAGGCCAAACACTGGGACCATGCCTTGCGGCAAGCCCTGATGCCCGTCACACCTCAGTCCAGCAACTCCAAGGATGATGGTATGAAGAATACTCTCTTCTCTTCTCACAGCATACAGGCCGCGCTTAATGTGATGACTTTAACCCACGCTGCCTGAACCTAAAAATAGTCTGCTTTGACTTCGCATAGGCAGAGCTCTTTCAGAATAACAGGATAACAGGAATTTATTTCGCCAATTGACATGTAATAGATACAACAATCAGAATATTATTTGGTGTTGGACAATGGCAGAATGTTTTATATTTAACATCTCTCTCTCTTTCTCTCTCTCACTCTTTCTCTCTCTCTTACACACACGCACACATACCAACATACACAAATACACACACGCATGCACAACCACACACACTCGCACAAGCATACCCAACAGATAAACAGATAGATGTAGTTAAACACAAGTGACTAGTCTAAAGTGATCACAAAAACATTCTAAATTATTATAGTCGCTGTAGTATCTAGATATAGATGTATGAGAATATATGGAGAAGCAGGGCGTGCGCATGGCAGGGGGATCAGCGGTGGGAGGAGGATGCGGTGTTTAGAGATCTTACAGTTTGAGGGTAAAAGTAATCTTTAAAGCAGGAAGTGTGGGATCTGAAGGATCGAAAGCGGCGGTCAGAGGGGAGAAGTTCGAACAGGGGGTGGGCAGGGTGGCAGACATGCCTACCCGTACAGAATTTCCGTATTTTTTCCGGAAATTTGAAAAACTCGGCAAGCGCTACGGAAAATACGGATATTTGTTTTACGGTACGGAAATTTAACAAAATTATAAAGGAAAAAAAATCGAAATCATTGGCCTGTGGTAATGCACCGCATGACCTTTTCCGAAGGCTTAATGCCGCAATGCGCAGTCGCAGTGGAGACCTGTGGCATCGAAGTTTCCGGTAGAGGCACTGAAGTTTGCCGAACCCGTTTTTGCACAGTCGCAGTAAAGATCGGTGCTCGTGAGACAGAATTTAAAACATAGCGTTCAATCGAATGGCTAAGTAAAGTGATTGTGAATCGGAATCTTAAAAAAAAACAAAAAACGCGCAAGGGGCAGACATTTCTTGCCTTGTATTCGGAAAAGTGTTTTTTCGTTATTCGCGGCAGCACTGACTCAAAAGTACGATTTGTGCCAACCAGTTTGGCATCTCCGCCGGTGATATGAATGACATCAAGCGGCACGCGGAAGGCCCACAGCATATGAAGAATTACGAGGCTTTTGGAGAAGAAAAAGAACATTGTGGCAGCAAATCAATCTATCACTGGATTCTTCGCATAATATCAAAAAGGATGAGTACAAAAACAATAGGTAGTAAAAGTAAATACGGAAATCGTAATAGTAATACTGAAATTTGAAATTTAAGCTAATACGGAAACTTCAAATTGAGGGTAGGCATGTCTGGGGTGGGAAGGGTCAGAGAGGATCTTGTCGGCTCTGTTGAGAATCCTTCAATGGTATCATGATAACGGAGAAGATGATGTGCATTTCTCTCATCACTTTTACTTTGTGTAGCAGTATTTCTTAACTTTGCTTGATTCAGTTTGTGTGTTTATTTAGCTAGATAATCAATCTCTATGTTGTGATTTTTGGGTGATTTTGATTGAATAATATATAAATATATGTTTTTAATTTATTATGTTGAACGAGATGGTGTTTGTTTGAGATTCTCCTATTTGTTTTATAGGATTCTGTGTATGTCGGTTCCCTTGCTTTTGTTACCTGTTTAGAAGGTTCTATAATTCTGTTAGGCTTAGTTCATATTAGTATCAAATCTTTGAAGTGTGAACATTTTGTTTACATTTTTAAAAAACATGGACTCCAATTTCTAACGGTGCACTCTTTGCACGCTGTGCTGGAATGGTGCTGAAAGAGGTCTGATAGCGTGGTCTACGCTGCCTGAAATGCAAGTATCAGCCAGAAAGAAAGGGGAACTGAGGGGCATGGGAGTGATTGGAGGGGCTGATAGTGGTCAGGCAGTTTATTTTTAACTCCATCCTTAACCACTTTTGTTTGAGATGGTGCGTTCTCTTTTCTATTTTCTTACTCCACTGTTCATGAAAGTTTCTGCTAATGAGAGCACAACTTAACTGCTTACTTAATTTTGTATTATTCCCTCCTCCCTCTCACCCCCCCCCTCCTGCCTCCCTCCCTTTCCTCTTCCTCTCACCTCTCCCTCTTCCCACCTTCCCTTCCCCGTGGGTATGCCGGGCGATCTTTTAGTATAAATCGTTCTCCATCTTTCTGGAAATTTAGTGCTTCACATTTCCTCTTTTCAATCACTCGTATATCTGCCTTAGTTTTTTTTTTTCTGTTGTCTACAGTATTCACTCTTTCAATACATCAGTCACCTACCTATTTTCTTGAAAACTCTCCCAAAACACCTCATTTGTGTATGGGATCTGTTGGGTCAGCTTGGGGATATTGGACACTTTCTGCCCAATTGTCATTAGGGCTTTCTATGGTACTGTTATTTAGCAATGTAGGCGTTTTATACGAGGGCAGTCCGATTAGTACTTAGCCTCACCGCCTGATGGCGCCAGTATCGCAAGAGCAATTTACTATCGTGTAGTACATTGTCGTAGATGGCTACTGTTGTAAATTTCAGCCGGATCGGACTCGTAGTTTTATTTTGACCGCGTGTGGAAGCGGGCGTGTCCGCGGATTTTAGATGATAACGCACCGGCTCACACCTCCGCCCTTGCCTCAGCCAAATTGGTCGAATTGGGCTACGAACTGCTGCCCCATCCACCGTATTCTCCAGATTTGGCCCTGTGCGACTTCTTTTTGTTTCCAAACTTGAAAAAGTCACTCGCCAGGCAGAAATTTGAGTTGAATCAGGAGGTCATCGCTGCCACAGAGGCCTACTTTGCAGACCTTGAGAAAACGTTTTTTTCAGATGGGTTAAAGAAGTTGGAGCATCGCTGGGTCAAGTGTATCGAACTAAAATGAGACTATATTGAAAAATAAATTGCCACTTTTTCAACATTTTTGTTTTTCTTTTGTAGGCTAAGTACTTATCGGATCACCCTCGTATGTATGTGTTTTGTTAATATTTTATTATGTTTATGTTCTATTTTGATTTTGTAAACGGGGGTTCAGTAAATTAGAGTAAAGCCTTAGCGTTCTATGCATGGGATTCCTTTATTGTAAAGTGACTGGCTGGTGGAGTGCTGGCAGATCTTTTATACAGATCAGCGGCGAGTCCTATTCAACCAAGTTGTTGTCCTGATTCAGATCTTTGTAGTCCGCTGGACCTCATAAACAATGGCTAACTAACTAACCACCAACACCCACCATCTCATCCGCCCCCTCCAACACCCAGACTTATCTGGTAAATACTTTGATTGGGACAGGAAATAGAATGACCAATTATATAATTTTGTTTTGTGTGCAGTAAATGTGTCATCCAATGGAGAGTCTCAGGTGGACAAACAGGTAGACATCAGTCAGTTGTACCAGATATTCCCTGAGGATGTTCTAGGCTCTGGGCAATTTGGTATCGTGTATGGAGGTACGCTGCGTGTGTTTACGTCTTGTACATGTATCAAACGTTTTAATTTTTAATTTGTGCACTCCAAAATTCTGGGTTTGTGGTGTGTGTGGCAACCCTGGAAGGTTTCGCCAAGAGTTATAGGCCACCCATTAGCAGTGGTAAAAAACCACACACGGGGATTGAGAAACTCAAGAACTCCTGAGGGCTAGGGGTTGCGGGGTGCATATGCTGTGAAAATATTAATAATAATTGTATTTACAAAGCGTTTTTTTCCTCAGTTAAGGTATCTATAGAGCTCTTTTTACCCACGTTAATCAGTTAGGAAGGGTAAAGCCCTATATGAATACACTTTTAAGATCAATGTCACCTACTATGACTTTTTTTGTTTGTTTTGATTTTTGACACTTTATTGTCCCTTTTTATTGCAAAGTTCTGGGCTACCTTCCCTGGAGAAAGCGTAGTCGCAGCCAGTGGCGCGACCATACCCAACCTATCTAATATTAGTAGTGTTTTTTTTAAATTTAGCAATTTTTTGCTGGGGGACCAAATGGAGTACCTGCACACAAAAAATGATACTTTGCCCAAGTTGAAAGTAACTAATTTTGGGAGAAACATAATGTCCAGAGACAGGATTGATCCCACACCTGTCAGGCGCCATTGGTTTCTAGCTTTGGACAAGGCAAGTTAGTACTGCCTTAGACCACGATTTTCACTCATTTAACCTTCACCGGGTTAGCCTTTGGACTACGTACAAGCGCTGGTGTGGGTCATTTAAGACCCATACTTTTCACAAAAGGATTTTTTTAAATTATTCCTATTTCGACTGTGTGGGTCGCTTTTTGTACACACTATGTAACAGCTTGACACATCGCCGTACTCTTATCTCTGATCTCCAACAAAAGCTAATGGACATCACCAAGGATCATGGCTTCGAGCAGATGGTGATGTTCCCTACAAGGCTTGAAAACAAGCTCAATTTGTTGTTAACCAATGCCTCAGAACAGATCCCACTTGTCAAACCAGTACTTTGACACTCGGACCACACCATCATGCAAGAGCAGTTCAGCATGCATGTGCCGAAGAAAAAGTCAGTGTCCAGGTCAGTCCCCCTATACAACAAAGCTGATTTTGAAGGTCTCAGAGTAGCAGTCAGCAGCATCCTCTACCTCTGGACCAAACTTCTTGAAGCTGTCCAGGCCTACATATCCCGCACAGACAGACTTCTACCAGCAAAAGTCGTCAGTCCTGGATAAAATCTGCTATCCGCCCACTCATTAACAGGCGTGAGAGGGCGGACAGGCGATGGAGGAAGACTGGCTCCCATGAATACCATTATGAAATGAAGAAGCGCAGTACAGAAACCCAGCGCCACATCTGCTGAGCCTACTGGGATTACAGGGACAGCACCTTGATAGTGGAGGACCCCTCAGAGCGAGCCCATAAGTACAAGCCCTTCTTGTCCTTTTATCTAGAACCAGAGATCTTCAGAATATATATATATATATATATATATATATATATATATATATATATATATATATATATATATATATATATATATATATATATATATATATATATATATATATATATATATGTATATATAAAATTCTTATTTATTTATTTGTCTTATTAAATGTGCTGGTGCAGCGATTTGTAGGCCTCGTACAGCATTAGGCTGTGCTGGGGTTGGTACTCAGGCCTCCACTTGCTGTGACTGGAATGCATTTGCTGAGTCCAGCAGCTCCACATATAGTTGTGCCTATAGCAAGTAGGCCTAGATTATCCTGCCCACAATATACTTCTTTATTTCACGCCACTATGAAAAATATGGCAACTCCCTAGTAACAACCAATAGCAGCAAATGAATCAAAGTACTGATTGTGGCTGCTCAACTTACGAAGAAGAAGAACAGTTAACAAAGGACCGGGAATGTAGCACTTACTCAAGTTGGCGTTGAACTCCTCCCATTTTTCCCTGTTTCATCAAGAAGCAGACATGCCAGAAGAATCTCTCTTTGAAATGTATGGGTCCTAAACCACCCACGTCATCCTCTCTGTCAAATGTATCAGTTTTAAAGGCCCACATAGTTGTTTGTGTGTATTTGAAAATCAGATATTGGTTTTTTGTTGTTGTTTTTTTCACCAATCAGCACTACATTTTGAGGAAATTTGCTGTGTTAGGAGTTTGAGAAATACTTAGTTTGACAAAAAAATTCCCAATAGTTCAGGAGATATTTACAGTTAAAACCCTTGTGGGTCCTAAATGACCCACAGAGCCCGGTAATGGTTAACAAAGTGTACCCCCCCTTCTCCCCCCCCCCCCCCCCAAAAAAAAAATAGAAAGGGTTAAAAAAAATCACATGTTGGTGAACTGCTTTCCCTGGAGAAGAAAACAAAACATTTGTCTGAAGAAGATGAAGAAGGCCTAAAGAGGAGATGTGAACTCAAGACTCCTTGCTTGGAAAGTTCTGCAAAAGTGAATAGAAAACCTGTATCCTTCTTCAGAGCTAAAAAAATTGACTGGGATTTACTGACAATTAGGGACCATGAGGTCAGTGGGATCTAGGGCCACTGGCTCTTGGAGTTTACAGTCTTGGCTTGATACCTTGGGTTTATGTCAGACTGTTTTGCTCCTCCAAGCAGGGGTATGTTATATATGATACACATCCTCTCTAACCGAGATCAAACTTCTCTCCTATCTCTCTCTCTTTCTCTCTCTCTTTGACCTGTTTGTGGCAAAACCTCCATTGTTGTTACAGGTCGGCATCGCAAGAGCAATCGGGAGGTGGCAATCAAGGTCATTGACAAGCTGCGGTTTCCCACAAAACAGGAGGCACAGCTGAAAACTGAAGTGGCCATTTTGCAGGTAATGTTCAGAGGCGAAGCTTTTTACTAAGATTGGCATTGTTATTACATTAAACAATAATAAAGTGGACTTTCCTTGCTCAAACCAACCACTACAGTTTGAATTTTCCATTTTGTTTTCTGATAGAGAGTGATTTCCCCTGTTTTAACGGTACATCAGTACCATAGCAGCGTAACCTTTTGACCTTATTTCGGAGTGAACCTCATGGCTTGAAGAATGTGTCTTCAGTGTCTGGGGTAGTGTAGGATCTATTTTACGAGCAATTTTTTGTACAGGTTCTGCCTATTTACAGGCTTTGGTAGCTGCTACTTTTAGCTCCAGAATGTTGGCTGGCTACCAACGGCTGTAGCTTTGGGTAGGCACAAAAACTACAGAATTTTTTCATTTAAAAAAAGAACTATATTTTCAAAAGTTATTCTTCAGTGGGGCAACACTCATTGCGAATGTTAAAAAGATCTGTCAAGGGGGCGTGGTCAAAGTGGATCCCTTTAAATTGACTTCAAAGTATTGATGGTATTTATAACTTTACAAATGTGTTGCTTCAATATAGTACTCTGTCTCTGTCTGTCTGTCTGTCTGTCGGTCTCTCTCTGTCTCTCTCTGTATCTCACTTTCTTTCTCTCGCTCTGTCTCTCGCTTTCTGTCTCTCTGTCTCTATCTCTCTCTGTCTCTCTCTGTCTCTCTCTGTCTCTGTCTTGAGAGTATCTCAAAGAGCCAATTTCTTTTCATGAGCCACAACACAATCTACGCTCAAGCTTCCCAGTGTGGCCTCAGACGCCCAAGTGTTCAGACGGCCAACACAAACCAGAAAGCCCTGGGCTTCCGGGCATTTGTTTAGTCAGCTCCAAAGCTGTGCAATTACCTCCCTCTTGCTTTGAAGAAATGTCAGTCATTGGCTTTAAGAAGGCCCTCAAGACATTTTTCTTCAAAGCCTCAAATTAAACTAATCTGTTCTCACTGGTCCTACCTGTATATATAGTAGTGTACATTTCAACTTTTTAAACATCAGATGGTCACTCCCTTGTCCCTATTCAAGCGCAATGAGCATGAACTTTTTTCGTGGATTCCTGTGCTATAAAAGACTACATCCTCATCAAAATCATCATCTTTTTCTCTCTCCCCATCTCTCTCTCCTCTCTCTCAAAGATATGATATAACTGCATTAATCTATTGATTTGCTCTAGTCTATGAAATTGTAGCAGTTCCACTATATGGAAGAGGTTTGAGAACAAAAGCGGTAATGTTAATGTTTGCTACCTTGTTTTTTGTTTTTTTATTTTATTTCAGAATTTGCATCACCCTGGAGTTGTCAATTTGGAACAGATGTTTGAAACACCAGAGAGAGTACGTATATTTTGTTCACTTGTCAAGCTATGTTGAAATAATACCAACGCTTCTTTTTTACTTGATATTTACTTGTGTATGTTAAAATAAATTCATACAATTAATATGCCTAATTGGAAGCTTAATTTGTTGAATACGCTGCATGGACAAAAGACTACCAACAACACAATGCAAAGTAACTTTATTGTGCGATAAAAATCGTGTACCAAATCAATTTAATTGCATAAGTTTGCTGAAAATGCGGAACAAATTCACAACTTCATGATGAAATGTAATGTGCCGCCAGTCTCATGAAACCTGCTGCCAAAGTTGATAGAATCAGCAATATTTGTGGGTAACATCAAATAGGCAAAAAATTCAAATTATTTTAAGAGTTTTGTATGGAATTTTGTGAATGTTGCTAAGGCTGCACACCATCTCAAACGCTGTGGTTAAGGATGGAGATAGAAATAGACTGCCTGACCACTACCACCACCTCCAATCACTCCCATGCTCTTCAGTTGCCCTTTCTTTCCAGGCAGCATAGGCCGCGCTATAATTAGACCTCTTTCAACACCATCCCAGCACAGCATGCACAGCGTGTTGAGTAAGAAAGTGAAGTTTTACAAAAATAATAAAATGTTCTATTAGATTCAGTCCAACAATATTTAACAAACAGCACATTTACACTTCAAAGGTTTGATTCTAATATGAATTAAGCCTCACAGAATTATAGAACCTTCTAAACAGATTTTTTTTAAAGCAAGGGAACCATAACACCCTAAATACTATACAACAAAGAGGAAAATCTCAAACAAATAATGTCTCGTTCAACATAATAAATATTATTTTAAAATGAATTTTTTCAGAATCACCCAAAAATTACAGCATAGAGATTAGCTAACTAAACACACAAGCTGAATCAAGCAAAGTTAAGAAATGCTGCTTCTCAAAGCAAAAATGATGAGAGAAATGCACATTGTCTTCTCTGTTATCACGATACTAATGAAGGATTCTGGAAGCGCAAGGCCTACGCGAGATCAAAGCATGCTCTTTTTAGGTTAGGAAGCGTGAGTTGAATTCATCAGATTAAGCGCGGCCTGTATGCTTTGGCTGTAGAATGTTGTGTGTTGGTATGTTGCAGATTTTTGTGGTGATGGAAAAATTGAAAGGGGACATGCTGGAGATGATTCTTTCCAGCCCAAAAGGGCGGCTGAGTGAACGGGTGACCAAGTACCTTATATATCAGATCCTGATTGCCTTGCGACACCTCCACTCCAAAAGCATAGTTCACTGCGACCTCAAGCCAGAAAATGTACTCTTGTCATCTGAGACTGCATTCCCTCAAGTAGGTTCCCCACTGCCCAGGCTGGCTTTTGCACTGTTCACTTTTTGCTGGAAAGTGTACACTGTACACTACATTTCTGTGTCATTTATGGGCGCAGTATATATATATATATATCTATATCTTGAATCTTGTTGTGTTTCAAGTCATCCAAATTAGCATTCTTTTCACTTTTACGTACTGATGCATTTTTTCCTTTAGTTTATTTATTTATTTATTTTTTTGGATACAGTTTATTATCCCTTTCCGTCGGGAAACTCCGGGCCGCTTCCCCCGGGGAAGGCGCAGTCGCAGCCAGTGGCGCGCCCAAACCCTACCCACTTAACACCATTTGTGAATTTTTTGAAATTTTTGCTTGGGGAGCAAACCGGAGTACCCGGAGAAAACCCCCGAGACGTTTCCCTGAGTCGAAAATAAATAATATTCGGAAAAACATAACGCTCAGATGCTGGATCGAACCCACACCTGTCAGACGCCATTGGTTTCTGGCTTGTGGACAAGGCAAGTTAGTCCCGCCTTAGCCCACTTGGCCACAACGCTCGCATTATTGAGTTATCTTTGCACATAGTCTTGTTTCCAGTGCAGATAAACCAGTCTTATGATTTAAATGTTTACTATGCCTGCCTGGGGCATGGCTAGGTTTTTTCCCCCATCTCTTTGGTTAAATTTATGGTAAATTTATACCCTCAGAATTTGGATGTGCAAAGCACTGGAATCCATCTCAATATGTAAAGCAGTGGAACTGCGCAAAATTATTCCTACATGTAAAGCACCAGGTGGTTCCTCATTGAAGGCCTTAGGCTTCTTGGGAGTCTTCATCTTTAAACTCCTAAGTTGATTAGAAAGCTTTACTGTTATTTGGTTTGAGGACTATGGGATGAGTTATGCATATTTGTAGTCTACCAAACATAGCTTATCACTGTATTAACAACGAGAAGTGTTTATCAGAAAAGACTTCCATCTATATCTACATCAATAACACAGAGGTCTTGTTTCCTCTTGACAGGTGAAGTTGTGTGACTTTGGCTTTGCCAGAATCATTGGTGAGAAGTCGTTCAGGCGGTCTGTGGTTGGCACACCTGCCTACCTTGGTTAGTATGCAGTGTTTATTCATTTCCGTGCTTGGTGTGGAAGACACTATCATTACCTTCCACATCAAACAAGCACAAGTATTACTGCCTGTTGACTAGTCCTTGTTGAATGCTAGAGAGCCAAGTACAGAAGCAGAGAACACAGTTAGGTAAAGCCTTTAAAGGTAAAGGTGTCCCCGTAACCTTTCGGTCGTTGGGAAGGGAAAGCGTTTGGGACATTCCTTTTTTCTAGGCCAGCTTAATGCTGGCGGTGTCTATCACCTCTCCTTGCCTGCTTTGCCTTCCCCGGTTCTAAACAGATCCAGCTTCCCATTCACAGCTGGGTGGACGGGGCTGTGTCGTTTGTGTGTTTCAATCTCTTTTGTGTTGATTTACAAAGATGGTCACCCATCCAAATGCTAACCCTTCGCTTAACATGAGACTTTGCTAACATGTGCCCAGTTCACTCCCCTACCATGCCACCCGGAGACCATAGACTTCCGTATTGGCACATCATGTCATATCCTTATTGTTAGTATTTCAGTAGTTCCATTACAGAAGCAGAGTATGGATAAGGTAATGCTTATAGACATCTGTATGGTCATATCATGTTATCATATCATTATTGTTAGTATTTCAATAGCTTGTCAGTAATTGGTGATGCACATAACTTCAGACTTCGGTGAAATGGCTAAATTCTTCTTTTTGTAATAATATTTAGTTTTAATGTTTAACATTGCTTGCGTTTGGTCTGGGTTGATGTCTTTGCCATTGTCCCCCGTTGGGGTGCTGGGGGTTTCAGTATAAATAGTATCCCCACTTTCTGGAAATTTAGTGCTTTAAATTCCCACTGTCGCTGTCTTTCTCATTTGTTCTTTCTCATTCCTGCTCTGTTCTATCAATCTGCTATACTATCTTCTTCTTCGCTAGACCAGTCACCTACCTTTTTTCTTGAAAACTCTTCCGGGACAAGACTCCTCATTTGTGTGTGAGGTCTGTTGGATCAGCTTGGGAATATTGGACGCTTTCTGCCAGGTGGTCACTAGGGCTTCCTATGATGTTACTATTTAGCAATGTAGGCATTTTATATGTATGTGTTTTGTTAATTTATAATGATGTTTGTATTCTATTTTGTTTTTGTAAACGGGGGTTCGATAAATTAGAGTATAGCCTCAGCATCCCCTGCGTGAGATGCCTTTATTGTAAAGTGACTGGCTGGTGGAGAGCTTTCAGTTTTCCCACTAGGGTTGTTTCAGCAGAATTGTTATGCGGATCAGGGGTTGTCCGGTGCTGATTTGGCTCGGAAGAGTGCGCTGGACCTAAAGCAATAATCATGTCATGTAATGTAATATCTTTGCAATTGTAACTCTTCTCATATTTCACCGGCCTCTTTGTCTGTTTTCATTTTGCTGCTACGCTTTTATAATGGTTCAATTAGTTCATGTGCGTTTGCGTTAAGATGTGGATTGTTCCATGAGATTTCTTGAACCTTGGATGTTGACTGTTGGCAGCTCCTGAAGTGTTGAAGAGAAAAGGCTACAACCGCTCTCTAGACATGTGGTCTGTTGGTGTGGTGGTATACGTCAGCCTCAGCGGGACGTTCCCTTTCAACGAAGATGAGGAGATCAGCGACCAGATACAAAATGCATCCTTCATGTACCCACCCAACCCTTGGAAAGAGATTTCTCAAGAAGGTATTGGAGTTATAAATGTAGAGTGTAGTTTGATAATGGAGCTCGGTATGAATAATTGTAGAGGGAAGTTTGGTATTTGAGTTATAAATGAATCATTGTAGAGTGTAGTTTAATGAATCATTTTAGAGCGACATTTGATAGTAGTTATAATTGAATCACTTTAGAGCAAAGTTTGATTATTATTAAAGTTATAAATAAATAATTTTTAAGTTTGATAAAGATTAATAATTTTAGAGTTACTTTTGATAGTAGAGTTATAAATGAATCATTTTAGAGTGACATTTGATAGTAGATATAAAAATTCATTATTTTAGATTGTAGTTTGAGATTGTTAAGATCTGGCAGAGTGGGGAGTGGCCTATACCATGGACCCAGTCGCTTGTCATCACTCTTCCCATAAAAGGTAACCTTCAGGAATGTGAAAATTACCGCACCATCAGCCTCATCAGCCATCCCAGCAAGGTCCTCCTGAAAATAATACTCAACAGGTTGAAACCCCAAGCTGAACAAATCATAGCTGAAGAACAAGCAGGATTCAGGGCAGGGCGAAGTACCACTTAACAGATTTTCAATCTCAGAATAATCTGTGAGAAATACCTACAGCACCAACAACATCTCTATTATGTGTTCATAGACTTCAAGAAGGCGTTTGACTGAGTCTGGCATGCAGCTCTATGGGCAACAATGAAAGTGTACAACATCAGCCCTAAAATTATTGAAGTCATCAAAAGCCTGTATGACAAGGCTACCAGTGCAGTCCTCCACAACAGCGCCATCGGGAACTGGTTCAGAACAACAATCGGTGTGCGTCAAGGATGCCTACTCTCTCCAACACTCTTCAACATCTTCCTAGAGCGCATCATGTCAGATGCTCTTGCAGCTCATGAAGGCACAGCCAGCATAGGGGGTAGAGCAATCTCCAATCTTTGTTTTGCGGATGACATTGATGGATTGGCTGGAGAGGAACAAAAACTTGAACAGCTGGTACAGAGGCTTGACACCACCTCCAGAGCTTATGGAATGGAAATAAGTGCAGAGAAGACCAAAATGATGACCAACAACACCAATGGCATCAACACAGACATCAATCCCTCAACACAGTGCATAGCTTCAAATATTTAGGAGCCATTGTATCAGACAATAGGTCACGACAGGAAGTCCTCTCCAGGATCGCACAAACAACTGCTGCCCTGACAAAGTTTAACTCTTTCCCTGCCAATCGACGATATATCGTCGATCTGAGCCGCCATGTTTGTGCCAATCGACGATATATCGTCGATTTCAGTATTCCGTTTCGTTCCGGTTTTTTGCGCAGTCCAATCCAAGTTTTATTTTAACCAAAGAGAGATAACTCTTCCTACTTTCGTTCCCGATCGACACGCGCGTGGTTTCTTCAAATTGATTCGTTTTTAGAGTGTTTTTTGTGCATTTTACTAAGCATATGTGATGGGCACAATCGATAGTGTGTCAAACTCTGCTAATAATCAATATAATTTCAAACTGTAAAGTGTATTTTGATCCTAAATAAATTTTCTTTCTGGTGTGTGAAGCTGATTCAGTGATTGGAATTATTCCTCCAGATTTTGTTTATCACTGTGGTATGTAGAAATATTTTTATTTTATTTTATAATTTCAAAAAGATCAACATGCTTTCAAAACACATATTTCAATAACATAATCAAATTAACATTTGTGTGTGTTTTTTTTCTTATTCTTCACTCTTTTACTTTTAATTTGATATGAAATATGTCTATTTAACAACTATTATTGAAAGAACAGTAGCTTAAATGCCTAAGGTACTGAACTTTCTTTCCGGTGCCAGAGAAATGTCTGGCACAAACGTGGAAACATGCCTGGCAGGGAAAGAGTTAAGCCCATTTGGAAAGACAGGACCATCAGTCTACATTCCAAAGTAAGACTGCTGCGCTCCCTTGTCATCTCCATCTTCCTATATGCTTGCGAAGCAGGGAACCTCACAGCAGATCTCCAACGAAGAATACAAAGCATGGAGATGAGGTGCTACAGAAGACTTCTGGGCATTTCCTATACCCAACACATCACCAACGATGAAGTCCGACAGACCATCACACAAGCCATTGGACAACAAGATGACCTGCTCACAGTGGTGAAGAAACGGAAACTCCGATGGTATGGCCACATCACCAGATCATCAGGCCTTGCAAAGACTATTCTGCAAGGCACAGTGCAAGGAGGTAGAAGAAGAGGGAGACAGAAAAAGAGGTGGGAGGACAACATTCGAGAATGGACTGGTTTGAAACTGAGCGAAGCCATCAGGGCTGCTGAGGACAGAGAAAGATGGAGTATGCTGGTATGGTGTTGCCCCTACGACCTGCGGGTTACGGGACAGGATAGGATAGGATAGGATAGGATAGGATAGTTTGAGATTGCAGTTATAATGAATAGTTTTAGAGTGAAGTTTGATAGTGGAGTTTTATATAAATAATTGTAGATTGAAGTTTGATAGTAGAGTTTTAAATGAATCATGTTAGAGTATTGTTTGAGATTAGAGTTATATAGAAATTATTTTAGAATGAAATTATGATATTTTTAGAGTTCTACATCAATCATTTTAGACTGATTTTATTAGAGTTATACATTAATGATTTTAGAGTTAAGTTTGATATTATTAGTTATGCATGAATCACTTTAGAGTGAAGTTTGACAGTACAGTTGAATCATTGCAAATTTCACTTCATCAAGATTGTTTTAGTTCTTTTTTGTGGTCTGTATTCGGAAAATATTGCAAGTTTGCTGTTTGCCAGCTAGATCCGTTCCCCACGCATTCACACACTCATTAAACATTAGTACAATACACATACATATGTGGCTGGGAGCAGGCCAAATCAAAGTGGACTGGGGGAGAGGCAGTAATAAATAATAATAATATACCTATTGTTGTTGTGTAGTATAAATGGTGTATGAATGTGTCAAGCGCAGAGAGCACAGCCACTTGTGGCCGTGATGCGGCGCTATATAAATCTACATTTATTATTATTATTTATTATTATTATTATTATAAACAAAATGATTCCCCACACATGCACACACACACACACACACACGTGCATGCTCTCAGGAAAAGGATGAGGTGATATGAATGAAACAGTTTAAAGACAGAACTTATCAGGAGAAGACTTTAGAGAAGAAATGAGCTTTGAGGTTTGCTTTTAAGGTGTTGATATTGGGTATGCTGCGGAGAGAAAGTGGTAATGAATTCCAGGCAGTGGGTCCAAAGACAGAAAAGATCTAGAACCAACTGAGGACAGTTTGTGGCGGGGTATCCTGAGGAGTGTGTCGGATGAAGAGCGCAAGTTGCGAGAGGGAGAGTAGCGTTGGATATCATCGGAAAGGAGGAATGAAGGAGCTGAGCCGTGGAGACATTTGTAACAGAAAAGACAGATTTTGTAAAGAATTCTTTGCAGTGTGGGAAGCCAGTGGAGTGAGCAAAGAAATGGAGTAATGTGGTCAGATTTTTTTCTTTTTGAGAATGACGCCAGCGGCAGCGTTTTGAACACGTTGCAGATGGTGGATGGAAGAAGCATGCAGACCAGAAAGATGACGAGTTGCAATATTCAAGTCAAGAGAGAATGAAAGACGTCACAATTTTAGAAGTTGCGTCGATTGTCAGATATTTAGGGATAAGTCCAATGCGGCGGAGTTGGTAGTGGCAAGGCTTGACATGTTTTGCAGATAAAATCTGACATATCAAGGGTATTGTCCAGGACAACACCCAGGTTCGTTGCAGTAGGTGAAAGAAGGATGGTGTTATGACCTGGAGCTATTGTGTCAATGAGGGTGGAGGATAGTTTATGCTTAGCATGACCTCTGTTTTGTCTTGCTCATTGGTAATACATGACTCTTAAGCCATTACTTCATCATCTCTTAGGGATTTTTTAGCAACAAGATATCCTATTGTTGAGTTTTTAGGAATAGCTCTTTCCAGTGTCTTTTACAAGTACAATGTCCATAAGTTTTGAGAAAGAAACTTGTTAGATAATTGATATTTATGTCTCTAAGTTACCAGTGCAGCAGGCAGGGATGGCCAGAAAGGGTTAAATCAACACACCATTGGCCAGTCTTTTCAGTACATTGAATACTGTACCGACATCACACTGTGTGCCAAAAGGCTGCAAGTGGGCGCATTGGGCAGCTGAGTTAGATCCTGTATCAGCCACAGACCTGCCTACTCTCACGCTTTTGACATGCATCTCCCGCTCTCCCACCAACGGTCCAATTTCTCCCGATTTTTCCGATTTTTCCCGATTTTTCGAGTCAAAAACTAGAAAATATTTTTTGAGCGTTCTTGCGCGGTCTTTAGTCAACTTTGTTAGTCAAGGATAATATTTGGTTTCGGCTTCCCTATCGCTTGCTCTGATTGGTTGATTTACAGGCTTTGTCCAATCAGAGACTGCTTTTCGTTGACTTGCAAGACTTGAAAATGGCGACCAAAAGAATTAGACTGCATGAAACCGAAGACGAAGACGGAGTCGAAGAACTTTCTCAGCAAGCGAGCAACAGCAAGAAGATCAAGAAAAGAAACTACAGGTGTTCTTTCAAAACAAACCTCACTAATAAATTCAAAAACATTGAAAACTCTGCCAAAGGGGACAATTATGTTTGGTGTACAATTTGTTGCATTGATTTCTCCATTTCTCACGGCGGAGCTAATGATGTAAAAAAAAAAAACATTTAAGTAGGGCCAAGCATAAAGACATCGAGAAAAAAATGAAAGAAACAACAGCGAAACAACAGAAGTTGGGCCCATATTTTTTTTAAATTAGTGATTTGCAGCAAAATACAACAAATGCTGAGGCTGTTATCACACAGGTCATTGTAGAACACAACCTGCCATTGGCACAATTTTTGTTTGTGCGATGCATGCATTTTGTTGATGATGTCGATGCCAAAATCTCCCGCTTTTTGATCCCCTGTCTCCTCTTTTACTCTGAGGGGGGTAGGCAGGTCTGCAGCCACAGTCTTGAACAGCTCTTGAGCTGGAAAAGCTTTGTATAAGACCCATTTAAGCTTACATTAACATTTAAGACTGTTGACTGTTTTGCATTAAAAATCCTGGGTAATTGACACAAAAAAAAGTAAAGATGATGATATTATGATGATGATGAACACTTGTATAGCGCGATTCCATCCAGGCCAAGTAAGCATGCTCGGTGCGCTGGGGGAAAAAAAAATCTGTTTTGGTCACTGATTAAAAAGATGTGTCTTCAGCTGACGCTTGAAGGCTGCTTTGGAGCTACACTGACGTAGCGAGAGAGGAAGTCTGTTCCACAGGAGAGGAGCTGCACATTCAAAAGACTTTGCTCCAAAGTTCTTTTTCTTATGTCGATCGACACTTGGCACAGAGATCTTGCACTGTGAGCTAGACCGAAGGTTTCGCTCAGGAGCATGCCAAGGGAGGAGTTCTTGCAGGTACTTGGGTGCTGATCCTTCCTTGCATCCAAACACAAGGGAAAGTATTTTATGTTCAATCCGCTTTTCAACGGGGAGCCAATGAAGTTCCTGAAGAACTGGTGTAATATGCTCATGAGTCTTAGCTTTTGTCACAATCCGAGCTGCTGTGTTTTGAACTTTTTGTAGCCTCTGCAGCTGGCACTTGGGCAAGCCCCAAACACAGCTGTTGCAGAAGTCCAAGCGAGAATTAGAATAGCTTAGAATAGCTTTGTGTTTTCCGGATTCTTGTGGTCTCTTGACTACCGTCATGTTGTGTTTGCTCGGATATCATCAGCTCCTGTTCCCTTTATTTCAGGCGAGACAACTAATGGATCCTATTGAAGATGCTGTCATGTAAATTCCATTCCCACTTTTTTAGGCAAAGCAACTACTTGTGTTTTACAAAACTTTTTTTTTTCCCAAGACAACTCACTGTTTGTGTTTCACATAATCTCAACACATCTTTGGTTTTTGTTCCCATCATTAGCGTCATTTTATATATATATATATATATAGTTTTTTTTTTGTTTTTTTTGTTTTTCCAGGCATTGATCTGATTACAAATTTGTTGCAAGTGAAGCTTCGAAAGCGTTTTACTGTGGACAAGTGCCTGATGCATGTCTTCTTACAGGTAAATTTGCTTTAGTGTTGCAGTCTTATCCTAATTTGTCGAGATTTAGGCCAGTCGAGATCTCTAGTGTTAACATTGGGCAGATGTTAACATTAGTTATTAAATTAATAGGATTAACTTGTATTGTACCAAGTAAGTTCTATTGCCTTGGAATATTCCAGAACTGATGGAGAAACTTTTTTTCCTCAGTCTTTGTTGAAATGATTTAGACATTGCAATGGTAATTTCTAAGCTGGTACAATCCTATCCTATCCCATCCCGTAACTCCAAAATCGTTGGGGCATCACAAATGTCCGTTTAACCAGCGATTCCATTTTTCTCTGTCCTCGGCAACCCTCGTGGCTTCGCTCAATGTCAAGCCAGTCCATTCTTGAATGTTGTCCTGCCGCCTCTTTTTCTGTTTCCCTCTTCTGCCTCCTTGAACCATGCCTTGCAGGATGGTCTTTGCAAGGCCTGATGTTCTGGTGGCATGGCCATACCATTGGAGTTTCCGTTTCTTCACCACTGTGAGCATGTCATCACAGTGATAAAAAAAAGAAAAAGAACCTGCACTGGTACAACTAACTACTATAAACAACATCTTTTTGTTGTGTATTTTGGGCTGCAAGATAGATGCTTTGACAAGTTTGATGCATAAAACTCATATGCAGGTCTTATCAAAGATCATAAAGATGCACAGTCCCAACTTTCTTTTTCACTTGCAAGCAGACTGAGAAGTATATTCCTATCCTATCCCGTAACTCAAAGGTCATAGGGGCACCACAGATGGTCGTTTAACCAGCGTACTCCATCTTTCTCTGTCTTCTGCAACCCTCATGGCTTCGCTCAGTGTCAAGCCTCTCTCTCTCTCTCACTCACTCTCTCTCTCACTCACTCACTCACTCACTCACTCACTCACTCACTCACACACACACACACACACACACACACACACATATCCACACAGAGTGGGCAGGCTCATAGCTAAACAAAGACAACACATATATGCATACACACAAGATCAATGACAGCTACATACAGCATAGAACGTATAACCCATATACATTCTTGATCACACAAGATCAATGACAGCTATGTGGAACATAGAATATATATTGGATATAATTTCTTCATAAAGTAAATAGAAAAACAAATGTTTATGCAACTATCGCAGCTACTTCCCCACAGCGACTCAACCAAAGCTTTTTAGATTTTGAGGTTAGGTCAGCCAGGCTAGCTATAAATAGCTTCGCCGATGCTTTCTTTCCTTTCCTTTCACTGGAAGGGAGGGTGCAGGCAAGCTATAAATAGCCCGCAGCAAGCAAAATGTGGAGGCACTAAACAGTGCTGCTCACATAGGAATTGAGCTGGTGTGGCCCAATTTCTCTGCTTTGCAGTAGGTTCTTCGAGTGAATTTATAATGAATAAAGTAGCCTTGGCTCACACATTGCTTTTTTGTTGTTGGTAGGGCCTTGCAAAAAGCATATGTCGTAAGGCATAACATTGTATTTTGATAAAATGCAGGATTACCAAACATGGGCCGACCTTCGTGTGCTGGAAACCAACGTGGGCATGCGCTATCTAACTCACGAGTCGGACGATGAGCGCTGGGAGAAGTACCGGCGCGACCACAGCCAGAAAATCTGGCAGGACCTGGGACAGAAAGGTGTGAACGAAAAGTACTCTTTCAGCAAGTTTCGTGAGCGGCCTACCCCCCAGAACAATGCCGCCACCACCCCCACTTCCCCCATCCCTCCTCATGCTGGCAAGTCTTGATGTGTGGTGTGCGCAGGCTTGGCGTGATGTATTGCTTCGGGCGCATCGTTGACCAGCTTACAGTGATGGATGTGCCCTAGGTTTGCCGTCGTGCCAGCAGTGTGACACTCTTAATTAAACAAAAAAACAAAAAACTACTGCCTTCCACCTTCTCTACTCTGCTCTCTCTACCTGTGCAAGTCTGTGTAGCTTTTGTTGTATGTATGCTAGGTTGCCTGGATCTTTTCCTTGTTTATTATTATTGTTATTAATGTGTGTGTGAGCGTACAGTGCGTATGTATGTTGTATGTATGTATGTATGTATGTATGTTGTATGTTGTATGTATGTATGTATGTATGTATGTATGTATGTTGTATGTATGTTGTATGTATGTATGTATATATGTATCTATGCCCTTGTGTTTGTTTCCTTTGTTTCCTGTGTCCACAAAAGATATTTTTGACACGTGTTCACTACGACAACAAAGTATATCTGTAAAATGTTCGTAATATGCTGCATTGTTCTGGTAACGGCAAACAAAAACAACAAAGTGTGAGGAATTGTTGAATTCATGTGACGTTGTAACACTTTTATGAAGTATGTGATGAAGAAGCTGAGAAATCTTGGTACACATTCTTTTTGCCTTGATCTCTCGCAGTGGCCTATTAATTTTGAGCTCAAAAAAATTAACTTTGCGATATTAAAATTAGGCAGTAGGAATCTACATCCCTTTTTTTAATTCCTTAGACAGAGCCCTCTGGTCCCCCCCCCGGTTGGCTTCCAACTCTATGCCCAGTTACAAAACACTGAATACTAGTTGTACAGAAAGATTTACACTACTTTATTATCACAGAGAATGAGACGTCTACATCGGAGTAGGCAAAAGAAAACTTTTGGTAAAATTAATTAAATTATGATGATTATTATTATTATTGCATAGTGCTGCTGCTTTATTTTATGTTTTGTGTAGTGTTCATCTTTATGTTTTTGTGAACTTTTTGTGTTTTTGTTTTTGATTCATTGTTTTGGATATTGTGTTTTTTCTTTGACTTGGGTGCAACTCTTTTGATCAGATCTGAAATGTGTGGATCGTTTGAGCTGATGAATTTATTTTTTGGCAAAAATTAAAACACAAGCTAAGCTGTGAAGTACTATATGGATGTGCTACTGATCCCATCTAATGCCTCTACCTTCCTTTGTCAATGTTGCCGCTATTTTATTGTGCACAGGCTGCGAGTGTGACGATAATAAACGTTGATGTTGGGTCGGATGAGTAATATATTTCCAGATGCTTGTACACAAATATTTTTCCCCCCTGCACATTTCTCAAACAGTACAAAATCGTGAAGTTCTGCAATTCTTATTCGAATAGAACACAAAATACTCAGCTTTTTTGTGTGTTTGTTTCATGGACTTTTGGACAGTTGCACCCATGTGTTCATCCGTACCATTTGTAATCCTAGGTGATTATTTAGTTTCCCCTTTGATTTGAAACCTGTTGTCATCATTTTGTACATCATGTAGCCTTTTCATTTTTCTTTGTATTCATGGTTTTTGCATTTTAAAAAAACATTTTGTAACATACGTTTGTTTTATTTTTTAAGTTGCATTATAATTAGCCTTGCATTTGTTAGCCAAGGGAAACAAACAACTGTTCTTCGCAGATTGGGAGATTCAAAAGTTAAGCCTAAAAGACTTGGAGACAGATCTTGCTAATGAAACCATCTCAAGTCATGCTGTAAGATAAGGGTCAGGGATGTGTTATAAAAGTTACCAATCTTCTTTTCTTCTTTTGGTTGGCAACCGCTAAGATCTAAGGTTGAAAATCGTTGACATAGCGTTAACTGGGCGTTGTGCGGACTTGCAGTTGTACAATGTTGAAGTTCATTAACATGATCACTGCTGAACAGGAGTGCAGACTGTTTGATCTCCTCTTTCCTCCTCCCCCCACCTGACCAACCGCCCCCCCCCCCCCTACTACCCCCAAACAGCTTCAGAAAACCTTATCCCACTTCTAGAAAGTACCAACACTAAAGTTTTATGTATTCTCTGTAGCTAGATTATATAATTTGTCTATGACGTGCCCAAATTAGATTTACTGTAGGCTAGTCAGGTTATTTGCCTCAACGATGTGTAGTTCTAAGCGTGACTGAAGTCATCTAAGCTGTTCATGGAGTCAAGCCACAGCCAAACTGATCAGCTCTTGGGCTGCTACTAGGGTTATACAGGCAGTTGGCCCTAAAGCAACGCTGACCCCATGTCTGAGTGTCAGAGGTTGTTGTTGAGGGTATACTCTGACACGCAGCTTATGGTTGATAGATCTCTGACACTTGGATAGCCTCAAGCTTGCCTCTTCAGTGGAAACTGGCCTGTTATTCTTACCTCATTTGAGGAGATTCATCCCTGTTTTTTGAGGCAAGCAAATTTGAAGAACAGGACCTCCTGAAACCTGGTACAAAACTCACACAGATAAAATTGGACAAACAAAACTTGTCACCCCTCCCCCACCCCACACCCATAAACAAGAAAGAAAAAAAAGACCTACTGAGCAATGACACACAATGTTAGGAAAAGGTAACTACAGGGGAAAGTTCTAGAAATTCCATGGAGAGTGCACATGCAGTTATTGTTCCCAAGGAGACTGGGGGTGCCAGGGGTACCTGTTGAGGTGCTGGGGGTTTCAGTATAAATAGTATCCCCACTTTTTGGAAATTTAGTGCTTTAAATTCCCACTGTCGCTGTCTTTCTCATTTGCTCTTTCTCATTCCTGCTCTGTTCTAGCAAATCTGCTATACTATCTTCTTCTTTGCTAGACCAGTCACCTACCTTTTTTCTTGAAAACTCTTCCGGGACAAGACTCCTTATTTGTGTATGAGGTCTGTTGGATCAGCTTGGGAATATTGGACGCTTTCTGCCAGGTCTATGGCTTCCTATGATGTTATTATTTAGCAATGTAGGCATTTTATATGTATGTTTTGTTGATATTTTATAATGATGTTTGTATTCTATTTTGTTTTTGTAAACGGGGGGTTTGATACAGCCTCAGCGTCCCCTGCGTGGGATGTCTTTATTGTAAAGTGACTGGCTGGTGGAGAGCTTTCAGTTTTACCACTAGGGTTGTTTCAGCAGATCTTTTATGCGGATTAGGGATTGTCCGGTCCTGATTTGGCTCGGAAGAGTCCGCTGGACCTAAAGCAATAATCGTGTAGCGTGTGTAAGGAGACTGGGGGAGGCAGTTTCTTTTATCAGTAGCCCATTAAAGAAGAGAAGGATGATGAGATTTTGTTTGTTTGTTTGGAAGATGAGGAGGTGGAGCAGGATACATGTAGTGCCAAGTATTATTGACATTCCAGACGTTTCAGTTTAACTGTTTTATTTTAGGTTTAGGCGAAATAACTACTACCCTGTATTGTACCCCAAGTTGTTTCCCTTTGTTTTAAACACCCAGCTTTTATGTTTACAGATAGGGAAACCCCCACACACACAAGCCAAAAGAAATGAAAATAGCAAAGATGCATTCACTTGCCCCCGAATAAATGAAGGACTGACAAATTTATAAAGCTCATTAAAAAAACATGACAAATTTATAAAGCTCATTCATCATAAAAAGTAAAGAAGAAAAACATTGGAGAGAAAATTCCAGCAAAAAGGTTGCAAAAACACATAGGCGACAGTAATCGACGAACATAGACACACATATTTCAACAACTACTAAAAATCTTCATGTCATAGCAACCCTGGCGTACATAGTTATCAAACAAAATGGTGGGCCGCTTGACTTAGACCTTGTAAAAGCCAACACATTGAGCAGCTCTTGAACGGAAAAAAGCGCTAGTATAAAAGACAATTTAAATAAATAAATTCATACACAGTATTCTAGACATTACACTAACAAAAAATAAGACAATGAACACAATATTTTAAATTTTGTTTGAAAAAAAAAAAGGGCAGAAAGTAAGACAATGTTTGAAGTATTTTATTTTTATTTTTTAATATTGTTGGGGGGAAAAAAAAGTGTCATTTCTACCCAGAGGAAAGATAGGAAAAACTGCTTCAGTTATCATTGACATGGTTGCATGCTGCTACTGTGCTTGTGACAATAGCGTAGTGGGGCACAGTCACTGTGTCACTGTTTTCTTTGTTGACCACATGGCAGCTTTGGGGTAATCGTGGTTTGACCATTTGGTTTCAATCTATGTTGTGTTTGAGGTGTGTTTGTTTTATTTAATGGAACGTGGTTTTACCAAAGTGATTTTAGACTTTGGAATTAGGGATAGGGGAAGAGTTTAGCATCTTTTTTAAAGAATATTAGACCTTGGAATTGGAGGATGAGGGATAGGGGGAATTGGGGTAAAAGAGTTTAATTTATTTTCTGAATTGATACGAGACTTTAGAATTAGGAAGATGAGAAAAGGGTTAGGAATATGGAGTGACTGGGGTAGGACGACTGGTCAAACAATCTAACAGTTTATATAAAATCAGTGTTTATGTTTAAAATGAATTATAGTTGTAATAATTATTATAATGATTCAGGCAGAGCTATGACAAAACAATCTTAACAACGTTTGTGCCAAATCAATAGTTAAATGAACTATGATATGATAAATATTGGGGCAGGGCAATGACATATCAATTTTAACAAAGTTGTAACTAACTTTTTTTTTTTTAATGAATCATAATTATAATATGGTTGGGGCAGATGATGATAAAACATTTTAACAAGGCTTTAGAAAACTTAATTTATTACAAATGAATTGTAAATATACTATAAAACAATACACTGTAATAACTATAATATAATAATAATATAATATAAAATAAAATAATTTAATAAATACTATTATAAATATATAAATAAATACTAATAGTAATAAATACTATTTGTAAATTAAAAAAATCAAAATTATGAACTAAAATTCTTAAATAAAATAAATAAGATTATGAACTAACGAGATTGTTGTACAAATAATGTCTGATAAGGCTGTAAAATCATCTTTGTGCAATGATAAAATATCTTATATCTTGTATATAGTGATGTCCTTATCCTTTCTTTCACAGGACTAAAACATTGTATAATCACTTTCTGAGTGTCGATAATGATGGTACGTATTCCTTGCAAGACAGAATTTATCAAACTGACAGGGATTTTAACTGTTATAAAAGTTTTAGCAGCAGGTTTAGAGAAACCTTTTTTTTCTTTTTTTTTAAAAGATATAAAGCATCTTAGCCCAGGTTAAATTGATTGTGTACTTCTTGAGAGAATTATATGTCAACAAAGAATGTATGGTGCAAGTGTTGTCCAGGTGAAGTTTTACAATAACCTAAATATGGAAATGTGCATGACCAATATTTTTATGTATCAAGCACATTTATGTAACACTTTTTTTGTTTTAAATGCGGTTAGTACTGGACTTCCTTTTTTTTCTTCTTCCATGGAATACCTTTTTTTTTTTCACTCCACATACACTTTTTAATTTTCCAAGAGCTTTTTAATCTGTTGAAAGCTTGTGAAGTTTTAATTGCTTACTATATGGCCAGAAATTTCATTTTCAATAATAAAGTAATTAATAAAATTGCAAAACGTGAACTCTTTTTTTTTCTTTTTTTCTTAAGAAAGAGTTTTAAAACTGCCTGGCTGTCTCAAACTTACCAAGAGGCAGGTAGCAAAGTTTATTTTGTTGCACAAAACAATTGTTAGTCCATTCCATTTGAGTTTAGTTCATTCCATTTTATTTCTTTTTTGGGGCTAAGCAAAATTTACATGAAGTAACAGACTAAAATAAGCACTGTTTGGGTGAGAACTGTCAGCTTGGGATAAAATCAATAGTAGTTCAATTCAATTTAATTCCACCTATCTTCATTACTGTCAAAGGAATGATGTAGTATTGTGGGACTGAAGAAGTGAATTGTGAACTTCCGTCAATTAAGTTATGTTTGGCTAGCAAACTGTGAGAATCTAAGATTATGATAGAATGACTACGAAATGCTTTATACTCAAAGCAGAAAAATTGCTACCTACTTAAGACTTTTGGTGCTTGGTAATTGAAGATTAGTTTGTTTAGTGTTGCTGTTGTTGTTGTTGTTGTTATTACATGACATTAAACACAAAAGATTTTATTGTCCAAGAGCTCGTTAAATATGCTTTCCTGACAGTGGGAAGTATTGAAAATTTCATGTGAATGACATTCACGTATCACAGAACGATTGGTCCACTCGCACAATCCGCTACGTTCTGTTATATTATTATTTGTTACAATTGTTACATTGTTAATGTTAAAAATTGTTTCCTTTTGTTGTTGTTGTTGTTGTTGGTCGAAGATCACAATGTGTACAGAACTAAATGAACTGAAGAGATCTATCAACAGCCAGTTATGTTACTACCCTAACTCAGTAGTACGAAATTATTATTTTCAAGGAATGATTTATCCTAATTCCAAAAATGGTTGAGCATCGGTAGGCATCTTTTTTGGTGCTGTGTTACGTGTCTAGACACACACACACACAATATTTAAAGATAGGCAATGATGATATTGAAGAAGACATACAGGACAATGAGTCCTCAAAGAACAGTTCATGTAGGAGACCTGACACCTCCCACCCCCTTCCCATCCCCACACACAAAAAGATACAGAAAAGAAATGAAAAAAGCTTTGTACCAACAAGAGGGGAAACAGAATGCCTAAAATCATGTATTATATTTATAGTAAGCAATTCAGAATGAGAATGCTTGATATCTCATATTGGATTTATATTAGTTACACAAAATGACTAAAATTTCACATTACATTTGTAGTAGGCAATACAAAATGGCTAAAATTACATATTAAATTTATAGTAAGCAACTCAGAATGCCTCAAATCACATACTGAATTTATATTAGTTATACAAAATGACTAAAACCACATATTAAATTTTATAGTAGGTGATACAAAAAAACAAAGTGTCTGAAATCTCATTAAATTTATATTAGGCGACACAAAAATCGCATAATAAATCACATTTTAAATTTATATCTGGTGACACAAAATTACTAAAATCACATATTAAATTGATATTGGGCAGCCCACAGTACCTCAAAAATCACATATACTAAAATCACATATATCAAATTTATACTAGGTGACACAAAATGCCTGAAATCACATAATAAATTTATAGTAGGTGACACAAAATGACTTTAACAAATCATGTATCATATTTTCCCTTTAGCGTGAATGTGCACCATTTCACAGTTCATCTTGTACGTTTTGTTGATAATCATGAAATGAAATAATAACATTTAATTACAAATGATGATCAAGTCATTGAGAGTTGACTTGACGTTACATTGGAAGGGTTTGTTATTTTGTAGTCTCGATGTTGGAATTCTGTTCATTGTAATTCACAGGGTGATGTCTGGCATTTTTCTTTTTTTTTCTTTTTTTTTCTTTTTTTTTTTTTTGGGGGGGGGGGGGTTGGGGGTGAGGGAGAATATGGGTGAGGGTTTGAGGGATGGGGAGATGGACACAGTAGTCAGTTAAAACGCTGAATAATACATTCTGAATGGTTTTGTTTACTGGTTGTTGTTTTTTTTGGTTCGTTTTTCTTTTTTTCAATTAAGACTTTTTCAGCACATGTATTCATTTTTGAAACTATTGACAAGGTTGCCCACTCGTTATTTATTAATTTTATTTGTATTAATTTGTGTTTAGAAATATTTTTTAAACTTTCATTTTATAGACCATTTTTTGTGTGTCTTGATTTGTATATAGATATATCTTGCTATATGTTTCATTATTTGATAGACCTTTTATTAATTTGTTTTTTCCTTCTGATCTTTATGGCTTAACTCATTCCGGACGGAAGGGCATGATACAAATCTTGAGAGGATTTATTTATTTATTAATTTATTTATATTTTTTGTCTATCAGAATGTGTTGTCCGGCGCATTAAAAAAGGTATTGTTAGACTGAGCTCCTGGCTCCCATTATTATTATAACTCAGTTTTTTTGGGGGGAAAAAATCAGCAAAATATCATCAATAACAAATGAACGGGGAGAAAAAGCAGCATTCTGTCTGGAATGGGTTAAACATGCAGCTTTCATATTTTATGATGTATTGTTGCTATATAAAATAATCACTGATTTGTCACAAATGATTGTTGTATAAATTTTATAACTCGGGATTGCTTTCTGCCAAATGTTTACAATAATTATAAAACAATGTTACTTGATTCTCTGGTTCTCGTTTTCCTTCTTTTATTTCCTTGTGTAGCTTAGCTTTACGGTCAGTGTTGTTGCTGTTGCTGTTGGCGTCAGTCTTTTATCTCAACCTTTCCGTTGCTGTTGTTCGTTTCTTTTGTAAAAGATGTCGTGCTTGCCATTCAACCAGGCCAGGTGCATTGTGGTGATGTTGGGTTGTGGTTGGATTGGGGTTGAGTTGGGTTGAGTGACTGGTTGGTTTGATGGTGATGAATTGTGGTTTTGGTTGAGTGGCTGGTTGGTTGATGGTGAGGGCTTGGGGTTGGGTTGAGTGATTGGTTGATGGGTTGTGGTTTGATTGAGTGGTTGGTTGCAATATATAATCGCTTCTTTGTTAAATTTTATTTTCAGTTTGATTTATTTTGTTGTTGTTTTTATTTTATTTTATTTTATTATTTTTTTTCTGAGGTCAGATCAAGAGAGAATTGAAAGCTTACCTTATTCTAATCCCCCGTTGGGGTACCGGGGGTTTCAGTATAAATAGTATCCCCACTTTCTGGAAATTTAGTGCTTTAAATTCCCACTGTCGCTGTCTTTCTCATTTGCTCTTTCTCATTCCTGCTCTGTTCTATCAATCTGCTATACTATCGTCTTCTTCGCTAGACCAGTCTCCTACCTTTTTTCTTGAAAACTCATTCGGGACAAGACTCCTTGTTTGTGTATGAGGTCTGTTGGATCAGCTTGAGAATATTGGACGCTTTCTGCCAGGTGGTCACTAGGGCTTTATATGATGTTATTATTTAGCAATGTAGGCATTTTATATGTATGTGTTTTGTTGATAATTTATAATGATGTTTGTATTCTATTTTGTTTTTGTAAACGGGGGTTCGATAAGTTGGGTGAAGCCTCAGCCGTCCCCTGCGTGGGATGTCTTTATTGTAAAGTGACTGGCTGGTGGAGGGCATTCAGTTTTCCTACTAGGGTTGTTTCGGCAGATCTTTTATGCGGATTGGGGGTTGTCCTGTCCTGATTTGGCTCGGAAGAGTCTGCTGGACCTAAAGCAACAATTATGTAATGTAATGTAATGTAATGTAACCTTATTCTAAAATTTTCCAAGTAGAGCATCTAAATATAGAAACAGTTAAACAATACATGCACTAGTGAGCGTTGTGGCCACATGGTATAAGGCGGGACTAACTTGCCTTGTCCACAGACCAGAAACCAATGGCGCCTGACAGGTGTGGGATCGATCATGCCTCTAAGCGTTACGTTTCTCCTAATATTATTTACTTTCGACTCGGGCAACGTCTCGGGGCTTTCTCAAGGTACTATGGTTTGCTCCCCCAGCGAAATTTAAAAAAACAACTAATATAATATTAATTAAGTAGGTTGGGTTTGGGTGCACCACAGGCTGCGGCTACACCTTCCGCAGGGAGGCGGCCCAGAATTGCCTGATAGAAACGGGACAATAAAATGTCAAAAATCAAACATAAAAAAAACAATAGGCCTATAATAAGCTTGTTCGCAAAAATATGTTCTCACATTAACACACACACCAAACCATAAGGTAATTTTAGCAAAACTGTCAACAGAATGTTCCCACAAAAGGCGCCTCAGATGCTTACATCATTGAGAGATTGCATTTTCTTGTACCATCTAATGGAGGAAACACAGACGCCAGTATCTGGACACGCAAGCATCTACAATAAGGAGTCTTCTTTTTATGATATAATACATAGAAGACAGAGAGACCTGTCTTCTTTGTACGATGTTTATATTATTGTAGACGCTCCCGTGCCCAGATACATGCGCCTGTGCGATGAAAGTTCAAGCCGTGGCACGTCAGGGGAGATAATCTCTCTCTCTCTCTCTCTCTCTCTCTCTCTCTTCATCACTTCACTTCTATTTCTCTCTATCTAAACTTACAACAAATTTAGGAATCAATGTAATATCGTTTATCTCTTATATTTGGGCAAGCCGAATACCTCTATGTCAGATGCTCTTGCAGATCACGAAGGCACAGTCAGCATAGGGGGCAGAGCAATCTCCAATCTTCGTTTTGCGGATGATATTGATGGATTGGCTGGAGAGGAACAAGAACTTGAACAGCTTGTACAGAGGCTTGACACCACCTCCAGAGCTTATGGAATGGAAATAAGTGCAGAGAAGACCAAAATGATGACCAACAACACCAATGGCATCAACACGGACATCAAAGTACAAGGCCAATCCCTCAACACAGTGCACAGCTTCAAATATTTAGGAGCCATTGTGTCAGACAATGGGTCTCGACAGGAAGTCCTCTCCAGGATCGCACAAACAACTGCTGCCCTGACAAGGTTGAAGCCCATTTGGAATGACAGAACCATCAGTCTACATTCCAAAGTAAGACTGCTGCGCTCTCTGGTCATCTCCATCTTCCTATATGCTTGCGAAGCATGGACCCTCACAGCAGATCTCCAACGAAGAATACAAAGCATGGAGATGAGGTGCTACAGAAGACTTCTGTGCATTTTCTATACCCAACACATCACCAACGACGAAGTCCGACAGACCATCACACAAGCCATTGGACAACACGATGACCTGCTCACAGTGGTGGTGAAGAAACGGAAACTCCGATGGTATGGCCACGTCACCAGATCATCAGGCCTTGCAAAGACCATTCTGCAAGGCACAGTGCAAGGAGGTAGAAGAAGGGGGAGACCGAAAAAGAGGTGGGAGGACAACATTCGAGAATGGACTGGTTTGACACTGAGCGAAGCCATGAGGGCTGCTGAGGACAGAGAAAGATGGAGTATGCTGGTTAAACGATCATCTGTGGTGCCCCTACGACCTTCGGGTCTCAGAAAACACGATCTATGAATGGCACTTTAGGGTTGACTAAATGTACACCAAAACCGTGTTATTAGTCCATTGCATGTCAATCGATCTGTGGTTAAGTCAATTCAATACAACTTTATTTATCCACATAGGGCAATTACAAGATTTAGAAGCAGCTCACATTATTGTGTGCGATATCTTGAGAACCACTGAAGAAATTTGGTATGGTGTTAACTCCGTATTAGCAATTTGGCACCAGATCAAAGATCAAAGTCGCTAAGGAATGATGCTAAGGAATGATGCCATGTCGTAGTCCCCAGAAAATAAACTTGTGAATACATCGAAGTCGACTTTTTGTAAGAATTAACTCCCATAAAGTACGGGAATCTCTTGCATGGTGGAGGTCATTCTCCAACAGTCAGACGTACAGCTCTTTTCCCGTCGTTGACCTGCTGCAGTCCCCCAAGTAGATGCATAATTACGTCTACAATCACACACAATATATGGTGTGTTTTGTGTGTGTGTGCGTGTGTGTGTGTTGTTATTTATTTATTTATTTGTTTTTCATTAAAAATACATTTCAATATATTTGTAAAGATTTGTTTTAATATATACACACGAAAATCAAGCATTTCATACACGGCATATGTGAGCATGTGTGTGAACGAGAGGGAGATAAAGAGAGAGTGTGTGTGCATGTGTGTGTTTGAATGTACGTGTGTGTGTGTGAAATGAATGGAATCCTGAATATTTGTGTATATGCTGTATAATTATGGTGACGGTAGGTATACTAAGTGACTTTTGATGATTATGTATCGTACATTATGTACTGAAGATATAGGTACATTACATACGGTTAACCTGTTTAATGTGACTAACTATACGACTTTTACATTCTTGTACGTTTTGTTTTCTTCCTCACAGGCGAGGAGTAATAAAAGGCAAGCTCAAGGAACAATGGCAGGAGCACAAGAACACGGAAATGGAAGAGGAAATGCAATTTTCTTAAAACTGAACATCCCCTTTTAATGTTTATATCCGATATGTTGATATGTGTAGTTTGGTATAATTTCTATGCTGTGCATTTTATACGTGTATGTATACATGAGAAATGTGATCATGTCACACCCCGCCTACATTCACTCCACTGGCTTCCAGTGTCTTGGAGGGTTACCTACAAAATCTGTATTTTCTGTTACAAGTGCGTCCATGAATTAGCCTCTTTCTACCTCACCCGGAATGTTCAGTTCTACAATTAAGCTTTCTAAAAATCTTCGTTCTTCCTCTGACACCCTCGTGTTGCATATACCCCGCTACAAACCTCGATCTGCAGGCTGTCTATATCTTTCTCAGTGCTTGGGTCTTCAACTTGGAACTCTTTTCCTCTCTGTCCCTCTCCTTGTCTTTGTCTGTCTCACTCTCTGTCTCTCGCTTTTTCTTCGCAGCTTCTTAACATATAGCCACTTTCAAATCCAACTTGAAAACACATCTAGCTGTTTCATAAAAACCTAACGATCTCTTCTTTCATTATCAACATTGTCATACCTCCTTTTTTGATTCAGACCATCATGGTGCGGCCATCCCATCTCACCCCCTAACCTCTCCCCTTCCCCCATGGTCTCTTCTATTTCACTCGTAAATATTACTTTCCGTGTGTGCGTTAATTAAATACCCTAATTATTATTATTTATTATTATCAAATATGTGTATCCGTATAGTGGGATAATTATTATTATTATTATTATTATTATTATTATTATTATTATTATTTGTGGCCCCGAAGCTACGGCTGTACTGTAATGAGATGACACAAATGGTATTTCTGTGATTATTCCGTATTGCTGTGAGATGTTTTCCTATCTTATCCCGTAACTAAAAGGTCGTTGGGGCACCACAGATGATTGTTTAACCATCGTACTCCATCTTTCTCTATCCTCAGCAACCCTCATGGCTTCGCACAGTGTCAAGCCAGTCCATTCTCGAATGTTGTCCTCCCACCTCTTTTTTTCTGTCTCCCTCTTCTTCTGCCTCCTTGTACCGTGCCTTGCAGGATGGTTTTTGCAAGGCCTGATGCTTTGATGACGTGGCCACACCATCGGAGTTTCCGTTTCTTCACCACTGTGAGCATGTCATCGTGTTATCCAATGGCTTGTGTGATTGTCAGTCGGACTTCATTGTTGGTGATGTGCTGGGTATAGGAAATGCCCAGAAGTCTTCTGTAGCACCTCATCTCCATGCTTTGTATTCTTCGTTGTAGATCTGTTGTGAGGGTCCATATTTCGCAAGCGTATAGGAAGATGGAGATGACAAGGGAGCGCAGCAGTCTTATCTTGGAATGTAGACTGATGGTCCTGTTTTTCCAAATGGGCTTCAAACTTGTCAGGGCAGCAGTTTTTTGTGCGATCCTGGAGAGGACTTCCTGTTGGGACCCATTGTCCGATAAAATGGCTCCTAAATATTTGAAGCAATGCACTGTGTTAAAGAATTGGCCTTGGAATTTGATGTCCGTGTTGATGCCATTGGCGTTGTTGGTCATCATTTTGGTCCTCTCTGCGCTTATTTCTATTCCACAGGCTCTGGAGGTGGTGTCAAACCTCTTTACCAGCTGTTCAAGTTCTTGTTCCTCTCCAGCCAAACCATCAATGTTATATGCAAAATGGAGGTTGGAGATTGCTCTTCCCCCTAAGCTGACTGTGCTTTTGTGATCTGCAAGGGCATCTGATATGATGCACTCTAGGAAGGTGTTAAAGAATGTTGGATAGAGTAGGCGTCCTTAACGCACACCGATTGTTGTTCTGAGCCAGTTTCCAATGGTGCTGTTGTGGAGGACTGCACATGTAGCCTTATCATACAGGTTTTTGATGACTTCAATAAATTTAGGGCTGACGTACACTCTCATGGTTGCCCACAGATCTGCATGCCAGGCTCGGTCAAATGCTTTCTTGAAGTTTACAAAAACATGTAGATTTTGTTGGTGCTGTAGGCATTTCTCGCACATTATTCCGAGGTTGAAAATCTGTTCAATGGTACTTTGCCCTGCCCTGAATCATGCTTGTTCTTCAGCTATGATTTGTTCAGCTTGGGTTTTGAACCTGTTGAGTATTATTTTCAGGAGGACCTTGCTGATGACGCCAATGGTGCAGTAATTTTCACACTCCTGAAGGTTACTCTTTTGGGGCAGAGTGCTGACAAATTTTACTGTTCCGTCTTCTGGTGTATCGTAGCAAAAGTGATGTTTGATCGAGTGCATGTATTTTCTATGTAATGACTATGTAAAGCGTGGTGAGTCTGGTCATAGGTTGGAGTACCCGCTATATAAAAATCCGTTATTATTATTATTATTATTAAATGACTGGGTCCTTTGTGTAGGCCACTCCCTAATCTGCCAGATCTTGTTACAAAATTTAGATTGTATGCATCCAAATCCATTACTTACAATAATAAATAGTATCATCATAATCATCATTTAAAATGCTATCCCTGCAACAAGCATTCCACTCATTAACAGTATGGCAATTATCATTTAATTGTTTGTGTGACTTGCATATATTAACTTTTTTTTGTTTTATCTTTTGTTTCTCATAATGTGTAACCACATTAATTTGAATTATGTTTAACTGTCGAACTATAGTCAATTCACTCACTAGGGCGGTAATAATTTTTTATTTGACATTCCAGACAGACTAGCTTTAGGCTGCAGAACAACTTTGAAAAAAAATCTCTGAAGTTTGGCCGGGGTCTAGGGGCCGCATAGGCCCCTGTGGTGTAGAGGGGCAAAGCCCTGGTGGTGGTAGGGAAAGAAGGAAAAGAAAAATGGCACTTTTTAATGCCATTTTGTTGTATTTAATGGATGGAAATACTGGAAAATGTACAGCTATGTTTTTTGGAAAAAAAGTTTTTTTTTAGTATGAACAGGTAAAAAAAGTGCAAATTGCCTTTAAAAAAAATAATAAAATAATTTATTGCCATAGCTCAATTCTCTATCGCACAATATACATCTCATCATCCCTGCACAATCCACCTTTCGCAAAAAGGCTGAAAGCCTCTGCTCTTCACCTCCAACTTTCGTTGACTTCTCCATCCATTCCCATTTCCATTTGTTCTGGATATTGCTTTCATTAAATGTCTCGCCACGATTGACAATTCTAGAAGCACACGACATTTTGAAAAAAAAGTTAATGAAGCGTGTTCATCACAGAAGAAGCGGCTTAGTCTAACGCACAAAATTTCAATCACAGTTCTACAATGTCCGTTTATGATCACAGACTTAGAGCATAGACTAAAAGAGAAACTCAGAGAATAGCATATGCGGGCGGCGCACCTTTCTTTCAGTAGGTCAACAATACGCGCGAAATGTACAGCATAAGAGGCACATGCTAAAGTTGTAGCCTATAACAGTGAAGCAGTATTAGCGGGTGGCGCACCTCTCTGTCAATAAGACATGAAAATGTGGATCGGTACTCTGTAAAATAAATATTCTCTGGATTTTTTCTCTGACATTTTTTTTTTCTCTCGGAATTTTTTTAATTCTTACTCGGAAAATCGCGGATCGGCGGAGAGTTCTGCAGCCTGTAGCTTGTTTTAATTCGATTAGCAACTAAATCATCCTGACATACTAGCATCCACGTGTTACTTTTTCAACTCAAAACACAAGTTGAAAATTTAATTTTGAGCGAGTTGTAAGATTATTGTAGTACTCTACTATACAAGGAGACAATATGAAATTAAATGGTTAAAAAAGCAAAAACCACACAAGTTGTGGTTACTTCTCTTGCACTGAGAAATGTCTTCGTATTGTGGATCACAAGATCTGCTTCAGCTTTATATGGTAGCATATATTACTGTCAATTGTCAGTTCCTACACTCTGTTGTTTCTTTCTGTATTTGCTTGAACATGTGTTTAAAAAAAAACAACAACAAAAAACCCACAAAATTCCAACTTCTGGCATTGTTACACTCACCCTTGGATTTGTGTCAACTAGAACATTCACCCAGACAACAACACAAATTAAATAAATTAAAAAATACCCAATGCATGTACAAGGACATGTAATTTTGTGCTCCACCGTCTTCACGGCTAGATTTAATTTGGAGATCAATTGTGTTCCACTGCCTGGGTGAGTTAAAAATTGATTGTAATTCTAATACTGATTATTTTTCAATGAAATGGTCAGCCACCTCTACTGTACAATCATGTTTAGATGTGTCATGCATGATCCTGTATTTTCTCATCTTTGAGCCCATTTTCACTAATAAAAAAAAAAGAAAAAGTCTCCATTGTGCATTAAACATACTATTAACCTTATAATAGCTTACGTCTGTTGCGAGTTTTTGTCTTTTCAGAGTAAGAGAGAAAGAGAGAAGAGAAAAAAGAAGGGGGGAGGGGGGAGAGAAGAGAGAGAGAAGAGAGAGAGAGAGAGAGATGCTTGTTGGAACTCATTTGTCAATTAGATCATAAGACATTACTATATACATAACAGGCATGCCAACCCTTAATTTGAAGTTTCAGTATTTGCTTTTTCAAATATCAGTATTAATATTACAATTTCTGTAGTTATTTTTATTACCTATTGTTTTTCCACTCATCCTTTTTGATATTATGCGAAGAATCCAGTGATAGGTTGATTTGCTGCCGCAATCTTCTTTTTCTTCTCCAAAGTCTCGTAATTCTTGATAATGCTGTAGGCCTTCCATGTGCCGCTTGACGGCGGAGATGCCAAACTGGTTTTGAGTCAGTGAATAACGAAAGGAAACTTTTCCGAATACGAGGCAAGATATCTCTGGTCCCTTGCACTGTTTCTTTGAAGATTGAGATTCACAATTTCTTTGAAGATTCAGATTCACAATCACTTTGCTTAGCGATTCGTTTGGACGCCATGTTTTGAATTCTGTTTCACGAGCACCAATCTTCACTGCGACTGCGCAAAAACTGGTTCGGCAAACTTTGGTGCCTCTAACGGAAACTTCGAGGCCACAAGTCTCTACTGCGACATTAAACCGGGTTCGGCTGTCTTCAGAAAAACGTCAAGCGGTGCATTATCACAGGCCAACGAGTGAGATCTTTTTTTCCCCAATGTTGTTTTTATTTATTTCCAGACCGTCAAACAAGTATCCTTATTTCTCGTAGCGCTTGCCGAGTTTTTCAAATTTCTGGAAAAAATACGGACATTCCGTATGGGTAGGCATATGCCTTACATGATCATTAACTGTTCATAATAAATTGTGCAAAACTGTACACACACCAAAATAACACGGCAATGCAATCAGGGATTTTATTATTCAGAACCACCAACATACATAACATCGAATTATACACAGTAGTGCTAACAAGTTACAGCAAGTTAGTTTTGTATCTTCTTATAACAGTATACAGGTATCAAAGTCATAGCATTGATAACGTTTTCTAGTAAAAACCTAACACAGACAAAATAACAAGTATTTAACTGTTCTTATACAACAGCTGACCAGTTCACAAAACTGCTGAAGGCGCTGGTCATAAGCGGTATCTAACTGGTTCTAAGTTGCTGCTTGATATGCACCATCACAAGTTCACTCACAGTGTGACAAAAACTGGGAGGGGGACTGGAAGGGGGGTGGGGGGTGGGGATGGGAACTACAAATCTTGATTCAACAGGATCTCTGATTCTGTTTGAAACAAAACTTCAATCCAACTAATGTTGTTTTTTTCCAAGCTAACCAACCCCCAAAGGATTCAAGGATCTATGAACTGTAACATTCATAATCTTTCTGTCTCAGATGTGAGTATTTTATTTTATTTATTTATTTTTTTTTTTTTAAACAATACCTCTCTCCCAAATGCTGAAGAATGAATACATATATGCTTTGTTCCTGTCTTGTGGTCAACCAGTATTGACAATGTTGGTGGTGGTGTCCCTTTGCAAAGACAAAAATGGCAACACAACTCATTTTCACTGTCCATTTTGTACAAACCGAACAAACAAGCACACTTGTACTCCCAAGAACAAGAAGAAGGAAACGACTCCAGACTTCAGAATTTGAAGTCTTTGTATCGCTTTGCTGACTTCCCACTGTCTGCTTGTTGTTTCTTTCGTTTCTGGTAAACAAAAATAAAAACAATATGAAACATCTGCAGTATGACACAACAGTGGAGGAAGGTGACAAGGGGGTGGTGAAGGATGGAAAAACCCATTTTACAGGGTCTGATGCCTGCCAACATGTTTATTTATTCTAAATTTGATCAAGGAATTTCCATTTTGTTTGGAATGTGTAAACTATTCTTTTCAATAAAAAAAAAAAATCAACCATTTTGCAAAAGCACAAACATTTGATCCATATAAAAAAATACTCCTGTGATAGTTCTGCTAGCTCCAGTATCTTCATTGTTCTATTCTTGCAAAGTTTTGCTATCAAGTTCTTCTTCTTCTGGATTGATTGATTGATTGATTTATTGTTGCTTTAGGTCCAGCGGACTCCTCCGAGCCAAATCAGGACCGGACAACCCCCGATCCGCATAAAAGATCTGCTGAAACAACCCTAGTGGGAAAATTGAACGCCCTCCACCGGCCAGTCACTTTACAATAAAGACATCCCACGCGGGGGAAGGCTGAGGGTTTACCTCAACTACGCGAACCCCCGGTTACAAAAACAAAATAGAATACAACCATCATTACAAATCATCAACGAAACATATACATATAAAATGCCTATATTGCTAAATACTAACATCATAGGAAGCCCTAGTGACCACCCAGCAGAAAGCGTCCAACACTCCCAAGCTGATCCAACAGACCTCATACACAAACAAGGAGTCTTGTCCAGGAAGAGTTTTCAAGAAAAAAGGTAGGTCATTGATCTAGCGAAGAAGAAGATAGTATAGCAGAGTGATAGGACAGAGCAGGAATGAGAAAGAGTATATGAGGAAGATAGCAACAGTGGGAATTTAAAGCACTAAATTTCCATAAAGTGGGGATACTATTTATACTGAAACCCCCGGCACTCCAACGGGGGCACTGTTGCCGCAGTGAATCAGTCATGCCTACAAAGGCAAGACAGGTTTTCAACTGGGGCTTTCACTGTTCCCTTTATAGGTTAGAACAATCTACAGTGGCAAGATTGCTCATGACCCCAAGGGGTTCTTCTTCTGGATACCGTGGACGCTCTGTTAAAACAATTAATAATAGTGTATACAACCTTGGTGGGTTGAGGGAGGTGGGTGGGGGGGGGGGTAAAGATAGAGAAGGGGAAGGGAGGAAGAGGAACGGCTGGCCTTTTGAGAAAAACATTTAATAATAATAATAATTTAACATTTATATAGCACCCTTTCTAATGAAAGCTCAGAGCGCTTTACATTCACATAAGACACTTCTAAGAACTAAAATGGCTGAGCAATAACAATATAAAACATGGTAAACAAAACATACAAATGAACAAGCACACACACACACACACACACTTATACAAAGTTCAACACGAATTTACATTGTGGTGTCATCAAAGGAACGTTTGAACAGATGGGTCTTGAGGCCAGAACGAAAGGCAGCAGATGTTTGGGAAGAATGGAAAGACATGGGAAGGGAGTTCCAGGCGGTGGGAGCAGAAAATAAAAATGAGCGGTCACCAAAGGATTTGTTCACTCGTGGAATGCAGAGATTTTGGGCAGAAGAAGATCGAAGGGTTCTAGAGGGTATGTAGGGGTTTACCATGGTTTTGAGATAAGAAGGGCCGGATGAAGAGAGAGCATTGAAGCTGAGGCAAGCAATTTTGTACTCAATTCTTTGTTCAATAAAGAGCCAGCATAGGGATTTAAGATGAGGAGTTATATGGGCAGATCTTGGAATGCGAAGAATGAGATGGGCGGCATTATTTTGAATCTTTTAAAGTCTTTGCAAAAGATAGTCCGGGCAACCACAGAAGAGAGTTACAATAATCAAGCCGTGAGAGAATGAAAGCTGAGACAAGAGTTTGAGTGGCTTTGGCAGACAGAAAGTGACGGATGCTGTTGATTCGACGGAGTTCAAAATTTAGGTTTCAGATTAGAGTTTAAATTTGAGCTTGCATAATCAGGTGAGAGTCCAAAATCACCCCCAAATTTTTCACAGAATCAGAAAACTAAACAACAGAGTTACCAACAACAAAGGAAGATGGAAGCTGAGATGTTGTTATGCGAGGAGATGAAATAATTATGGCTTCTGTCTTTTCGTCATTAAGTTTCAATTTGTTGAATGTCATTCAGGACTTGACATCACAGATGCATTCTTGCATCGAATTTATTGTAATGCTAAGATCCTGTGGGTCAGAAGGTTTATGAAGTTGTGTATCGTCCGCAAAGGAATGATGAATGACAGAGTGAGAATCAATGATGTCAGAAAGAGGGGGATGTGTAGAGAACAAAGAGGACGGGACCCAAAACCTTGCCACACACGCCAATGTTTGTTGAATTTAGGTTAAAAAGGTCAAATACTTTCTACAAGAATTGTTTCTAGATCTGTTTCATGTCCTTTCTCTTTTGTAACACAGTTAATCAGAATGAGTGGGTGAAGGAACATAACACAAGACTGGAACCAGTCCAGCGCTCAGAGTTGTGGATACATATATGTGTTACGGTAAACTGCCTGCAATAAATAAATAAATAAGTATATAAATAAATAGGGATACAAGTATTTTAACTCTTAGCGTCCTATAAGGTTTTCTGTACATTTGCGCCTATATCCTGTAAGGATTTCAAGCTTATTGCAATAAATTGGGTTATGAATTTGAAAAAATTGCAAAAAATTTATTTATTGTCACATTAACTTCATATTTTAGGATATGTTTACAAAATGGTTATTCTATGTACCCAAAGAACCATTTTGACTTTAGTACTATTTTTACCTGTTGGAATCGTGTAATTAATTCATAATTACAGGTATTTTATGGACTATGTTAATAAAACAACAACAAGACTATGGATTGCATGTGAATGTGTGCACAGACAGTCAACACAGACAAGAAAACTCACTCTGGTTGTCTACACCAAGTCCTTGTCTACACCAAGTCCTTGTGCTCTTTCAGCAATAAGCTCATCAATAAGGTTACCAAACTCACTATTACTGTCGGAGCTATCCCCTGCCATCATGGCCGAAAATTTTGCAAACTCAAACAAAATCGTTAAAAAAGTACACAAAACCACGTCAAACTTGCGAAAACTATAGCGGAAAACACACGGGAACCTTTCCGGAAGTTGACTAAACCTTCTCTCACGCACTGGAGAGTTCCTATTTCCTGTGATTTCATGACTAAAAGATGCACTAGCGAGGCGCGCATTACCGCGCTTCAGGATTACGGGCGAGGCGCGCATTACCGCGCTATAGGACGCTAAGAGTTAATCAATCAATAAATAAACAAGGGAAGGTGAAGTGACTGACCCTCTGCTTGGCTGCATGCGCTGCAACCATGTCGGAAAGGTCTTCCTTCTCCAGCTGTGACTGCTGCTCACGCATGGTCTCATCGTACTTGGCTTGCATGGCTGCCGTGTCCAGGTCCAGCTCTTCAGGGTTCAAGGTGATTTCCACCCCCTCGGCTGTGCCTGCTTTCTCTCCTCCTTTCTTTCCTGCTTGTACCTGAAACCCAAGGCATGGGTGACAAGTGAGCAACTGCGTCTGGGAGGAACACAGAAGCACTGTAGCTAGAAGAGCAAAAAAGGTCGGTTAAGCCTCAGGCGATTTTCAATGTGGTTTCAATATTTTATTTAATTTGCATACTTTTACATTATTATATGTAGTAGGCGTGCAGGAGCTTGTATGTAACTTGTATGATTTTGAGCAATATGTAATAGACATTTGATCTTCTAGTTACCGTTGTGATGTGAGTGTGTGTGACAGTGGGGCTGTTGAGTAAGAAGTTTGCATCCATTTCATAGAAGTGTTACCACGCTATCGAAATTTATTATTACTATAAATATAAGCAATATTTAATTAATTGTTAATTTAATTAAAAGCATCTAGGCATCAAAATCATTCTAAACACAACATTAAGCTTTGTCCTTTGCTTTCCTTATAACAACACGTAACATTAATTTTTCTATCTCACACACTGTGCAGGTACAGTATTAAAGAAAAACAACAATGACACACCACCACATTTTGAAAATGTTTAACACATTTTATCCCCTTCTTGAGATCTTATTTTGAATGTGTACAGGTAAAAAAGACATGACTAACTAAAATTAGCTCGTCGAGAAAAATAGTAAAAGATAAACCACTTCTTTGGCAGAACTCCGTTAAGCTGAAACCTAAAGAACTCGCATGACATTTGTATTCGTAGAAAGACAAGAGTTTGATGACAGATCAAAGTACTCTTTAAGTAAACATGTATACAACAGCAAGTTAAATTGATTGTGATCAAGTTGCGTTAAGTAGCAGGAACTCACGCTGGAGATGTCGTAAACATGCGATGAACCCATCATCGCCCCACCGACAGCAGACTTCTTTTCAGGCAGGATGGTGTAGAGGGCAGGCGTGTCGCCTCCTTGATCCATGGCGTCTTCAATGCGGCGCTTCCTCAGCTCTATCATATCCGGCGTTTCCACGCCCATAGGTATTGAAGCCATCCCACTGGGTGTAACGAGGCTGCCACAGAAAATGTTAGCAATTAAACACCTCTTGTTTGATTCGTAGCCATCCTTGTTTCGTTTTTTTTGTTTTTCTTACAACATAGAACATTTCACCTTTCAGATCTTTTGAGTTAAAAAACGGCAGAGCAGCAACTGAATCAACGTATTGATTGAGGCTGCTCGACCCAAGACGAAGAAGAAGAACAACCAACCACCACCAACAAAGGAATATTATTTTCACCTTTTACAAGATAAAATACAAAATACAAGATAATTTACTGTTCCCATTTTCACACAAGGAAATTTAAAATTGTAGATCTTTGAGTTTAAAAAAAAAAAACAACACCAGAAAATCTCACCTTTTAGATCTTTAACAAAAACACAAACAAAACTGCCCTGCCACAACCCAGCGAACTGGAAGCAACCCATGAGACGAAGCACAGCAAATCGTCAAGACCTTGGGGTCAAACGTGGGGACAAGCATACTCACCCTTCTGCCGGCGTGATCAGTCCTGATTCATCTTGGTCTTCCTCCTCCTCTTCCGATTCCTCTTCCGACTCAGACTCAGATTCCAGCTCTCCCCAGTTAGACTTGTCTATGTCCTCCTCTTCCACAATCTCCTTCATGTCAGCCACTTGCGTGCCAAAGACGTCACCATACAGAGGTTTGCCGTTCTCATCCACAGGTGGTTTCCCCCAACCTCCAGCGTGGTACCCAAAGGCACAACCCTGGCAAAACAGTACACGCATCTTTCCTTATCCTCGTGTAAACTTCACATAGTACTGCGATCGGCTCATTGTTACACAAACACTTCTGGACATTGACCCTGAAGTGGATCATTCAAACACTGACAAGATTTTAGCTCTGACGTACATTCGCCAGCTTACCAAGTTTGGATGTGATAAGACACAATAGGCTCTGACTAATTAACAAAGCTTTGCACAGACAGATATTCTGTTTGGATATCACTTTTGCACTTTCAGGTAGATTTGCAAAAACATAGCATTTTGGGTGCACAGGGGAGAGAGAGAGAGAGAGAGAGAGAGAGAGAGAGAGAGAGAGAGAGAGAGAGAGAGAGAGAGAGAGAGAGAGAGAAAGAGAGAGAGAGAGAGAGAGAGAGAGAGAGAGAGAGAGAGAGAGAGAGAGAGAGAGAGAGAGAGAATAAAAACAAAAGCTTACGTCAGGTATAGGTGCGTTGAGCCCTGGAATTTTAAGACTGGGATAGGATGGAGGAGGCCCATAACGCTGCATGGCTATCAACCATGGTGGGGGTATACGTTCTGCATTCTGCAAATAGAAAACCATAGTTCACATCATTTGCTTTGCATAGACAACTACATGACCTCAGCAGATAAACTAATAACAAAATTAAAACACTAATATGAGATAATGACTGACTACCCCTTTGTGGAAATTATGTTCAATATCAAGATATATTTCCTTCTATTTACGTAGGACCTCAAAGACAAAATAAGTAAAGCTGTGTTAACATTTGAAGCAATAATATTATAGACAGAGCATGGAATTACCCCTGTTAAAAAAAGAGGAAATACCATCCCCTCTAGTGGGGTCCGGGGGCATGCCCTCCCAGAAAATTTTTAAAATATATATTAAATTCTGTGCAATCTGGTGCATTTTAGAGAGAAACTTAGCAGTTTAACCCCATAAAAATGTTGCCCTTTTTTTCCTTTAAAATTTTTTTTATTTTTATTTATTACCGTTTTCTTCAATAAGATCTGATTATACAGGTGAAAACAAGGATTTTTCTTTCTCTGGTCACCGAATTATAAAAAAGGTTGTATAGAGTTCAAAATAATTTGATTACACTTGACTGGAAATACATTTTAATGAATTTATTCATAAAAATAAAGAGCATTTTAACAATATATCTGTATACACAGTTTATGTGTGTGAATTCCAGTTTATTTGAAAATTGAGCAATGAACTCTGCTTCTTTTTTGTGGGGACTGGTGACTGGCTGGCAGCATGAGCACAATCTGTTTCCACGAAAGATGATTGGATCTGGCTGGTTGATGGTTCAAGCTCTAGATTTGTTGATTCTACAGGGGCAAAGCAGGAAGATGACACTGCAAGAGATTTCTGATGCTTTTGGCTTGCTCTCTCATTTGCAGACTCAATAGTTTCTGTTGCCTTTCTTTTGGATGGTAGTTTTTTTTTAAGTGTAACGTTGAGTTCTTCTGCTTTCTTGCTCTTTGTCTCCCGGTTTTTCTCCTTTCTCTCCTCATTCACTCTCCAGGCTGCATTGCTGTAGCTTTCTAATGTGAAATGAAAGCAGTTCTTCTCCGACTTTTACTTCTAACCAAGCCCACCTCCACCCATTTCTAGCAGTGTCATCCACGAAAACCTCACCACGATTCACAATTCGCCTCTCCGCCATCTTTGACAACTAAAGCTACCCAGCTACACCAGTGTGAATCGCGCTTTTTGAGATCGGCAACCCGTTTAGAGATTCACTGGATCAGAACAAGAAAAAAATCGGTTAGCAAGGCCCTGTACCGCGGAAAATCGCGGAAACGCGGAGAATTCCATGCTCTGTATAGAACATAGACTTATTAATAATAGGGGATAGATGGCAAGCAAATCATTATGGGAATCGATAATTCAAAACAAAACATCGCCTGAAAACCAGGAGGTGTTAGGCATTACGCTTTGGCAGAAAATGGTAAACCTATCATCAAAATTTATGCAATAAGCCCGTATAAGGACATCTGCATTCCCAGCACAATTTATGGACGTCAAGCATCATGATCACGAGATAAAATTTACTCATGCAGCTGAATAGTTTCAAATAGTTTACTTCACAATAATGTGGAGGGCCTAGACTAAATCCTACTTAAGTCGCATGCTGGTTCAGATTAGATTAGATTGACAAAATGCATTTCTTTTGTGATTACTTGGCAATAAAATATTTTATATACTGGAATCCTAGATCAGCGTACAGTAGAAAATAGCACACATTTAATACTTACAGCTCCAATTGGCATGCCCAAAGCAACTCGCATATCGTCTGTCAGGTTGCCTGGTTTCTTCTCTTTCAAGCGAGTTTCAAATTCCTTGGACTGGTATGAAAAAACACAATTAAACCTTCATTTCTTCAGTAGCTTATTAATTACTTTCATTAGCTTATTATTAATATTACTATCATTATCATCATATTTCTCCTCCTCGATGTCCTCAATCATCATCATCCTCATCATTTGCCTCAGCATGGGCTGGAAGAGGTTAATATGACTGTTTCTGTAGTTGGCGTCAACATCTAAACTACTACAAAAGCTAAAAAATAAAAAGAATACTGACAGCGTCAGGCAATCAACCGATCAGCTATCGTTTACCTCATAGTACAAATCTCCATGAATGGTCATTTTTGGTTTGGTCTGGAATCGGAAGAAAGCGTCGTGCAGTTTCTGGTAGTCGATGTCAATTTTGCCCAGCTTCGGCCGAACTTTCTCCCTCATCTTAGCCTTCAGGTTCTTTTGCTCTTCCTATACAGCAGCACAGAATGCAACAACTGAACTTTCAGTCATACTCACATTAATAATAATAATAATAATAATAATAATAATAATAATAATAATAATAATAATAATGAATGGTACTTATATCGCGCAAATCTCACATTGTGACTCATTGCGCACCCACTCGCATTCATCCATTGTACATCCTGTCATTACAACACATATAACATAATATTACAATAAAATAAAAACAACAATAATAATAATAATTATTTGAATGCATGCTTGAACAGATACGTTTTTGGTTGCGATTTGAACGTCACCAAGTCAGGTACGCCTCTCATGTTTGCCGGCAGCGAATTCCAGAGAGTAGGCGCAGCAAAAGAAAATGCACGTTCTCCGAAAGTTTTCATATTTCGTCGTGGCGCTGTCAAAAGACGTTCAGACGAAGAACGTAGTGCCCGAGTTGGTTTATAGGCTACAAGTGCATTGGCTAGGTAGGATGGTAGTGTGCCTTCAAAGAACCGAAAAGCCAAAACGCAGACCTTGAATTGAATGCGAAACTTCACCGGCAGCCAGTGAAGCTTGCATAGTAAGGGAGTGGTGTGATCCCTTTTCTTCCGTTTCAAAATAAGACGCGTTGCGTTGTTTTGTACGCGTTGAAGGCGATTTATCTGTTCAGCTGGAAGACCAACCAGAACAGAATTGCAGAAGTCAAGCCGTGATGTCACAAAAGCATTGACAAGAGCTGCACATGCTGACTCGGTTAAAAACGGTCGAATAGAGGCAATGCGCCTCATCTTGAAAAAAGTAGCACGACAAATAGTACCAATTTGATCTTGCATTGACAAAGTTTGGTCGATTTTGACTCCAAGATAGCGCACGAAGTCTTGGTACGGAATGCTGCTGCCATTTTCAATAGGGAGTCGCTGCCGACCTGCCTGAGACACGAGGCTTTGCCTACAGGCATGATTTCAGTTTCCACAATCAATTATTCACACTGAAATTCCACCAAGCTAAGTTCACACAATATACAGAATACAGAAATCGGGTGAAAAATCACTTAATACTATTTTAAAATAATACTAATATTTAATAATATTATTAATATTTACTACTACTATTACTAAAATGCTTCTTTATAGCACAATTTTCCAATAAATAAGCTCAAAGTGTATACTTTCACACAGAACATTGCATACTTAATAAAAGATAAGATATTCTCTTGGTTTAACGTATGTTCCTAGTTGGCTGTTGTTCTGGAATTAATCTAGCTGCGTGAATAAGAGTAATTATTAATTTGAAAATTTGCAATTTTAACTGCTCCAAGTCAGATGTATAAAGTAAACAAGCAGTTTACTTTTGTTAAATCCCTTTCTTCTTATAGCTTGTTTAAAATCTGCTCCTTTTAATGTTCTCTACTTCAAAAAAGACAGTCACTATGCGTGGTGCATGGAGGAAAAAAAAGTATCAGAAAATGTGACCGAATGAAAGGTATAATACATACCTTTTCCGCTAAAGCGGCCCTCATGTCTTCAATGCCTGTTGCCCGGATGAATTCGGGCAGTTCAAAGGGCGTTTTCTCAATGCCTCTCTTGCCTTGCAGATACTTGCGCTTGTAGCACCAATGGCGAGGTACCGGAACTGTATTACGTGTAGCCTGCGAAACAATCAAAATACACTAAGTAGAAAAGGTACTACTGGCTGCAGTGTATCCAATGAAGGTTTCCAGTCAATGTTAACAGTCTCACACTGCCTTCTACCAAATGGTCACTAGGGCTTTCTATGGTATTATTATTTAGCAAAGTAGGCATTTTATATGTACATGTTTTGTTTTTGTAAATGGAAGTTCCATAAATTAGAGTACAGCCTCAGTGTCCCCTGCATTGTAAAGTGAGCGGCTGGTGGAGTGCCTTCAGTGTTACCATTAGGATTTGTTTGTTTATACGGATCAGGGGAGAGCCCCCTTTCAACCAAGTCGTGGTCCTGATTGGGCTCTTTGCAGTCCACTGGACCCTATCAACAATGACTAACTAACTATACTTTGACGGCAAATCTTCATTCGCATTTTTTGATTGATTGATTGTTGCTTTAGGTCCAGCGGACTCTTCCGAGCCAAATCAGGACCGGACAACCCCCGATCCACATAAAAGAGCTGCTGAAACAACCCTAGTAGGAAAATTGAATGCCCTCCACCGGCCAGTCACTTTACAATAAAGACATCCCACGCAGGGGACGGCTGAGGCTTTACCCCAACTACTCGTACCCCCGGTTACAAAAACAAAATAGAATACAAACATCATTATAAATTATCAACAAAACATATACATATAAAATGCCTATATTGCTAAATAATAAAATCATAGGAAGCCCTCGTGACCACCCGGCAGAAAGCGTCCAACACTCCCAAGCTGATCCAACAGACCTCATACACAAACAAGGAGTCTTGTCCAGGAAGAGTTTTCAAGAAAAAAGGTAGGTCATTGATCTAGCAAAGAAGAAGATAGTATAGCAGAGTGATAGGACAGAGCAGGAATGGGAAAGAGTAAATGAGGAAGACAGCGACAGTGGGAATTTAAAGCACTAAATTTTCAGAAAGTGGGGATACTATTTATACTGAAACCCCCGGCACCCCAATGGGGGTAATCTTCATTCGCAACACTTCAAGTTATTAGTTCATGTTCCACATCATCATCCAGTGTGCGCAAACTGTAATCTTTCCTACAAAACATTATAATTCATTTCTCAACAAAAAATTTTCATCATGATGATTTTTGATCCAATTCCAAGACATCTTTTATTACCTCATTAAGGAATTTTTAAAGGCACAACAAAACTGTTGCTTCCCCCTCCCCCCAACCCCATTACTTTTTTCTCTATTCCAAGCAAAAATATTACTGACAGTATAACACTAACAGTATATGGGTAATTTATAAAAATGAGAGGCACATGTGAGCAAAATACACACTTCGAATTACTCACAGGATAAAAAATTATAACCATGTGATACACTCCAGATGAACACAGATCAGCTGTGGTCGTGCTGTGGTCATGCTTTGTGTGTTGTAAAAATATTTATAAGCTTAAAACATTGTAATTCATTCATTCATTTATTCATTAATTCCTACAGTTTTCAACCCACAAAGTTCTGCCGTCAGACTTAGAGGGTCCCTTGCTTGGGGGTTTTGACCTGCGTCTTATGGATAGTACTTTTAGCATTTAACCACAACTGAAGCTGTTGCCTCACCTTGAGATGAACAAGAAGACGTGGATCTTTGGCCGTGACATCATGCATTTCTACAACATCTGGTCGTGTCACCAACTGCAATGAAAGAAAATAATAAAAAACAAGCTTGTCAAATGTCAAATTCCCTGTGGCAAAGAACAACAATTAATCATCTTGTATCTTGTACACTGGCATGTAACTTCTGAAGAAGCTTCTAGCGAAATACATGTATTGAGAACTCATTTCGTTAGATAAATTAAAGTCCCACGTCACATTAGCGAATAGGAGACTCATTATTGAGAACTTCATAATCTGGTGCCTTTTATCTCCTTGACTTTCAGCTCTCTTCGGTCTTGTAATAACAGCTGAACATGGACAGTACAATACAATCCTAAATTATCCTCTTAAACATTACAAGGAGATTTCTGGGCAGTGTCTAATTGAATATAGAAACTAGAAGAGCAGAGCCCATATGACTCACATGCTCCTTATGGAACTCTCAATATCTAACATCAAAATTGGTGCCCAGAAGAAAAAACAAAGAAGCGGTGGCATTATAATGCTAAGTAATACCGACTTTGATCTTTCTATGCTCTTGACCTAGAGACTCCAAATACACTCATATACTATCAAATACACTACACTAAAGTCGTATTATGCCAAGAAAACCCACCAATGTTGACCTTGGTATGACCTTGACCTTCACAGGCCCTCTCATGCATGTCTGATCCAATAACCCAATGTTGCTGCATACTATGGGTTAAATAGACATTCCACTGTACGATGACCTATTTGTGGTTATGTTTTTGCAAGGCCTAAAATGACCTTGACCTTCAAGATCAACTCAAATACAGAACATATATGAAAGATCAATCTATCATCTCCAAATATAACAAGTTTGGACTGTAAATCTCTCATAGTTTAGGGTCAAGGACACTTCAAAGTACCTATACAAACCAAATTTGGACATCTCCAGTAACCTTTACCTTGGAGTGCAGCGAGACCAAATTTGCAAAGTATGTGTGTCTATTTGATGTCTATCATGCATCCAAGAATCATAAGTTCAATATTAATAACTTATAATAAAAAGTGAAGTTTTGTGAACAATTGTCATTTTATTTGTTGACCCTGTGACCTTAACCTTGAAGTGAAGTCATTGCACATGTCTAGATGTACTATATGCAGGGATGAAAAGTGGGTAAGCCAAAAAAGCCTGAATTTTTTTTTTCCCGGTCAGGGTCCAGGGGCGAAGCTACGGTGGGGGGTCTGGGGGCGAAGCCCCCCATACGCTAAACGCTTCATAGCATTTAAAACCCAAAAAGAATGGTTTTAGTTACAGATCAAAGAATATTCAAGTGTTATTGGCGGCTATCACGTAGATCCAGTGCCTTAACTATATGTGTATGTAAGGGAAGTAATTTGCTATGGAAATAGCAGGATAAAAGAACCCTAATCCTACCCCTAACCCATAAAATAAAGTTTTACTTCACATACTAATACGTGTGGTACCGCGTTGTTATTCAATCAAATTATTATTTTTCAAATTTATTTAATTCTAATGACACCAAAGCTTACATTATCCTGTTCTTTCCGTAACTAATTACGTCCCTTAGAGGCACTGGATGTACATGCCGTAATTTTAATGGCAGTTTAATTAAATTATTCAAATGGCTTTTAAAAACAAAATTATGATATTTTGGACTAACTTTGTATTGTAGCATTACTTTGACTGACTGTGAAAGAGAGGGGCAGATATACAGGGAGGGTGCTATTTTTTTCCAAAAAGAATTGTTTCTGCCAAGGTTATATTTTCTTTTGGTGTATAATTTATTTATTTCGAATTGTATGTTACTGTATGTTAATTTGGTCAGTGACCTTATTAGTTATAGGGTCTTTTGACAATTTTTTTTAATAATTACAGTATTATTTTTTCTTTCTTATTAATAATATTATTATTACTATTGTCAGGTTTTATTTTTTTCCCCAATTGATAGAATTGTTGCTGTTAAGGTTATATTTTCTTTTGAAGTTATCTATTTCTTTATTTAGAATTTTGTGTTACTACTGTATATTAATTTGGTCAGTGACGTTACGACAAATCAATAGTAATATCTATACAATTTTAGTTTGCAAAAAAATATATATTTTTGGCAAAGTGTTTAAAAACTTTTTCTTTACATAATTCAACATAGTCATACTTACGATTAACATTTAACAGTTATGTAAAACTTTTAGGCACCTGCATTCAAACAGAGGTATATGCATGCATCTTCAAACAAGTAAACAAAAATAGTATTAGAATATAATTAAAAAAATAAACTACAGTGTTTTACAAAAAATAAAATCCTACAATTTGCTGCTATTTTGGCTGAGATTTATCAAGTAAGTAATGATCAATCTCACAATTGATTAATCTCTTAACATTTAATTTATTCAATTACAAATATACTAACAAAAACAGATGGCCTTTCCTTAAAGAATAAACGTATTTAGTTTGAATTAAGTTAAACTGTTGAAGTGCGTCAGTATAGAGACCAGCTGCGCTAACGCCTAACAGATATAATTATGATAATGCGATCTTTGGAAGAGTTTCGGCATCTTTCTTTTAAAATTATAATGGTAGGGATCTACCCTACCAACGTCAGTTTATTTTATTTCTTTACTTTATTCTTAGTATTGGTCCATTTCGATTGTTTAGTTTACATCGTGTTCAGTAAACAAGTTCATTTGGTACCGCTTTACGTTGATCAGCTTCTTGCCAGCGCAACAAATGCACTTCGCATAGCCATCCTCGTCGATCTTCCTTATCACATCGCCGACACGAATGTCTTCAACCTTTTGGTCTAGCCAATCCCATCGGAATTTGTTCTTGATGTCTTTTTTTTCTTTAGTTTTTTGGGTTTCATTTGATTTTCTTAAAATCACTCTGTGCGCCATTTTTTCACAATACCGAGGTGTGTGCGACTGCGCTGCTTCCTGTAACTAAGGAACGCGCACAGAAGCGCAGAAGCAGACAAATAAGCGCAAAAGCATGCAAAGACATGCAAGACGGCCCCGCGAAAATAAGCCGGAAACCTAAAAAAAACACCTGAAAAACCTTAAAATTTTCATCCCTGTATATGACAATTTTCACTTGAAAAACATGGGTCTGAGAGAACAAGGGGTGGGAGTAAGCATTTCATTACCTTTTCAAATAATCATTTTTATATTTTTGCTAATGTTTGAAACAAACTTTAAAAAAAAAAAAAACAACAACGCTACTGGTGTTCCAGACCAGTACTTTCAGCTGCAATTTGACACTATGTAACCTTTGAATAAAAATGTTTTGAATAAACACAACAACCCCAAATCCCTATTTTGTTCCTGCTAAAATCTGACAAGGATGCAAATTCTTTTCACAACAAGTGCATCCCATAATTTTTAGGATGAGATACAAAATTTTGCTTTTTTGTAGACTAATTTATGCATATTGGGCCAAGTATGTTCTTGCCTGCTATCACAATGTTCTTTTTGTTTTTTTACATCATAGTATGAAACTACTACTATGCTCTGTGGGTTCGGGCAAATAGAATAGACCCAACGTTTCCCGGCGTGTCGTAAGAGGCGACTAACAGGGGTGATGTTAGCACGGCATCACTGGGCGAAAGTCTTCTACACAGAAGTCACCGGCCAGGGCGGAGGAACCTCATGTTACTACAGGTTCAACGACCATGTGCTCAGGGCCAAGGCGAGCCACACTGTATTCGTGGATTTCGGCTGTGGCCAACAGCCTGGAGAGGATTGGGCCCTGCCAGGTCTTTTTTTGAAGACACAACACATGATGAGGCTATCCACTAATTCCATGCCGGATCGGTCGTCGCCCGGCTACACAAGGACCGCGCCTTCCGTTGGCCACCAGGACGGAGGTGAAAAGTATGCTACTGATGGACAAATTAGCAAGATCCGCACGAGAAACAACATCGTCATAGGAACCTGGAATGTCAGGACCCTAACTGCGGAAGGAAAATTAGAAGAACTGGCCCACGAGCTGGACCACTATCGATGGAACGTTCTAGGTATCAGCGAACTGCGCTGGAAAGGCCTAGGTGAAACAACGACTGACAAAGGCCACAAGCTCTATTTCAGCGGTAGAGATGACAGGCACGAACACGGCGTTGGATTCTTGGTCCACAAGAACATTCTAGCCACTGTCATGGGTTGCCGCCCAGTCTCCAGTAGACTCATTACCATCCGTCTGAGAGCAACCCCTTTCAACATTACCATCATCCAGGCCTATGCCCCAACATCAGACTATGAAGACAGCGAAGTGGAGGATTTTTATGAAAATATACAGGCGGTCCTTGACCAAGTGCCGAAGAAGGACATAGTCATAGTGCAAGGCGACTGGAATGCCAAGGATGGCCAAGATGCGCACCACAACTGGGGAGACACATGCGGACCCCACTGCAACAACGAGACAAATGACAGGGGTCTGAGGCTATTGGAGTTTGCCAGATACAACAATCTGGTACTGGCAAACACGCTTGGTCTCCACAAAAAATCCAGACGATGGACATGGCACAGTCCCGGCGGGGAACATCACAACCAGATCGACTACATCATGGTCAAGAAACGCTTCAGATCAAGCATCAACATTGGCAGGACACGCACTTTTCCAGGAGCAGACATTGGAAGTGACCACGATCTCGTGATGATGTCTTTCCGGCTCCATTTGAAGAGAGTAAATACAGCAAAGTGCACTAGGCTGAAGTTCGACCTGGACAAACTGCAAGACCCGGAGGTGGCAAAAATATTTCAGGCCACAATTGGAGGCAAATTTGCACCACTGCTTATTTTGGGGGCATGCGAAGTAGATGTCAACACCATGACCAATACCTTCAACTCAGCTGTAACAGATGCCGCCACTGAGATCCTTGGCAAGCACCGACCAAAGAAGAAGCCGTGGATCACACCTGAACTTTTGGATCTGTGTGATAAACGAAGAGAGTTAAAAAAGAAAAAGAACACCTCACAGGGAGCTGATGTCTACCGAAAAATCAACAATGACATCCGAAAAGGCATGCGCACAGCAAAGGAGAACTGGATAGAAGATCAATGCCAGGAAATAGAGAACAATCTGAACAAGAACAACAGCAAGAACGCCTACCAGACTGTGAAGCGGCTGACAAGTGTTAAACAGCCCAAAGTCTCCACTATCCAAAGCAAGTCTGGCATTTGCCTTACAGAAGAACAAGAAGTCTTGGACAGATGGACAGAGTACTGCTCTGACCTTTACAACCATACACCAAATGGAGACCCATCAGTTCTAGCATGTCCCGAGAGTAGAGAAGAAGAAGAAATCCTCCCAATTCTCCGGGAAGAAGTTGAGGCAGCAGTGCAATCGCTGAAGAAAGGGAAGTCAGCGGGAGTGGACAACATACCAGCGGAACTGCTACAAGCAGGAGGAGAAGCGATGACTGATGCTCTCACCATTATCTGTAACAAGATCTGGCAGAGTGGGGAATGGCCTACACCATGGACCCAGTCGCTTGTCATCACTCTTCCCAAAAAAGGTAACCTTCAGGAGTGTGAAAATTACCGCACCATCAGCCTCATCAGCCATCCCAGCAAGGTCCTCCTGAAAATAATACTCAACAGGTTGAAACCACAAGCTGAACAAATCATAGCTGAAGAACAAGCAGGATTCATGGCAGGGCGAAGTACCACTGAACAGATTTTCAACCTCAGAATAATCTGTGAGAAATACCTACAGCACCAACAACATCTATATCATGTGTTCATAGACTTCAAGAAGGCATTTGACCGAGTCTGGCATGCAGCTCTATGGGCAACCATGAAAGTGTACAACATCAGCCCTAAAATTATAGAAGTCATCAAAAGCCTGTATGACAAGGCTACCAGTGCAGTCCTCCATAACAGCGTCATCGGGAACTGGTTCAGAACAACAATCGGTGTGCGTCAAGGATGCCTACTCTCTCCAACACTCTTCAACATCTTCCTAGAGCGCATCATGTCAGATGCTCTTGCAGATCACGAAGGCACAGTCAGCATAGGGGGCAGAGCAATCTCCAATCTTCGTTTTGCGGATGATATTGATGGATTGGCTGGAGAGGAACAAGAACTTGAACAGCTTGTACAGAGGCTTGACACCACCTCCAGAGCTTATGGAATGGAAATAAGTGCAGAGAAGACCAAAATGATGACCAACAACACCAATGGTATCAACACGGACATCAAAGTACAAGGCCAATCCCTCAACACAGTGCACAGCTTCAAATATTTAGGAGCCATTGTGTCAGACAATGGGTCTCGACAGGAAGTCCTCTCCAGGATCGCACAAACAACTGCTGCCCTGACAAGGTTGAAGCCCATTTGGAAAGACAGGACCATCAGTCTACATTCCAAAGTAAAACTGCTACGCTCCCTTGTCATCTCCATATTCTTATATGCTTGCAAAGCATGGTCCCTCACAGCAGATCTACAACGAAGAAGTAAGACTGCTGCGCTCTCTGGTCATCTCCATCTTCCTATATGCTTGCGAAGCATGGACCCTCACAGCAGATCTCCAACGAAGAATACAAAGCATGGAGATGAGGTGCTACAGAAGACTTCTGTGCATTTCCTATACCCAACACATCACCAATGTTGAAGTCCGACAGACCATCACACAAGCCATTGGACAACACGATGACCTGCTCACAGTGGTGAAGAAACGGAAACTCCGATGGTATGGCCACGTCACCAGATCATCAGGCCTTGCAAAGATCATTCTGCAAGGCACAGTGCAAGGAGGTAGAAGAAGGGGGAGACCGAAAAAGAGGTGGGAGGACAACATTCGAGAATGGACTGGTTTGACACTGAGCGAAGCCATGAGGGCTGCTGAGGACAGAGAAAGATGGAGTATGCTGGTTAAGCGATCATCTGTGGTGCCCTTACGACCTTCGGGTTATGGGACAGGATAGGATAGGATAGGATAGGATAGTATGAAACTCTTTGCGTGGCTTCTTAAAAGCAACGCTGGAAACAACAAAAATAATTTATTTATCTAATCGTTCTTATACAGCGCTTATAGCTCAAGAGCTGCTCAAGTACATTCAAACAACATTTATTCTTTCAACTTTATTTGGCAGTTTCGCAGTTACCCCCCAACAAAGGAGAACAACTTCTAAGCCATGATTCGTGCCTACTCAATGTAGGTGACTGCGCTATGAAAGGCAACTTTCTTTTCTCATATTTTTCTTCTCTTCTTACATAGCGCTTTTCCAACTGGACAGCTGCTCCAGGCACTGGCCGACAACAGGATCTAACTCAAGCAGAGTTCATACTCAAATTGTTGTAAAAAATTCAAGGAGTTTTCAAGGAGTTTTTTCAAAAATTCAAGGAGTTTTTACAAATAGTAAACGCACATAATAATTGATAAATAGTCAAAATAAAGGATAAATCTTTTACCCAGTGATATCTATAAATAGTTTGCAGTCATGAATCTGATGGTGATACTGATTATGAAATCTACACACATAAATATTGCACGTGGATGAAGTTGAAGTGATGATGATGATGCAGATACAGAGTCTATACACAAATAATAATTGTGAAACATGTTGTCCTTAGATACAAGTTAGAGAACTGCTTGTCAGAAAGAGGTACCACCACCGGCTAATTATAATTTTCAGTTATTTTAGTTTTTCCATCCCTTCATCAATCTGACGGGAAATCTTCTCCAGCTGGATCTTTATTTCCTTAGATTTGCTCCTCAGCGCATTTGACTGGATTAAACACACAATTGCCTCCAGGCATTTTTACCGATTCATTCAGCAAACACGCGCGGAAAAACGAAGGATGTACGGAAACCGACAAATGAGCGTGCGCGCGCGATAGCAAGGGAATGAACAATTTCCAGTGGAGGTTACTTCCCTTATCATTAGCAGACGACAAAAGTTACGATCGTCAAACAGTTGAAAACACAAATAATATTATAATTTTTGTTTTCTAAATTTTTATTTTTCAATGCTTTGTTTTTTTTTTATTTGACAATAAAATCTCTAGGTTAAGCAATGGATAGATACACTGGTTAAAATTTCAAGATGTGTTTTCAAGGAGCTGAGGCAATTTGGCATTTTTCAAGGAGATTCAAGGGCCCTTGAACAAGACATTGAAAATTCAAGGAGATTCAAGGAGGTTCAAGGAGCGTACGAACCCTGTCAAGCCGCCCACTTGCAACCTTTGGGCGCATAGTCTGACGCCCAGACGACTGAGCACAATCCTGGGCGACCGGGGATGGGGAGAAAAGACCTAGTGTGTGCTGAGTGTATTTGTGTAGCCGCACTAGCCTGTCTAGGACATTAAGTCTGTGCCATGGAATGTGTGCGTGCACAGACAAGACCTTGGTTTATACTCTCATCCGAAGAGTCAACTCACCTGTTTCAGTTGTGCCACACTTAAACGCGTCAGCTTCTTTAACTTTTTCTTGGAGATCTTGGTGCCCTCTTCCTCATTTAGACCTGTCTGGACACAGTTAATCAAGGAAGCAGTTATAAATATCGTATAAAGCATCCGTTGTTTTTAATATTATTATTATTATTATTATTATTATTATTATCACAGTAAGGAAAGACTTGAAATTACCATAGGTGTGTGCATTATATCGTTGTCCTGAAACAACACTGCAGAATATCTAAATATTATCAACAAATAAAAAAAGAAGTTTGAACTAGATTTAATTCAAACTAAAACTGAATTGAGTTATTGACTGTAATAGCCAACCAATTTCAGTCATCTGATGAAAATGTTGTACTATACAGTTGTCCATGCAGCGAGAAATTGGATACCCGCCAGTGTAAACGTGCCTTAGCGCACAATCAAGATCAAGCAGATCAGATCAAGGATTGACAATCAAGACCCTCAAGGTGACATTTATTGTTCAGGCTCGGAACAGGCATTAGGAAATACATGAATGCAAAAAAAAAAAATAAATAAATAAAATTAAATAAAAATAAAATTACGATCTTACTGTAGCCACGTCATCATCCGAATCAGAATTGTCATCCATCTTGGATTTAGCTGGAGCCTTCTCTGGAATCTTCTCCGTTTCCATCTTTTCATCTGCTTTGTCTTTCAGTTTGTCCACTTCTGTGATCTGTATACACACAGCAACAGGACCAATTTCCACTTTATCACTAGGAAGTCACAAAAAGGCTCAAAAATCTCATCTGGCCTTTTATTGTTTCATGCATGATCACTTTCACTTTTACACACACCGATTAATAATTTTCCTGGCAACACTTTTTTGACATGAGGGTGAATTCGCCTTTACAATTCTCAACGATGGATTTTCAGCTGAAACTGTATTTATACTATCTACACATTATTTTTGTTCCCCTATAGCGCTTTTTAAGCTCAAGAGTTGCTCAAGGCGCTGGACAAAGCAGGATCTAACTCAAGCAGCCCCATTCACCAACTTGCTGCTTTTAAGTGCATTGTCTAACGCCTCAAACAATTGAGTGCATGGGAATCAAGCTCTTCCTACCTACTCTCACATCAAAGATCAAATTAACAAAAGCCTTAAAGGCACTATCAACCATAAATAATATGCAGGTTACTGTTGAGAGAGAAATGGCCAACCTTGAAAGTTTCGAAGATTTTAGCAAAGGTGTGATAGTTAGGATCAGTGGGGTCCAGCTCCAGCTGTTCTTGGACATATCTGCAAATACATGCCAACCATCCCGTGTAACATAATGCAATTAAACATAACTGTTCAAAGTTACTGCTGTTGAAAGCAAAGAAGCTCCAAATTACACTGCAGCTGAGGTGCGTGACTAAACATCACCATTGTTTTAAAAGATAATTACTGTACAAACAGGTTGGGATATTCCTGCGCAAAAAAGACTGAGATGAAACTGCTCAAACAGATTGAGAAATTGCGGCGCAATCAAATGCCGAATGAAACATACTATCAGTGTTCCCGATTACGCACAGTAGTGCGTCAATTACGCACAAAATATGAAAAATGACGCAGGAAAATTTGCATGTGTGCGTCCTGTGGACGCACACATTTTTTTGGAATCGCTGAAGTCATAAATACGACCAACGAGTGGCGAACTAATTCACGGCATAATCAGAATCAGAACCCAACTGAGACTACCATTGCAGACGATTAAAGATTGTGTCGGGAGTTGTCGTCCTTAAAAATCGAATGCGCGCGCATTGTAAACTTCCTCCAAGCAATACATTCACTGAACAAAAGAAATCTTCGTTAATCCATTCTTTGATTCTATCATACACGATCATGTCACTTCTGACTTGGTTGACTGGGCCCAAAACCCGTTCATCCACCGATTTGGGGACTCTCAAAATTTGCACAAGGACTCTTAAAATTTTATACCTGGGAGTCCCAAGGACTCTCATTTTTTGTGTGTGGAGGGAACACTGTACTATCCACCATGCACAGTCTGAAAACATTTGGTGAATGAAACAGAACATAGGATACTCACTGGAAACGCAGAGTTTGAGTTCATTTTCAACATTTAGTTAATTGTTTTTACCTCCCATTTTCACCTCTTTCAACATGCTGCCCTGAAAACTACAATAAGCTAGCAAATGTCGTTTTCACTATAGCACCACTCTGACTCGCAGTCTATTCCCTTAACGCCATCTCGTTCCACCAGACTTTTGCTGCCCTACCGTTGTCACTCTCTATACTCTCCTTAGGTGCAACGAGCATGCCTCAAGACGGATACCAAGGTACTCACTCCACTGTGACTTCCTCTTCTGGTTTCTTTTCCACCTGTTGATTCTGCTTTCGCTCTTGAGTCTTACTCCTCCTGGCTTTCTTCTTCTTCTTTTTCTTCTTGTTCTTGGCCTGCAACAACAATTGCTATCACATGCAGATTTGAAAAAAAAAGCGATCTTGAAAACAGTACCAGTTAGCAGGGTTCATACTCAAATTGTTGTAAAAAATTCAAGGAGTTTTCAAGGAGATTTCAAGGAGTTTTTCCAAAAATTCAAGGAGTTTTTAAAAATTATAAACGTACATAAGAATTGACAAGTAGTCAAAATAAAGGATAAAATCTCCTACCCAGTGACATCCATAAATTGTTTGCAGTCATGAATCTGATGGTGATACTGATGTTGATATTAATTATGAAATCTACACACATAAATATTGCATGTCGATGAAGTTGCAGTTATAATGATGATGCAGATTACAGAGTCTATACTCATTTAAACAATAATTGTGAAGCCTGCTGTCCTTAGACACAAGTTAGAGAACTGTAAAAAGTCAGAAAGAGGCACCACCACCGGCTAATATATAATACACTTTATACAGATGAATGAGTTTTCAGTTATTTCAGTTTTTCCATCTCTTCATCAATCTGACGGAAAATCTTCTCCAACTGGATCTTTATTTCCTTGGATTTGCTCCTCAGCGCATTTGACTGAGTCAAGAGTCTCAGCGCACCCTTCCTCTTCTGCTTGTTCAGCAAGCTTGTCTGCCTCTTGAGTCAGCTGCTGAACATCCTTCTCCATTCTTCTTTTTTTCTCTCTTAAATCAGCAACAGAGTCTTCCTGTGCCTTCCTCTTCTTTGCCACTTGTGCCTGATCCTGGTCTTTCTTTTGTTGATCAAGGTAGTCGTGGTACTTTCTCCTTGCAGAAGATGCTGATAATAGCAGCTCCTTGGTGATGTCCACCTTGTCGATTCCACCAATCTTCCTGATACCGTTCAGCACTTGTCGGCGAGCAACCAAGGACTGCTGGAAGAAATTTTCAGTGCTGGTCTCTTTGTTGATTGAGAATACTCTCTCCACATTTGCTTGCCCATGGGACAAAAGTAACAGCTGCCTCACAACAGCCCAAAGATCTTGAGGGCCCGATCTTGATAGTCCTTTGTTGCTTTCATGTGTGTGCTAAACTGCTGAGCTGGTCCAACACATCACTTTCACGTCGACAATTTTCTGGCAGACGCGGCAGAAACATGCATGCTTGTTCCCTTTCTTTTCAAGCAGCCACCCTGCATATTCAGATTTCGATAACCACAAAAGATTCAACACACAATCGCCTCCAGGCATTTTTACCCCTTCAGTAAGCAAATATGCGCGGTGTCGCTGTCCTTTACGCTGTGTACACCGAGCGGAAGAGCGGAAGAATGAAGAATATATACCGAGAACTGGGCATGCGCGACAGCAAGGAAATGAACAATTTCCAGTGGAGGTTACTTTCCTTATCATTAGCAGACGACAAAAGTTACGATCGTCGAACAACACAAATAATGTTATAATTTTTGTTTTATTAATTTTTATTTTTCAATGGCTTTTTTTGAAAACTTGACAATAAAATCTATAGGTCAAAAAATGGATAGATACACTGGTTGAAATTTCAAGGAGTTTTCAAGGAGCTGAGGCAATTTGGCTATTTTCAAGGAGAATCAAGGGCCCTTGAACAAGACATGGAAAATTCAAGGAGGTTCAAGGAGCGTACGAACCCTGCCAGTGGAGGTTACTTCCCTTATCATTAGCTGATGACAAAAGTTACGATCGTCGAACAACACAAATAATATTATAATTTTTGTTTTATTAATTTTTATTTTTCAATGGCTTTTTTTGAAAACTTGACAATAAAATCTATAGGTCAAGCAATGGATAGATACACTGGTTGAAATTTCAAGGAGTTTTCAAGGAGCTGAGGCAATTTGACTATTTTCAAGGAGATTCAAGGGCCCTTGAACAAGACATGGAAAATTCAAGGAGGTTCAAGGAGCGTACGAACCCTGCTGTATCAGGCTATCCAGTACCACTGAACAACACAAACAAATGAAACAGCACACCTCACACCCAGAAATGCCGACCCAAAAAAGTGAGTTTCAGGAACACGTTTTTAAATTTCCAGAATAGACCACGATTTTTCGGAACACTTATACGTAAGAAAAGTTCCTTGTATTTACATTATGTACAGGCTGACACGTTTTCTTTGTTTACTGTTGTTTTTGAAGGGACCTATTGTCGGCACGCTTCAGACCTCTGTAATCCTCTTCTTTCCAACTCCCTGTTTACACTTTTCAACCCTTCGCTTGTTTTCCTGCATCACTTTTGGAGGCGTTCGTTCTCTGTCGCTTCCTCTTCTTCCACACACATGCCGTTTGGTAGCCGCCATCTTCACCATTAGTAGACCTATCCGGAAGTTCAGAGAAGCTGCTTTGCACATTCGCATTCATTCTGAATTAGAACGCGCAAGCGCTCAAACTCGGTTTACCTTCCGCTGAGGTGGGGAACCCCAACTCTGTACACCAAGGTGGAATTTTTCTATCTGTGCTCTGAAAGATACGCAAAATCAGCGACTTTTGTTGTTATTTTTGGAGGGAAATTTGCTGACCGGAACAGGCAACTAGAATCCTTTTTTTATTAGAAGGTTCAGTTTATTTTACAGATTTTCCATAATAAATACATCTGTACTGTACAGAAGTCATTCCTCACACCACAATCCATCCAGCTGAGAATGGGTAGCTGGCTCCGTTTAAAAAAGAGGGAAAGTTAAGAAAGCAAGGGAGAGGAATTGGGCACCATGCCTCAGGAAGCTCAGAGAAATAGGAGCTCCCAAATGCCTCTCATTCTCTCTCCAAGTTGCAAGAACACCTTCACCTTCAAAACAGATATTGAGGCCAGAACACTGACAGTTAAATGCGTGCTAGTTGAAAGCATGCTTACATACATAAGTACATACACACCAATACAAACTCACTTCTTTTCCAGGTTGTTTGGCGGAGATTTTCTTCTCTTCGTCATTCATCACCTCGTCTTCGTCTGGCAACATGTCCTCTTCGTCCCCAGCAATTTCTTCCTTATCTGGATTTTTTTTTTAATTGAAATACAAAACATCTATTAAAGAAATCTGAATTTTTCTAGATCACTTTTATTCTTTAATTCCATTTTATAAACACACACAACCCTCCCCCCCCCCCCCCCCCCCGTCTCTCCCCCCCCCCAAAAAAAAAAAAAAAATCACACCTCCCTTTCAGAACATAACACGAACAACACTATATTACTACATAATCAAACCTGTAACATTCAGTATTATGTGTCAAACACTAACATCTGATCAATACTACTCATTCAGATGAGAGTCTAATCTGAGGTCAAGTCTGTGCACGCACGCATTCCATTTCAAAGATCCTGATGCTAGTGTCCTAGATGGGTGAGTGTGGCCTACACAAAAATACCCAGCATGCACTAGGTCCCTTCTCTCCATCTCCGATCGCCCAGGATTGTGTTCAGTTGTCTGGGCGTCAGGCAATGCACTCAAAGGTTATTTCATCATTCTTATATAGCGCTTTTCCAGCTGAAGAGCTTGCTCAAGGCACTGGCCGATACAGGATCTAACTCAAGCCGCCCTAGATCCTGTATAGGACAGCGTCTTGAGCAGCCCTTCAACTGGAAAAGCGCTATATAAGAATGCTGAAATAAATTTAAAAAAATAAATAATTACTTGCACTCACTCTTCCCCAAGTTCAACAAGAATTTTCTCAACTATAATAATACTGTTCTTTTCATGTAAAAACACATTACATACTCAATTAGATCTGGACTACTGATCAAAAACCGGTTAAAAAAAAAAAAAAGAGGTGAAAAAATTTTTACACGGCCATAACATTTATTTTACATTCACCGCCATAATTATGGTGACATCATTTCACAGATTAAAACTAAATACATTATGGAAATGTTCTCTCACTGCATAAATACCCGAAATAGCATTGCTTACAGTGAAATAGATAACCAACACCTCACCGTTTCTTCCAGATTCTTTGGAATCCAAGTGTTCAAAATCCAGTCCCATCTCTTGAGCACGCATCGATTTAAATTCAAGAACCTTCTCCAGGGCTTGTGGTAAGCGCATCTCACGTCCACCACCACCCCCGCCACCACCAATATTCATCTGTTAACAGTAAGTGTGTGTTCAGGTTCATTTTGGAGTAGGAAGTAAATGGGCCCACTGGCTCCTTGCATAGAAGAACCCCTGGAGGTTAGTGTATGCCATAGACAACCAGCTCATTTCAGTTTGATAAACTTTTCACGATAAGTGCATTTGCAAGGAAAATATAGGAACTATAACAATAGATTAACGACCTACCAAAATCCTGGTCGATCCAAATGATGTGGCTCCGAAACAAAGATATTTTTTGGGCAGTGAACTACTTTAACCCTCTAACCCCCACAGGAGCCTAAGCCTTATCTGCTTCTATTTCATAGGTCAAGGCAAGTAACTCCGTCAAAATGCTACACCATGCTCATACAAAAATTAATAAAAAATGCACCACCCAAAATTATGTTCCACTTATCACTAATAAATCAACCACATATTTTTCTTCAAAATGAAATGTGACACATACATTTTTACAATGTGTTGCAACTGGAAAAAAAATCTGAATGTCAACATTGCATACTGCACAACATGCAGCAATATGATCATTGACTCAAATAATAAAGCACCGATTGTTCATCGTTTTTGTTATTCAAATCCGACAGAAAAATATCGTCAAAGTGAAAGTCCAAATCACTTTCCTCTCCATCATTAACCTGTACCAAATCAGCCTCCTAAAATCCTTCAAATGGGTCATTTTCTTCATCAGATTCTGCAAGAATCTGACTCCATAATTCTCCGCCTCTTAAACTTCAAACTTTAATCAAACTTTGAAAATTCACTGTGTGCGTTCTACACACTCTAAAACTGCCGTGAAAACACTGCCGGAAACAGCAGGAAATCACGATCATGTGTGCGAGAATCTCGCACATTTGCTATAAATAGATTTCCACATGGCAGCCTCTGATCAGATCACGACATTATCGGCCGCTGCTGGTCGCTCCGCGAGCATGCACATAGCAAAAATATCGGTCGCTCTAGGTCGATCCGCGTGTTAAAGGGTTAAGGTTTCTTACACGAACGGGCGGACATCGTTTTCGAAACATAATTTACGAGAATGAGCCAACATTGTTTTCTAAATATAATTTGTGAGATTGCGCGGACATCGTTTTCTAAACATATTTTATGAAAATGAGCAGATATTGTTTTTGAAAACATAATTTGTGAGAATGAGTAGACAACAATATTTCTAAATAAAATTAATTCAGTACTGAGGACTCAACACAATGAGTTACATAGAAGTAGAACCACTGTGTGATGAAATATGACAGCATAGTACCTGTGGAGGTTTGGGTTCCATGCCTGGAGGTGCCTGTGTTCTGGGGCCCTGTAATGGATGTGGTGGACCCTCACGACCTCGATGACCAGAATCCATAGGACCATGCTCTCCCATCCCGCCTCTCTCCATTCCATCCCGCTCCATGCCAGAATTTCTGTTGTTATGTTGTTCCCTCTCTTCGATGAACCCTCTCCTAAAGTCATGGTCTCTGCGCCCTTCCCCATCATCATGAAAACGCTCTGTGTCTCTCGGTCCCCGTCTAAAATCTGGATCAGGTCTGCGTCTCATGTCATCTGCGTTTTGTCTCATGTCCCCGTCCCTTCTAAAATCCTCATGATCCATGGGCCCCCGCCGAAATTCTGGCTCTCCTGGACCTCGCCGAAATCCTGAATCCATTCCATGCCGCATATCAGAATCTCTTCTCATGAACTCTTCCCGATCCCCTGGTCCGTGTCGACGCATGTCGGAGTCCATGTCAGGCCCTCCAGGGCCTGCACCTCTTTCCATAGGCGGCATATTGTCTCTAAAAGGCCTGTTTTGGTCATCTCCCAGCATGCCAGAGGGCTGAGAATTAGGCGGTGGGCCCATAGGAGGATGTGAGGGCGGCGCCCCGTGGCCTGAAAACAGCATGTGTGGTGGTGGGGGAGGTCCCGGCATGGACTGGGAATGGGGTGGCGGGCCTGGAGCCAGCCCTCCTGGCATCATTTGCCCAGGCTGATGCTGAGACAAGCCTGGGGGCATGGGTGGTTGAGCCATGTGCAAGGAGCGTGGAGGCATCGGGCCTGGTATGGGGGGTGGTGGAACAACTCCCATGGGTTGCATAAGAGGAAGAGGACCTCCCGCTGAAAATAAAAAGAGAAAAGAGTTACGCATTGTAAAAATGGCCATTTTGTTGCTATCTTCAAATTCTGATTGCAAAAACAACATGAAACTGAGCTAAAAGCTACAGAAGATAAAACACTACCGACTTAAAGTCATCTATACATATATTTCACTACAAGCAAAGAAGAAGGTTGTAAAAAGAAAGCTAGGAGGTTAACTCTCAATAGACACCTCAATGAACACCCAAATCAATTAGGTTTAGAGTGATGAATGCTGTGTGCAGTGCCTACTGATGTTACATTACATGGTTATTGCTTTAGGTCCAGCGGACTCTTCCGAGCCAAATCAGGACCAAAAACTCAAGACCACAACTTCGCTGAAAGAGGACTCACCCCCTGATCTGCATAAAAGATCTGCCGAAACAACCCTAGTGGTAACACTGAAGGCACTCCACCAGCCGGTCACTTTACAATAAAGACATCCCACGCAGGGGACGCTGAGGCTACACTCTAATTTATCGAACCCCCGTTTACAAAAACAAAATAGAATACAAACAATATAAAATATCAACAAAACACATACATATAAAATGCCTACCATGCCAAATAATAACGTCATAGGAAGCCCCAGTGACCACCTGGCAGAAAGCGTCCAATATTACCAAGCTGATCAAACAGATCTCACACACAAATGAGGAGTTTTGTTCCCGAAGAGTTTTAAAGAAAAAAGGTAGGTGATTGGTCTGGCGAAGAAGAAGATAGTATAGTAGATTGATAGAACAGAGTAGGAATGAGAAAGAACAAAGGAGAAAGACAGCGACAGTGGGGATTTAAAGCACTACATTTCCAGAAAGTGGGGATACTATTTATACTGAAACCCCCGGCACCCCCATGGGGGGGGGGGGGCCTACTAATGGGATGCGGTATTAAGTTTCCTGCATGCCTTTACAGGAACTGATTTGATGAGTTCCCTGCAACAAACATCCTAGTCCACATGTGTTACATTAGGCAGTTGTGTCGCTAGATGTAGGTGGTACTTATTCTGCACAAAGCACAGTTCACAATATTTCTTGTTCTTGCCGCATTATTTTCACACTTTGTTCACTTTCCCGTCCTCCGACGTTGAGATTAACATTAATTGCATATGCATTGCGCAGTCCCTTCATTCTGCAAGTGCTTGAATGAATGAATGAATTAAAAAAACTTATACAGCGCATGAAAACCTCCACTGGGGAAGGGAGCAGAGATCATGACTTTAGGAGAGGGTTCATTGAAGAGGGGACAACATAACAACACTGACTGAAGGTTGAGTACTGCACACTTGCCTCTCAGTTGCACGAGACTGCGTATCTTTTTTGTGTGCCTCAGACAGCAAGTTCTCCTTAGCTCGTTTTGGATTTCCGACTGGCACATTGTACAAAAGGCTGTTCCACTTCTTGAGATCTTCCTCCACAGCGCTTAAATTCTTCCAGAAACTATCTACTGTTTGTGTGATTTTAATAAGCACTTTGATCAGTCCTTTTAGTTTGTAATCGCACTTTACAAATTACAGGGCTTGTAATGGTCTGGAGTTAAAAAAAAGAGGAAATTGGCCAGGTTCAGTGGCTGCCTAGGCGCTGATAGAGAGTGCAAGGGAATGCCACTGCCCTCCCCCCCCCACCCCCCCCCCCCCCCCCCCCCCCGTCCCCTCTCCCTGGCGAATACTAAATTGTTGCCTTTTAATCATGCATTTTAGAATACCAAACAACACAACATAGTGAAGGAAAGCCTTGCTTGCTTACACGTAGCTTACATACTACAGCTGAACTCTTGAAGTAGCCTGTCTTTATCGATGCACAGCTTACAGTTATTATTCGCCAACAAAGTCCAACTACAATTAATGTAAGTTTAAACACACACTGGTGCCCAGCTGACAGTCCCTATTCACCAACAAAGTCCAAATTTATTTTAAAATGTTTCATACATTCTGATGCACAACCCAAATCTTTAAATAGTGTTTTCATTGGCAATGATTTCATTGGTATGTTTGAAGAATTTGGACAGATTGGTTGGTTTGTGACTGCGGTTTCTCTAAAAAGGTTTTTGAGGTGCTTTACCAACAGTGACTGAATGCTGGGTGCAGCACACTGGCTTCACAGATTGTGCATCAGCTACGCTAAATGAAGGTTGTAAGATGAACACTGACTTCTCAGATTGTGCATCAGCTACGCTAAATGAAGGTTGTAAGATGAACACTGACTTCTCAGATTGTGCATCAGCTACGCTAAATGAAGGTTGTAAGATGAACACTGGCTTCACAGATTGTGCATCAGCTACGCTAAATGAAGGTTGTAAGATGAACACTGACTTCTCAGATTGTGCATCAGCTACGCTAAATGAAGGTTGTAAGATGAACACTGACTTCTCAGATTGTGCATCAGCAAGACTGACTGAAGGTTGAGTACTGCACACTTGCCTCTCAGTAGCACGAGACTGCGTAGCTTTTTTTTTGCCTCAGACAGCAAGTTCTCCTTAGCTTGTATTTGATTTCCGACTGGCACATTGTACAAAAGGCTGTTCCACTTCTTGAGATCTTCCTCAAATTTCATTCTAGTTGTTCATCACTCACTTCATTTTCCGTAGTTCTGTGTTTCCGTTTCACTTAAGGACACGAAAAAACACTTTTTCATTGGAGAAAAATCGTTGTCGAACGTTTTTGTTCTGTGGAAAACCATACTATTGTCGATGGAAATATTTTTTACAATTGCGGAAATCCGCTGAACCGTGGAAAATTACAAGCCCTGAAAATTAAAATTTTATCTCTAAATTTATTATTAATAAGCATACTTACCATGACTCACAAATGCAATGTTTATGGCGTTGCTAGGCGAGTGCCTCTCTAACGGAAGTAGACAAAATAAAACAGCCATAGAGTTGCTTCCCCTGACCCACACTCCCCGTGCGTTTCATGCTACAACACGCGTCAAAGCGCTCACAGCAAAGTCAGTATATTTCATTCCTTATTTGGAACTGCGGGGAGGTGGGAGGGACATAAAAGTGAGTCATGGTAAGTATGCTTATTAATAATTTAGAGATAAAATTTTAATATTAATGTCACATACTATACCATGACTCACAAATGCAGAGTAGCACGAAAAGGACGGAGGGAAGCAACTTACCGTAATCAGGCTGAGGAAGTGAACAAGGACTGTTGGGCTGCGACCACAGAACTGACCCCAAAGGAGCCATCCTCTCTGGCACAACGAGTGTCTCTCAGATAGAAGCTGACGAAAACATCTGAAGAACGCCAGTAAGCCGCTTCCAACACGGATTCCATCCGGATAGAATGTTGAACGGCCAGGGAGGATGCCCAAGCCCTGATCTCATGCGCTCTAGCTGAAGAGAGGGGAATAGCAGAGCTGTGGTCCCTATCATTGCTCTCCGACAAATGAACATAAGCCCGACGAATTACTGTCGCTAGCCACCGGGCGAGAGTAGGTTTTGCGATATCTTTAGAAAACCCGGGGTTGCAAGAGAGAAACAACCTCCTCTTCCCCGCCGAACGGAGAGGTTTAGAACGCTTCAAATATTCACGCAAAACCCTAACCGGGCAGTTAGCCAGATCCGGATCCCCTGGATGCAAGAGATGAGAGAGGGGGCGTATAAACACCACTGGGGAAGGATCGCCCGGAACTTGATTCTTGGCCAGAAACTCGGGCAAGAAATGAAGGGACACCGAACCATCATGCTCAAAAGCGACGTCAGCCGGAAGGCCAGAGAACGCATGAACTTCACTACAGCGTCTCCCAGAAGCGAGAGCGACCAAAAAAACAGTTTTGAGTGTCAAATCCGAAAAGGAGGCAAAACGTAAAGGCTCGAAAGGAGAGCTCTTAAGAAAACGCAAGACGAGAAAAAGATCCCAAGCCGGAACCCGGCGGGGTAACCGCGCTTGCCTTAGAGCCACTCCTCTAATAACATCACCGACGACACGGGAAGAACCACGAGGAGTCCAACCTAGTTGAGCAAGAGTGGTCCGAATGGCGGCACGACGTACCCGAAGAGAGGAAGCCGAAAGCGCCACCCTGGAGGCCAAAAACACCAAATGGTTGGCTATCTGGATTTCAGAGGGAGAACAAGGGTCCACCCTAGCCGCGGAGCACCAATCAACCCAACGTCTCCAATGGGAGGAATAAACTCCCCGCGTAGAAGGCCGGTGTGCCTCCTCCAGGAGAGAAAGAACCTCAACAGAAGCCCCGGAACGCCTAAGAGACCTCCGGACAACAGCCAGGCGTGACGAAAGAGAACGCCGGCGATGCCCTGTGGAGACACGGGTCGAAGCGGAAGCGATACCGTCCCGAGAACAAGAGGAATGCGTCACCCTAGGGGATGACGAAGTAGAACTGGGAATAAGACCCGAATTGGCCAGAGGGGAACCACAAGAAAGAGAAACGGGGACCCCCTGCGAATCTCCTGAGAACCTGAGGAAGGAGTGGGAACGGGGGGGGGGGGGGGGGGGGGGGGGGGGAAGGGAAGCAACCAACCCCCTCCAGAAGAGGAACAGGGAAAACACCGCCCAGGTTAGACAGACCAGGACTGGCGACACAACTGGGGACAGCCTGGAGGAGAAAAGAACGGGAAAAAGACGGTAAAGAGGACTGAACCACACTGCCAGAACTGGATGAGGAGCCGAGGGGGACAGAAAAAGACGCCGAGGCCGGAAGGGTAGAAAACGACGAAGAAGCCGAAAAATAGAGGCCCTGAGCAGGTGACTGAAAGGGCAGGACCGCAGGACCTGAGACAAAAGATCGTGGACTTAACAACAGATCGTCACGAAAACGAGCCCGAGCCCGAGCCCGCGAAAACGCAAGGGCTGCGAGACAGCCCGCAGAGAAGGACGAAGAACGGAAAACTGAGGAGCAAAGGGGGCCGAAACACACCCCACTGAAGCTGGAACCCCGACCGAGCCACCTCTTACACCCAGCTGCTTGCGGAGGGAAGAGCAGGCCAAGCAAGAAACTGGTGAGCCCAGCCTCCCGCACACGGGAATAGAACAGCTGGGGGGTGGACAGTCGGGGACAACTATTGGGGGAAAACCTCACCCGGCTGAGGCCTGCGGCCTACTCTACCCCTGCCACGGGAAGAGTGAGCACTACCCCGCCGACCCTGAGAAGAGGGACCAGGGTCCGAACGACCACGACCTAAGTCCAAAGAGGAGCGGAAAGAACGAGAACCGCGACCATCTTTAGTAAAGGAAGGAGGGGCCTTCTGAGCATACTGAGCCCAGAAGGAGAAAACGTCAGATTTGGCCCGCTCCGACTCCTCACGAACAGCCGCGCGAACGTAAGGACCAAAAAGAGAGTCGGGCACCAAAGGTCCCACTCGTAGCGAGTAGGACAAGTGCGGAGGCAAATAGGACGCCGACCGAAGAAAGGCGTCACGACGAGCAAGAAGCAGGTTAACATAGGCGATAGCCTGCGATTTGCAACCCTGCACGATAGAGGAATTGAGGGCCTGCAACAAGGACTTCACGGAAAGAACCGACACGTCGTCCCGAAAATCTTGCTCAGAAAAAAGAGCAGAGGACAGAGCAGCAGTGAGCGCGTCGGCCAGAGAAGCACACTCCAGGGACCGAACAAGAGACTCCTCTATCTGGGCCAGCCCTCTGACTGAAACCGAGGCCGACGAAGGAAGGGAAGGCCTCTGGCCCCTTAAAAGAGCAAGATCATCCTGAGAAACCGGGAGCGACGATATCGGAAGAAACGACCGAGAGAGAAACCTCCGAGGGACACCAGCCAACGAGGAGGAACCCACAAAAGAGCCCAACGAGGAAGCTCTAGGAAAGTGAGGCACGTCCTCAACCGAAGAGGAAAAGGCCTCGCCCTCTCGAAGGCCTCTAGCCTTGGAAAAGGCCCAATCCACAAAAAATTTAACGCTAGGAGATTCCTTGAAGGCCAGGGAAGTCTCAGCAGACTCGGCGGAAGCAAGAGCCTCGCCCAAAAAGGACTGGAGGAGGGGTTGGTTTGAAACTGAAACCTCCTCCACCACCTGCGGACAAAAAGCCGCTGCTTGCTGCAGGGCCTCTTTAAAAACCGCCTCAGGAGAAAAGGACTGCCGGTCAGAACCGTCCAAGCCCACAGGATCCGGAGAAGAACCAGACAAATCAGGTTCCTCCCGATAAGGATTGCAAACATCAGGAGCCAGCATCACTAGATCATCAGGAGCTAACAGCAACCCAGAATCAGAGAAACTGGAAACTGGAGTAGGGGCCACCAAGTGCGCCCCGCCCAAACCAGAAGGCAACTAAAACATCGTACCATCAGAACCGGAAACAGGCACCCCCGACCCACTGGCATAGACCGAAGGGCGAACAGGGAAAGCTTGACCCAAACCGGGAACTAAAGAGGGCCACGGGTGAACCGTACCCCCCGAACCAGAAACCAGAGCCCCCACCCCACGACCGGCAGCGGAAGTGGTAAACAAAGGGGGATGGAAGGGAGAAGCCAAACCGGAAACGGGGGAAGGTAACGAGTGTACCGTACCCCCAGTACCGGAAGCCAGAGCCCCCGCCCCACGACCGCAAGCGGAAGTGGAGGACAATGGGGGCTGGGACGGGGAGGGGAGGGACAAACCGGACGAACCGGAAGCCCCACCCCCTGTCGCAGCTGGACGTAACACTGCGAGCAGTGCTCTTAATGTCTCAAGCTCGACATTAGCCAGAAGTCCCGACCCGGTCTGAATCCCGCAGGAAACAGAAGGGAAGGCTTCAGCAGGTAGCTGGCCCGGCCCTGCCGGAGCGTCCCCGCCAGAAAAAGTATGTGGTCCTAAACTATAGCGACCATCTTTGTGTCTCTGGTCGTTATTCCCGACCAGAAACGGCTCCAAGGTCACTTCTGGCAAGACCAAGGAGCCACCCCTCACCTCTCTACCGCCACTCCCCACCACTACTTCTACTAACCTGAAGGGTAGAAGACAAAGAAGTAGGCGCAGGAGTGGACAAGAGCGACGCGCACCGAAGTAATTCGGAAGTATTATTGACCGGAGAGGGAACAGCGGAGACCCTGGAAGAAACAGACGAAACCGTGGTCCGAGAGGGTGCCGCGCTAACAGCAGAAACACGAACCTTCTTGGAGCTAACAGACGACGAAGTAGAGACACGCCGAGACGGGATGGGATCTGAAGACCCGCTGCGTTTAGACATGATAACGCAACCGTACCTCTGCCGGCGGTAGTAACAATTATCGATAGGGCGAACGCAGTAAGTCAGCAAAAAAGAGAGCTAGAGAAGGCACAACTTCACCCAACGAGTGCCAAAAAAGGAATGAAATATACTGACTTTGCTGTGAGCGCTTTGACGCGTGTTGTAGCATGAAACGCACGGGGAGTGTGGGTCAGGGGAAGCAACTCTATGGCTGTTTTATTTTGTCTACTTCCGTTAAAGAGGCACTCGCCTAGCAACGCCATAAACATTGCATTTGTGAGTCATGGTATAGTATGTGACATTAATATACATTTTAATGATTACATTTGCTTTGTATGGGGGTGTTATATACTGCAAAAACCCACCTTATCGTATCATGCATGCTCAGTGGATTAATTAAAAATCAAAACAATAACTCACACTGCTGCTGCTCCATCAGAATGCGTTTTTGTTGTTCCGACCTCTGGGCCTCAAGTAAGGCTAGCTGCTGCTGCTGCATGAGCTGCAATTACAACACGTTAATATAGCCAAAATCTTCCACAATGGAATGTGGCTGCCTGTGCTATAGGATAGAAAACAGTCACATAATATTATACACAAATTTCACCAGTATGAAGATGTCCCTGAGTTCTACCTGAGGAATAAAGAAAGAAAAGCCCAACAAACAGGCAGATTGGCACTCCATGGCATTCCATAACACTTATCTTGAGCAGATTTGCAAAACTGTGCCAAACTTAGAAATCTGGATGAGAACAGACTCCAACTACTGCACATCTGCAAATCCACAAAACTGACCTTTCCATGTGTATATAACAGGGCTCCCCATTACCCAGAGATCAGACGTAATCACGCCTTAGACCCTCAAAATCAAGCCTTAGAATCGCCGATAAGGCCTGAGAAGTACATCTTAAATGTTACAATTGGTGTTAAAACACTCCTGAAAAATCTATCTACGGCTTGAGAAGATCGCGAACACAATGTTAAGCGAGGCAAAAAGGCTTCTTTTCTGAGCGAGTGTCTGACAGACAGTTGCTTTCTACAAGAGTGTTTACTGTTTTTGGAAGAATCGTCTCTAAAATTAATACGGCCAAACGACTGAAAAGTTGGCTCGATGTTCTCTTTTTTTTTTTAACCTCCTGCACTATCAACCAATCACAAAGCTCCTAATTCGTGCTTAGGAAATGATGTCATAGTTTTACGTGTGTGTGTATGAATCAGTGGTATAAATGTGTGCACGACGTGTATGTGCATGAATCACTGGTATGAATGTGTGCCTGATGCAGACCTGCCTGCCGCCCTCAGAGTAAAAGCGGGAGACAGGGGATCAAAAAGCAAGAACACAAGTTTTGTGTACACATTTATAATGAATATTTATTTGTCACTGTTACAACTTAAGATTAGCCAGACCGTCAAAAGCGTGAGTCTCCCGCCAAAAGCGGGAGAGTAGACAGGTCTGCTGATGTGTGTGTTGACTTGACTTGTGAAAAGTGAGAGTGTATACTTTTGTCCATCTTTTTTTCCCCACTCCTTAAAATGCTTTATGAGGAGTTTTAAAAAATCCTTAAAATTGTAAAATAGCTACTCATTGCAAATGGGGGAGTCCTGTATAATATATAGCACTCATCCTGTGCAGATTTGCAAAACTGCAGAACTTAAAGAGAGATTTTGAGTATATAAGTGAATCAACAAAACTGACCTTTCGTTAGTATGTAGCACTCAGATTTGCACATACACAAAAAAGCCTGCTAAACCTATATTATGTTTGGGCCTCAACACAAACAGGAACTGCTGCCCACATGTGCCTGCGAGTTATTATTTAACAAACCTGACCTTTTGCTGAGCTTCTCGCTGCTTTTCAGCTTCCAGCATGTGTTGGTGCTGCATGGCTTTCAGCATCAGCTCAGCCTGCGGCTGTGAAGGCGGAGCTTGAGGGGGAGCAGGAACCCCCACAGATGGAGGAGGCTGTAGGGGAGGCTGTGGTGGCGGCGGCACTGGCTGGGGCGGGACGGAGATGGGCTGAGGGACTGGGGGTGGAGGTATTGGCTGTGTCATCGCTGGAGGAGGAGGTGGCACAGGCTGCACCATCTGCACACAAACCATCGTCCTTTTACTTTCAGTTCTCTTCTTCTTTTACGTTCAGTCTGTGAATATGATTTTTCTTCCAAGATTAAGGCACTTGGATTGTAAATACAATGACGAAATAAAGCACCACATTTGTCTGATGACCATGAAAGATTAAAACAGTTGTGAACATTAAAATAGCAACGTCTATGTTAGTAGTCACCGTGTGCATGCTCTTGTACACATATTAAATCAAACTACTGTATGGTAACCAAACTCACTTTGACGTTATTACCTTCCAGACAGACACAACAAACATGGCAACTTAATATGAAAGACATGAAAAAGTCAGAAGGAGCTATGAATATTGTAATACATGATCTTCGCTCTTATTTTATTTCAATCCTTAAGTTAAAGTTTCCCCACTTTATAAATAAGTGTCCCCACATAATTATGCTTTTAAAGCTTAATTTTTTTTCTAAACTAAGCCATGTCTACTCCACATAATTTGAAAGATGGTTAGGGGTTATTTTTAGAGCTTCTTCCAGTTTGAGGGTCACCGTGTTTTGAATGTATTTCCCCCAAACGTTTTTATTACAAAGACATATTTCCAACGATGGTGTAGTGTGATTGCGAAAGTCTAGTGTAACCTGCTGTTGTTGCTGCAGCAGGAGAGATTGCTGGTATCCCAAAGCTTCCTTCTGCCGCTCTTGTTCCAACAGCTGTTGCTGCAACGCTACTTTGCGAGCAAGTTCTTGGTCCAGGTTGACCTGGTCATTTCCATCTCCTGGAACCCCTGGTCATATAAATCATAAGAAAAGAAAATTAGAAGAGCAAAAGCCAATGTGACTCATAAGTTTCAATCTTAGGGAACAATCTACACAAAAGTGTCCTGAACAAATGGACTAAAACAAGATGGCGAGCCATTCACATGTATTCCCAGACACAAACACCCACCTACATTCCACATATCAAAACTGTGTTTTTTCAACATGTAAGAATGGACCAACTTTGCACTTGTTAGGTTTGCTCTATGAATCATTTGCAAAGTAAAAATATTCACTAGAAGGGCTAAACCCATATGACTCATATGCTCCTGAAAGAAATCGCAATATAATACCATGTCATCATCATCTTCTTTATCTTCTTTATCGCTGTCATAATCATCGTCATCATCACCGTGGTCCTCACAGTTTTATTCATCGTCTTCATCATCACAGTCGTCTTAGTCATTGTCGTTCTTAGTCGTCGTCATGGTCCTGGTGTGCCTGGCTGCTTGAGTGTCTGTGCAGGTGTTGTGGTGTCTTTAGTGGTAGTTGTAGCAGTTGCTCCTAGGCATTTTAATGTAATTGCTCATATCTGTTTCTGTGTGGAATGCAGGTATACTTACGGAAATGGATGATTTAACTGTGCTTTGCATTTTATTATATTTTTTATTATATTGTATTTTATTAAATATATATGTATTCAGGGTTCAGCCTGACACAAAAAAAGCTATGGGCCATTGGGCCCCTCAGATCAAATTTCAATGGGCCATGATTTCAGCAGTAATTTACGTACATGTAAAAGATAACCTGGAGATATTATTACAGAAATTAAAACAAAATAGATTATTGTGAGTGTGCATGTGTTGTGAAGCATGTTTACCAACAAAACACTAACAAGAACAGGGATCAGTATTTCGACTTGACTCGGGGCTCACACAATCATCTTGCGTAGGATTAGCGGCGGTAGACTGTAGTTTAACAGCAGCAAACGACAGTCTAGACTGTCCTACCTCAAGTTTAGGTTTGTTGTTTTTTTTTTTTTTTTGTTTGTTTTTTTTTTTGGGGGGGGGGGGGGGGGGGGGGGGGGCATTTTCAAAGCAGCACAAAGAAAAACACAAAATCCCCCTTGCACGGACACAACATACGCGCAGACGATAGCAAATTCTGATTTGGAAGAATCGTACAACACTTCTTATTGGCTGAAAGATCAACATCCGGGCCCTCATAGCCAATCGCTGAACTTGCCTTAGCAAAAGCACGTTTGTCGCCTCCAATACAGTGCACTGTTATTGTGGTGGCGCACTGGTACCAAAAATCGAAGCGCCATTCGGCCCCTGGCAAGAATTGTAGATGGGTCATTTTTAATTTTTATGCGTCAATGGCGCAGGGCGCGCTAGTAAACTGATCCCTGTGTATTCGTCGTTTTACTTATTATTATAATACCCTTAAGTGGTATTTGTGTATGTGTTATGTGCGCATCTATATATATGAGAGGGGGAGAGAAAGAAGGGTAGAATGAAGAGAGATATGGGGGGAGAGAGTTGACTGGCTTTGAGTTTGACTGGGTTTTAATACTGTGGTGTATGCTTCTTTTATACATTTTGTTCCAAGAGAAAGCTTTTATTTTATTTTTGCAGTTACTGTGCTTTCTTGAGAAAAAGGTGTAGATTTGGTTTAACATAAATACATTATTATCATTATTATTTAACATGAAAATGAGTGCCCAGAAAAAAGAAGTAAATGAAACGGTGGCATTAAAATGCAAATACCGACTTTGTCCTTTCTATGCTCTTGATCTTGGGATGACCTTGACCTCAGGCTCCAAATATACTCATGTACTATCAAATAAACTACAGCAAAGGTTGGATTATGCCCCAAAAAACAGGGATTTTAGGATGAGCTTGACTGTCAGTAACTTTGAGATGACCATGACCTTCACGTGACTTCTTATGCATGTCTGATCAAATAACCATTCCACTGTATCATGACCTATTTTTATGTATGTTTTTGAAAGACCTAAAATGACCTTGTCCTTCAAGATCAATGCAAAAACGGAAAATATATGAAAGATCAAAAAGATCAATCTATTTCTAAATACATAGAGTTTGGACTTATATCGCTCATAGTTTAGGGTCAAGGTCACTTCAAAGTACCAATACTAACCGACTTTGGACAGATCCAATGACTTGACCTTGAGCTTCTAATCCTTGGAGTGAGGTTGACCAAATTCGTATAGGATGTGTCTCATTGATATGTATCATCCATCAAAGAATCGTACATTTAATATTAATAACCTACAGTGTTTCCCAAAACGCACATGTGTGCGTCAGAGACGCACAAAAACTGAAAAAGGACGCACGAAAAAAAAAAAGGTGCGTCACAAGGGACGCAACGGTTTTTTTTTTACTGCCGTTATGTATCCTGGCACCTCTGAGCTATCGTGCGCCCAAGCCGAGTAAGCGCGGTGATCTCCCCTACCCACTGACCGAGCTGACACGCATGCGCAGCCTTTTTGTTTGCTTCCGAAAAGCTGAACCATGTCGCTCGACACATGGCTACGGAAAACGATAACCCGCAGAAATGCGGAAGACGGTGCAATCGTTGAATGTTGAATCATGTTCAGTTCTCCCTAGACTAGGCAATGATGATCTTGTCTGTAATACGCAGTGGAACAGATTTTTTTGTCTCTTTTTTTTTCTTTTCTTCTGGTCATCGACTTAGTCCCCTCTAACACTAACTGCTTTTAGTAGAGACAATTTGTCAGTACATGCAGACTGATGTGTGCAAATTGTCGTATTACCATTTCATGTTTGTTGTATGGTCTATTTATGTGATTTTAAGGTTCCTCTAGTCAATGATGGATTCCTTTGTAACATTTATCAGATTAGTATTCCTTTTGTTGTGTTGCTTACCCTTGTTGGGGTGCCGGGGGTTTCAGTATAAATAGTATCCCCACTTTCTGGAAATTTAGTGCTTTAAATTCTTACTGTCGCTGTCTTTCTCATTTGCTCTTTCTCATTCCTGCTCTGTTCTATCAATCTGCTATACTATCGTCTTCTTCGCTAGCCCAGTCTCCTACCTTTTTTCTTGAAAACTCTTCCGGGATAAGACTCCTTATTTGTGTATGAGGTCTGTTGGATCAGCTTGGGAATATTGGAAGCTTTCTGCCAGGTGGTCACTAGGGCTTCCTATGATGTTATTATTTAGCAATGTAGGCATTTTATATGTGTTTTGTTGATAATTTATAATGATGCTTGTATTCTATTTTGTTTTTGTAAACGGGGGTTCGATAAGTTGGGGTGAAGCCTCAGCAGTCCCCTGCGTGGGATGTCTTTAAATGTGACTGGCTGGTGGAGAGCTTTCGGTTTTACCACTAGGGTTGTTTCAGCAGATCTTTTACGCGGATCGGGGGTTGTCTGGTCCTGATTTGGCTCAGAAGAGTCCGCTGGACCTAAAGCAATAATAATGTAATGTAATGTTTTGTTGCTTGTTTTATGGCTATTCATACTTTTCAATAAAGTTGCATTGAAAACTAAGCTTTGTTTGACTTTGAGGCGTATTTGTGTGTCCTTGATGTTGGTAATCAAAATCAAGGTAAATGTAGGAATTGTAAGGGGACTCTCAAATATTGTAAGGGGACTCTTGAAATTTTGCACCAGAGAGTCCCAAGGACTCTCTGAAAAAAAAAGCTGTGGGAAACACTGAACCTATAACAAAAGTGAAATTTTGTTAAAAATTAGCATTTTTGTAATAACATTTTTTGTTGACCCTGCGACCTTGACCTTGAACTGAAGTCATTCACCCATTGATCACTCATGAGGTCTTACCAAGTTTGGTTGTGCTAGTTGAAATAGATTCTGAGATATTAATCCACTTGCATGTTTTGCACAGATGCCGATGGTGGACAGTGGACAGCATACAGACAGTCGGACGGACATTTCTTTAAACTGTCATTTTTAGACTATTTAGGACTAACTTCACACACATTTACAAAAACCTTGAAACTTTTGTGTGTGGGTGTGGGTGTGTGAGCACATTGCTACGCATGCGAGTCAAAAACTGGGTTAGCCAAGCTTTAAATGAAACGCAAAAATTAGTTTAAAAAAATGACTGCCCCACCATGAGCCTGACCTTTAGCAAATGTGATGGTAAAGCCTGTGAAATAAAGAATAAAAAGTGAACACAAGGGCACATTATGAGGTACACATCAACATTAGCATCTCACCTCACAAAATTCAAAACCTGACAAACTCGCAAAGTGTGTAGAAATTACAAAGGGTGATGCTACAGGCCCTTATCACCCCATCACCAGTATAATTTCTTAGCTTGTTGGTAGTTACATCACCATACCAAGTCTGGTTTGAATAGCTACAGTTTCCAAGTATTTAAAAAAAATTTCTATACTGCACACAGTAACAATTGTCTGACAACAAAGACAAGTAAAGAAAACCTCACCTTCATCTGGTTCATGTCCTGGGCTCTGGAAAAAAAAAACATAAATAAATAAATTCAACATAAATATAATGTTGGAATACAATAGAATTCAATATACTTTTTAAAAAAATGTATCTCTTATATGGATTGGATAGCTGCAATAGATTTGGAGTACTAATTAACAACATAACGATTACAGTTTTCAAGATGAATTTTAGAAGAATACATTATTACATACAGTGGAGTCTGGGTATAACGAATCTCAAGGGGGGGAATTTCGGGTTCGTTACAAGCGGGATTCGCTGTAGAGATTTGTACTGTAAACGGAAGTACACACCGGTGATGAGTACACATCACAACATACAGTACGTAGATCGATCTAGGCCTACGAAGTTTATCAACAATGACTTCATTCAAGGCTATTTATAGCAGCCAATGACAGTTATGACTTCAAGGCCTGGTTGACCTATGTACGAACTGCCATGCTTCTGCTGCTGTTCGCTATTGGCGATGAGCCAATTGAGGCAAAGTAGGCCAAGGGAATACGCAAAGGGTTCGTTACAAGCGGAGATTCTTTATTTGCCTAGCTGGATTTGTTCGTTATAGGAAGGGATTAAATAGTAAGACAAAGAAGGGAGTGTGTCGGGAAATGGATGGTAGTACGCTAATCGCGGGTGTTCGTTATTCCAAGGTTCGTTATAGGTGGACTCCACACGATACATTGGTGCACACAAGCGAGTCAAAATAAGGCACCAAAACTTAACGGAGATATCTCGATAACTGCATGAGCAGTTTACAACTTAGTGAGCTTACCAGGGAAAGCAACCTGTTTCCTCTGTACACAAATGTATCAAAACGACAAAAGAGCTCTTTTTTACGGTACTCCATGGTTAAGAACGGTATGTCCATTCATAGCGGACCGTTACACAAAAGCTTGAGAAGAGCCGGATACCAAAACAAAAACAATGTGCACAACTGCCAAAAAGTACATGCATTTAAAAAATAAATAAATAAAATACTACATACCGACATGTCTGTCTATTGGTCAGCAACACAGCACAGAAGTTTGATGAAATCAAAACTGTATCTGGGGGAAAGAAAAAAAAACTTAACAAATCAAACCTATAATTTTTTCAAAAAGCTATTAATTAAATTAACCGAATCAGTAGTCTACTGAGTAAATATATAATGTTACATTAATCATTATATAAATGTAGATTGTGACTTTTTGGAACGTCTTCAACTCTTCAATCATGAGTTTTGAAGGGACAACCTCCGAATGTGCAGACCCGCCAATGCTCTACAGCTTGCTCGAATTGCCGACAGATAATAATACGGGTGAAAACGGATAAAAGTTCTAAGATTAAATTCACACAACCATTTTCACTGTCAATCTGCCTTAATAGTTGACAAACACACTAACCAACCTTCCAAACACAATCGTATTCCTGTAACACGCTATATAGCAGTGTAGCTTGTTACGGACCCGTAGCACACCATGGAAACTTAATTATAGCAGAACAGTTTCATTTTATTCCTTGATGAGGGTCGTTGGTCCGTTGCGCAAGCTAATAGTCGACGATACTGTTAGGAATGATATAGAACGATATTTTTCTTTGTTCTAAGTAATCAAAACATATGATTGAGTTACGGCAGTTATATTTCCGGGCCATTACGACAGTTGTACTTCCGGGAGGTTACGGCTTACATTTCTCGCAATGTCTCATACTCGCGTCGTAGGCCTACTGTCGAAAGCGTGATCTCTGGAATTAAAATGGCGGCGGCTACTGCTCCTCTGTTTATGCGAATAATAGCGGCGTCCGTCTCGGTTTCTAACCGAGCTGCTGCGATTGTTAGAGATATAATGAAAAAGGGGGAACTTGGTATTGTCGACAAAGTAAGTACTGATAATGAAATTAGGATGCCCAAAAGATTGTCACCTCCACACCCTCCGTATTTTATGATGATCGGCGTCCCTAGTAGCATAGCGTCCCTAATACACTTGACTAGTAATAGTACAAATAGCTATGACAATGAGTATGACTAAGCGTTATAAGAATGTATTGGGGCATAGTCCTGGACTGACCCAGTTGTGATTATTATATTCTATATAAAATATTTGGAATTTTGTTGTTGCAAATAATGCACAAAATTTAGAGCGGGATGCATTTTACTATGCAGAGCTTTGATTAGAAGTTTCAGAGCAGGAAGCAGACTGAGCTCTACATATTAAAATGCATCCTCAATTCCTGCTCAACTTCTAGTCCAGTTTCAGACCAAAGTGTGAAATTAAAATGAATGACGTGCTTTCACTTTCTTATTTGTTTTTTAGTATCTTTTCTTTTCAATTTTCAGGGCAAAAATGACTTGCAAACAGAGGCCGACAGAGCCGCACAGAGGTGTATTGTGGCATCACTTCACAAACAGTTTCCTAAAGTGTGCATACATGGAGAGGAAGTAGGTACACTCTTGCAACTACTCTTAAAATTGTATAAATTTATTTATATTTAATGTTTTATTATTTTATATTACGTTTTGTCATGTTTAACTTTATGTTGAGATGTGTGTGATCATGTTTTTATTCATTACGATCTCAATATATAGAGCGAATGTATTAATTATATATTTTTATCTTTATTTCTTCTCAAGTGCATAGAGCATTCTGGTATATATATCACTACTAATAGTACTGTATGGTCTGGACTGAAAATGCTATACATGTGATGAATATCTTCACTTCAGCATTATCTTCAAACCTCTTGGATTTTACATTCTGCCTTTGTCAGGTTTAGCCTGTAAACCTTTTACATGTCAACATCTTAGTATCAGATGATACTATTTGTTATTATATATTAATTAAATTAATTAATTAATATATTAATTAAATATATTTAAAATACGGAGTTTATAATTTGTTGTTGATGATGTGCTGGGAATATGTTATCAGGACAACTTATGTTAATCTGATGAATAAAAATTGATGCAACAACAACAACATCTTAGCCCACTGAAGGGGTTTTCTCTGAAGGCCAGGCTTGATCTACTTTCATCAAGTCATGTTACCACATCCTGACCTTTTGTAGGTACCAATTTTTTTGCTCTTTGCCAGTTTCATGTGAAGATCATAATGTGTATGATTTGTGTATTCTCAGGCTCTTGATCCAACAGACACCATTCCAGAGGAATTAATTCACACAGAGTTATCACAAGAAGTTTTGACGCATGCCTGCCCCTCCAGTCTTCTCAATGCCAAGGATGAGGAGGTTTGTTTTCTGATAATTGTTTTACCATCAAGAAGTACAAGACCTATAGGCTATAATAATAATGAAGACGTTAGCTGAAACACTGTGCCCCTGCTCTAGTCTGTGCACACATGCATTCCATCACCCAGACTTTAAAGATCCTGTAGCTCATGTTCTAGATGTGACGAGTGCCAGCCACACAAATATATCCAGCATGCACTGTGTCCCTCCTACCCCATCCCCGATCACTCAGGATTGTGTTCAGTCAAACTTCTTGGCGTCACACTTTGCGCCCAAAGGTTGCAAGTGGGCGTCTTCACAAGCTTGAGTTGGACCCTATATTGGCCAGAGCCCTTGACCTGGAAAGGGGCTATATAAGAGCGATTAAATACAAAAATGATGCAATGGACGTTAGGATTGCAAAGCTAAAAAGCTATATAAACCTCAATTTGAGGACCAGAATTCGCTGTCCTCCAGAAAAAAAAAAAGGTTTCCGATCAATATTATTTACTGGTGATTGTGGTCAGAATTACATTGAAAACATATATATTATGTTATTTTTGATAGCCACAAAAAATATTAGTTTGTTTTACAATAACATAGGAAAAAATTAGAGTCGGTTGGTCGGCTTCTTTTTCTTTTTTAAAACCTTTTCCGTCTTGGGTAAGATTTTTGTGGCTTTTTTCATTGTTTGTTTTCCAGACTATCCACAAAAACGTTTATGGTCAGGCCAACAAAAATTAGGGTCAGTTAGGATACCGTAAACGGACATTGTTTTTTGGAGGGGGGTGGGGGGGAGGGGGGGCGTGAAGGGAAGGGGGGGGGGGTAGAAAGGGGGGGGACTAAAGTTATGATTTTGAATGGTGGTGTGTTGCTGCAGGAAATGTTCAACTGTTGTGGCCTAAACCTTATTAAATAAAGATTGGGATGTAATGGGTGACATTTAATCACCAGTTGTTCTTTCACACTTTATTTTAATTCTTGACCTATATTTGTGGTTTTCTGCGCTGTTTATTTTCACTGCCTTCCAACAGGGAGTTTAATCCTCAGTAATTACCCTCTTCCATGCTAGTGAAAGGACTTGCACTCTCTTCATCTAGCGATTGCATGCCTTAAATTTGCGTCTACTCATTGTGAACTATATTCATTGTGCTATTACATTTGTACAGTTTGTCTTTTATTTTTCAGCTGGTTATTTGGGTGGACCCTGTAGATGGCACAGCAGAATATACGCAAGGTACACATTATAAAAGCATATAATAATAATAATAACAATGGTAATAATAATTTTAGTTATAATAATAAATAAATAAATAATACAATTTATGTAGAGCTTTTTCCAATATCCTACCCTATAATTTTGATAACTCGTTTAACCAGCATACTCCATCTTTCTCTGTCCTCAGCAACCCTCATGGCTTCGCCCAGTGTCAAGCCAGTCCAGTCTCGAATGTTGTCCTCCCACCTCTATTTCTGTCTCCCTCTTCTTCTGCACCATGCCTTGCTGAATTGTCTTTGCAAGGCCTGATGCTCTGGTGACATGGCCATACCAACGGAGATTCTGTTTTTCACCACTGTGAGCATGTCATCGTGTTGTCTAATGGCTTGTGTGATGGGCTGTTGGACTTTGTTGTTGATGATGTGCTGGGAATATAAAATGCCCAGACATCTACTGTAGAACATCATCTTTTTGCTGTGTAGTCTTTAGTGCAGGTCTGCTGTGAGGATCCATGTTTTACAAGCGCATAGGAAGATGGTAATGGCAAAGGAGCACAGCAACCTTACCTTGGATTGTAGACTGATGGTCCTGTCTTTCCAAAGGGGCTTCAACCTTGTTGGGGCAGCAGTTGTTTGTGCGATCCTGGAGAGGACTTCCTGTCGGGACCCATTGTCTGATACAATGGCTCCTAAATATTTGAAGCTATGCACCGTGTTAAGTGATTGGCCTTTGGACTTTGATGTGTGTTGACGCCATTGGTGTTGTTGGTCATCATTTTGGTCTTCTCCACACTTATTTCCATTCCAAAGGCTCTGGAGGTGGTGTCAAGCCTTTGTACCAGCTGTTCAAGTTCTTGTTCCTCTCCAGCCAATCCATCAATGTCATCTGCAAAACGGAGGTTGGAGATTGCTTTACCCCCTATGCTGATGGGGCCCTCGTAAGGATCGTGATCTGTAAGGGCATCTGACATGATGAGCACTAGGAAGATGACTTGAAGAGTGTTGGAGAGAGTAGGCATCTTTGACGCATGCCGATTGTTGTTCTGAACCAGTTTCCGGTGGCGCTGTTGTGGGGGACTGCACTGGTAGCCTTGTCATACAGACTTTTGATTGTACACTCTCATGAGCTGCATGGCAGATTTGGTCAAACGCTTTCTTGAAGTCTATAAACACATGATATAGATGTTTTTGGTGCTGTAGGTATTTCTTGCAGATTATTCTGAGGTTGAAAATCTGCTCAGTGGTACTTCGCCCTGCCCTGAATCCTGCTAATTTGTTCAGCTTGGGGTTTGAACCTGTTGAGTATTATTTTCAGGAGGACTTTTCTTGGATTGCTGATGAGGATAATGATGCAGTAGTTTTGACACCCCTGAAGGTTACCCATTTGGAAAAGAATGATGACAAACGATTTCTTCTTCTTCTCCGTTCTGATGACATGCTAGAACTGATGGGTCTCTATTTGATGTATGGTTGTAAAGGTTAGAGCAGTACTCTGTCCATCTATCCAAGAGTTCTTGTTCTTCTGTAAGGAACATGCCAGACTTGCTTTGGATCGTTGAGACCTTGGTCAGCCGCTTCACAGTCTGGTAGGCCTTCATGCTGTTCTTCTTGTTCAGACTGCTCTCTATTTCCTGGCATTGATCTTCTATCCAGTTCTTCTTTGCTGTGCCATTGTTGATTTTTCAGTAGGCATCAGCTCCTTGTGAGGTGTACTTTTTCTTTTTCATCTCTCTTCATTTGTCACACAGGTTTAAAAGTTCAGGTGTGATCCATGGTTTCTTCTTTGGGCGGTGCTTGCCAAGGATCTCAGTGGCGGCATCTGTCACAGCTGAGTTTAAGGTCGTGGTCATGGTGTTGACATCTACTTCACCAGCTCTCAAAATGAGCAGTGCTGCAAATTGCCCTCCCAATTGTGGCTTTGAATATTTCTGCCACTTTCGCGTCTTGCACTTTTTCCAGGTCGAACTTCAGTCTGGTGCACTTTGCTTTGTTTACTCTCTTCAAGTGAAGCCGGAAAGACATCATCTCTAGATCATGATCACTTCCAATATCTGCTCCTGGAAAAGTGCGTGTCCTGCCAATGTTGATGCTTGATCTGAAGCATGTCTTGACCATGATGAAGTCAATCTGGTTGTGATGCTTCATGCTGGGACTGCCAGGTCCATTATCTGGATTTTTTGTGGAGACCAAGCGTGTTTGCCAGTATCAGATTGTTGTATCTTGCAAATTCCATGAATCGGAGTCAGACCTCTGTCATTTGTCTTGTTGTTGGCATTCCAATCACCTTGCCAACCTTGGCATTCCAGTCGCCTTGCACTATGACTATGTCCTTCCTTGGCACTTGGTCAAGGACAGCCAGCAGATGTTCATAGAAATCCTTGACTTTGCTGTCGTCATAGTCTGATCAAGCATAGGCCTGGATAATGGTGATGTTGAAAGGTGCTGCTCTGAAACGGATGGTAAAGAGTCTACTGGAGACTGGGCGGCAACCCACAACAGTGGCTAGAATGTCTTTGTGGACCAAGAATCCAATGCCGTGTTCGTGCCTGTCATCTCTACTGCTGAAATAAAGCTTGTGGCCTTTGTCGGTCGTTGTTTCACCTAGACCTTTCCAGGGCAGTTTGCTGATACCTAAACTAAAATGTTCCATCAATAGTGGTCCAGCTCCTGGGCCAATTTTTCTCATTTTTCCTCTGCTATTGGGTCCTTACATTCCAAATACTTATGACGATGTTGTCTCTCGTGTGGATTTTGCTAAGTTTGGTATCAGTAATCCACTTCTCAACTCCGTCCTGGTTGCTAACGGAAGGTGCGGTTCTTGTTGACCCGGGCGATGTCCGATCCGGTATGGAGCAAGTGCTTCTGTCTTGGGCAAAAAAGGACCTGGCAGGGCCCAATCCTTTCCAGCCTGTTGGCTGTTACACTCAGTTTGATGTTGGTGTTTTCTATCAGTATCTGATTCAGCCCCGATGCTTGAATTCCTGATAGTTGTGTAACTCAGATTCGTTTATTCACGCAACCCGTCCAAACAGCATACAAGTCTCAAAGTCGATGTATGAAGTTTTCCACTTTTATTCAGCACATATCAACAACTGCATACAATTCTCAATTCAACTCAACAACTTTCACAGCAACTTTCCAAATCACTATCAACAACTTTACTCTCTACAACAATCTCGGCACACGATTAAATAACCTCTCTCTCTTCCGGAAGAATTTCGAACAATGTAGAAATGACGCACTGCCACCAATCGAATAAAAGATCGTCATCACTGACTTACGTCATACATTATTATTTCTCCTTCTGGAACGACCTCTTGCTTCGACATGTATCGGGAAAATTCTATAGAAAGTAAACACTCAGATCCAGAAACTCCTACAGTAATATCGACCAAAGCAAATTATCAACGTTATACAAAGCCTCTCCTAACAACAATGCAAACTCAAATCAAAGGTAAATAAACTCCATTATTGAATACTTTGCAAAACGAAACGATTAGATCTATCGTGCGCGTTTTAGACGTACTCCCATTCGCGTTTCAACGTAACATAACCCCCCACTCAAGAAGAAATTTACCTAATTTCTTTCAACAACGTTGAAACGTAATGCACAAACAAAATTCAGAATTAAAACTTATTTCAGACTGTCTGAACACTGTCAATGTTCTCAGCTCATTCACACAGAGTCAATGGTTTTCATCTTCAAATCTGTCTGGATATTGTCAATGTTCACCGTTCATCCACACAGTCAATGTTCTTTACTCACACACTCTGCTGAGGAAGTCTGCACCAACACTGTCTGATCCTTTAATAGATTCTACTCGCATGTTAAAGTTCTGCAAGTACATAGCCCATCTCATGATCCGACTGTTCACAAACTTGGCAGAGTTCAAGTAAGTTAGCGGCTTGTGATCAGTCTGTAGCACGAACTTCACTCCTTGAAGGTACAGTTCGAACTTCCGGATTCCCCATATGATGGCAAGGCACTCTTTCTCCATGGTCGAGTAATTTTTCTCAGCCCTGGACAGCTTCTTGCTGGCGTAACTGACCGGAAATAGTTTCCCTTCGTGTTCTTGCATCAGTATGGCGCCGATGCCTTCGTCCGCTGCGTCCGTCCTTAAGACGAATTCCTTGGAAGTATCGGGCAGTCGTAGCACCGGATCCTTCGAAAGGAGGTCGCGCACAGTCTGGTATGCCCTCTCCTGAGACGGTCCCCACTGCACTTGGTTTGGACAGCCTTTCCGCACCAGGTCCGACAAGGGTGCTGTGATGGCGGAGTAGTTTGGTACAAACTCCCTGTAATATCCAGCCAACCCCAGGAAAGATCGCACCTGCTTCTTCGTTTGGGGACGTGGTGCGTTCAGAATCTTGGTGACGTTTTCCAGCAGAAGCCCCTTTTGTCCTTCTTTCAGCGAATGGCCGATAAAGTCGACGTTGTCAGTCCCCAGAATGCACTTACTGGGTCTCACGGTCAGGTTAGCTTCTGTTAGACGGTGAAACAGCTCCCTCAAGGTCTGCAGATGCTCTTCCCAGGTGCGGGTGTGGACTAGCAAGTCGTCCCAGTAACACACGACGTTGTCCATACCTTTGAGCATCTTCCTCATTCCTCTCTTCAGGGTAGCTCCGCTGTTGACCATGCCAAAGGGCATCCTTAGGCACTCGTACGTCCCATCAGGAGTTATGAAAGCAGTCTTTGGTATGTCCAGTTGACGCACGGGGACTTGCCAATAACCCTTGCTGAGGTCAATCTTTGAGAAGATTCTACTCCCCGATAATTGGCGGAAGAGGTCTGCTGCGGTAGGCATCGGCTCAGGGTCGAAGACGGTGATCTTATTAACCTTCCTGTAGTCGATGCATACTCTGTTGCTCCCGTCCTTCTTCTTCACGACCACGACAGGGGACGCGTAGGGGGAACTGGACTCCCTGATGATGCCCATCTTCAGCATCTCATCGATGTCTTTCTTCAAGGATTCACGGGCCTTGAAAGGGATCGGGAAGGGCTTGGATCGAACAGGGATATTCGAAGTGAGGTGGACTTCGTGTTCGACCAAAGTTGTAGAGCCAGGGACATCACTGAAGTTGTGGGGAAACTCACCCATAAGGTCCTTGAGCTCCAACTTTTGACCTTCCGTCAAGCTCGGTCCTAGCTTAACATCATCGATGCCTTCTTTGCTGTGGAAGTCTCCCAGTTCCAACAGTTCCTCGCTGTCAAAGCTATTGTCGGTCACAGCTGCTGTGGCTGCGTGCACAGTCTCTGATGGCCTTTCCACGTACAGCTTAAGGAGGTTGGCGTGGTATATCTTGGAATGCTGGCCGACCTTCACCTTGTAGTCGTTGATTCCCACCACGGTCTCCACTTCGTACGGGCCTTTCCACTGCATCAGCAACTTATTGTGATCAGTAGGTAGCAGCACCAGCACTTTGTTGCCAGGTTTAAACTTCCTGTTCACAGCCCTACGGTCATAGTAGTGCTTTCCACAGTCCTGGGACTTCTTCAGGTTTTCTCTGGCTATCTCGAGAGTCTGCTCCAGCTTCTCCCGTAGCTCAAACACGTACTGGTAGCTGTTCTTCACCTCTGGGGTGTCTACTTCTTTCGTCCACAGTTCTTTTAGGATGTGCATCGGCCCTCGGATGGTTCTTCCGTACAGCAGCTCGAACGGAGAAAAGCCGGTGGACTCCTGCGGTACTTCTCTGTAGGCGAAAAGTAGGGCGTTGATGTAGCGATGCCATTGTCTGGGCTGCTCGCTGCACAGTTTCTTCAGGGTGGACTTCAGCATAGCATTGAACTTTTCGACGAGCCCGTTGCACATTGGATGGTAGGGTGTCGTAGTCAAATGCCGGATGCTCAGCAGTCTGTTGACCTCCTTCATGCAGTCAGAGACGAATTGCGTGCCGAGGTCTGTCAGAATTTCTTCAGGCACTCCAAGTCTACTGAACATGTCCACCAGTGCCTCTGCTACAGTTTCAGTGTCAATCTTCTTCAGTGGCACTGCTTCTGGGTACCGAGTCGCATAATCCACTAAAGTCAGTACCCATCGATGACCTTCTTCACTCGGAGGTCTTATTTCGCCGATTAAGTCTAAGGCCACCCTCTTGAAAGGTCGGTCGATCAGAGGCATCCTCTGCATAGGCACTTTCGGGACCCTTCCTCGAGGTATGGTCTTCTGGCAAATGTCACATGATCGGCAGAAACGGCTGACGTCCGCATGAAGTCCTGGCCAGTAGAACACCGCCTGGATTCTGTCCGACGTCTTCTTGATACCCAGGTGACCTCCCATAATTGAGTCATGCGCTACTTCCATCACTTGGCGCCTTAGGGGTAGCGGTACCAAAACTTGACGTAGTGGTTTACCTCCGTTGACCCTCGGGTGCTGGAAGATTCGATACAGGATCTTGGCCTTCACCTCAAAATAGACCGTGCCACTGCCCTTGGTCACGTGGTCTTGGCGGTTCCTGTACTTGTTTAAAGTGCTATCAGCTTCCTGGAGCTGGATCAGCTTATCTCTGTCCACGATGGCAGCTTTGGAGTTGTCGGCGACCTTCAGTGGCGTAGACGTCTTGTCTCTCTTGGCCTGGGCCCTGGTTGTAACAGCTCCGACGATCTCTGGTCGGCAGGGCTGAGCCGGAGTAACCACATTGTCCCGTAACAGCTCTGTAAGGTCTCCATCGGGAAACGGCAATGGATCCTCCTCCCACAACTTCGACGTGTTGGGTTGAGGCAGGACTCCACTCTGGGTCGGGGTCGTCGGGTCGTCTCGCGCCGTCGATATTCCCGATCATCAAATCATACAGCGGCTTCTTCAGGCAAACCGCTTCGACTTCGCCTATGTAGAAAGGGGTGTTGACATGAATCTTCGCAACTGGCGCTCTCACACATTTGCTGTCGGCCATAAGTGTCCATTTTGAATCGCCAGTGAACTGTTCTTTAGCGATTAGGTCTTCTCTGACGATGACCCCACTGCAGCCAGAGTCTCTTAAGACAGTCACTTCATGATTTCCGACGCGTCCCTTGGAAACAGGCATGTTCTGGACGGTCACAGCTGCGCTGGCGACGACGGGGATGGATTTTCCGTTGGCAAGGAGAAGTTGGCCATCAGTCATGCACTCTTGCACGTCCGCAGGGGTAGCTGTGCGCTCGGTCTCACTCGGAAGAATGACGCTCCCGCCGCACACTTGATGGTCAGATCTACTGGTTTGCCGTTGATTGGAAAACCGCCTCTGCCGGTTGCCCGCCGCTGCGTTGTCCGTACTGCTCCGCTGTCCGCTACTTTTGTTTTGAGGACAATTAGCCGCCCTGTGGTCTGTAGCGTTGCAGGTGAAACAGCCTCTTGAATGCCCTTCCCTGGGAGGAGGCGTGGAGTCCGTCTGTCTCTGGCTCGTCTGGCTCCCTTGGACCTGGTTCCCATGGTTTGCAGTCTTCTGAAAATGTTTCGTCGCGCTGGGTGGCCCCAGGGTTTTCCCATGAGCGATAAGATATCTTTCAGCAGCCTCAGTCACATCTTTAAGCGTCTGCAGCTTTTGTTCTTCTAAGTGGGTCGCTAGGTCCTTGTGACAGGCATTGAGAAATTGTTCCTTCACGATCAGGTCATGGAGACTGTCGTAAGACTTCGTTTCGCCTGATAACTCCACCCACTTGTGTAGATATGACGACAGGCGCTCCACAAACTGCTTTGGCGTCTCGTCTGACTTAGGCCGGCATTCACGGAAGCGTTTACGGTAGCCCTTCTCTGTAAAGTTGTAGCACTGCAATAGGGCCTCTTTCAAGACGTCGTAGTTTTTGGCGTCATCGTTCGACAGTCTGGTGTAAACTTCGAGAGCTTGCCCCGTTAGAAGTGCACTCAGTCGAATTGCCCAGTCTTGAGGTTGCCAGTTAGAGCTTTCGGCGAACCTTTCGAATCTCGCCAGATAGCTGTCGATCTGGTCCTTCCCGTCGACGAAAGCTGGCAATTTAGGAGCCGTATGGTCGTTGGTGACTTGTGGCGCATGCTGATTGTTTTGGATACGCGCCATTTCTAGCTGGAACTCAAGACGCTTCAGCTCGAATTCTCTGTCTTTTTCTTGCCACTGCTGTTCAATTTCTAGACGCTTCTCTTCTAATTCTCTTTCTCTTTCTTCGCGCCATATTCTCTCTTGAGACTTGACGTACTCCGTCAGCTGTTTGCCTTTTAGATTTAGTTCAACCCCTCTCTGCCAGAAGTCAGCCATCTTGATGCTTCTGGAAAGTTCTTTTCTGGAAGGTTCTTCTTCTAGTAAGTTCTTGACTGTAGAGTTCTTTTTTTCTGGAAAGTTCTTGACTGTGCTGTACCTTTCTAGACTGTTCTAGAACAGCACGCTTTCTGCAGTAGCGCTGATGCTTGTCACTAGTCGCCTTCGCTGACGCAGGCCCCGCTGTCCTCGTCGTATGCGACGCTGCACCACGCTGGTGTTGATGTACACGTTCCTGTGCTGAAGTAGACGCGACGTCCGCTCGCCGCTCTCTGTAACACTGGCGATGTAGCTCCGAGACTGTCCCTTGACGTAGTCTTGCGGCAGCCACGTAGTCCCGCTCTGTTGTTCGCTCACGAAGCAACTCTTCGGCGACTACACGCCCTTGCAGTCAACCCGAACCTATCGGTGATGTAGTCCCAGTATGTTGGCCCCTCTCGACGCAACTCGTTGGCGGCTACCTTCGATGACTGCCTCTCGTAACGTTGACTCGCTTGTTGTAGCAGTTGAACCCTTGGCTATGGCGTGAATCGCGGCTTGACCCCCAAAATGTTACACTCGATTCGATGTTGGTGTTTTCTATCAGTATCTGATTCAGCCCCGATGCTTGAATTCCTGATAGTTGTGTAACTCAGATTCGTTTATTCACGCAACCCGTCCAAATAGCATACAAGTCTCAAAGTCGATGTATGAAGTTTTCCACTTTTATTCAGCACATATCAACAACTGCATACAATTCTCAATTCAACTCAACAACTTTCACAGCAACTTTCCAAATCACTATCAACAACTTTACTCTCTACAACAATCTCGGCACACGATTAAATAACCTCTCTCTCTTCCGGAAGAATTTCGAACAATGTAGAAATGACGCACTGCCACCAATCGAATAAAAGATCGTCATCACTGACTTACGTCATACATTATTATTTCTCCTTCTGGAACGACCTCTTGCTTCGACATGTATCGGGAAAATTCTATAGAAAGTAAACACTCAGATCCAGAAACTCCTACAGTAATATCGACCAAAGCAAATTATCAACGTTATACAAAGCCTCTCCTAACAACAATGCAAACTCAAATCAAAGGTAAATAAACTCCATTATTGAATACTTTGCAAAACGAAACGATTAGATCTATCGTGCGCGTTTTAGACGTACTCCCATTCGCGTTTCAACGTAACATTGGCCAAAGCCTAAATCCATGAGTACAGTGTGGCTCGCCTTGGCCCTGAGCAAATGTTCATTGAACCTATACTAACGTGAGGTTCCTCCACCCTGACTGGTATCTTCTGTGTAGAAGACCTTCGCCCAATGATGCCATGCTAACATCACCCCAGTTAGTCTCCTCTTATGAAATGTCGGGAAACTTTGGGTCTATTCTATTCATTGCCCAAACTCACAGAGACAGAAGGCACTTGGTCACAAAGGCAAACATGTATATTGTCATTGTCACACTTCAACTTTTTATTTATTGTTGTTCTTAAATAGCGCTATCTCAGCTCAAGGCACTGGATGATACAGGATCTAACTCAAATCACCCAAGGTGCCCACTTACTGTTTTTCCAATAAATTATAAATAAAAACTGTTAAAAGCGCAGAATCCCTATAGTTTATCGTTTGGCTTGGTTGTTTTCAGCTTGGTTACCAAGTCAAACTCAAACTTGTCAGTGGAAAACATTTTGAGACGAGCAACATGAGTCACCCCATAAATCTCAGTGGGCGATATATTTTATCTAAATTTTGGAAAATCCTTGTGAATTGGCTGGGCTATTTGTGTGAGCTTCAAGGTGTTTTGATGAATAATTGTTTTTCTGTTTTGTTTGTGTGTTTTTTTTTTCTATTTTATTTATTTAAAAAAAGAGAAAAAAAAAGTGTTTAACGTGTTTGTGACATTTCCACTGTGACGTGAAGTAACCTTACCTTGTTTATTCCCCATCGCCAGGTCTTTTGGACCATGTGACAGTTTTGATTGGAGTGGCGCACAAAGGGCGAGCCATCGGTGGGATAATCAACCAGCCTTACTATAACTATAAAGCTGGCCCCGACGCTCCGCTGGGAAGATGTATTTGGGGCATACTGGGATTAGGTAAGTACATGTGCCCTATTTGTATTTATTATATTTTTGGACGCCTGTTTGGACATAGTGTTGGATTAGGTGAGAGAAGTCTTCTCTTGGAAGTAAAGCCAGAGATCCAAATACATGTAAGGGTAACTGTTTGACACTGTAATAGGTTTAATCCATGCTCCTAGGATATAACCTAGGTGAGTATATATGTGCTGTATTTTGTTTATTCATCATATGTGTTACTCTTTTTTTTTTAATAGATTTTGCCAATCCCCTATTAACAATGATGTACTTTTTACTTGCTTATTTAATATTGGAGTTTTTAATATAATGAAAATACATGTTTGATGCCATTGTGTGTGTGTGTGTGTGTGTGTGTGTGTGTGTGTGTGTGTGTGTGAATTGCAAATGTTATGGTGTGTGTATCATCAGATAGTAATATAATTTGTTTTTCTATGTAGATTTGTGATCTTTGAATGATCAAAGAAATAGTATAACCCATTAATTGTTATTTTTCCAGGAGCATTTGGGTTTGAACGGCAAGCACCACCAGATGGTCAGAATATTATCACCACCACAAGGTCCCATTCCAATCGGGCTGTAACAGAAGCTGTAGAAGCATGCCTGCCAACAGAGATTGTCAGGGTTGGGGGTGCTGGCCACAAGGTAAACATTATACCATCGAAAATTGTGCCAACCTGTACAATGGTGTATGTCGTATTAATTGTATTTACATCTAATCATATTAACAATATCGATCAGATGTTATTTTTTAGCGTATTGAATTATGATTGTTATGCTTGTGTTTTTGTGTTCTCCATGCCCCCAAAATGGGCAAGTAATGGGATTACATCTTGAATAATGAGTGTTGACTTGCTTGGCTGTTTTGGCCATGGAAACTTGATCACGTAGAGGTCATTTAAATCTCATTGTCACTGTTAGTGAATACCTTATTTCAGCATTTAGAAGGAACAAGCACAATATGCACTTCTATTGAGCTCTTAATATTGTTATTGTGTATGTTGGTATAGATCGCCGCGCTTTGAGCCTGATTGATTTGGGGAAAGGCGCGTATATAGCATCCTGTATTATTATTATTATTATTTAAAATGTCTGTTTTGGATACCCGATGCATTTGTGTTTTGAATTAAAAGTCTTGCCTTCCATCATAAAGAGAAGTAATGCATTCAGACCTGTTCACCCCTACCAATGCCAGTCAGGAGTAAGCAGACTGTCTGTCAGGAGTTTCATCTGTCTGTCAGGAGTGTAGTACTGGAATACATTTTTTGAGAGATTGAGAAAACAGAAAACAAAAAGACAGTTAAATTTACTACAAAACACACGAAAAGGTAAATTTGAAAAAGCATTCACTTATTTATTGTTTTAGCAATAAACGAGCTTATTGTGCGTTGGTTAGCCTGCTCTTGTTGCAACTGCTTGTGTCTACCACAGTTCACGTGCCTTTCAATGTAATTTCTACCGCCGTGCGCAACGCTGAAGTCAAGTTTGCAAAGTTTGCAGTAAGCATAGTTTTCAGACCTTTCGGAGCTCGTTAAGCACTTATGCAGTTCTGAATAAGAAGCATTCCACTTCTGCGTATGAAGCATCTTCTTTTTGGGTGGTGTTTGTCCACCATCTTCTGCGTTTTTTTTCTTTTCGGCATCGCGGACAGACTGGTCACTTCGAAAACATGCACAAATGCTCGATCACACACGAAAGAAAGTGCGATAGCCGGAAATCGAAACTTGTACAGGAAATTCCAGTTTTTTTCTTATTACGGAAAACTTACGAAACGGAAGAAAGAGCGTCTTACTATTGAAAACATTACTTTTTTTTCATCGCTCTCGTTTGGAACCGGAGTTTTTGTTTTCAAAACGGATAAGCGGATTTTTACAGTCAAAACGGAGAAAATCCGGTCAAACCGGAGGAGTGAACAGCTCTGTGCATTAAAAAAACAGAACTGATGCTGGTGCATAGTGATGTTTGTGTATGTGTTGCTGCATCATGCATAGGTCTTTCATGTGGACCTATTGGTTGGAATGTTTGTGCAGGTGTTGCTGCTGATTGAAGGCAAAGCTCATGCGTACGTATTTGCCAGCAAAGGCTGCAAAAAATGGGATACCTGTGCTCCAGAGGCTATTCTGCGTGCCGTGGGTGGAACGTTGACAGACCTGCTTGGCCGTGACATTCCATATCACGCCAACGCCAAATTCCCCAACGCTTCAGGAGTACTGGCGACGGTGGACAGGCATAACTGGTACGTTAGCCGCATACCTGATGACATCAGAGAAATGTTTGATTCCGAAGTTTAGAAGTAAACTCCGTGGGAAAGCTATTGTAGTGAACATTAGGCTTAGTTTAACTTCATTCTGTATAAGCAGAGCCTGTTGTTAGTTGTAACACAGTTCTGGTATTTGTTCAAAATTATTATTCAGCTAAATGTGCGTTGCTTCCATTTTTATTGCTTACAACTGAATTTATGCTTTTTTTACTTCACTGTAAAAATGTAGTTTAGAAATATTATTTTGAATGTCTCAAATTTGTTCAGCTTCAACTGAATCTAATTATTCAAAGTCGTTTTATTCACAAACATCCAACACAATAAACGGGTATTAACTTTTAGAGTGAATTTGCACCACTATTTCCAGTCAAGACTCTTTTATCCTTTCACACAATAACCCACTGGAAAATAGATCGAAATCTCTCAAAATGATTGCAGATAAAAAAAAAATTGCAAGACAGGAGGTTAGTGTCTAGAATCTTTGGCTTGCGCTAGTTTCAATTATAGAGGGGCCTTACAGATGGGCTGCATTTTTCTTTTGTCAGAAGGAAACGTAGGGCCGTCGATCGACCTGTTTGTCTGCTAAGTGTCACAGAAGCTGGCAATTCTGTTATTAATTAATAGGGGTACAGAAGCCGGCCATTCTATTACTAATTAATTTAAATGTCTGGTTCAAATAAACAAGCAGGCATGCAGGTTTGCAGATGTGAACATTGTCTATTCCCCAACACATGTAAATGCTTTGACCACCATGGAACTACTTGCCTCAAAGAACTCATTATATTCCAGTTACATATTTGTCAAATATAAACTATTGCAATAACCAGTGTGCTAAAAGTTGATGATTAGTTTAAAATATTCAAACAATATTTATTTGATTATATGTATTCTATTGTTATCTGAGTAAGCTGTTGTGACGGGGTCCTTGAATATGTACAGTTGGTTTTGTTTTTGTAGAATAATTAATGTTGGTGAATATTATAATGCACATGCAGTCTGATGGACATTTTGTGCAAAAGTTGTTTTTATTGGAACTAAATTTTGTATGCTTTATCAACTGAATATTTCTTGAACGAAACTGCCAAAGAAATTAGTAATTTGAATTCCCTTTAGTCAATTTTGATGCATAAGATTAACTTTGGACTACTTGTTTTGGAATTGCAGTTATGTTCACCTGAATATTACTTGTAATTTATCATGCACGCTTTTCAACTTGTGACAGGACTTGTTACCTAGGCAACCTGTTTTGTGACAAAATTCACGTCGTATTCAAAGTCAATGTTGCTTTTTTACATCATACAACCTTTGCTAGGGTATTCATTTGATCAGTGTTCAATATCATGTCAAGGCCAGGTTAGCATGTCATGTCAAGGTGACCGTTACTTTACCTATTTAGTGGGAATTTTTACGCATAGAATGATAGATGTGTGTTTTATGAAACACATAAGCATTGAGGTTTCGGGCAGTCTTGAAACGTTTCCAAAATTTAATTTAAAAGTTCTAAGCATCCATTGGGTACTTGCAATTTAACACACCATTTTGAAGTGCTGCTATGGTGCATACAGGTTAATGCCATGTTTTGGGCTTACACTTCTTAATACTCTTATCATCATTGGGTGCTGTCCTGTTTATTTTGCATGCAGTGGATAGAGTTTGTGTAAAAAACATATTGTTATTATAATATATGATGCAATGTTCTTTTATAGTGCAATTGTGCATAGTTTCCCTCAAGTCTTTGCATGAATTCTCATGTTGTTGTACAGCACACCATTTCGTTTGTTAGTTACTGATTACGGGCAATTTTACGCAGTGTACGAGTAATATCTTGGTCAATGAGTATGTAAAAAACGAGCTAAATAGATAGCTGAGTTGCATTTGTTGTGTTTAAATGTACTGTTTTCTTGCCTGTGTGAAAGAAACTGATTTTTCTGTATTTAACTGGAAGTCAAATCCAAAGTAAACAGGTTTTTTGTGTGTGTAATGTTAACAAAATAAATGTCTTCTTACTTTGTGGCTGTGAAGTCTCTGATGCAGTTGTAAGTTCTAATATCAGATTTCATCTCTTGAGCTAAGACAGCTGCAAATGTATGTTTCTAACATGATAAAACGAGTTAACAATTTTTTAAAAATCTTGTTATCTCATTAGTACTATCTATGGCATTTATTACCCTTTGTCTGTCTCTCGGCACCAGCGGGCCACTCTCACAGCTCTCCTAATTCTCTTCCCTTCAGGGTCAACATCCACGTGCACACACATGTACATACACTATGGTCCATTGTCAATACCAAACACTTAAATACAATAAAGCCAAAACAGATGTAGTCATTCAACATATTGAATGTAAAACTCCGACTTATTTTGAATAGTTAGAAATTGCATTTATGGAAAAAAAGCTGCTCATTGACATTACATTCAGATATTTTTTCCCAAAATTCCTATTATCATAATCGGTATATTTTCAACAAACACCTCACCGTATAGCAACACTTGTCAAGATGTACTACAGGAAGCACGCCTATGTTCTCCCAGAATTATTAACATCACTGTGAACATGTTTGGTCTTCAGATGGTTGGTTTGCTGGTTCAGTTATTTGCGAGTGTGTGTCTGGTTGTAAAGATGATCAGTGTTCGGGTGGTGTTGTCAGTTTTAGCACTAGATAAGCGTTTAGTTAAATTTACATTTAACTGTACATGTGTGTACTATATAAAAATTATTTGGCTATGGAATCTGTTGGTTTGTTTTGAATTGAGAATGACCATAAAATAAAGTGAAGAGATCGCTTTAATATTGATTGCTCTTTGCCATTAACAACAGGTAGGCGGCACAAAAAAGATGGCATGGCATACCACTAAAACATATTCAGAGAGGGGAGAAAGCGATAATTTTTTTGTAATACACCTACGCTCGGCAAACACAATGCCATACATAAATGAAGACCCAGGGAAAACATAAAAATGGGGTGTGGGGGGCAGACCCAGGATTTCTGGAGCTGGACATAGACGTAGTGAACATAATTATTATTCTTAAATTTGAGGTAACATAAAACCTTGAACACTGGTCTGATCCTGAGTAGTGCTATTTCATTGTTGGACTGGAGTGTAAACAATCCATGATGTTCATGTTTGGATATCAGTTCAATATATCAAGCGGCAAGTCAGTTATGTTTATGGAATATCGACGCGCTTGGTCACCAATGACTAAAGCAGTGCAAGATATAATTTTGCATTTATATTTTAAATGTATATAATTCTGTACCAATTGTGGCGCTATTTTAGTTTATATTTTAAATTAAAGAAATAAAAACTGTTTAACATTTTAAATTTCTTTTAACCGAGTAACTCTGGTTTTTGTTCTAATGAAATTGAATTGTTGTACACAGACAAGACAGTGAGGCAGAAAAACACAATGGCCGTCATACACACCAGTCATACACCCAAGCATTGTCAAACATAATTTAGTTTTACATTTTTCTAAACGGAAATCATTGAAATTGAATTATTACAATTAAGGCGGGCAGGCATGCAGACACTACAACATATTCATACAAAACATTGTCAAAGAAATACAAATATATGTTTAATTTTACATTTTTTCTTTATTTGCGTTTGGTTTGATGAATTCAAAATCAAATCATTGGATACTCAATTATTTTCTAACAAAGGGCACATGGCACATTTTGTTTCCTTTTTCGTTTGATCACAGTATAAAACATGACAGTTCAATATTTTGAACTGGAAGGGACTTCAAAGAAAATTTTTTTTTGGTAATGTGCAAATATGGTTATTCATTATGCCTCATTATAATATCACCATTTTTGGTCCACAAAAGCGGAGTTTACGTTCAGTAGGTACAAATAAATAAACATCTCTCAGCAGTTCCGTTTAAATATCTGTCCACATTGTCAAAAGTCACAGGCTCATCCTGACTTGAACAGCAAGATGGCAACTTGTCCGAGGTAGAAGTAGATGAAATGCTTGGTTTCGTGTGTGACGTAGCTGCCAAAGTTCCTGCCGACGATACAGTGCCATGTGGGGTTGTATTTCTTGTCGAATTCTTTCTTGATGAAGGCTGCAATGTCTTTTTCGATGTTGTACTTTTCAAGCGCCTGTGTCGCGCAGTCCACAGCATCTTGCTGCATGTCTTCTGCCATATCGGCATTCTTGATGACGGCCTTTCGTTCAGACATCTGGAGAAAGACAGATAAATAAATACTTAATTAAATAATATTAATAATTTAAATAATAATAAATAATTTAGACATGCATTGACGAGTGGTAAAAAAAATCCCATCAGACAGGCAATCACCATGATCTTGATGACTTTTGTTCCGTGCCAGCCTAACAATTTCATTGCACGAGAAGCAAACCGATAAAAAAAAAAACTGCAGTCGTACTTAGAACAATGTGCTGCTGTCTGTTCCTTGGAAACAGTATAAGATCAGTTTAAAGAAGAGACACTTGTAAGTTGTATGCACAATGAAAACATCATCCCCAGCATTAGCCACACCTAATGGGAAAGTAATAATGGAGGTCATACTCATGCTTTCCCCCTAAATCAGACTAAAAAAAGCGGTGATCTGTTATCAGCATACACGTCACACATACTCTTAGTCTTACATACAATATCTTATCACTATCAGACATGTGGTGCAAAGACACAGAAATCGCTATTTAGTGTTACAGTATTACTATTACAGTATTAGAATTTATTTATTGTATTATTCTGTTATGGCGCTTTTCCCGCTGAAGAGCTTTTCAAGGCGCTGGTCGGTACAGAATGTAAGTCATGTCTGCCCAAGGTGCCAACATTGTGCCTTGGGCACACCTTGTCCGACACCCAGACAACAGAGCCCATGCAGTCCTAGGCGACTGGGTATGCTGTATGGTGGAGAAGAGATCTAGTGCTCATTTTGTGTATGCTATTTGTGTAGCAGGCTATCACCTACATGGCACATGAGCGTCTAGACTTCAGTTCAGTACCTTCATTCGAAAGTGATGGAAATAACGTTAGTTTTGTATTTTTTCTTTTACAGATTGAGGCTTCATTGAATACCATTAAAGGTAAAGGTGTTCCCATAAGCTTTTGGCCATTGGGGAGAGAGGCATTCGAGACCCCTTTTCTCTGGCCAGCTTAATGAAAGGCGGTGCCCATTTCCCCTCCCTCGAAGTTTTACATTGCCCCGGTCCTAAATATAACCTAGATCGGTACCCATTCACAGCTGGGTGTTGCGTGCTTGCTTCATTAATTGTGCCCTTCGATGGTCACCCATACAAGCATTAACCGGGCAAACCATGGCATTACATTACGCACCACTCAGAAAACCTGAGCACACGGGGAGAGGAAAAACCCATTACCCTAGGCCTAGGTCTCGGTGACCTTAAAATAAATCTCATACCTAACATAAATAAGCCAAGTTCTATCTCTTCACCGGCGGGAGTCGAAACCACACCCTTCACTGCTTCAACGTTTAGTTTACTTTGACAATGACAATGGGCCAATTTAAAAATAAAATGTCCCGGCCGCTACATGGAATTGGAAACCAATATCACTATCAGATAGACTTACTAGACAAGGATAAACATCGACGATTACGGAAGTATATGAATTTAGTACTGTGCAGATTCATTTGCGCGAATACATGATTGTATGTAATGTAAGAAATTTTAGCGGGCAAGTAGGTCTTATACTTTATACTATAGTCTCATACGACTTACGAGTCCCTGTTTTTAGGTACGGCCAATATGATTTTTTCCACCAATGAGAATTAGAAGTTAGAACATGCACTTCCATTAGCAACTAGAATAAATGAATTAATTTAAATTAAGTTCAATGTTTTAATCGTTTAAAAATTTCCTGACTTGATCGATCGGGAAAAAACAACAAAACTAGACTGCAAAACATTTTACACAATACATGATTAGACAGGCCACAGGGCTTAGCCATAGGCTTACATCATAGCTTATTAATTGTGAACAATATTTTATTAAACTTAAAATACATAATTTGTGTTTGCTCACCTTGTTGGGTTTTTGTGTATTTTTGTAGAGCTGTTAGACCTTTCTTCGGTGTCTAGCGCGTTTCGAATGCTAGGATAATCTACTTACACGCATTTCTTAACAAACACAGCCTATTAGATGATTGGAGTCCACTGCCCTGTTCTTGAATCTTCCCATAATGCAGTGCGCGTGAGTGTATCGTTGCTACTGGAAGCGAGTAGCTAAGGTCAAGAGTAACTTTTGCGCTGGCAAGGTGTGTACCGTAGAACAGTAAAAGACCTGAGGGAAAAGAGCAGGGGGAAAGGGGAGAGAGAGAGATTACTGCTGCTGGCACTTTTAATTATAATTTTCCAGAAATCCTCATTATTTTTGTATCGGTATTTTTCTCAAACAGCGTAGCTGAGATTCGCCGAATGTTAGCCTCGGCTAGTCTCAACTACGCAGTGTGTGCTTTTCTGAGCGCTCTGACCATGTTACCACCTTAGCAACGAGGAAACGCAGAATACATTTTCAACATCAAATTGACAAATTTAAAACAAAAGATATTGGACTAATTATAATAGTGGGGTGTGTGTATTTGTTTACACGGCGTTATTTGGACAAACCAGTGAACATCGACATAACTTGTTTTGACACACCTCCTTGTTTTCACGTCAAACCAATGATCCGTTAGGGTTAGGGCTGTGTTACGGTTAGGGTTAGTTTTAGAACACTTAAAAGTTCTTTAAAAGGGGGACGTAATATGACCCATTGTCAACACAACGTATATGTGGCGTGTCAGGAAAGTCATAACAACACCTTGAAAACACGCGTGTGTGTGTGTACTTGTATAACCGCACAACTGGGGATTTTTTTTCCCCATATAAACGTGGTAACAAATGGGGTGGTTTTAAAAACATTTGGGAAGCAAAAATATTAATCTTCACCATTTAAAAAACAACAACATATTTTCCACTTGAAAACAGTATAGCACACCGTAAATATCGAGAAATCGCATCTTCACATTTCACTAATGTACCATTTCTCTCTTTTCAATCTGTCTCTGAGCCCGAGGATGCTGAGATCCTCAGCACCATGTCGTTCAAGACATACGAGCTTGATACCATCACTACCTCCCTTTTCAGAGACATATCACCGACCCCGACCTCCTATACCTGCCATCACGAACATAGTCAATTCCTCCTTGCAATCTGGTTCTGTTCCTGCCTGTTTTAAGTCCGCCATTGTGCGGCCTGCCGCCACTACTGAAAAAATGAAACCTCAACCCAGAAGATTTGAAAAACTACCACCCTGTCTCTAATCTTCCTTTCCTATCCAAACTTCTTGAGAAGGTTGTCCTGAAACAGCTCAACCATCATCTGTCTTCCAACAACTTGTTCTGCCTGTTCCAGTCTGCCTATCGTCCTGACCACTCCACTGAATCAGCCTCTTCTTCACATTGTGAATGGCCTCCTCTCTGCCACTGACCCTGGTAAAATCTCTTTGTTGACCCTTCTCGATCTCTCAGCCGCTTTTGACACTATCAATCACTCCATCCTCCTTCAGCATCTTCAGAACTCTTTTGGAATAAAAGACTGGGGGACTGGGGAAAAAAACCCAAAGAATAAAATTCAGCTGGTTCCGCTCTTACTTAACTGATCGCTTCCAAATCTGTCTGCATCAACAATCGCCTCTCTGAACCGTCCAGACTTGTCTTTGGTGTTTCTCAGGGGTCAGTTCTAGGCCCTGTTCTTTTCACCTTTTACACATCTCCTCTGTCTCACATCATCCAAAACCTTGAAAACTCATCTCTTCCTTAAATGTTTCTGATCTTGCCTCTGATCATCATCGTGGTCATTCCTCCATTTTTTTTGTTTTGTTTTGATTCAGACCACCGCCACCACCAACCCCTCCTTAGCTCTCCCATCCTCCCTCCCTCTCTTGTCTCTTATTCGTTAACAAGTGTCTGATTTTATTTTGTATGAAGCCGGATGTTTAGAATGAATGCCTGAGTACTGCATTTTGAACTGATATTGTTCATTGGGAAAAAGCGCCATATAAATATCGTTATTATTATTATTATAATTATTATTATTATTATTATTATTATTATTATTATTATTATTATTATTATTATTATTATTATTATTATTTATTCTTCCCAATTTGTCAAAACATGGGGTTGACAGGTGTGTAATTTATACACACCTGCATCACACACCTGTATAGTAATCTGCGCTACGAACGAAATCAAGCTTAAAGGGTAGATACTACCCCTAAATCCTGTACGTCGATCATAAATGTACTTAATTTTATCAAATACAACATTTGATTTGTAAATATCACTGAGAAAAAGATCATCCCCCAATTGTACCCTGTTTTGGTAACATTCCCGATTGATCGGCTTATACTACATGTAACTTGTATGTATGTATGTGTGTGTATGGATGTGGCATAAGCGCTTGGACCGGTCCTGATTTGGCTCGGAAGAGTCCGCTGGACCTAAAGCAACAATCAATCAATAAGCGCTTGGATCCTGGACCCGCGAGAGCCTATACCTGTGACCTGTCTTCCTTCTGGTTATGCATTTATAGATAAGCAGAAAAAGTAGACGCGTTAGAGGCATAGGTGCCCGCGTGTCCAGATACATTATTGAAGGGAGGAAGGAAACCGGTGTACCTGGAGAAAACCCTCGGTGTTCTGAAAAGTCTCGTACCTAAGTCACATAAATTTGTCCCATGCCAACATTCGAACCCGCGACCTTCCGCATAGGAACTAGGACCTTATCAACTGTGCTACCTGCCACCACGCCGCCACCCCAAGGCTACCGGCAAAGGTGACAACGACTTTGTGCGTGTGTGTAGGCCTACGTGATCTCCCACTAGTCTGACGTAAAAGAAAGTTTAGAAAGCTGAGCTCGTGTGATTAGTCTTTTTTAAGGACAGGCAACAGCAGTGGAAAAAATCCAATTGGAGTGGTGGAGTACGGTGGCGCCCTAACCATAAACACTCGGTCACTCTGTCGATGTTGAGTTATTTAAGTGTGGAGCTCTGTGACAGACATTATATATAGGCTTATGTGGGCGTGCCCTATATCTGGAAGTGAGTGAAAAAGCATGGCGTTCCTACTATAATACTTACTATAATGGTAGTTAATATGAGGAGTGCGACACAAATACATTACCTTATAAGTTATATAGGCTCCAGAAACGGGCTCTGTGAACAGAAACAGAATGAACAGAAACTATTACTTTTATGTATATAAGCCCAGGCCCGGACTAGGGGGGGGGGGGTTACAGGGGTTACGTACCCCCCCCCCCCCCCCCCCCCCCCGGCCTGACTATGTACCTCTTTTTTTTCTTTTCTTTTTTTTTTAGTTTTTTTTTTGTTTTGGAGGGAGAGGGGGGAGGGGCTACGTTACAATGATAGGTAAATCCGGGGAGAAATTTCAACCCTCTCCCCTAGCACTATAAGAAAAATCCTCTTCCACTCTACTCAATTTCAACCACTGATTCTTTTATCACAAGTAACTACATTCTATTACCCCTGCGTCATCGGGGACCCCAGTACTTAGTCTCGCGAACGCTATGCGAGTACTTTCCCTTGTTTTGAGCGCACTGACTTCACCGCCTTCAAAATGCCGAGAAAAACGCCTTTGAAACCTGCAGACGCTTCAGGAACACAGAAATTGCAGTGTTTTTTCGTTCCAAAAAGCAATGGTAAGTAATTTATTCGTTCGGTACATGCTTCATGTTTTTATTTCAGATTGTGGCGCTTTACTAACATCATTCAGAGTCAGACTACATTCTGCTACATGATTTTTTTCTCCATATTTTTTTCCTTCTGCTAGCCTACGTTCCCTTTACCTGATCTTCATTTTTGTGTAGACCTAATGAATTTTTGAATTTCTTCCATTTCAGAAGTCGAATCTTCATCTACACGAGAAGACTCATCCGTACCTGAGACTCAACCTTCAAAGAAAAGAAGGGCTGATTCATCACCCTCATGCAGCTTGGATTCAAATACTCGTAGGTTTTTATTTCCTCCTTTTGTTCTAATTACTAGTATCTTATTCTTAACTAAATCTTCTGCATTCTTCGTTTGTTAACTTCTGCAGATATTCCTCCGAGTTAAGAGGAATAGTAGGTCTTCCAAATATGGCAAAAGTAAGGGACATCCAATAGTCCCTTAAGCCTATATAATTTTTTGTCTTAATTCTTATGGGAGTCGCATGATTGACCTCTTACAAAGCTATAGTTTATGGATTTTCACAGACCACTGTCTTCTTTGTTTTCAGATGATCCTGTTGAACCTTCTGCTTCTACCTCACCTCCACCAAATGGGCCAGCTGATCCACATGACTGCTGTGATGACATGCAGTGACACTGGGGTTGAAGCTTCATCCTCAACTTCTCATCAAGATGTTTCGTCATCTCTTCTTTCTCGCAAGGAGATAGACCTTGGTTTCTTCTTGAAAGAAAAGAGGTCCTCTCTCACGCTGAACAATGCCGAAAAGGATCACCTTCTTCGCAACCACTGGACACCACGTTCTGATTTTCAATTTCCCTCCAAAGTGATGCACAATAGGAACAGGAAATTTCGCTCGGAGTGGCTGAAACTTCATCCCTGGCTCGTCTATTCACCAAAAGAAGATGGTGCATTCTGCAAATACTGTGTGGTGTTTTCCCCTCCCTCAGACAACCTGGGAAAATTTGTGAAGTTTCCATGTACCAACTGGAACAAGGCGACAGATCTCATGAAGGAGCACATGCAGAAGAAGTATCATCAAGATGCACAGGCAAATGCAGAGCACTTCCTCCACTCTATGGAGAAGCCAGAGGAAAACATCAGGGCCAAGGTCAACGCCCAAGCTGCTGACAACATTGCTGCAAATCGGCAGGTCCTGCGCAGCCTATTTCGAATTGCTGAAGTCTTAGGCAGACAGGGGCTGGCCTTCAGGGGCAACAACGATGATGGTGTTCTTCAGGAGGACAACCGTAGCAATTTCAATGCCCTCTTGCAGCTTGCCATCCACTCAGGTGATGAGAATTTGAGAAAGCACCTGGACACAAACGCAAACAAACGAATGACATGCGTGTCGAAAACCACACAAAATAAACTAATTGACGTCTTAGGAGATCAGTTGCGAAAGAAAATCCTAAGTGATGTGAAAGAGGCAAAGTTCTTTAGTTTGCTTGCTGACGAAGTGAGCGATTCGTCGAATTGGGAGCAACTTTCAGTTGTTCTTGGAGGAAAACGAACATGCCCTGTATTTCCATTGCGCCTCCCATTGCCTAAATCTCTGCGTGGTGAAGGCGTGTAGTCTTCCCACAGTCAAAAACATGATGGGTACCCTAAAAGAACTGTCTTTGTTCTTTTCCCTATCCCCTAAGAGGCAGAGGAAGCTGGAGCAAGTCATCGAAGAGTCGCAGTCGGATATGAAGAAAACCAAGCTGGTCGACCTCTGTCGGACCAGGTGGGTGGAGAAACACCAGGCCCTGGAGACATTTCGCGGGTGTAGAGGAAAACTATTCTAAGTGACATTTTGACCAAAATTGAGTTTTTCCCATGGTTTAAACAGCCATAGAGGGGGGCAACTTCTGTCAAAATATCAGAACTGTAGCTTAAAAAATGACAGAGTTATAGCCCTTGGAAAAAATATTCTATCTTTGTCTTCAGAAACTGTTTGGTGGAAAAGTATCATATTTGGCAGTTAGAGTAGTTTTCCTCAAATATTTTCTAATATTATTAGAAAAGGAAGAAGACTATTCTAACTGTGTAAGTTAGAATAGATTTCCTCTCGAAATGTGTCTTTGAAAACGAAGTAAACTATTCTACCTACCTCTTAGAATACCTTTCCTCTCAAAATGGTTTCTTCAAAAATGAAGAAACTGTTCTAAGAGTCAGTTGATTTTCTTTTCCTCTCAAACATTTCTTCCAAAACCCCAAAAATATATTTTAAGTACCGCTTAGAATAATTTTCCTCCCAAACGTCTTTGCTATGAGAACAAGGAAAGTGCCAGTTAGAATACTTTACATCTGAGTGGATTTTTCCATTAGAAGTCCTGCGTGAGAAACGTGCTCAATATTTTCAGCAATTTTAGTATGAACATTCACTAACGCAGGGTGTACTTTCTGCTCTGTAGCAGAGCTGGTGTGTGTGTTTCTAACAATGTTTGTGGCGATTCTAGCCCAGGACAATATTGATAAGGTGAGTTTACACTTTACACAGAGGTGTGTCGGTTTGGGTATGTGTATCTTTATATGCATGGGGATGGTGAGAAAGAAATGACAGAGACGACACACTATTTAGTATGCCACCAAAATGTCATTAGGCTAGCCTATGCCGTAATGCTAAAGAATAGTACTAGCAGCGTGTTGCTGTTTGCAAATAACCTAGATCTATGCTGCTTTATTTTCAGATGTTTGTTCGCTTGCTTGTTTCTTTCAGACAAAAACAACAAGCAAGCAAGAAAGAAAGAAACAAGTCTGCATCAGCCGTTGGAAAGTGGCGGGGGCCGAGATGATACCCATTGGCATCCGGGTGTACTCATAGAGGCCCATAGGAGTGACGAAGGCTGTTTTGTGTTGATCTCGGGGGTCCATGGCGATTTGGTGATATTCACTGGCCAGGTCCAACGTGGAGAAGTATTGGGCCCAAACCAGCGCGTCAAAGGACTTAAATGCGAGGTAGCGGATACGCATCACCAACCGTCTTAGCGTTTAGGCGGCGATAGTCGACACATAGCCGCACAGTCCCATCTTTCTTTCGCACAACGACGATTGGTGCCGCGTATGGACTGTCTGTGGCTCTCGACGATGTTGTTCTTCTCCAGGAGTCCTCTGATGTGGTCTTGGATTTCCTTCAGCTGGTGAGGTAGGATGCGCCTGTAGGGCCTAGGTTGGGCGACGGGCACTTTGTCTCTCGTCCGCAGTTGATGTTGGACGATGTCCGTGTAGCCCAAATCCAACTCGTTTTGGACAAAGGCTTCTCTGTTCTTGTCCAGGACTTGTTGAAGAAGTTCCCACTGTCTGGTTGTGCCATCGAACGTGGGGCAGGGAATGGTGTTCTTGGTGGTCTGTCCTGATGGTGTTCCGATGGTGTTCCGATGGTGACCACCAGTTCATTTACAGTGGCGGTGAATGCCACCTCGTCCTTTCCTTGGACATCCTCTAAGGATGACTTCCACCTCTGAGAGATTGGCCACTCACACGTATCGCTGTGAAGCGTCACCGCTGACGAGGGTCGGAACGATCAGCAGACCTGCAGGCAGGGGTTGTGCTAAAGGTGACGCCAGTAGCTGTCGCGTAGGCCGCTGCGTTGAGGTCACTCGCACAGTGGCCATGGCGAAGGGTGGGACCACTGTTTGTACTGCTGTCTTGGCGATGCCTTGGACCAAGGTGTTATCATGTCGCACTTCTTGGATGGACGCAAACAGGCCTTGAGGTAAGCTGGTCGGACTGGCTGTCAACATCCACTCTCCCAGGACGTTCATCCCAACCAACAACGGCAGGCGCTTCTTGCGTTCCCTCACGACCGGTTTCGTGGGCTCCCTGACGACCAGGATGGGAATACCAGAAAACGTGCTCCCGTCCAACTGCAGCTCGGCGATCAGGATACCGGAGTAGGGTACCTCTGCGCCGTTTACTGCCCGCAGCTTGAGGTGTGACGACTGAAGGAAAACGTCACCAAGATTCTCGGTGACCCAGGTCTGCGTCACAGTCGTTACCTCGCTGCCCGTGTCGAGGAGAGCTTGCACAGCTCGGCCATTGATGCGTGCGGTTGTCGTGGGGCATTCGCCAATCAGCCTTTTACTGCCCTTGCCCCCCGTTGCCTGTGTTTCGACAACGGGGCTAGCAGTTTCCTTGCTGCCCTCGTGGTGATTGTTGTTCTCGTGGTGGTTGGACGTGGGGTTGTCTTTGAGGACAGCTCCTCTGGAGGTGGCCCCTTCGGCCGCAAACCCAGCAGACGGCAGTTCTGGTGTCACGTTGAGGAGCCGACTGTGGACGTTGCTTTAACTGCTGCAGCTGCTCCTTCAGCTCCGCTATTTGACTCTGCAGAGCCGCCATTCCTTGGGGGTCGGGCACCGGCGTTGCTGTCTGTTGTTGAGTTGTCACGCTGTCGCCGTCACGGTCCTCCTCCTTCAGCCAGCGCTAGGCTTCCGCTCTGGCCCGCAGGTAGGAGACATCCTCTCCCCTAATGATGCGGCGGAGCTCCCGTCGAAGGTCTTGTGATTTGAGCCCCTCAACGAATTTATCACGCAGCATTTCGTCAAATTGCTGCCAACCTTTCTTGTATTGGACCGCAGGGCCAGCTGCTGAAGTTGTTGGCCGTACTGCAGCACGGTCTCTCCTGCTCCCCGCTGCCGGCTGTGGAACCTGCTTAAAGTGCTGGTGACACCCCTCTGGTCGGCGAACTTCTCCTCCAGGACACCCAGGGCCTCCTCTGCCGTTTTCACGTCTGCCCGCTGGATGATCTCCTGTCGGGCACAGCCGCGGAGCGATTGAAGCAGCCACTCCATAGCTGTACCACCATCCAGCTGGCAGTGGCCCAGGATTCGCCGCGCCTCCTGTGTGAAGTCCTCGACGTCATCGCCATCCCCCGTGAAGGTTGGAAGTTTGGGGGGTGGCATCATCCACAACTTCTGCATGGTCGGTCGAAGAGGGTGCGTGGGTGGAAGAAATGTCATCTTGCGCCGCCTCTGATGTCCTCTCGTGACTGGATGGGCGATGAGGTGTGGTGTCGCCTCTGTGGGCCCCTCCTTCCTGGATGAGGGCAGTCTCTTCGCTCTCGCTTTCCACTGGTCGGTTCCTCAGCTGCCTTGCCTTCTTATATGCCTTCCTTGGGTTTGTCATCTTTCTTGATCCTGCTCGCAGCGCCAAAATTTTTGTAGTGGTGTTGGATGTTGGAGAGAAGATGATAAAGTGATGGAGGCTAGGGTGATGAAGAACTCTCACACATTCTCTCTCTCTCTCCCCAAAGCTAGTTCGTTGATGACCGTTGAAAGTTTTATTCTCGAAGTGCATCATACTAAGAGAGCGCAACAGGCAATGCTCCATTTGTACTAGATCTAAATAAAAGTCTTTTTGTGTATTAATGCAGTGTAATTTGACCAGTCTTGTTCACTTTATCAATGCTGTTTCATTTTGGTAGCTGCATAACACGTTGTCATTATTTTATTAGTGCACTAATAAAATACATGAGTAGTAGTGGTACAAGAGTAGTACATAACGACTTATGTCTAATATGATTTTAATTATTTTATGTTAATGGTACTTTGGAGAATGAAGATAAGGTTACGGTTTTGTATTTGGTTTGAATAAAATTGGGAACTCGTTTTTGAGGATGAATATACAGTGTTGCTTTCTCGTTCTTTTATTTGTTACAGAAAACTATTGTAAGTGTATCATGTGTAAGTTGTTTTTTGTGTTTTTTTCCCTCAGTTTTCATAATTTTTCCAGAGGAAAAGTATGCTATTTGACTCTTACAATAATTTTCTTTTCTTTTCTCAGCAATAGAGGAAAACTATTCTTTCTGACACATAAAATAGTTTTCCATTAATTTTTCAACATTTTCAATGGAAAACTATTCAATGTGGCACAAGTATATCAACTAACAAGTTAGTATCTCGTATTGCCCCTAGTCGACGTGCGGTGGTCCCGTTTAGCCACAAGCTGAAACGGGGATATCCCAAACCTAAAAATAGAATAGAGAATTCTGGGAAATCTGTTCTCGCGAAGATGTGCTCGCTGAAATGAAACGAAAGTTGGGAGAGGAACTGCATATTTCTGGTAGTGAACAAAGGAAGAAACTTGTCAGCAGTATTATCAGCGATGGAGATATAATGGACGAAGTGCTCCATACCTATGAGGTTGCCTTTGCTCGAGCAAAGAAACTAAAGAAGGATTTAGCCGACGTTATTTCAGAAAAGGATTTTTCTACCCATAATTCCCCTGGGTTTTGAAGTTTCTAAAAAGTTATTTCAGGCCGATGACGCTCTATGGAGCTCAAAGCATGTAAAGGGAAGCAATCGGTTGTACGCGCACGTCGATAGAGACATAGAAGAGAGATACTAACTTGTTAGTTGATATACTTGTGATGTGGCAGATAGAGTAGTTGTACTCATACTATTTTACAGAAGGAAAATATTCTAAGTGGCATTTTGTTTATTTTAACAAGATAGGAAAAGATTTTTGAGAAAAGTATTGTCAAAAACAGACTACGATCCATTTATCTCCTACATATATGGGTTTCATACCATAAAATTACTTTTTATTGAAATAGGAAGATTTTTTGCTTCTCCTGTAAAATTTCAAAAAAGTCACTTAGAATAGTTTTCCTCTAGACCCGCGACACCTCTTTGTGTATAACTGTCTAGGCCAGATGTGCGAGGAGAGTGACTGCTGAGACAGTGAGACATTAACCAAGGCCACAGGTTTCCTGCACACCATAGTCAGCAGCACTTTCATGGTTGCTTTTGTGATTGTCCGCAATTGCCTGCGCTACTTGAAGCCACTAACCGTGAAGCTTCAGAAGAAAGCCAAGGACATTGTGCAGGCCTACACTGAAATCAAAGACGTGACTGCATGCATCTCAACCATCAGGGAAGACATTGACACTGCGTTCAGTCCGTGGTTTGAGGAGGTGAAAGCGATTGCCGGTGCCCTATCAACAGACGTCACTCTTCCCCGCCAGGCGTCTCGACAGACCAACAGAGACAATCAACCAGCCACCACCCCAGAGCAGTTTTTCAAGAGATCGATTGCAATTCCCTTCCTCGATCACCTCAGCTCTCAACTGAAAGAAAGGTTCAGAAATGCAGACCTTGCCATTGATGGCCTCTCTCTTGTTCCCACCACCTTTGCTCACAACCAGAACCAGCTGGGTGAAGTGCCAGAGGGTCTCCAATCCTTGACACAGCTTTGGGAGACGGACCTACCAGACCCCATCTGTGTTGCAGCCGAGTACCATGTTTGGGTCTGCAAGTGGCGGCGTGAAGCTGGCGAGGGCACCGACCTACCATCTTCAGTGATAGGTTCATTGCGGGAATGCAGCGCTGACTTCTTCCCAAATCTTCACACTCTACTGAGGTTGATCTGCACCCTGCCTGTGACAACAGCAGAGTGTGAGCGGACGATTAGCCATATCAGGACCCTCAAGTCCTATCTCCGCTCCACCATGGGGCAGGAGAGGCTCAATGGACTGGCGCTCCTGAAAATCCATTGGACCATTCCAATTGATCTTGAGGATGCAATCAACAGCTTCGCAAGACGCTACAACACACAGATGGAATTTCTCCCCAAGAACTTGGTTCAGTTTCAGTAAACCGTGAGTCAGTGACAATTGAATTGTAGAAGTCAGTCTTTCAAACAGTTGTTTTCAGTTACACCATTCAGTTACACCAAGACCACACACGTCAAGTGCAGATTATGTTATGATTTTATTCTCCAATAATAAACTAAGAAGTAAATGCATTCTAATAGTGAACACATAACACTCAAAGACATGGACATACACAATGACGATTATTATTAATTAAAGTGTGAGATTAGTACTCACACTGCTACAGAATTGTTTTGTTTCCTTGTGTTCAATGATTATCTTTTTGCCATGTCTCTCGTGCCTGTTTCACTTTCAAACACTGTCTTTTTGTTCTTCACTTTTAAATAGATCTATGTTTTAATTTCACTTGTACTACCATTCATTTTCGTAGGCCGAATCGACGCAGGGGAGTATATGAAAGAAATTGATGACAAGCGACTGGATCCATGGTGTAGGCCACTCCCCACTCTGCCAGATCTTGTTACAGATAATGGTGAGAGCGTCAATCATCGCTTCTGAATCTCCTCCTGCTTGAATCAATTCTGCGGGTATGCAGTCCACTCTCTCTTACTTCCCCTTCTTCAGCGATTGCACTGCTGCCTCAACTTCAGCTCGAGAATTGTGAGGATTTTTTTCATCTTCTCTGTTCTTGGGACATGCCGGGTCTTTCTTTCCCAAGACACGCCGTATGATGAAATTAACCATTCACTCCATATCAGATCGGCCGTCGCCCGAGTAAGATGGAGTATGCTGGTTAAACGATCATCTGTGATGCCCCAACGACCTTCGAGTTACGGGATAGGATAGGATAGGATAGGATAGGATGAACGAAATAGAGGATTTCTCCCGAAAGAAGGTTACTCAATGGATTCATGCAAACATCAAAAGTAATAAATATGGGCAGTCCATTTTCACACCCGTTTAGTTTCTGTAAAATAAAAAACAAACAATTACAAATTAAATAAGTGCTGGGCCCTGACGGGTGCAGAGTTCCCTCCCGTGCTCTCTCTCTCTCTCTCTCTCTCTCTCTCTCTCTCTCTCTCTCTCTCTCTCTCTCTCTCCTCTCTCTCTCTCTCTCTATCTTACCCCACGGGGTCATGAGCAATCTTGCCACTGTAGATTGTTCTAACCTATAAAGGGAAAAGTTTTAGCCCCAGTTGAAAACCTATTCACTGCGGCAACAGTACCCCCGTTGGAGTGCCGGGGGTTTCAGTATAAATAGTATCCCCACTTTCTGGAAATTTAGTGCTTTAAATTCCCACTGTCGCTGTCTTCCTCATTTGCTCTTTCCCATTCCTGCTCTGTCCTATCACTCTGCTATACTATCTTGTTCTTCGCTAGATCAATGACCTACCTTTTTTCTTGAAAACTCTTCCGGGACAAGACTCCTTGTTTGTGTATGAGGTCTGTTGGATCAGCTTGGGAGTGTTGGATGCTTTCTGCCGGGTGGTCACTAGGGCTTTCTATGATGTTATTATTTAGTAATGTAGGCATTTTATATGTATGTGTTTTGTTGATAATTTATAATGATGTTTGTATTCTATTTTGTTTTTGTAACCGGGGGTTCGAGTAGTTGGGGTAAAGCCTCAGCCGTCCCCTGCATGGGATGTCTTTCTTGTAAAGTGACTGGCCGGTGGAGGGCATTCAATTTTCCCACTAGGGTTGTTTCAGCAGATCTTTTATGCGGATCGGGGGTTGTCCGGTCCTGATTTGGCTCGGAAGAGTCCGCTGGACCTAAAGCAACAATCAATCAATCAATCAATCAATCTCTCTCTCTCTCTCTCTCTCTCTCTCTCTCTCTCTCTCTCTCTCTCTCTCTCTCTCTCTCTCTCTCTCTCTCTCTGTTTTGACGTCAAAATAACGGGGTCCGTCAAAAGAAAGTACGTAGAGTTTCAAGTGTATGTCAGAGTAACGGCTTTTCTACCTAGCCACACACGCACACACACACACACACACACACACACACACACACACACATGTTTTCACAGTGTTATTATGACTTTCCTGAAACGCCACATACGTTATGCTGACAATGGGTCATATTACGTCCCCATTTTTAAGTACTTTTAAGTGTTCTAACACTAACACTAACCCTTACCCTAACCCTTACTGTAACACAGCCCTAATTTTAACGGATCATTAGTTTGACGTCAAAACAATAGGTCTGTTAAAACAAGTTATGTAGATGTTCACTGGTTTGTCCAAATAACACCGTGTAAACAAGTACACAAGCACACACACACACGCACACACACGCACGCCAGCACGCACACACAACGACACACATATCTTGATCTTGTTGTTACAGCTAACCACGATAGCGCCGACTTGCACAAAAAGGGAAACCAGAAAAACCAAAACATAGTTCGACGGAGACAAAAATTTTAATGCAATTACTTCCCTTTAGTCAATGCGCTGAGTGCAAACCCGACTGCAATGAGTTTGGAAGCTTCATGGAAACCAGGTTTCTTATACTCGTCTGTGCTTAGCTTATCTGTATGCAGGGATGTTGCTAGGAAATTTTTTTCTTCGGCGATTTGGCCGAAACAGCCGTGAAACTTTCGGCTTTTTACAGAAAGTTTCGGCTCTCTCTTCCAAAGCAGTCTCACATGTTGTTGTTGTTTTTACTAGATTCACTACGTTAACGTGAACCCTCCACCTCCATATATTAAAGGTATTCTGTTAATGCATATCTTTGTAATAAAACATGATTTTAAGAGTAGAATAAGAACATTGAAAAGAAATTGCATTTTCTTAAATTTTAGACACACAAAAACAATAAAAAGTTTAGACTATCCCTTGACAGACCACAATACTGTCAGAGTTTCTGGGTTTAACCTTTGTAATTATCGAATCCTCACCTAAACAGCAAGTGTACAGCACAGGAATATCGCAAAAATGGACAAAACCGAGCCGATTCACCCGTGAAAACTTCGGTTCGGCGAGCCGACATGACGGACAGTTTATCGGCTTTTTTATAAAAATTTCGGCTAAAAGCCGAAGATCCGACCCAAACGACATCCCTGTGTATGCATGGAATAAGCTTACATAATTATAAAAATGCGTCATCTGTGCCTATCCAATCCTATCCTATCCGATCCTATCCTATCCCGTAACTCGAAGGTCGTTAGGGCACCACAAATAATCATTTAACCAGCGTATTCCATCTTTCTGTCCTCAGCAAAACCTCATGGCTTTTCTCAGTGTCAAGCCAGTCCATTCTCGAATGTTGTCCTCCCACCTCTTTTTCTGTATCCCTCTTCTTCTGCCTCCTTCCACTGTGCCTTGCAGGATGGTTTTTGCAAGGCCTGATGCTCTGGTGACGTGGCCATACCATCGGAGTTTACGTTTCTTCACCACTGTGAGCATATCATCGTGTTATTCAATGGCTTATGTGATGGTCTGTCGGACTTCGTCGTTGGTGATGTGCTGGGTTTAGGAAATGCACAGAAGTCTTCTGTAGCACCTCATCTCCATGCTTTGTATATCTGCTGTGAGGGTCCATGTTTCGCAAGCGTATAGAAAGATGGAGATGACAAGGAGGCGCTGCAGCCTTACCTTGAAATGTAGACTGTATTTCCAATTGGGCTTCAACCTTGTCAGGGCCGCAAATGTTTGTGCGATCCTGGAGAGGGCTTCCTGTCGGGACCCATTGTCTAATACAATGGCTCCTATTTATTTGAAGCTAAGCATTGTGTTGAGGGATTGGCCTAGGAGTTTGATGTCCATGTTGATACCATAGGTGTTGTTGGTCATCATTTTGGTCTTCTCTGCACTTATTTCCATTCCATAGATTCTGGAGGTGATGTCAAGCCTCTGTACCAGCTGTTCAAGTTCTTGTTCCTCTCTTGCCAATCCATTAATGTTATCCGCAAAACGGAGATTGGAGATTGTTTTTCTCCCTATGCTGACTGTTCCTTCGTGATCTGCAAGAGCATCTGACATTACATTACATTATTATTGCTTTAGGTCCAGCGGACTCTTCCGAGCCAAATCAGGACCGGAGCATCTGACATGATGCGCTCTAGGTAGGAAGATGTTGAAGAGTGTCAGAGAGAGTATGCATCCTTGACACACACCGATTGTTGTTCTGAACCAGATCTCAATGGCGCTGTTGTGGAGGACTGCACTGGTAGCCTTGTCATACAGGCTTTTTATGATTTTAATCATTTTAATGCTGATGTTGTGCACTATAATGTTTACCCACAGAGCTGCGTGCCAGTTTTGAAGTCTACAAAAACATGATGTAGATGTTGTTGGTGCTGTAGGTATTTCTCGCAGATTATTCTGAGGTTGAAAATCTATTCAGTGGTACTTCGCCCTGCCATGAATCCTGCTTGTTCTTCAGCTATGATTTGTTCAGCTTGGGGTTTCAACCTGTTGAGTATTATTTTTAGGAGGAACTGCTGAAATTGCTGAGAGTATTATTTTCAGGAGGACCTGCTGAGATGGCTGATGAAGCTGTTGGAGCGGTAATTTTCACACTCCTGAAGGTTACCTGTTTTGGGAAGAGTGATGACAAGCGACAGGGTCCATGGTGTAGGCCGGGAGTGGCCTACACCATGGACCCTGTCGCTTGTCATCACTCTTCCCAAAACAGGTAACCTTCAGGAGTGTGAAAATTACCGCTCCAACAGCTTCATCAGCCATCTCAGCAGGTCTTGTTACAGATAATGGTTAATTATGTTAGGTATGTTGTTCACTCCCGCTGATTTCCCCTTCTTCAGCGATTGCACTTCTGCCTCAACCTCTTCTCGGAGAATTGGGAGGATTTTTTTCCTCTTCTCTGTTCTGGGGACATGCTAGAACTGATGGGTCTTCGGTTTGTGTGTGTTTGTAAAGGTCAGAGCAGTACTCTGTCCATTTATTAAATACTTCTTGTTCTTGTGTAAGGCATATGCCAGACTTGCTTTGGATCGTGGAGACTTTGGGCTGTTTAACACTTGTCAGCCGCTTCACAGTCTGGTAGGACTTCTTCTTGTTGTTCTTGTTCAGACTGTTCTCTATTTCCTGGTATTGATCTTCTATGCAGTTCTCCTTTGTTGTGCGCATTTATTTTCGGATGTCATTGTTGATTTTGTCGGTAGGCATCAGCTCCCGGTGAGGTGTTCTTTTTCTTTTTTTTTCTTTTTAAAAAAAAATCTATCTTCGTTTATCACACAAGTCCAAAACTTCAGATGTAATCCACGGTTCCTTCTTTGGGCAGTGCTTGCCACGGATCTCAGTGGCGACATCTGTCACAGCCGAATTGAAGGTAGTGGTCATGGAGTTGACATGTACTTCACCAGCTCCCAAACTGAGCAGTGGTGCAAATTTCCCTGTAATTGTGGCTTGGAATATTTTTGCAACCTCCGGGTTTTGCAGTTTGTCTAGGTCGAACTTCAGTTTGGTGCATTTTGCTGTGTTTACTCTCTTCAAGACCCCCGTGGGGGTGCCGGGAGTTTCAGTATAAATAGTATCCCCACTTTCTGGAAATTTAGTGCTTTAAATTCCCACTGTCGCTGTCTTTCTCCTTTGTTCTTTCTCATTCCTTCTCTGTTCTATCAATCTACTATACCATCTTCTTCTTCGCTAGACCAATCACCTACCTTTTTTCTTGAAAACTCTTCTGGGACAAAACTCCTTGTTTGTGTATGAGGTCTGTTGGATCAGCTTGGGAATATTGGATGCTTTCTGCCAGGTAGTCACTGGGGCTTCCTTTGATGTTATTTGGCTATGTAGGCATTTTATATGTATGTGTTTTGTTGATATTTTATAATGATGTTTATATTCTATTTTGTTTTTGTAAACGGGAGTTCGATAAATTAGAGTATAGCCTCAGCGTCCCCTGCGTGGGATGTCTTTATTGTAAAGTGACTGGCTGGTGGAGGTCCTTCAGTGTTACCACTAGGGCTTGGCTTGGGTAGATTAACGTATCCGGACACATGGCGTATAGGAGACTATCCACTAGGGTTGTTTCGGCAGATCTTTTATGCGGATCAGGGGTGTGTCTTCTTTCAGCGAAATTGTGATCTTGATTTTTTTTATCCTGATTCGACTCTTTGGAGTCCGTTGAACCCTGTAAGCCATGAATAACTAACTCTCTTCAAGTGGCGCTTAAAAGAAATCATCACGTCATCTGTGCCACCTTTGAATAGAACTGCCACGTACCCTCTTTGAAAATAAAGCAGAAAACGGAGAGAGAGAGAGAGAGAGAGAGAGAGAGAGAGAGAGAGAGAGAGAGAGAGAGAGAGAGAGAGAGGGGACACATGTTGCATAACGCACCACAACTTGATCCCTAGAATTGATGGTACATTTCTGCAACATATTAAATTATTACAACAACAACAACAACAACATCAACAACAGATATTTTACAACCATAATACTAATATGGCCAAACGATTAAAAAAAAAACATTTTTTTTCTTTATTCTTTTAATAAAATGTTTCTGGGTTCTTATTTCTGTTTAAGACTAAATATTACTACGTGATGTCGGAATAGAGGTGAAAAGACTCAATCGATGCTATGTAGCAATAAAAGGGGGGATAAGCCGATTGAAAAAAATCGAAATTCAATATTACTCACTCCTTGACCCACTTACCGAATTCTTCTCTCTCTTTTTTTTTTCCTCCCCAGCTTTGGAGGTCATGAGTTAGTTGATCAGCTTCTAATTGTAGTAGCTTTCATTGTATTCTAGGATTGTTACACTGCTCTAGTGCTTCTAAACGAACTGCTGCACCCATTTTACACTTTAGAGCTTGGCTTGCATAGCTCGTCGTTCCTGCAGGCAGTGGAGACGCTACCTATATTTCTGCACTTGGGGTGGATATAGGGAATTAAGGTACAAAAGAAGGGTTGGGGAGGGGTGGAGCGAATAGGGGTAGGGTGGGTGTAATAATAATAATAATAATAATAATAATAATAATAATAATAATAGGATTCTATCGCTCAAACCACAGCGACCTCAAAAGATTGCTATTTTATAGAAGGCGGGGAAAAAAATCAACATTTTTGTTTAAAAACTACTGCGGTCAGTCTAAATTTCAAACAAAGAAATAAAAAAATTTAAAACTTTTTTGTGTGTTTGAATTTTAGATTGACTGCAATCAAAAACTTTAATGATGGGAGGGAGGAAACCGGAATAGCCGAAGAAAACCCTTGGTGACTTGACCTGTGACCTCAAAAGTCACATGAATTCGGCGCGGCTCCTGCGGGATTGGAACACACAACATGACAAGCAATTAAAATTATTAACGGAGAGCGTCATCGTTGAATGAAAATATCCCCCACCATGATCATGTATAAGATCATCATCACCACGATCATCGTCATCATGATAATCATCATCATCATCATCATCATCATCATCATCATCATCATCATCATCATCATTATCATCACCAAAGGCAAATTTGTGGTTTTTATCGGACAATAAAGTTGTACAGTATTGTATTGTAGGGTTTGTAGAACTTCATACAATTAATACATATTAAATCTTGAATCACCATTGTAGTCGTCCATCTATCCATCCATCCATCCATCTGTCCCATTCTAGGTTTTTGACCAACTCAAGATATTCCTTACATTTTGTTACTTTCAGCGCATTGACCCACTTTGTGGACATTTAATGCTTTACATTACCACTGTTTCTATCATTCTCATTTATTCTTTCTCGTTCCTACTCTGCAGGGGCGGATCTGGGGAGGGGGGGGGGTGCACCGGGTGCACGTGCACCCCCCCACGGACGACCAAAAAAAAAAAAAAAAAAAAGAAGAAGAAGAAGGAAAAGAAGAAGAAGAAAGAAAAGGAAGGAGAAAAAGAAGAGGAAGAAGAATATTCAGAATATCCATAATAATCATCATGCTAATAATCATGCTAATCATCATCAGCAGCAGCAGCAGCAGCAACTGCAGCATAATGATAATAATAATAATAATAATAATAATAATAATAATAATAAAAAGAAGAAGAAGAAGAAGAAGAATAGAGGACAATAATAATAATAATAATAATAATAATAATAATAAAGGACAGTAATAATAATAATAATATTAATAATAATAATAATAAAAATAATAATAATAATAATAATAATAATAATAATAATAATAATAATAATAAGAAGAAGAAGAAGAAGAAGAAGAAGTTGTTTAATGTATTTAAAGTCTTTCCACCAAAGTGATACAATAATAATTTATTTAAAGTCTTTCCACCAAAGTGATACAATAATAATAATAATAATAATAATAATAATAATCGTCATTTACCTCAAAGATGCTGAAAAAGCGCTATATAAGAATGAGAAATAATAATAATAATAATAATAATAATAATAATAATAATAATAATAATAATAATAATAATAATAATAATAATAATAATGCATTCTCTCCTATTTTCTTTCCCATATCAATCCCTGCCCTCTTCACGCCTCAATCTCCTGTTACCCCCACCCCCTCCCTCCTTTCTTCTTTCGTTTACTCACACTCACCAATCGGCCTACACATGTTAGACATGTAACAGCTCAACTTCAAAGAACGCCGGCCAATTATGACGTGTAACATCCGCTAAAACGTCATATGCCGCTTGCATTTTGCGTTTATGTAAGAGGTTTATTTTCAATGTAAAACATTTATTTCCTTGTGCGCTGGGCTCATTGTTGATAGAAGCGGGGACTGTCCAGCCTGTAGACTAAACAAGCACAGTGTCAATGATTAGCGCATGATGACAAGACCGGAAATTGGGCGAGAATACCTCTGCTTATTTCGTTTAATTACACTCCTCTCATTCCAGCTCTATGTAGAAGAGTTCATTTTATATTGTGTCACTCTTTATTTAGATAGACGTCAAAGAAGCAACAGCCTAGCGTTGTTGCACAGCATTAGTGTTAGTTACCAGTTTTTAGGAGTATTTCTATTTTGTGAAAAGACATTTTATATTGTGCTGAACCATTTTGTGACCTACCTCACACTGAAGTGGTATGTACATATTTTGTTTGATAATGATGATAGGGATAGAGATAAAGATATTTATAATTTATTTTATTTGTCGTTTATTCTTGTTAATATTATTCTAATCCTGTTTATTCCTAAAATGTATATTTACAGCAGTTATAGCAACAGCTTGATCTAAGTACAATTAGGTAGCAACTCAACAACAAAAGAAAGTGTAACACATGATTGTATGTCAGGGCGTTTTGCCCATAAACTGTTGTTTTGAAAGAATAACTGTTCTTTGCTATGAATCTGAGGTAAGATACAAAAACTTCTCTCTAACCCCCCCCCCCCCCCCCAAAAAAAAAAAATAAAATAAAAAATAAAAGTGCACCCTCCCGCGTGAACCTGCTGATCCGCCCTTGCTCTGTTCTATCTTCATCGTTAGTCCAGTCACCTGCAGTTTTTTCTTGAAAATTCTCTCCCCAAACTCCTGATTTGTGTATGGGGTCTGGTGGGTCAGCTTGGGGATATTGGATGCTTTCTGCCCAATGGGCACAGTGCTATCGATAGTATTATTATTTAGTGATGTAGGCATTGTATATGTATGTGAATATGTGATAATGATGTTTATATTCTATTTTGTTGCTGTAACCGTGGGTTCCATCAACTAGAGCAAAGCCTCAGGGTCCCATGTAGGGGATGCCTTTATTGTAAAACGACCGGCTGGTGGAGTGCGTTCAGTGTTACCATTAGGGTTGTTTCTGGAGATCTTTTAGACGGATAAGGGGTGAGTCTTCTTTCAACCAAGTTGTGATCCTGATTCGGCTCTTTGCAGTCCGCTGGACCCTATAAACAATGACTAACTAACTAACTAACCAGCTTTAAAGTTTCTGCATCGTGCAGTGCACTTGTCAGTTCAAAAAGCTGCTCACCATTCCCTTTAACGCTATCATAGACTCTCTGATGCTATCCACCACACACAAACTGTCCAGCTGCAGAAAATTGGCACTCCTCTATAATAACTCTGACCTTTCCAGAAAAACGACAGGGAAATCGGAGCGAGTAATTTTTTCCCCTAAGTGTGAGCTAGAGCGGACCCAGATATTGACCTTTTCTCCGTCTTAGCACTGGGTTGAACCCATAATTTGCGTTGCTCAATGTTACTGTTATAGTTGTGTTCGTCGGCTGTTCCAGACTGCGGTCTGTTTTGCTCTCTTCACAAAGCCTTTTTTGAGCAGATTTAGGTTGGTAAATTGTTTATTATTAGCCCAGTTTCTTCCAACCATCTTTTGTATGCAACCAATATAAAATTACAATGTAGGTTAGCGATTCCTACGAGCCTTCACTTCTTGTTTCGCAATTTATTTCGAGCAAGCTGCCTCGGCAACGCCAAAACGCCAGTATAATAATAGCAACAATACAGTCACTCTGTCGTGGGAAAAAAAACGTATCACATCATAGGAACTAGCAGACTTATAATTATAACAAAACAGGCTAAAACAACATTTTTAGGGCTACCTAAACATGGCGAGGCGAATCGTCGTTTACTGTGCTCTGTTGCAGAATCAACAGAAAGAGTTCAAAAAATAGACTACCTGCATTATGCTTTGCCTAATTAAATATGCGACCTAAATATCATAAAAGCAGACAAGACAGAGAGCTAATTAAAACCTACAAGCTTGTTAGATCATAGATTAAAATGTTCCATTTATATGTCTTTCGTTAAAAAAAAAAAATCTTCAGGAATTAAAAAGCTCTACAACTAAGTTATACGTGAACTGATAGTGAACGATGCAATGGAATCAGTTTGTTCTAGGAAACATGAGATGGTTTCATACGGTTCGTACGTCATAATAATGTGTGTGTGGGGGTGCGTGTGTGTGTGTGTGCGTGTGCGTACACATAAGCCTTGAAATGGGTGACTGACCTTGCTTTTTATGCAGAAAATGGGTGAGTGTATCAGTCACCCAGAGTTTTCCAGCCACCCACTTTTTTCTAAGTGCGCGGGAGTGCTCTTTTAGTGCATGGGAGTGCAGTTGTAGTGCATGAGAGTGTTTTTAGTACACAGGAGTGCTCTATCCGGGACGGAGAAAATACAGTGAATTTCCGAAGAATTTTTGAAAAAAATTCGACCTATTTCGTCGCCTATAGGAGACGAAATAGGTCAACTTTCTAGAAAAGGGTTAGGGTAAGGGCTAGTTGCAGCGCTACAACTAACCCTTGCCCTAACCCTTTTCTGTCAAAAATCACTTTCCGATTCTTACATTCTTAGTAAAACCCAGTTTTGGTGTTTTGTGTACGTGTGTGTGTGTGTGTGTTTAAGTTGTGTTTTTTTTTTAATGTGCATAAAACATTTTAACTGGGTATACGTGACAGCCAACATTTTCCTACATGGGTACCGAATATTATCGAAAATGTTAATTTAAACAATAATAAAAGCACATCTCCTCCCCTCTCCCCCTCCCTTACTACCGACATCACCACCACCACCAGCTTCAATAGTCACCATATCCCAACTATGTTGACTTTCGTTCATCCACTGATTAAAAACAAAAATCTGTTACCAGAGAGAGAGAGAGAGAGAGAGAGAGAGAGAGCAATTATGGGCTCTTTGCGCCAAAGCTCATAGAGTTACTAAAGGAGGCCTTTTATTGCAATTTATGGCTGTTTTATGAGCTTTTTAAAAAGCGCTCCAAAGCACTCGGGGAATCCGCAATTTGCTAAATATAATACATATTCGTATATCTTGCGTCTTTGGTTAAAACAAAAAAAAAATTACAACCCTTCTACATTATGGTTGTATAACATTACACATTAATATCTGCTGGAATGATCTTTTGTTTAACAAGATAGTCCCGAGTAAATAACGATAATGAAAAGATACCAACCAGTTTACCAGCATCTGAAAGATCCATTTTTCCTAATTCAATAGGTTTCATTTTTAAAAGAGATTTTGCAATCATAGCATAAGCTGTATTTAAGCCCACTAAGACAACACTATGGTATCCAAGATTAACAATTGTTTGTTCATATGGTACACTCATTTTTTATATATAATAAAAAAATAATAATAAATTATTACTGCATTGAAAACACATCTAATGATGGCTTCAATGATGGCTTCAACGATGGAGATAATTCAATTTCTTTTTCTACAAGTGGTTTTGGGGGTTTCTGTTTATTTTTTCCTTGGCGGTATTTATAAATTATGTACCCACTTGCACCCACTACACCGGCTATACATAAATAATATATGTTATTTGAAGATTGTACTGGTTGTATTGGTTGTATTGGTTCTTCTTTATTTGTTGTTAATGTTTGTTGCGTTATTGTTTCTTCTTTTGGTGATTCCTTTTTTCCTAATATGTTTGCTTTTGTTTGTCTGTTCCATCTATGTAACTTGTTAAATTCTGCTAACTTCTTTCCAGCTGCAATTCTTCCTGGGCTCTTTTGTTTAGTGACTGTCACTGGGTTCTGTTGATTCTCTGAATTCTTCACCTCCGTCTCCTTCTCCATCTCCGGATTGGAAGAGTCCATTTTTAATAGCAGAGAAATTTATGTGTTGAAAAGTAATTAGCCCGGCTGAAAATGGGGTCAACAAGCTTCCAAACTTATAATACAAATTTCTTGATACCTCACTAATCCCATTAACAATAACTGGATCTTTAATCAAATCATCAAATAAATCATTCTCACAATCTAAAGTAACAAAGGTCGACACAGCTTTGGTATATAACTTCACAATCGAACGCCCTAAACTTTTAACCATTAAAGCGCCGAGAACTTTATCATATTTATTATGTAATATAATGATGTCTTCTGGCCTCAGTCTTTGCACTTGTTCAGGTGTTAAGTCAACACCAAGATAATACTTTGACTTTCCGGAAGCTACTAATGCAACCAGCCTGTCTTTTTTCTCGTTGTCAACACCTGTACCTGTGACAATAATAGCTTCTTGCATTAACAAGTCATCACAATTCATTTTAAATACAAATACAAATTAAAAAACTAAATTAAAAATGGCTGGTGCTGCAATGGTGCTTGGTTCTGCTGCTGTAAATGCCTTAGCCTTTTCAGGATCAAATTATTTGTTTTCAAAACTGGACAGTAAAGAAGAATCAAAACGGCATAACTTAGCAATGGAAAAATTACAACAAGATCAGGCCGAATACGAGAAAAACAGACTAATGCAGCTTGATTTTGTTAATAAAAGATTGAAAGAAGAAGGCCATGCAGATAAAACATTTGAAGACGTTGATGAAGCTTTGCACCAATATTATTTATTCACTGGCACAACACTACCTTCATTAAAGCAACCAGTGTTATCTGATTACTACACACCTAACATTACACCTACAATGTCAGAGACCGGAGAATTAATTTTAATTGTGTTTGGAATAACAGTAGTTTATTACCTTGTTAAACAAAAATTTAAATCTAAATAAAATATGACTTCGCGTTTGTCTAGATTATATTATTCTCAATCCGGATATTGGAAAGGGATGACGGCAGTTAATAAACTAGTAGAAAAGACTGGCTTGTCAGCAAACACAGTTAAACAATGGTTATCGAAGCAAGCTGTATGGCAAATCTATCTTCCACCCCCGAAGAAAATAATAAGACCAAAATTTGAAAACTCCAGACCAAATGACACACACCAAATAGATTTGTTATATCTTCCCCATGACAAAATATATAGAAAGAAATACAGGTATGCCCTTACTGTTATTGATATAGCTACCAGGTTTAAAGACGCGCATGCTCTTAGGACAAAAAATTCAGCTGAGGTCGCTCAAGCCTTAAATGCAATTTATTCAAGAGGGCCTCTAAGGTTCCCTAGACTTATTCAATGCGATGAAGGGTCTGAATTCAAAGGAGCTGTTAACCAGCTTTTGTTAAAACATAATGTAACTGTTAGAAGAGGAGTTGTTGGATTGCACAGATCACAGGGTATTGTAGAAAACTTTAATCGGCAACTGGCAGAAAGATTATTCACTTATCAGTATTCAAAGGAACTCTTTACTGAAACCACTAATACAGAATGGGTTGTTAGGCTGCCTCGAGTTTTAAGGGAAATGAATTCAGAACCAACCAAAGTTACAGGATTAAAACCAATCGAAGCTATTAAAAAGAAACAGATTGTTGTTACTGTTTCAAAGCCTGGTCAGCCGGATCTAACTTTGATGAACAAAACTGTTAGATACCTTTATCAGCCTGGAGAAGTTGCTAATGACACTAGAAGACGAGCTACAGACCCAATTTGGTCATTAAGCGTTTATGAAGTTGACAGAGCATTATCTACTGATCCGCCCTATATTATTTAAGACCGAGAAGCGATCGTAGAACACCACAAAGAAACTTTGTAAAAGAAGAACTTCAGATTGTTCCACCAGACACAGAGCCATTAAGATAAATGAACTATAATCATCACCACTATTACTTACCTTCAACCTTTTTTTTTTTTTTTTGACTTAGTGACTTACATCTAACTTAATTAAGTCGACTTTTAAAAAAACTTATAACTTACAATAATTAAATTATAAAAGAACTTACTTACTTACATCTAACTTAATTAAGTCGACTTTAAAAAAAACCTTATAACTTACAATAATTAAATTATAAAAGAACTTACTTACTTACATAAGTATTTCATAGCCAGTTGGTTGGTCAGTTTTTAATAATAATTTTAAGTGCTTGCCTTTTTTTAGCTGTTCTTTTAATTTAGTTCTTTCCTCTTTTGATTCAATTACGTCATTTTCTTTTAAACAGTTATCAAAGCTGTCACGGTCTTTGCAATAAAACAGGCACACGAATTTTACTTGTTCTCTAAAATCCTTTAATATCGAATTAAATTTCTGCGTGATTAACCAGACACTAATTTTCACATGGCGTCCACTGAAAGCCAGCTTGCTTAATATGTTCCGTTTTAATACAATATCTTTTCTGCACTGCAATCATCGATTAAGAATAACGTATTACCCTCATTCTCAAACAGGTTATAAAAATACGTTAAATACTCATTGAGCTTGCCATTGGTATTTACAACAAAGATATTTTCATCTGTCCAGACATACTTACGATCTAAGTAGGTTTTATTATATTGAATAGTTGGGCAAAAAATTACTATATAATCAAAGTGGCCTGCGTAATATTTTTCTAACAAATCCAGAACAAAGACAGTCTTTCCGCATGACGTCATGCCAACGATCATTCCGCAATGAGGATCACGAGGTAACAAAGAGGTCATTTTTAATATACTAAATCTTTTAATCTTCCATTTTCAATGTTTAGCTGAGCATCCATAATTATATACATGTATACTGTAACTGATTCTGACCTAGCACTTGCTTCCCTATGCAATTCAATTGTTATACCATCTGTTCCGTTTTCAATTCTTCTTCCAGATCCATGAAGTTCGTTGGTGGGTATGGTTCGAAAGTCTAACCACAACGCAAATTTATTCACCAGATAATCTTGCAGTCTTGTGTCATGCAAATGAAGATCTTTAGAAATCAAATCCACAGTGTCAGTCCGTAATCTACCTCCACCCAAGATTTTCCTAATCTCATCAAACTGTTGAAACCCCATCATTCCATTAGCAAATAATTGATTAGGTTTACCTTCAATCACAACAGACGCTTTTGAAATATTAGGATTGATAAAATTCTCGCTGTCACGATTGTAATTAGATTCTTTCACAAACAACAACAGTACACCTTTAAAACTTCGAGCAGGTGAATTTATGTTGATGGTCCAGAGTGCATCTAATAAATCTTTATTAAATTGTCTGTAGCGAACGATCCTATCATAATAAATTGCTAGTTTGTCATATTGTCCCCTGATCATCCTACTGAGTTCAGCGTGAGTGACCACTTCATATTCAAGTGTGATGTCAGTAATTGTATACCTAGCATCATTGTCAGAGCTAATTACTACTTGAGAATAATCATTGAAAATAATTTCGTAAGAAAGCCTATCGTTAAATGAACCTTGATGAAATGGCAGATGACTGTGTAGCAGTTCAAAATCGAGTGGAAAATAAAACCTGTTTTTGTATACAGCAGCTAATGCATTTTCACCTTTGTTAGAAGTGGCAGCATCGCCAGCTTTGATTCGAAGTTTCGCCACATTGGCGGCTTGAATCCCCTGACCATCTAAATCTTCCCTTTCATATTTACTCAGCCACAGATCTGTGTAACAAAACAAAACACCGGCGTCATCGATACTTTGGATTTCTCGCCCATCAAGTTTAATAACCATTCTTTTAATTATAGCTCTGCCTAGATTGTTGACTATGGTTCTGTTAGGATCATCGTCAGAATTCAGACTAATTTTAAATCCTAGTTTAGGACTGCCCGGAACTATTACATCATCAGGACCTAAATTTGGAAATCTTATGGTTAGTAGCTGATTAGGCTCTATGCTGCTTGGATTGTTTGTAATGATTATTGTGCTTTTCTCACCTTTAATGCCTAAAGGCGTCCTCAATCGACGTGTAGGGTCTAACAAGTTTCCGTAGCTTTGCATTTTTAATGCGATAAAAAAAAAATTATATTTAAAAATGGCAACAGGTGGTGAAGCTCTTGATGAAGTGTTTAAACCAAATAAGCCTAATGAAGACCTCGACGTTGACACAACCAGCAGACTTCTTTCTATGGTAGGAGACGACATGAGCCAAACAAGGCTAAGTATAGGAGAAGAATTACGTCAAGTAACTGAAACCCAAAAAGCCAGAAAAATCAATAAATTTTACAATTACATCGGGCGCGAGTTATCTGATTATGTTAGTCCCAGCGACTTCGAACTAGACAAAAATAATCACTTGTTTATAAACACTAGTTTATCCGGTAAAAAAGTGAGAGTACAGTTAACTATGTCAAAGAATCCTGACAAATTTTATGCGTGGTCTACTTTGAAAACTAAACTTCCAGTGACTGTAATACGATCATTGGGGCTTTCCGATAATAGAGTGCCAGCGTTGCATCGCCAAGCAGTAGCTTCACTTCAACGAATAGATGCATCGTTAAGTTCAGAAATAGAACTACAAGACTTAACTAACTTAACTAGTTCTGCATTAGAAGTCAATACAGAATTAAAAACCTTGCAAACAAATGAGGACACCAATATTGATCAGGTTATGGAAACTATCAATGACACGCCATTATTGCCACTGCGTGAACTTCAGGGCTTAGATAAAGCTTTACAATCTGTGAGAGGGGAGACAATGATGAATTTGGCCAAGCTCGGCGAGCTCGACAAACATATAGAAAAACAAAAAAAATAAACTAGCAGAAGCTGATGACGCGAACTTAAGCATTGAGGTAAAACAGATGCTCCAAAAAAGGATTGCAGACCTTTACACAGAACGCGCTGCAAGGCTAGAAGCCTTATCCATAAACAGAGAAAAATTAATAACTAATTTCGCCAGGATAAAAGAAACGGTGCATAAAATTTTACACGAAGACACTACACTTGCAGAAAGAATTCAAACACTGTTCAGAGAGCAAGGTGTTACAATATTTAGCATTCTTACAGCTGTTGGGATGACAATAAGCACACTAGTCTTAGCACTGACTAGAACCGTAGGCATTGGTGGCGGATCTGGAGGATCTGGTGGACCTGGTGGTAGTCCGGTTAAAGACTGGATTAAAAAGACCTTACAAAACATAGCTAACTTATTGAAACGCTTAGGTGACAAACTTGTAGACGCACTTCCAGGAATATTAGGTTCTGTATTTTCATGGATATTTAATACTGCTTCTAAAGTTGTTGTCTGGGCGTCTGAGCATCTGTGGTCTTTGTTTATAATAATATTACTCTGGTTACTTAAAATAGTAAATCCCAATTAACCCAGCAAACAATAAACCCGCTGTAAGCGCTAGACGCGAAATCCCATGATCAGTTACCGGCAGGCCTTGCAGTTCCGGCAAGCTTGGCAGGCTCGGAAGTGGCGGCGAACTTAAAGGTTCATTATTAGGCCTAGCAGTAAATACCGTATTTGCTGTATTCACTGTATTCACTGTATTCACTGTATTTATTGTAGGATTGTAGCCTATATGAAACTGAGGGTCAGCAATCACTATATTGTTGTTGTAGTTTGATATAGTTCCTATCCTAAGCTGAAGGTCTGAAGGCAACATATACAATCCTAAACCTATTACGTAATCTACTTTCGATCTAGCATACTTTAAAGTGTCCTGATATCTTTTAATACTCGCGGGCAAATCTACTGCCGAATTAATAGAATCTTCAATGTTGGCTAGAAACTGCTTTTGTGCATCGAAGCTAGTTCCTTCCCCAATGATATTACTTCGTGTTTCTGCTTGAGACCCCAGAATGCACCACGCATACGTACGAATAGATTCATTCAGCCTTTCCACCCCACTTTGAGTAAATCCGTTTGATGTGTCTAATATAAAAGTGCTGTATGCTGCACTTTGTTTTTGTCTGATATACAGTAAAGGAACCTGGCTGTTGTGGTTAAATGATGTAAATCCAGGTACGTAAGGCCCCGTGTATAAATTACCTACAGCGTATCTAAATAAAGTTCCCATTCCGTGATTGAGGTCTAGTTTTTGTCTGAAGTCTGTTTTAGTATCAATTCCAAATTCATTCCGTTGTTTAGCCATTGGTTAGCTAAAAAGTCGCTCGTAATGTCTGGGTTGAGGTAATGATCAAAAATATTATGGGGGATAGTTTCAAAATGGACGTTGGCTGCCACAGCTATTGTCAGCTTGGTTAGGTCGACTGCTTTTTCGTAATAATAAGGCCCTGTAGTATACTTTGCAGCTTTGTTATATTTATAAGGCGCGTACATTTTTATTATATTAAAAAAATATGTTTGTAACTTTCGAATCTGTAAAATCAGGCGTGCCCATTGAACTTCAGCATCCTATTGACAACAAAAACAGCGACCTTAACGTAATCCTACATGAAATATTCTACACGGTTAAATGGTTAAATATTAGTCATGATCTAAACAACAACTGGATAATGATTAATAAAAAAAGGCACTTTATTCATGCCGGCTATTATGACTTCTGCAGACTTACTGAAGAATTGTTTAAACCTCATTCGATTGAAGCAAAAATGAACCCTGCAAACTTGATAGTAACTTTAACTTTCCATAAAACCCTGCATAAAGACATTACCAGCGTTACACTTGCGCCAAAGCTGGCAGAAATATTAGGTTTCCGTGGCAATGAATTATCTTTATCTGACAGCTCCAGCACTGTCGGCAGTTCTATAAGATTTATTGGATCAAACCCTATGAATTTGTTAATTAATAATAGATTGTTTGTGTACCTTCATCAACTGAAGACATCGGAAAACTTAGTAAACGGAACTCCTAGTACATTGCTAAGGATAATCTCAACTCAGAGAGAATCTTACTGCGATCCAGTTTCATTAAAATTTCTGCCTCAAAAACGCCACTTAAGTCAGGACTATCATACTAGTTTCTGCTTCAAAATAACTAACCAAAACAACGAAATTGTAGACTTTGAAGATCTTACAATTATTCTTGAGATAAAATAAAGTTTAATTTTAAAATACAATGTCAATCGGCCCTCAAATTCCAGTAACCTGTCCTACCATTGAACTGAAAGACTTGGCAGACACAATTGACTTTGATGCGAATGCTATTGTTGGGTCTATTTACGGTTTCGAATTTACACAAAATGGATATTATAAACGAGCGCTAGTGCCGGCAGTGCCTGAAGTGCCGTCAGTGCCGCCGTCAGTATTGCCAGAAAAACCATCTATCGATCAGCTAAAGGATTTTAATGCCGGTAAAGTAGATCCCGATTTTAAGTATGCTATTACTAAACGAGAAAATACCTGGTCTTTAACACCTATAGACACAGAATTAGATTGGCTTATTAAATTCAAGTGCGAAAGCCCTTACACTTTTATGGGACCAGACAATAAATTTAAGAAAATTATTAACGCCGGGCCTATGTTAGTTAGTCTAGTGCCGGATGAAAACAATCGGGAAACCATAGAAGTCAAAGCCTACAAAAAAAGCAACTATGTTTTACATAAGCGTGAAACCGCAGGGAAAAATGTCAGACTTGTTCTGCAGCCTCCTTTACAGCTAGGTAGCACAGCTATGATAGTACTGGACATAATTGCTCACAGGCCTACGCAGAGAAATTTTAATGTAATTCCGCAAGTGTCTCTAAGTTGGGTTGATTTAGATGAGGATCCCAGACGAGTTACAGTATTTATGAAGAAAAGAGAAAATGAAAATCAGTTTTCCGTATTTACTTCATCACCCAAGATAACTTTTGTCCCTGTTCCAAATCCTATTGACAGAATAGCGCAAATTAGCCTAGACAACGTAGATCTGTTAGCATTTTATTTCAGCGATCAGATATTTTCTGATAGTCAAATAGAATATTTTGCTAATAAACTAAAATCAAGTTAATTATTGTTAACCCTTTTTTTTCACACTAAAAATATGACGACAAAATTGTATCCTGCTATAGTAGAAGCAGTAGTGGATGAACAACCAATTGTACAGCCCAGTGCTCCAACGTTAGACTTAAGTAATGTTCAAACGTTCAGGTTGGAAGAAATAAGAAAAGTTAGGACTCAAATTGAATCAGATATCCAAAAGTACTCTAGATGCAGACGAAGGTATTCCGGCGCTTATAGCACAATAAATTACGTGTCTACTGGTCTAAATGTTATTAATGCTGCGGAAGCTGCTGCCAGCGTGGGATTATTGGTGACTGGAATTGGTATACCAATTAGTATTGGATTAGGAGTGGCTGCCGGATTATCTTCAGTGATGTCAGTTTTACTTGGCGTAATTAATACTAAAGTATCTAAGAAATTAGAAAAACACGACCTCATTTCTAGCCTTGCGATAGCTAAACTTACTAGCATGAACTTAATAATTTCAAAAGCTCTAGAAGACACTCAGATTACAGACCAAGAGTTTGTAATTATCCAGCGAGATTTTGAAGAATATAAAAAATTGAAGCACGACATACAATCTAAATCTAGGTCTGCACCTGTTAATGTTGAAGAAATTAAAAAAAAAATTAATAGAAGAAGGGAGACTACTGGGACGGAAGGAGCAGCTAGATGCTTTGAAGAAAAAGCTTGGCGCTTCAGAATAAATACAGTTAACATTTACTCAAGCCTTCCAGGACTTCCACCTTATTCATAGTCGCAGTCGTAGTCGTAGTCGCAGTCGCTGTTTCTACCTGTAATTTATAGTGACCTAGAGCGTATGCGAACTCCTTAGTTACTCTTATTCTCTTTGTGTCATTAGCGCATAATGTTTTTTTGGTCGTCACAGCAGTGGACACTACATGGTTCTTAGACTTTATAGTTGTGTTAGGGTATGGTTCAACTTCTTTCCCATCTAAGGCTTCCAGGTAGTTTTCGTGCCTGATATCTCTGTTTTTTATTGCAGCTTTTTGAATGCCTTTTGCTTTTGAAGATTCCCCCGATTCGTGTTTAATACTGTACTGCTTAGATCGCAGTCCTGCGTATTCTTCAATAAGTTTCCCGTTCATTTCATCTTTCATCAAACCTATTTTCTTTTGGTTTGCTTTGCTGTACAAAGGGTGAGTTTCAGGGTAGTCACTAGTATCGTAATGTTGTAGTTCCGATTCTAAGTCTTTATAAATGTCTTCAGTAGGGATGTCTAGTATAAGGGAGTCTGTGTCTGTGTATAAAACTCTGGCCTCCGGGTATTTAGGTTTAAAGTAATCGTAGTAAAATTCGAACATTAATAATTTAGAAAGGTCAAGAATAGTCATCCCCATAAACACTGGTTTGTCTAGATTAACTTGCGTGGTTTTCATGGTAACTGCATACAGGGAGTCATGAAACTCTTTGTAACCAAGGTATTGAGGCTTAGATGTTAATTTAATTGCTTGATTGGGTGAGGTAATTAGCCTGACGTCTTTTCGCTTGTATGGGTTCTCCATAGTTTTACCAAAACAGCTGTTATTCAGCAGCTTAAAGAAATCTTTTTCAAACGTAGATTGCGCTTGTTTTCTAAGCTCTGTGTTTTTATTGATGTACCCGGCCAAGACGTTCGTTTGTTTAAAGAATAAAAGCTTGTGAATCGCTGTGCACTTCATGCCGTGTCTGATGTAGAACTGCAGGTTTCTGTAGTGGCAGACGTAATTAGATTTATTATAGAGGTTGGGAATAAGTTTAAGTTGCTTGTCCGTACCATGCAATCTTTCTGGTGCTAATGGGTAATCATTATGTAGGTCGTGTAAAGCATTGGGATACTCTAGGTCAACTTCGACAATAAACCCTATAGTATGATCTTTAGGGTGATTTAAAATACTGTTTAACCAAGTAAAGTTTGCGGGGTTTGGATTAACAAGTAATTTGAAATCTGAAACCGGTAAAAGCTCACTCATTGCCCAACCGTATAAATTGTTGGCGTCAAAGTACATTATATAATTAGATTTCTGCGAGGGGTCATAGTGCTTCAGGTATTTATTGTTGGCTTTGCAATAATTATGAGCTGCCACGCTTATTCCTCCACGAATGCCCGACTCAATCATTGTCATCATTACCTGGTCAGTTATGAGATCGATTTTAGAACCGCTAAGTTTTAAGAAAGCATCCCAACTCATTCCTGGCGAAGAAATATAATGAGAAGGGTCGAGGGAGTAATGATGTAAACTCGTTTCTCTGTATTTTTCAAACACATCAGCCAACAAACAGACGTCGGCTTTTAAATATATGTCGTGGTAGTCACCAAGGTTTTTACAGCTGAGTGCATTCCAGACGTTGTGTGCATGTTGGTAATCGATATCACTTATGAAACTTTTATTGAGTGAAGAATAGAAATTTTCTTTAGGTGGCAATTCTAGTTCTTCAAACACTTCCCAAGAATCCATGTATTCATAAGGATACACGCCTTTCCGAATAAGTGTAACGTCTGGAAAATATTTGCTAGTGATAGGATAGCTGGGTAAGTTCTTAGCTAGTGTTTCTAAACTGGAAGACAAATGTTGAAAGCTGTCGTAAAACTTTAATTTATTCAGAGTGAAAGTTTTATATTTTTCTTCTGTCTCGGCAATACATGACACTTTGTATGCTTTCGTCACTGCCTGCATGATTAAATGGGAGTCGTAATTTCGAAGATTGTGAATGAAAATAGGGAGAGAAAAATGTTTGATTCCATATTCCAAGTTGCATTTCTGATGAGCTGCACCTCTAAATGCCCCTGTTATGTGACAATGATCTCTCACTCTTTGGGTCTTTGTGTCCTTCGGGTCAAACTCTTTATTACAAATGTGGCAATGTGTAGCTGCTTTAAAATTATGGGAGTCAGATTCAGAAAATATCATGGGCGCCGGATTATCTAGCTGCAATAAACACAATTTGTATATTTTGTTCATCTCATCTAAGAACTTCCTAGCTGCGTCTGGCCCTCTGTAAATTACCGGCTCTGTATGTTGTCCGTCGGCTCTAACAACTACATACCCGAAACTGCAGACTTCGTGAAGGTGTGTGAGGAATGAATTAGGCGCACAAAATCCTTGCGGGCCTTGATATTTTAAAATCAATGATTCGAAGTCGGCATAAACTATATAAGGCTGCTTGAATTGTTTGTTGATGTTTTTAAAATATACTTGAGAACCTGGCTTTGGTAACACAAGGCGGGTTTGAATATCTGTCATACTTTTGCAAATTTTACTGTGCTTGTCAGCCACTTGGAGATTAGAGACTCTAGTTAAACAGCGTCTGCACAAATATTGTTTGCCATGATGTTTTGAAGTGTGTCCTAATAATCTAGATATGTTTCGTATCAGAGTATAATGTTGCATGCTAGGATCTTGCGGGTCTGTTATTAGTAAAAGATCAACGTGGTGATTGAGGTCTGAAAACGATGGGGCATTAGGAGAGATTCGTAAAGGCATAAGTTTTGATTCAGGGTCCCAAAAATATACATTGACTGTTATAGGAGAGTTTTGTGATTCAAATTTGTCAATGGCGTCAAGGCTAACAGGGAAATTAATGTCTTTAAGATTTAAGTTCGTTACTTTATCTTTGTATAGCGCCACCCTTTCGGGATGTTGTTTCGACTGTATAGGATATAACTTAGCCAGAACACACCACATAAAACATTTGTCATCGGTGTTCTTAATATTCAATACAGCCTTTTTGTCAAGAATTTCTTTGGGAAGAGGGATATAAGATTTTCCTTTGATTGGATTATACTTTGCAATGTTCAGTTCTAATGATTCTAAATTTCCCTCTGTCCATCCAGACCCTTTCAAAGTTGCACGCTCAATGCTGTCTTGTAACTGGTTGATCAAGATGTTGTTATAAGCATTGTCTAGGTCTGAAGATTTTAACACTTCAATTTGACTTGAAGAAATCCACACAGTCATCGTTTCATCAATACTGCCGGGTTTAATAAAAGTTATTTGAGCGTGAATTCGTATTTTAACAGGGGATTTGAAAGTAAAATTGTTAAGTACAAATTCGTAATTATTATAGACAGATTTAATAACATTTTGACTGTCAAGAATTTGAAGTTGTAAAGTTTGAAAGATGTCTTTAAACAAAGGAGATTGCGAAAGACTTTTTGTGTCCGTCATTTTTATACTGATAACAAAACTTTAAATAGTATTTTAAAACAACTTTAAACTGAATAAATTGAATTAAAAAACAAAACAAAACAAAAAAAAAAAAAACTAACCCTAACTTTAATATGAAAAGCCATCACATTTGCAAAAACAATAACAATCATGCTCACAGTCATGATCACATTCGCAGTCGGGTCCACAATCACAAACAGTTTGTTTGACTACATGAGGATTTAGTTTGCGAACTTGTTTAATAAAATGTAACCAAAAATATTTAAAGTAATATGATTTTGGGTACAAGTCACTTTTGTTGTATTCTTCTTTTGTAAGTTTATGAAAGACTATTGAGAAGTGACTTTTGCATTTAACTTTGTAATCTTCATTTATTTCATATTGTCCAGTGAAGGGGTCAAAATCATAAATATCTGGATCATATAGTCTGCATTCAAAAAAGATTTTCCAGCGTTCATCTTCTAACATATGAAAGTGGGGAGAATCAAAAAACATTTCCATTTCCTTACAGAACCTTTCTGTGTCCGTCATTTTTAGTCTTTTTTATTTTCTTAATTAGGAAATCTTAATGGTTCTGTGTCTGGCGGAACAATCTGAAGTTCTTCTTTTACACTTGTATAATTTAATTGTTATAAGATAGAAGTTACTTGCTAAAGACCAGTAAGTCATTTTGTAAATACTTTCTAAAGTGTTAAAGTCAACTTATAAATAATTATCAAAGTTACCTAACTTAAGTTAATGTGTGAATGGGGAGGGGTGGTGATGATGGGGATGGGTGAGGGGAAAGTGGGTGATGGGGAGGGAGTGTGAGGGGATGAGTGAGGGGAAAGTGGGTGATGGGGAGGGAGTGTGAGGGGATGGGTGAGGGGAAAGTGGGTGATGGGGAGGGAGTGAGGGGTGGTAAGTGAGGGGTGGTGGGTATGAGGGGGTGGGGTTTGGGAGTCTGAGGGTGGAGGGAGGGAAAAAGTCTCATCATGCTTGTTGCGTTTTGAGTAATTGTTGTGAATGCAATTGGGATGGGGAGTGGAAGGGGGGAGTGTTAGTTCAATAGCGGA
>CM072513.1:4048604-4178604 GCA_036898135.1 Oncomelania hupensis | reverse complement strand
TCTCTCTCTCTCTCTCTCTCTCTCTCTCTCTCTCTCTCTCTCTCTCTCTCTCTCTCTCTCTCTCTCTCTCCCTCCCCACACCTTGCTGGTAAACAGAGCAGTCTGGAGCATCTTGCTCACATCCTGTTTACCGTGGGGAATCTACCACAAAGTGTTTTGATGTCACAGAGTCAAGTCACTTTCGATCTCTCACGCGATGGCGCGCGAGCGCACGCACACATGCATGCACGTGAGTGCGCACATGCACGCACGCATGCAGATTGACACACACACACTCTTTCTTTATCTCTCTCTCACACACACGCACAGGCGCGTGCATCCACATGCAAGCTGGTACTCATGCACCCAAATATACACGTATACATGCGTATTCACAAACACGTACACAAAACACCAAAACTGGGTTTTACTAAGAATGTAAGAATCGGAAAGTGATTTTAGACAGAAAAGGGTTAGGGCAAGGGTTGGTTGCAGCGCTGCAACTAGCCCTTACCCTAACCCTTTTCTAGAAAGTTGACCTATTTCGTCTCCCATAGGCGACGAAATAGGTCGAATTTTGTTCAAAAATTCTTCGGAAATTCACTGTATTTTCTCCGTCCCGGATAGAGCACTCCTGTGTACTAAAAACACTCTCATGCACTACAACTGCACTCCCATGCACTAAAAGAGCACTCCCGCGCACTTAGAAAAAAGTGGGTGGCTGGAAAACTCTGGGTGACTGATACACTCACCCATTTTCTGCATAAAAAGCAAGGTCAGTCACCCATTTCAAGGCTTATGTGTACGCACACCGACGCACAGACACAGATAGACATACACACACGGACGCACGCATACACATTCACGAAAATACACACAAACGCACACACACGCGGAGAGCACGCACACACAAACGCACTCATACACACACACGCGCACACATGCAACCGAACACATAACTCTTGGGTTACATAAGTATTACACTCACGCAATCAATTAACAACGCAATCAATAAATTAATGAATCAGTCACTGTGATCAACCAATAGAAGATTAATGTATTTAAACTCCAGCCAGCGTAGCTGAGTCTACCTGAGACCACTCCCGCCCCGAGACCTCATGACCTTTTACCTACGCGGCGTTTGGAAACTCAGTATCGCGATGAGCTGAGACTCGCCGAGGCTTATTAGGCTAAGGCAAGTCTCAGCTACGCTGCGTGCACAAGCACCTTTGCCAGTCATGTTCGTGCTTACGCAATCATAATGTGTGGGAAAACACTGGGCGGTTTCTGGAAAATGACAACTTTAAAGCCAAACGCAAGCTTGACATCATCATTATGATACTGCAGGTTAGCTATAGTTTGATATAATAGTATATAACACGTTTAAAGTGTCTCTGAGGTCGACATAAACTTTGCGTAGAAACTTTACGATAGCGGTAATAGGCTTCTTCTTCTTCTTCTTCTTCTTCTTCTTCTTCTTCTTCTTCTTCTTCTTCTTCTTCTTCTTCTTCAGGGTACTGTGGCTATTCCAGGTACACGAAAAAAAAACATCCACGATTTATTATAAGTATTTTAACTTTTAAAATTTGTTTGTGTTTGTTTTTCGTCTGCTATATATTCTGCATAAACTACGTCAAACGACACGAATCGGAGAGGGAAGAAGGGGGCGGGGGTGGGGAGGGGTGGGGGGGGGGGGGTCTCGAATATGCTACCAATGTTTAAGAACTGCCATCCTATCCTATCCTATCATATCATATCCTATCACGTAACTCAAAAGTCGTTGGGGCACAAATAGATGATCGTTTAACCAGCGTACGCCATCTTTCTCTGTTCTCATCAACCTTCAAGGCTTCGTTCAGTGTCAAGCCAGTCCATTCTCGAATGTTGTCCTCCCACCTTTTATTTTGTCTCCTTCTTTTTCTACCTCCTTGCACCGTGCCTTGCATGATGGTTTTTGCAAGGCCTGATGCTCTGGTGACTGTCATGCAATGTGATAATCTGGAGAGAGCAACAACAAAAAAACCAGTGTACCGGTATTAAGATAATGAAATGGTGACTTTTGACCTTTATATACCTATTGTTAGCCTATAACTATACGTTAGGTCAACATAATGACGCAAATAGGCTTGTCTGGAATGTTTGCCCATGTAATAATATTAATACAGTGATAAATCTACCTCAAATAGTTCAGGCTGCTAGGACAATAACAGATAACTGTCTGACGACCCAGATACATTGCGAAGTCTGGGTCATAATAATGACGATAGTCTCAAATGCTCTGCTGTTACGTTTGAGACGCCCACGATATATCCGATCGTTTTCTTTTGCAAAGCATGCAATAACTGAGTGTATTTATCTTTGATTTGAATTTGTTTTGTTGTTGTTAGAAGAAGCTTTGTATAATGTTGATAATTTTCGTTGGTCGATATTATCGGAGAATTTCCTAGAATTACTTGTTTACTATTGATCGAATGGTGTAGATAAATCTAGTGGTAGCTAAGAGATTCTTCTAACCTAAATAAAGTTATGTGACGTAAGACAGTGCATAGTTCCGGTGACGAATTTTATTCTGATTGGCTGTAATTGCGTCACGCTGGAATGTTCGAATATTCTCTCGATGATAGAAAAACTATATAGTCTAGGTGATGCACTGTTTCAGGAAAGAGAGAAAAAGAGAAAAGGTGTGAAAAAGTGATTGAGCGATCTTGTATGCAGTTGTTAATGTATGCTGAATAAAGTTGGAAAACTTCATACGACGACTCCTGCCTTGTTGCTGAAAGAACAGGTTGCGTGAATAAACGAATCTGAGTTACACTTTTCAAGATTGAAGCATCGGGGCTGATTCAACTATTGATAAAAAAAAATAAAAACAACAACAACAACAACAACAACAACAACAACAGTGTAACATCTGCCACTGTGAGAATTCGCATATTGTTCAATGATAATCCACTCTAAAAGAAAGGCAGTCTTCCGATAATTAAACGCGATCGCCAGTGTCAGGCAACTTTGTTTAAGTAGTACACCTTATGGGTATGGGTAGATCACATCGGTGCCAAATATAATTAAGTGGTCTGGGATGCGTCATAATTATTACAGGGGCATAACTCAAGTTGGATGCCTGTAACGAATCCTTCAATAGCAAAGCAGTAGATGATATATTGATATCATACGTAAGCAAGGTTGTGTGCTTTCAACTGCTCAGCTATCGAGGATAAGCTACAGGCATCTAAATTAAGTAATAACCCTATGGATAATGGACACCTAAGTGGTCTTAAGTAATCTGTTTGTTGAGAGTACTACTTCTACTGCTTATTTACACACAATTTACTATCTTCTTCGCTAGACCAGTCACATACCATTTTTCTTGAAAGCTCTCCCAAAACTCCTCATTTGTGTATGGGATCTATTGGGTCAGCTAATTGGGACGCTTTCTGCCAAGTGGTCACTACGGCTTTTCTGTGGTTTTATTATTTAGCAATTCAGCCATTTTATAATTATGTATGTGTTTTGTTAATTATTTTATAATGATGTTTATATTCTACTTTGTTTTTCTAACCAGAGATTCCATAAATTAGAGGACAGCCTCAGCGTCCCTTGCATGGGATGTATATTGTAAAGTGACCGGCTAGCCTTCAGTATTACCATTAGGATTGTTTCAGCAGATCTCTTTCAACCAAGTTGTGGTCCTGAATCGGCTTTTTGCGGTCCGCTGGACCCTATCAACAATGACTAACTAACAAACAAACACACCATGTGAGAATACTACTTCTACTGCTAATAGGCTTACACACACCATGTGAGAGTACTATTAAAAAAAAAAAAACTACAAACTAACACGTGCTTACATCAACAAATATTAATTTTAGAGATTCATTCATTCATTTTACTTTTTACCCACACACACTCCTCATGCATCCCTATTACACATATATGCCATAATAAAAAACATAAAATCAAACTTCGTTAGCAATAAAGTCATTAATCTTATTAATACAGCAATGTGAGAATAGTAAGTTCATCTTCTACTATTAATAGGCTGTTGTTGTTGCATCAATTTTTAATAGGCGTATATGCACCATATGAGAATACTGCTTCTACTACTATAATAGGCTTCTATACAATGACAATGTCGGCTACAAAAGGTAATGTAAACTATAAAATTGCACAGATCCCAAAGTAAGGTCTTGATTTGTATGGACCAATTCTAATACAAATCGTCCTCGACAATAACAGTTCAAAATACTTTGTAAGCCAGGGATGATGTTGACCCAGCGGTTTTAGTCATGCGCGTTGCAGTCTGCTTGTGCAGTGCATTCATAGTATTTTTGGTGCCTCGCTTAGTAAAATAGCCTACAGATGTGAGAATATATCGCAATACAGTGTGCCCAAAATAGCGCAAGGACTGTTGTTGCTGCACTTTGCACTTATATCAACGGGATTTGCAGCGTAGATATATTATGAGCGCCACCACTTCGGCAGGAAACCCTTACCCAACCCAGATTCTTCCGTTTAAAGAGACTTAAAATGCATTTTAAAAGAAGAGCTAAAGAAAAAAAAAAAAAGGAAAGAAAAACATTTTAGGGTAAGACTGTAACTTTTGGGGTCTGTTAAGAACCCTTTTACGGTGGCGCTGTAGTGTATTGGTTTTGGGCACACGCAGGCAACATTTCATGTTAAAGCAACGTTAGGAAGGGTGAGTACTTCGATGGCTGACCATGCCTTGCAAGGCCACCACCAACCACACGCACAAAAAGACTGAAAGAAGCGCACGACGCACCCCGTCAAAGGCCCTCAAAACCCACCTCTTCAAACTGCATTATTGAGACTGATTTGTATCCCGCTGCCATTCTCTCCCCTTTGTCTCTGTCTGATCTGTAAGTGTATACACGGCTGTAAATATTTATACTGTTTTTCTTCCTGGGCCTAACCGGGCATATAAATAGCTGTGAATAGGTTTTTTTCTATTCTATTTCTGTCTTTTTTTTGTCATTTGTGTACATAGTTGTAAATAGTCTATTTCTGTTTTTTTTGTCATTTGTGTACATAGTTGTAAATAGTTTGTACCTTTACTGTTCCGTCTTTTGGTGTATTTTAGCAAAATGCGATGTTAGATCGAGTGCACGTATTTATATGTAATGACTATGTAAAGCGTGGTGAGTCTGGTCATAGGATGGAGTACCCGCTATATAAAAGTCCGTTATTATTATTATTATTATTATTATTATTATTATTATTATTATTATTATTATTATTATTATTATCCCGGACTTCCGTACAATGTCGCTCAGGATTGTGCTCAGTTTGTCTGGGCGTCAGACCATAGGCTGCATGCCCAACTGCAGCAAGTCGGCGCACTCCGGCAGCTTGAGTTACATCCAGTATCGACCATCGCTTTGAGCAGCGCTTGAGCTAGAAAATTGCTATAAGAACGAACGAACGAAAAACGATGCTTTACGTCCTATTGCATGAGCGTTAAGGACGATCACCACGTCGCCACCCTGACAACAATGACCATCATCATCATATCAAAAAATACATAACGAATAAATACAAACTCGGACTTATATGCGGGGGGCTGCCTATGTTGAATAGACTGACATGCATGTACGTGCTGTTGCAGTCTCTTTAAGAGTGTCCTGACCTGGAATGTAGTTTTGGTACGCAACATGTGCAGGCAGCCAAAGGCTGGGCCAATCTCAATCAGCTGTGGGCCATAACGGACCCAGTCAAGGCCAAAAACACAACTCTAGACCCTCGTTCACTCGCTCTTCACGTGATCAGCCACAAACACAGTTTTCTTTCCTTTTTAATCGACACTCGGAGTATAGCGTTACGAAACAACAGACTCGCTCACTCACTGTACAGGTGTGCCCCTCTTTCTCATCGACACACAGTACTAAATTATATATTTTTTATTTTTTTTAATTATTATCGAGGATTTTTATAGCGCACATATCTCGCCGTATTATATACCCATTTACAAAACTGCGGACTGTAGAATACATCATTGTCGACACCCCTTCTCACACTCCCACACCGCATTACTAAACAGCGGACTGTACTGAACAGCTGTTGCCATAGGTAAATCCCAGACACCACTTTAATGGGAGAGTTTTATGTAGAGATAGACCCTGCAAAGAACGAATATGAGTACGAATATAATTATGAAATTATAAAGTATACATCTTTTATTCGGTCCGTATATACTCGTTCATAAAACGGGCCTTGTTTATTTGTAGGGTTTTTTTGTGTTTTCTTTGTTGTTGTTTGAATTAATTGCTGGTTTTTCCGCTATGGAAGTTCATCCTGTAATATGAATAGTTGACCTCATAGAAGCTTCCCTCTTTTATTGCAACCCTACTTATATGTATTTCTTTGTTTATTTAAGTTTCACGCCGTGATGACTGTGTGTGGGGGGCCGGCCGGGTAGCTCAGTTGGTAGAGCGGCTTGCTAGTTACCGAAAGGTCCCTGGTTCGAATCCCGGATTGGCAAACGTGTGACCATATTATTTTCTCTTTACCATCAACTGGTTCGCTGCTGTCAGCATAATGTTTTTTTAAAAATCGTTCCTATATAGCGCTTTTCCAGCTCAAGAGCTGCTTAAGGCGCTGGCCGATACAGGATCTAACTCAAGCCGCCCGAGAGGCCCACCCGCAGCCTTTGGGCGCATGGTCTGACGCCCGGACAACTGAGCACAATCCTGGGCAGCCAGGGATGGGGGAGAAGAACTTAGGTGCATGCTGGGGGTGTTCTTGTCACCGGCACTCACCCGTCTAGGACATGAGCGTCAGGATCTTTAAAGTCCGTTATGATGGAATGTATGCATAATGCGACCAATAGTCGCCTATACGCTCCGCTGGCGTGTGACTTTAATCATTAAATCATCAGTACAACTTATGTTAATCTGATGATTAAAAATTGATACAACAACAACAACGACAACTTTAATCTGCAATTAATTAATTAGCCAATATTTTACGTAGGAGACGACTCGACTGGCTTATCCGTCGACTAAATTCACTCAAATTTGATTTTTGACTAAGCACTCATTCATTAATTAAAATCATTCAAGGTTTATTTTGCGCACCGTGGTTCTTAATTTGAACAAATTAAATAAAGATTCGTTGTACTCTCTTTGTTCTTTTCTTATTCAGCTCCATGTTATTTGCCCGCACAGACGATTTCTGAATCCAAAATACTGTCAAATACTATCTGTATAATGCAGGCTTAAGTCTATGCACAAGGGCATTACGGATCATCGACAGCACAGCTGTAGATAGCACACAACTATATTTTTGTACTATTTATAATCCAAAGGGTTTGTGCATGTATCCTCTATACTTTGTACTATTTACAATTCAAAGGCTGCGTGTATCCTCGATAGCGCAGCGGTCGACAACACACAGCCACTTGTACTATTTTATACTACAAAGGCTGTGGGATATCTGTCGCTGCGCTAATGAGGATCCGACCCAACGCGTAATGGGCCTGTGGGCCGGGGAACTAGCACAGGAGGCACAAGCACATTTAATTTAACCCATAAGGCGTAGGGTCTTCTTTCCTCCAAGTATGGGGCCACCTCGTATACCTCGAGAGCGAGACCTTACCTCTGAGCTGTAGTGGAAATGATGTAATACTGCCTGTGCGCAAAACCCACCTGTTGTTGTTGTTGGTCTGCATACACAGTTTGAATGAAATGACACGTCGAAGAACAAGACAGACAGTATACCACGATGACGATACTATAATATAATAAACGCGAGTGTACGCTTGTACGTCCTGGTTTTGGTGTTGACCTATTGGCTAACCTGTTGCATTCCTGCTGGTTGCGTGTTATTATGTAGTTTGCATTTTGAGTGAGGTTGGAGAAGACACAGGGGATAGGGAATATGGTGAGATAGAGAGGGAGGCGGAGATTGGGAAAGGGGAAAAGGGAAAAGAGGGAATCTACACTCATTTAGTTCAACATTTTAATGTTTCGTGCGTTGCAAAGTTGTATTGGCACCACCATTGAATAAAATCTATTTCTTTCAATCACTGACTTATATTTACTTGACCTCTGACTTCAACAATTTTCGCTTTGAGTTCCTTCGCGCATCTTAGCGGCGCACTTTTGCATTGCCCTTTCCGGTACCAATGTGAAAAGACGCGTCGAAGTGCGAGTGCATACGAAGTTATTTGGACTGTTTGGACTATTTCGGCACGATGGGAGATATCAATTTTCGAAAAAATAAATAGTCAATAAAGGAACACGTTATAACGCGACTGCCATTTTGCGGCGCATGACATCAAGCTGTGCTAGTATTTGCTATATTGATAGCACATAGTAGGCCTATTAGCAGCAGCTGACAAAAAATACTAAGACAATAACATAACTTATTGTGCTACTTCTTCTACTGCATCTTTTTTAATTACCAGCGTTTCTATTAGATGTTTATTGTAACACAGTAGACTTACTCAACTTTGACCAGAGATTTTATCAATTAGTTAATTTGGTTGTTTTGTTGTTCTTGTTATTATCATTATTGTCACTAATTTTGTTCCCCTAGATCATCATGAAGCTGGGTTTTGTATCCTTCCTGTTGTTATTATTATTAGTTGTAGTAGTATTGTTATTATTATTATCATTGTTACCATATATATTAATTATTCTTTGTCTGTTGGTGCTGCTGTTGTATTATCTTTTTTTTAGTAGTTGCATTGTTATTATTTTTATAATTACTTTTATGATTACGATTATTATTAATATTATGATGATTATTTTGTATTATTACTATTACTATATTTATTATCATTACTATTATGATGATGATGATGGTGATGATGATTATTATTATTATCATTACTATTAGGATGGTGATGATGATGATGATTTATTATTATTATTATTATTATTATGATCTAGGATAGATCTAAGGCATGGAAGAATGGGTGAGTGTTAGTAGTTTTGTGTATACATGTATTGTGGAATAATTAACTGTGTGTTAAATGTGTACACATGGGTATGTGACTGGATATCTGTTTATGCATGTGTGCTAGTGTTAATAGATTTGTATTTTGGTATGGAAGTTGTGTTTGATAGTATATCAAAAGGTATTAATATTGTATGTCTATGTTTTAATAGTTTTGATATTGTTATCTCCTTCTTTCTTGCACTGCTAAACAAATATCCATGCCATGTGTTTGGACAATAAAGAATCTTGAATCTTGACAGTTACTAATACATTGTTTATTGTGAGTAAAAGGATGTGTGTAGCCAACCCTTGCAAGGATTTTACTATCTTTCGAGTTTTTCCTTTATGTTTAATGGATGACGGTGAAGAAATACTTGTCATTCCTCTTACAGAAACAGAAATAAAATGTGTATTCATGAACTGATTTTAACGACCCTTTGTTTGTCAATCAATGTTTGCTTGTCTGAAATTCTAGCTGTGTGGTATGAACAAAATTTGACTGCATGTGGTCACGTATTACACCTTACACAAATCATCACTTACAAACAAGACACATGCATACTTTAATGGTAAATATATCTTTTTCTTATCATAATGATGACATAATCCACAAAAAGCCAATTCTTTTCTAAAGCAAACTTTATTGCTTTCATCCTTTTATTGTCATTGTCAACCATATTTGAGTTCTCTAATACTGGTGTCACAGAGGGTGCATCTAAAATAATTCATATTAAAATAAAAATATGAAAATAATCAACATAATGGTTATTAAGCTAGACTAACATAATGCAGACCTATAAATCTGTATGGTTTTAGCTTAATATATTACCTGTATCTTTAGAAAATGAAAAAAATATAGCTATGCGGAGGCACAAAATGGCGTTCTAAAACGAACTCAGTTGCAGTCGTTATTTTCTAAGAAGAAAATGTATTGGAAAGGATATCGTAAATGAATCAATTATGCCAAATTTATTGAGTATATATAAATAACTTCTCGAATGAATGCAAAGATTTTTTTTTTTAGTTTAATATTTGCATAATATTTGATATTAAAAAAAGCTTTTCGGATGCTTCCAATCATGTTTTTTTTCGTCATTGCTATGCTATTTTCGAAAAGGCTTTTTCAAATCGAGGCATCCAAAACAAAAAAATACTTAAAAACCATTGTATTTTGCAAAACGTGTAAACAAAAAACAGTACAGTGCTGTTTACTACGTAACGATTTATAGCTTCGCATCCCAAATGTAGCATCCAAAATGCGAAATCATCGCAAACATTTTTTCATTCAAATTCACTTCTTCAAACTATTGTAGGCCTATATTTACATTCGCAAGGATATTCCTCACAAAATGATTACGTATACACAGGAAATAGGGAATTTCTGTGCATAAAAAAATGCAATTTACAGTGAGGTGTCCCGATTTCCGTTTCCGTGTGCGTCCGAAATGCCATGTGCTTTCGAAGCAGTGTTTTGAAGACGACTTGATTTTTTTTGCTTTTAATTTTTTTTCCAGTAATATTTTTCTCTAATTTCTTTGTATGTATCTTTGTATTCATAAATGATTATATGTAACAATACATTTTTGACTGTAAAAGAATGTTGCTGACTTTTAAAAAAAAATTAAATTATTTTTATTTCTTTTTGTGTACAATTAGTGCGCAGTGTAATTTTGTCACATTGTTTTTACAACAATTAAGGTAAAATACATCTTAAAATTAATGCCAGCCATCCTACATCCCAGCCATCCTACATCATAATTGATTTATATACTATTTTTTAAGAAACAAACTATACATCAAGCAAATAAAATTAATCTGTGTAGTATCCATGTTTCAATGTCTTGTTCACGTACGTGAGTGATTGTAGACCATTACACTCTTCCTTACGCTTGAACCTATAGAGCATACATAATTATAGAAGCACGTCAAACAACCTTTCCTTGTGATATTTTGAAATATTCGTATTCCTCAATGTGCACGTATTATTTAATATTGCAGCGGAGGTAATTAGTGTTACTTATACAGTAAGTTTACCAACATTAATCAATTAATGTATTCAGTCAGTCACACACTTAATTAGTCACTCAGTTTGTAATGAAGACCTGCATTCAATAAATTCACCATGCGTCAGTTCAACCCTGCCATTTCTTTGTTCATTGCTATTATTTATCGTGGTGACCGCGATAACAACGACGATGACGACATTACATTGCATGGTTATTGCTTTAGGTCCAGCGGACTCTTCCGAGCCAAATCAGGACCAAAAAAACCAAGACTACAACTTCGCTGAAAGAGGGCTCACCCCTGATCCGCATAAAAGATCTGCCGAAACAACCCTAGTGGTAACACTGAATGCACTCCCCCAGCCGGTCGCTTTACTATAAAGGCATCCCACGCAGAGGACGCTGAGGCTATACTCTAATTTATTGAACCGGCCTTTACAAAAACAAAATAGACTACAAACATCACTATAAAATATCAACAAAACACATACATATAAAATGCCTACATTGCCAAATAATAACATCATAGGAAGCCCCAATGACAACTTGGCAGAAAGCGTCCAATATTCCCAAGCCGATCCAACAGACCTCGTACACAAATGAGGAGTTTACTTCCCGAAGATTTTTCAAGAAAAAGGGTAGGTGACTGGTCTTGTCGAAGAAGAAGATAGTATAGTAGATTGATAGAACAGAGTAAGAATGAGAAAGAACAAAGGAAAAAGACAGCGACAGTGGGGATTTAAAGCACTAAATTTCCAGAAAGTGGGGATACTATTTATCCTGAAACCCGCGGCACCTCCACATATGGGGGGGTGGGGGGGGGGATGGACGATGACGACAACGACAACGACGACGACGATGATGATGATGATGATGTTGATGATGATGAACCGGCGATGACGACGACGAAGATGATGATGATGATGATGATGATGATGATGATGATGATGATGATGATGATGATGATGATGATGATGATGATGATTGTGATAAGAACGACGGCAAAGGCAATGATGATGACGACGATGATGGACTGGAGTCTTAAATTCCGCTAGTACTTATATTGTCAAAGGTCGGTGCATGCTCAAAGCATGATCAGCAAGTGTTTCAAACTCCTATTTCTCAGGAAATGCCAAGGACGAGTCATTCAGTGTTTGCTGAACTAGAAATATCGACTCAACAATGACGTGTATCTCAGTGTCTACAGCGAGCTCACACTGCGTAGCTGAGAGCGAGGAGGTTTACTCCGTAGTAGCGCATTGGGGAGCAGAACTTGGTCCACGGCGAATCTCAGCTACGCAGTGTGCAGTGAGCTGGGCTTATTAACTGTGCTGAAGGCCAATAAGAACAAATGGGGCTGGGTAGCTCAGTTGGTAAGAGCGTCTTGCTAGTAACCGAAAGGTCGCTGGTTCGAATCCCGGATTGGTCAACGTGTGATCATATTATTTTCCCCTTTACCAACAACTGCGAAAGTGTCGTGTGACTATAATCTACAAACAATAATAAGAACAACGATTTATCGCACGCAAAAAGTTCTTGGCCGTATTTTCCAAAACGTGATGATGATGATGACGACGACGACGGCTTGCATAGCGCAGGTATCCAGGGATAAAAGTTCATGCTCATTGCTCTTCAAAAGAAACGAGAGTTAACCAGTACTCGTAAAATCTGCCCAAAGCTACGGTGTCTTGAAATTACTCAACTATTCAGACCGCGTCAACGAACCAATCATAATCAATGTATTCCTTTTGGATGAGAGGCCAAACCGAGGTCTAACCTGTGCATAGATGCATGTCTTCGTCACGGAGTTAAAAAGATCCTGACGCTCATGTCCTAGAAGGGGGTGGTGCCAATGGCAATAACCCACCCAGAAAGCACTAGATCATTTCCCTCGACAACGAGTTACGCAGACATTGGTCAAAAGGTAAAGGTGTTCCCGTAACCTTTGGGACGTTGGGGAAGGAAGCGCGCGGGTCCTCCCTTTTTTCTAGGCCTGCTTACTGAGGGCCGTGCCTATTTCCTCTCCCTCGCTGTTTTACCTTTCCCGGTTCTAAACAGATTCAAATACCCATTCGCAATCTGGATGGACTGGGGGAAGAATAAGGTTAGTGGGAAGGAGGAGGGAGGAGGAAGGGGAAGGTGTTGTGCGCTGGCTTGAATTATTTTTGCGTCGTTTGGTGGTTGGTACGATCACCCATCCAAGTATTACATATATAACCCACTCCGACGTTGCTTAAACGTGAGACATTGCTAGTGTGTGGGCAAAAGCACTACACTACTGGGCCACACAAACCCAGACAAACATATACAGTATTTATTCATATTAACGCACAATGTAATTTTCAAAGAGATGTCAAAATAACTCCGGCCATGAGAATAACAAGTGCTGTGCTCACTATGAGGAAGAACATTGTAATGTTCAGAGATTTAAAAAAAAATCAATGGGTTTAAAAGGCCACGCGTACATCTATGTTCCTATTAATTGAGTATTATGTCAAGTGGTCTGGAGTTACGAAGTGGCGTAGGTCATCATCATAATTTATTACATCTTTCTGCGCGCGCGCGTGTGTGCGTGCGTACGTGCGTGTGTGTCTCTCTTTCTGTACGCGCGTCTTGGGCGACGTGGGTTCGAATCCCGACTTCAGCAAACTATTTTGTGATTGCTGGATAGTAGAGGCCGGCGCTTTGACAAGCTCTCTGAGCTTATAAGTGCGCTATCTTAGAGTAATCTCTTTCTTTCTTCTCTGTCTCTCTCCACGTGTAAAAATATATGATTATTCATATAATTATATCGTGCTTTCCTTATCGGCTTAAAGAGCTGCTCAAGGCTGTGATCAAAATGAGGATTTAATTGGACCCAGTTCGAAGGCTTTGTTAACTATTGGCCAACACGGGTTTAGCCTAAAAGTCACATTGGTTTGACATTAAACGGTGATAACGAGGGCTTCCTTTGCTCAAACGCACAGCTACAGTTTAAATTTTCAGATTTCTGTTTTGACAGGGAGTGATCTCCCTTGTTTAACGGTACAGCAATACCGTGGCCGTGTGACTTTTTGGCCCTAGTTCTGAATGAATCACGCGGCTTCAAAAGTGCATCTTTGATGTCTTTGGTAGGGTAGGTTAGGATAGGGTAGGTTAGGGTAGGGTCGAGTAGGATAGAGTAGGGTAGGTTAGGATAGGGTAGGTTAGGGTAGGGTAAAGTAGGTTAGAGTAGGGTAGGATAGGGTAGGATATGGTAGGGTAGGATAGGGTAGGATATGGTAGGGTAGGATAGGGTAGGGTAGGGTAGGATAGGGTAGAGTAGGATAGGGTAGTAGGGTAGGATAGGGTAGGGTAGGGTAGGGTAGGATAGGGTAGAGTAGGATAGGGTAGGATAGGGTAAGGTAGGGTAGAATAGGGTAGGATAGGATTGGGTAGGATAGGGTAGGGTAGGATAGGGTAGGGTAGAGTAGGATAGGATTGGGTAGGGTAGGGTAGGGTAGGGTAGGATAGGGTAGGGCAGGCTAGGATAGGGAAGGGTAGGGTAGGGTAGGATAGGGTAGGGTAGGATAGGGTCAATTGTGTCCATCTAAAACAAAAAACAAACTCTACGAAGCAACTTTCTTATCCTTCTGCCTTATACCAGCTTTGGTACAACCTTTTCTTTTTCTTTTTTGTCTAAAGCGCACAAACCCTGGCGATAGCGGTAGCTACTCACAGGTTCAGGTAATACGGAATTTAGTAATTCCCCCCCCCCCCCCCCAAAAAAAAAAAAAGACTATTCTTTCGAAATACGTTTTTTTTTGGGAGGGTTGGTTTTGGGCTATAAGCTTTTTTTCAGTGGGGCAACACTCACTGTGGATATTAAAAGGATTTGTCTTGAAGTGGTGGGTGAAAGGGTGTGGTCATAGTGAGTCCACTTAAAGTCAAAACCGCCCAAGGCTCCCATGACACAATGTATCGGCCAGCGCCTTGATCAAGCTCATGAACTGGAAAAGCGCAATAATTATAAGAATGATAAATAAATAGAATAACATAAGAAATCCGTCCATACGTTTCATCAGGCCACGTCACCAGATCATCAGGTCTTGCAAAGACCATCCTGCAAAGGCACAGTGCAATGAGTAGAAGAAGAGGGAGACCGAAAAAGAGGTGGGAGGGCAACATTCGAGAATGGACTGGTTTGACACTGAGCGAAACCATCAGGGTTGCTGAGGACAGGGAAAGATGGAGTACGCTGGTTAAACGATCATCTTGGTGCCCCTACGACCTCCGAGTTATGGGATAGGATAGGGATAGGACAGGTCCATAAGTTTCAAAGAAAAGTGCGCTTATGTCATCTCCGGAAGGGCACCGGACGGACAAAGCCAAAAACTACAGCTCCAGCGCTTACAGATCGGGAACTAATAGTAAAATACCAGCAAGACCATCACTTATCCGTGTAGTTTTTTTTTAACTTAGAAAAAAGAAACATTGTAAGAAATCCAAAAATTCGTAGCTCTTAACACACATCTAGCTGGTTGTTGTCTTAATCTCTTCATGGCGAAATACGATTTGCATTGTTCTTATATCGCGTAACACTATATCAGCTCCGAGAGCAGCTGAAGGCGTTGAGTCAGTGTTATCTACTAACAAAAATACCAGCGTAATTATAGCCTAGAGGTAGAAGAAATATTAATACATTTTCCGTTCTGTTCTGTTTTGTTCTGTTCCAGCATACGAGTGTACCTTCGCTTTAAACGAAGTGGGTGTAATCGTACCCAGCAAGTGCTGCCATTTCGTTTCGAACATATATAATTAGCTGTTTGGGGAAATCCTAAAGCCACACGTAATGCCAAGTACGAAGACATTACCATTTCATGCAACTGCCAAAACCGATATTGTCAGCATTATGTTAATGTTGTGCCTGAAAGGTTATGCACTTGATTCTCTGCACAGCGCCATCAGAGACTGACCTAAGTCTGTATACTTCGATCTACGCAAATGTATATACACTGAATACCATAGGCTGCCGACACTCAGAAGTAATCTGTATTGTTTAAAACTGCAGAATTTTGCACCAGGTTTAAGCATATAGCTTTGTTCGGGAAATAATCTCTATTGTTCAAACATAATCTGTTCGGGATTGGCTGTATATTGTTAAAGTTTTAAAATAACAATATGATTATTTTGCTGTTTGGGCTCATGTCTCATGGAAATTTGGACGTTGGGTGGAGGTTACGAGATGGAGACTCAGAGGGAGAGAGAGGGAGAGAGAGAGAGAGATAGAGAGAGAGAGAGAGAGACTTCGACACTTTAATTATAATGAATCAACACCATCACACCACCACCCCCTCTCTCTATCTCGTTATTAAAGTGAGAGGGAGAGAGAGGGAAGGTGTGTGATGGTTCAAACTCCAGTGATGAGATACACAGAGAGTGAGAGAGAGAGAGAGAGAGAGAGAGAGACACACACACACACACATAGAGGGAGGGGGGGGGAGAGAGAGAGAGAGAGAGAAATATATATAACAGACACACAGCAAGATGGAGAAAGGGGAGCTTTTTTTTTCTTGAAGGAAAACAAACTATTTTAAGCAATTTGCCACAAACGGTAATCTGCTTTCAAGTACATGCATAGAGAAATATTAATAGAACATTACATTGTGAAGCTATACCTCCATTCCACGGACAGTACTTGCAAGAGCACAGAACAGCCAGCACAGTGCAGAAGGTTCAACGCCAACTTGTTTATCACTACCCTTTATACACGCGGCGCAGCGGAGACTCGCAGGGTAGCCTTGCCTCTCACAAGTGAAAGGCAAAACGTAAAAACCTTGTCGAATATCAGCTACGCAGTATGCACTTTAATCATGACGACCTGCATCTACAGGCTATGAATATCAGAGCATCACATTTGGTTCTGCCAGCCTGAGAATTCAATGATATAATGTTCTTTTTCTTTGAGCTCCATTTCTCCTTTGAGCAGGTGAGCCAAAATTCAAACTCGAAACGCGAATAGGCGAAATCCGAGTAGGCGAAACGCAAGTAGGCGGAATGTGCAGCATCGGTAGTCTATATCTACACAGTACACAATCTCTATTGGAATGTAGTATACTACTTATAGCCGAGTCTCCTTCTATTTCAGTCACATTCATAATGCAATGGAGTCAGTTGTATTAACGGGTATTAGTATATAATAGGCAACTTACACATCTAATATTTATTATGTCCTAAAGCCTACAAAGGTATGTTTAATACTGTGATAATCTGTTATTTGTTTTTATTACAGTGCACGGTGAAATCTTATAATATGTAACTTACTGATTAACTTGTTCAACTGCAATGGGTGTGTGTGTGTATGTGTGTGTGTGTGTGCGCGCGCGTGTGTGTGTATTTATGGAACTATGGGGTGATAAACTTCCTTTTTATGCACAAAATGGAGCTCTTACTGTTTTGTTCAGCGCCCCACTTTTTTCTGAGTACATGGGAGTGCTTTTTTAGTGCATGGGAGTGCTCTTGTGGTGCATAAGACTGTTTTTAGTATCCGGGATGGGCTGTTTTCTTGACAAATTTGAAGTAAAAGGGTTAGGGTAATGGTTAGGGTTAGGAGGCGAAATAGGTCAACTTTTTGGCGAAAGAGCCATTTTTGTATCTAATTCTCACATTTTTAGATGAATTTTGTTTTTGCACTCTTTCCATTAAAAAAACCCGCTTCCTGATGACTGCATTTCGTCCAAAACCCCAATTTGCCATTAATACAGACGTGTGTGTGTGTGCGCGCGCGTTCTTGCTTAAACGTACAAATGGGTACCAGACCTTGCCTTTCTTAGCTACACATGGGTTCATTTGCTAGGAACCCTTTTTTTCCCATGACCCCACTTTTTTCTAAGTACACGGGCGCGCTCTTTTAGTGCATGGTAGTGCAGTTGTATTGCATGAGAGTGTTTTAAGTACAAGGGAGTGCTCTATCCAGGCTGGATAAAATTCAACTACTTTTCGGGCAAATTTTGAAGAAAAGTCGACCTATATCGACCCCTATAGGTCAACTTTTTAGACGAATCGAGCCAATTTTGCATCAAATTTTTACAATTTTAGATTTTTGTTGACGAATTTCCGCTCTTTCCTATTCCTACATTCTTAAATAAAACCAGTTCTGATGTTTTGCAAATCGGCGCGTGTGTGTGTGTGTGGGGGGGGGGGGGGTGTCTGTGTGTGTGTGTGTGATACTTGTACTATCGTGTGTGTGATACTCAGCATTGCGAGTGAGGTGTGTTGGGTGATGCTTATTATATGTAAGTCAATATTTGTGTATTCTTAATATAAGATAGTTTTTGAACTGTGATCTTGTGCCTGCTGTAATTCCTTTTGAGGTAATAAAGATGTGTTGTATTGTAATGTATTGTATTGTGTTGTGTTTTGGTGTGTTGTGGTGTGATGTGTTGTGTTGGTCTTTTGGTGTGTTGTGTTTTCATTGTTTGGTGTGATGTGTTGTGGATAGCTGAGAGATGCAATTCTCAAATCCTTTCCTTCTTTTACCTGTTCGTAAAGCTCCACCCCCACCAGCACCCACATCTACATCCAACCCTCACATCCACCCCGCCCATGCTGTTGAAGTCTGCTCATTGATGAGTCCACATTTCTGTTTTGAACAAGTCTGCTGCTTGGCAGCGGGCTATGCAGTAAGGCTGCAGCGAAGATTAATTTTACATAAGAGTTTTGCGGGGGTTGGAGTGACCTTCATGAAAAGATATGTATTAGCCGTTATTTAGGACGAATACGTTTGTTGGATCCCAGGAGAGGGACAGCTTCTTCCTCAAGGAGAGAATGTAACCTGACAGTCTGTCTCTTTCTGACTCTGCCTGCCTGCTTGTCTCTCTGTCTCTGTCTCTCTCTTTCTCTCTCTCCCTCTCTCTCTCTCTCTCTCTCTCTCTCTCTCTCTCTGTCTGTCTCTCTCTCTCTCTCTTACACGCTTTATCAATAATCGATTCAGCTGCTCCGATGCTTGAATCTTGATATGTGTAACTCGAAATTCGTTTATCCACGCAGCCTGTTCACTCAGCAACAAGGCAGGAGTCGTCCTATAAAGTTTATTGAGAAACATTAACAACTGCATACAAAATCGCTTTCCAAACATAACTTCAAAAATCATTTCTCGCAAGCAGACAGTGCGTTACTTATATAGTTTTTTCAACAATCTAAGAGAACCTTCGAACTTTCCAGAATGACGCAATCAAAATAAAACTCGTCACCGAACAACGCACTGTCTTACGTCATAGAACATTCTTTAGGTTAGAAGAATTGGCCAGCCATAACCCGTAAGATCTAGACAATTCGAATGATAACAAACAAAGGATTCCTGAAAGTTCTCAACTATACCTCAACAACATTGATCGACGAAAAGTGTAATATACCCACACACACACACACACACACACATACACACACACACACACGCACACACACACACACACACACAAATTTCTAGTAACAGCGCAAAATCAAATCAAAGGTAAATACACGCTATCATCGCATGCTTTGCCAAATAAAATGATCGGAACAATCTAAATCGTGCTCGTCTCTCTCTCTCTCTCTCTCTCTCTCTCTCTCTCTCTCTCTCTCTCTCTCTCTCTCTCGCTCTCTCTCTCTGCTTCTGCTTTACGGCTAATACCATATTTCATCCTATTACCGCATAGGGTGTTCCCATTAGAAGCTAGAGTCCCATCGTACTTTGCCAAATGACCGCATTCCTGTAGCTATTGCAGTCACACACTGTATTGTGACATTTTAACCCTTTTATCCTAACACGGTACTAACGCTAATCAGTTCCACATAATTATCGCATAGCTTTGGTAACGTGACTGTAATTAGCACTTCTAATAGTATTATAAAAGCTTTCACAATTAAGCTCCCCATTCGGGTGCTACACTTGGATAAGGTCACGCGCCTCAGCATGCTCAGCAGGCTCAGACACTCTGTATGACCCCGAGCTGTCCAAAAAAGCGCAACAAAAAAACAAAAAACAGAAAAGAAAAAAGAAAAAAAGTATTTGAGCTTGCATAGGTATCTGCCAATACATGTAATGGGCCTACGTGGACTTAACCCCTATATGCTTCAGCGTCAGGGGGCTATAATTTATTCACGTGGACTTACGGTTGTGGATATAGGAGAGCGCAGATGGCTCAGTGATATACACAGTGTAATGTCGAATATTAGGCGATTGATTGATTGATTGTTGCTTTAGGTCCAGCGGACTCTTCCGAGCCAAATCAGGACCGGACAACCCCCAATCCGCATAAAAGATCCGCCGAAACAACCCTAGTGGGAAAATTGAATGCCCTCCACCGGCCAGTCACTTTACAATAAAGACATCCCACGCAGGGGACGGCTGAAGCTTTACCCCAACTACTCGAACCTCCGGTTACAAAAACAAAATAGAATACAAACATCATTATAAATCATCAACAAAACACATACATATAAAATGCCTATAGTGCTAAATAATACAATCATAGGAAGCCCTAGTGACCACCCGGCAGAAAGCGTCCAACACTCCCAAGCTGATCCAACAGATCCCATACACAAACAAGGAGTCTTGTCCAGGAAGAGTTTTCAAGAAAAAAGGTAGGTCATTGATCTAGCGAAGAAGACGATAGTATAGCAGAGTGATAGGACAGATCAGGAATGGGAAAGAGCAAATGAGGAAGACAGCGACAGTGGGAATTTAAAGCACTAAATTTCTAGAAAATGGGAATACTATTTATACTGAAACCCCCGGCACTCCAACGGTGGGATATTAGGCGATAAAATTGCAGCTGCAGATTGCACACCGCCGTAGCTCTGCGGTAAGAGCGTTCGCCTGACACCTCGATGGAACCAGGTTTGAAACCCGTGGTGAGCAAGAATTTAAAAAAAAAAAGTGGCCGTTTTCACTGTCTATCCTAGCAGTGTGATTGCTCTGACGGTTCAGTGTTGATTTACGTCCATACCTTCCCTCTTCCGCATGATGGTTATCCTCGTCTGCCATATCGCCAATGGTGGGTGTAGACGTTAAACTTCAATGTTCATTCGCAGGAAGAGAATACAATAATATTAAGTCATCGGACCAAAATACTATAAAAATCAGTCCGTGACTAAGAAGAAGAAGAAGAAGAAGAAGAAGAAGAAGAAAGAAGAAGAAGAAGAAGAAAGAAGAAGAAGAAGAAGAAGAAGAAGAAGAAGAAGAAGAAGAAGAAGAAGAAGAAGAAGAAGAAGAAGAAGAAGAAGAAGAAGAAGAAGACGACAAGAAGAAGAAGAAGAAAAAACAACAACAACAACAACAACAACAACAACAACAGCAAGGAAGAAGGGGATGCCGAGTGATTGGGAATATATATATATATATATAATTTGAGAGTGGTTGCTGTGAAACGAAATCCCACGGAGCTGGGAAATAATCGTGTCACGTCACCCTAGTGGGTGCAGTGAACGTTCAGCTCAAACAGCGAGTGAGGGGACAAAACTCAAACAAAAGAAACTAACACAAAATGCCAGATGAACAATCACACTCTTTTATTCAACAACAAACGCACACCCCTCCACCCCCCACACACACACAGGATAATGGAAATCTAAACCACCCTCAACCCCTATCTGGACCCGCAACCCAGTATTTACTAAACAATTACCTCCCTTGTCTAAACTGAAAAACCCCAGAACTGTACACAAACAAAATGCCCACAACAATATGCAACAATCAATTAAATTGCGGATAAATACAATTCCAAGCTGAGCAAACAAATCAGCAAATCTTAGAATTTCGATTGTATTGAATGAGCTAGCTTTATAAATCAGTTTCAGACGCTTTTTGTTTTGTTTGTTTGGTTTTTAGAGAGAGAGAAGGGCAGGGGAGAGAGAAGGGCATGAGAGAAAGAGAGAAGAGTGAGAGAGAGAAGGATGGGAGAGAGAGAATGGCAAGAGACAGAGAGAGAGATAAGATAACAATTTTATTTTGCAAGGGTAAAAGAGGAAGCGCTGGATGCGCTTTTTTACATCTTGCCCTTGGGGCTTTAACAATAACTATTAAATACAACTCAAGGTTATAACATTCACATCATAGAACAATAACAAATAAACAAAGTTATTATTAGATTAAATCATTTTCAAACAACTGAAATCAAAATAATGTTGTTTATCTCAATCGACAACATTAACAATTAATGTGTATTTAATTTTTAATGTGTTTTAGGACACGTGTTCTGAATGAAGTAAATTTAGATGTTGGAGTGCGAAGATCTTCAGGAAAGTTATTCCATACAGTGGAACCGGAATAAGCTAGACTGGTTTTGAAGAGATCAATTCTTGGAATTGGAACATTTAATTTTGTGGACGATCTGGCAGTTCTTTTTGAAAAAAGAGAAGAAAGATAGGAAGGTGCATTGCCAGAAAGGACTTTGTGCATGAAAACACCTTTATTAAATTTTAGTCTGTCGGTAAGTGGTAGAATATTGATCCGTTTATAGTCATCTGGAGAGATTTTTATGTTTAAGAATAACTTGTTTAATGGCACGTTTGTGAATTCTAATTAAAGGCTTCATTGCATTGCCACTAGCATAATCCCAAATAGTAGAGGAATAATCAATAAATGATTGAATATGACCGGAATAAAACAGTTTACAAGAATGTAAATTTAATAAATGCTTTATCCTTTATAATTGGTAAGTCCTTTAAGAAATAATTTTACTAATATTTGAAATATGTTTCACCCAGGACAAATTATTGTCTAAAGTTACACCAAGAAGTTTATGACATTGTACTTCAGCAATTATTGTATTGCACATTTTTAATGGAGGAAGTTTTATAGATATATTTTGTCTTTTTTGTCTTGTTGTAATTAGCATGGATTTTGTTTTGTCTGGATTGAGGGCCATGTGGTTGTATTCAGTCCATTCCTGTAGTTCACTAGCCCTTTTTTGTAATGAGGATGAGAGATTATTCAGGTCTGTATTTTGAGGATGTAATGTAGTGTCATCTGCGAAGATTTCACAAGAAGTAGAAATATGAAGGGGGAGATCATTTATGCAGATAGAAAATAACAAAGGTCCTAAAACAGATCCTTGTGGTACTCCAGCTGTAACAGTTTCAAATTGTGACTTTTGGTTATTTACATAAACACACTATTCTCTGTCAGAAGTAAGAAAATTTAAGATAATAATAAGATTTAAGAAATTCAAGAGATTTAATGTAGTATGAATGCCATATAATTTTAGTTTACGTAGAAGAAGGTCATGGTCTATTACATCAAAAGCCTTTGCGAAGTCAACAAATAATGTCCCAGAAAATTGTCCCTTATTAATATTATTTAGCCATTGTTCTATCATAGATGTAAGAGCTGTGTGACAAGAGTGCTTAGCTCTGAAACCAGACTGATTTTCATGTAAGAGGCTGTTTTCAGTCAAATGATCAAGAATATTATTATTTATGTGCTTTTCAAGAGGCTTAGAGAGGGTAGAGAGAATCGATATAGGCCTATAGTTCAATGGGTCGGTGCGATCACCATTTTTGAAAAGGGGTATAACCTTAGCTTTTTTGAACATTTTAGAAAAAGATGTTTTATCTATGCATAGTTTGTACAGTGTATATATACGTTAAAGTGTCAGTAATAAGTGACGCAGACAATTTTAATATTTTACTATCCAATTCATCAACTCCTCTTGAATTAGGGAGGCACTGTGGTCTAATGGTAGTGCTTCGGCTTGCGGATCTGAAGGTCCCGGGTTCGAGCCCTGGCCGGGCCATTGTGTTGTGTCCCTGGGAAAGACACTTTACTCCTGTTTTCCTACTCCTTCGGATGAGAGTAAAAACCGAGGTCTAGTCTGTGTCGCATACATTCCATCATAACGGACTTTAAAGATCCTGACGCTCATGTCCTAGACGGGTGAGTGTCGGTGACAAGAACACACCCAGCATGCACCTAGGTCCTTCTCCCCCATCCCTGGCTGCCCAGGATTGTGCTCAGTTGTCCGGGCGTCAGACCATGCGCCCAAAGGCTGCGGGTGGGCGTCTCGGGCTGCTTGAGTTAGATCCTGTATCGGTCAGCGCCTTGAGCAGCTCTTGAGCTGGAAAAGCGCTATATAAGAACGATTAAATAAATAAATAAAATAAATGTGTTTGCTTAAGGTTTCTTAGTGCTTTATGTACAACTTGTGTAGACAAATAAGGAATGTCTAGTTTGTTTTTAATGTTCTTAGAATTGTAATAATTCTATCAGAAGTTTTAACAAAATGTAAATTCAGAGTATCCGGAGAAATATCTTGAATTATTGTTGATATACTTGATTTGTTTGTTAAGTGATTAATTGCTTTCCAAATCGTTTTAGAACTGTTTTTGGACGATATTAAATTTTGAATAATTTTTTTTTCTTCTGAGTGAAGTTACTGTATTTCTCTGTTTTTTGTATTCATCTTCTTTACCCATTTTCTTTAAATAATCTCTCAACTTAATGGCATTTTGCAATTCGGTGTCTAGCCATGGAGGTTTAGAATAATACTTAACTCTTTTGGTGTATATAGGAGCATGCTTATTGTATATATTCATAAATGTGCCATACCAGTATGATAAAGCAACACCAGCAGAGAGAGAGAGAGAGAGAGAGAGAGAGAGAGAGAGAGAGAGAGAGAGAGAGAGAGAGAGAGAGAGAGAGAGAGAGAGAGAGAGAGAGAGAGAGAGAGAGAGAGAGAGAGAGACACTGGCAACCTTGTCCCTTCGGATGAGGGAGAAAGAAACCTCAGGCACTGTTGTTTGTAGATTATAGTCACACGACACTTTCGCATATAGGTGACTATTGGACCGATTTATACTGACACCAGCGGGCCAGTTGTTGGTAAAGGGGAAAATAATATGATCACACGTTGACCAATCCGGGATTCGAACCAGCGACCTTTCGGTTACTAGCAAGACGCTCTTACCAACTGAGCTGTGCATGGCCTCTCGGGCGGGCCAAGAGCGGGAGAAAACTGTAACAAGAGTAGCAAATACAACGCGGATATTATGGTGTACGATCAGTGCACACAGAGTAACTAAGACTCGCCAAGTAGCTGTCACTAATAGAAGGAGTGAGACACAAATGTAAACCTTGGCGACTCTCGGCTACGCTGTGTGCGAGGTCAGCGGCAGCACTCGACACAGACGTGTGCATTGCAAAATAAGCTTACATAATCTGTACAGATTACGTTGATAGTAAGACCTTTGCTTCGCAGAGGTCAATGACTTTTCCTGCCTGCTTGCCGTGTTAGTCTGTTACAGACACACATCTGGGTTCACCTAATAATATAAAAATACAAGTACAAGGCGAGACAGAGAGAGAGAGACAGAGAGAGAGAGAGAGAGAGAGAGAGAGACAGAGACAGACAGAGACAGAGGCAGAGACAGAGACAGGTTTTAAATTCAAGCATTTCATAATTTATTAGCTTTTAAAGAATGAATAACTCAACTTTAAGAGGCCTACATACAGTATTATACTGGTAATCGAGAACATACATAGTACGAGCACATATATTTCATAATAGCCTACATAAGTAGTAATACGGTATATAAGCTCTTTGGTAGTAGTAGTAGTAGTAGTAGTAGTAGTAGTAGTAGTAGTAATAGTAGTAGTAGTAGTAGTAGTAGTAGTAGTAGTAGTAGTAGTAGTAGTAGTAGTAGTAGTAGTAGTTTTAGGACAAAACAGTCCGTGAAACTTTTCTTAATGTTCTCCTATCATTGTAGTTTTTTCTAGGTCTGATTTGCACGCAATATTTCTATAATTTTGTATTCATCATAATTATGGCACAATAACCCCCTTTGGAGTGCCGGGGGTTTCAGTATAAATAATATCCTCACTTTCTGGAAATTTAGTGCTTTAAATTCCCACTGTCGCTGTCTTTCTCATTTGCTCTTTCTCATTCCTGCTCTGTTCTATCAATCTGCTATACTGTCTTCTTATTCGCTAGACCAGTCACCTACCTGCTATACTATCTTCTTCTTCTCTAGACCAGTCATCTACCTTTTTTCTTGAAAACTCTTTAGGGGCAAAACTCCTTATTTGTGTATGAGGTCTGTTGGATCAGCTTGGGAATATTGGACGCTTTCTGCCAGGTGGTCACTAGGGCTTCCTATGATGTTATTATTTAGCAATGTAGGCATTTTATATGTATGTGTTTTGTTGATAATTTATAATGATGTTTGTATTCTATTTTGTTTTGGTAAACCGGGGTTCGATAAATTAGAGTACAGCCTCAGCGTCCCCTGCGTGGGATGTCTTTATTGTAAAGTGACTGGCTGGTGGAGAGCTTTCAGTTTTACCACTAGGATTATTTCAGCAGATCTTTTATGCGGATCGGGGGTTGTCCGGTCCTGATTTGGCTCAGAAGAGTCCGCTGGACCTAAAGCAATAATCATGTAATGTAATGTAATGTAATGGCACAATAATTTGCATTTTGGAATTTTGTCCTACTAACATAATAATACAGTTTGTAATATAATACTTATTCAACCATGCTGTTCTCACTCTCTCTCTCTCTCCCCCACCCCCACATGCATCATCATCAGCATGGTCATTTTCTACCACGACTACCACCACTACGATCATCATCACCAGCAGCAGCTGCAGCAGCGGTAGCAGAATCACCACCACATGCATCTTTATCAGCATGATCATTTTCCACCACGACCACCATCACCTTCATCATCATCATCATCATCATCATCATCATGTCACACATGTAACGCACGTTTGATCACCACCAGTTTCGCAATGAGGAAACGGCGAAGGTCTTGCCCTGCCGCCCACAGCGTAGCTGAGTGAGTACCTCTTACAAAGAGTAGCCTACCTCTCACAAGCAAGACAGTGGAAAGGCCAACGAAAGCATCGGCTAGTCTCCGCTACGCAGTGTGATCAAGCCAGCATCCGTCCACGTGGAGAGAAACAAAATAAAAACAAAAACAAAAACAAAAACAAAAACAAAAACAAAACTTCTACTCCCAGATTTCACAAACCTTCGACATACTCCCAGCTGGTCATCGAACTCCCGACATAGCAAATTTCCATCCAAATGAACGAGTATATCCAACCACCCCACCCCAAAAATAAATAAATTAATAAATAATTAAAATAAAATATTCAAATAAAAATTGGCGAAGAATGAGAGGGAGATATGGAAGGATAGCAGGAAGAAGAAGAAGAAGAAGGGCAGCAGCAACAACAACAACCAGACGTGGATTAAGATGTGGTGAACGAGAACAGAAGCAACCAGAGAGGAGGTCTTTAAAGTTTAAAGAAGAAGATGATGATGATGAAGGAGGAGGAGGAGAAGGAGGATGAAGGGAAGAAGAAGAAGCAGAAGCAGAAGAAGAAGAAGAATAAGAAGAAGAAGAAGAAGAAGAAGAAGAAGAAGAAGAAGAAGAAGAAGAAGCAGAAGAAGCAGAAGAAGAAGAAGAAGCAGAAGAAGAAGAAGAAGCAGAAGAAGAAGAAGAAGAAGAAGAAGAAGAAGAAGAAGAAGAAGAAGAAGAAGAAGAAGAAGAAGAAGAAGAAGAAGAAGAAGAAGAAGAAGAAGAAGAAGAAGAAGAAGAAGAAGAAGAAGAAGCAGAAGAAGAAGAAGAAGAAGAAGAAGAAGAAGAAGAAGAAGAAGAAGAAGAAGCAGAAGAAGAAGAAGAAGAAGAAGAAGAAGAAGAAGAAGAAGAAGAAGAAGAAGAAGAAGAAGAAGAAGAAGAAGGAGTTAAAATAAAATTACCCTGAGACACTGCACTCCTACTCCTTCGGAACGAGAGTATAAACCGAGGTCTAGTCAGTGCAAGCATGCATTGCAGGGCACCGACTTTAAAGATCCTGACGCTCATGTCCTAGACGGATGAATGCCGGCAACACAAATACATCCACTATGCACTAAGTCGCCTTTGCTCCATCCCCGCTCTACCAGGAATGTGCTCCGTGGGTTGGGCGTTATACTATGCGCCTAAAGGTTGCAAGTGAGCGTCTCTGGTGGCTTGAGTTAGGTCCTGTATTGGCCAGCGCCTTAAGCAGCTCTTGAGCTGGAAAAGCGCCATATAGGAACGAATAAATAAATAAATAAGAAGTAGAGATAGCTCAGTGGTCAGAGCGCACGATTTGTGTGGGTGCGTTATGGGCGACGTGGGCTCGAATCCTGACTTCAGCAAACTATTGTGTAATTACTGGATAGTAGTGGCCAGCGCTTTGAGAAGCTCTCTGAGCTTGTAAGTGCGCGTTATAATCTGAGCAATCTCTTTTAGTCAAAGGAAAGAGGAGATAATTGTGTACGTGCATGAGTGTTCTGGGGTGGCCTCGTGGCGCAGTGGATAAGTCGCCGGTTTCCTATGCCGAAGGTCGCGGGTTCGTTTCCCGCAAGGGGCGAACGTATGTGACTTAGGTACGAGACTATTGAGGTCACCGAGGGTTTTCTCCGGGCACTCCGGTTTCCTCCCTCCCTTCAATAATGGTACAGGACGCAGTCAATATAAAAAAATTTCAAAAATAAAAATTCGATTTTCTTTCCGTCTTCTAATAGCGATCTCCCTGCCTTTACACCACCTGTTTGAGTGATGGATGTGTGTTTGGTGTGTGTGAGGGTGGATGAGACAGGTGAGCGTGTATGTTGGTATAGATCGCCGCGCTTTGAGCCTGAATGATTTGGGGAAAGGCGCGTATAGCATCCTGTATTATTATTATTGCGTTTAATGTGTACGTGTGAATGTGTGTGTGTGTGTGTGTGTGAGAGAGAGAGAGAGAGAGAGAGAGAGAGGGAGAGGGAGAAAGTGTTCTTGTGTAGGTATGGGCGCTTGCTTGTACGTGTGTGTGTGTGTGTGGGTGTGTGTGTGGGTGTGTGTTTGGGTGTGTGTATGTGTGTGTGTGTTTATTTGATTGTGTGTATTTTGTGTGTGTAGTGTATGTGTGAGCGCGCGTGTGCGTTCGAGAAAACAGCAGATTTGCGCCCTTTGAACACTGTACTGAAGATAAAATATTATCGACAAGCGTGACAGATGGGGGATGAAAGATGCAATACGGAGGATGTCGAGGAGATAGGGGTTTGTTGGGTTTAGGGTTGAGGGTTAAAAATCACACAGCGTATCTGAGACTGCTAAAGCAACTCAGTCAATGTACGGTGTACAGGCTCAAGACACTCTGTACGAGAGGAGGGTCAAGTTGACAATTTTACTGCAGCTTCAGCGATTTTCTACGAAAGCGGTGTTCGTGCATGCGTAATTTTCCATTTTCTCCTTGTAGCACATCTTAATACCCGGTACCCACCCTATTTCACCCTACCCCACCCTAACATCTGTCCATCTTTTTCTCTCTCTAGCTCCCTCCCCCCTTCTCTCTCTCTCTTTACCTCCCTCCCGCCTCTCTCTTGTTCTCTCTATCTCCCTCTCTCTTTCTCCAACCCCCCCCCCCTCTCTATACATCCCTTTCTCTCTAGCTCTCTCTCTACTTCCTTCTCGCTCTCTTTCTCTTTCTATCTCTCTCAAGCCTCATCTCTTCATCTCTATCTCCCTCTCTCTTTCCTACCTCCCTCTCTCTATCTCCCTCTCTCTTTACCTCCCTCCTTCCCTTTCGCTCTCTCTCTACCTACCTCCCCTCCTTCTCTCTCTCTCTCTCTCTCTCTCTCTCTCTCTCTCTCTCTCTCTCTCTCTCTCTCTCTCTCTCTCTCCTATAGCATCATACTGAATAGCATACTTTTTAAACAACCATAATACACCATTTCATGAAGATCTTTCAGCGACTCTCCCACACACACACACACCCTCCCCCCCCCCCCCACATCCACAAACTGAAATATCAACCGAATAATGCAAGACATCTCAAACAGACAGCGAAAGAGATAACGGTAAAAATAAAATTTTCTCTGAAAACATATTTTTATTCATTTTTATGAGATATGAAATTAACAAATATGAAATGAATGAAACCGATTTAAATTAAATACCTATTTTATCACACATAATAATCCAATCAGTTTACATAAATAAAAGGCATTAGAGACGATATCTCAATCAATCTCACTGGTGTTGGTTTTTTTTTCTAATACTGTTTATTATTATCTGTCAGAAAGAAGTAAGTCTATGTGTCATTCACAATTATCTGGCAAAAAGCAATATCTTCATAATAATATGACAGATAGCAGTAAGTCCAGGTATTGTTCAAAATAACTTGGCAGAAAGCAATAAGTACGCATTCTGCGATCTGCCAGAATATTTAACAACTGTTTTCAGAATAATTTGGTAGAAAGCAGCATGTCCAGTTACTGCTCTCTGCCAGATTATTTAACAAGGTTCCGTCTCCAGAAGAATATGGCAGAAAGCAGTGTGTCCAATAAAACCGTTGTTTTTTGTTTGTTTTTTAAATAAACTAAATGCTTCTATTTTCTTTTTTTTTATTTAAATACATCAGAAAATACTCACCGCATGACGAAAGCAATAAATTGAGCTTTGAAAGATATACATGCAAACATAAAAAGTCGATTTTCTCGAAAGGTAGTTTTGTGGAGTTGCTTCCTTCTGCCAAAACACGGCAGCACTTCAAAGCATGCACAGGTCACCTTCATGACCCACTCCAGTACGCCTACCACACAAACAGGTCAGTTGAGGAGGCTGTCGCTCTGGGCCTTTATCACTCCTCCGACATCTGGAGAACTCGTTTGTACGCTAGAGTACTCTGGAGTGATTTCATTTCTGCTTTTAATATAACCATCCCTCATAAATTGTTTGATAAACCGGCGTCGTTGAACGTCCATCTCAAGTGTGTGTGTATCACCTTAACATCAGGTTGAGTCTATTTGGCTTAAAATAAATATAAAATATTCAACCCCAACAATCGTCAGATTCTTATACAGACATCCTGATGTACATGTAGACTGGATTAATAACTTCACTTATATGATCGATGCTCTATTATTAGATTCTAAAGATATTTTTTTCATTTTTGTGGATTTTGATATTGACCTATTTGAACCTAATAAACAATGGACTGATACTATACAACTATGCAACTTTGAACAAGTAGTATCAGGACCAACCAGAGTTGCTGCGACTTCTAGTACCCTCATTGATCACATATATACTGAGCGTTGTGGCCAAGAGGGCTAAGGCGGGACTAACTTGCCTTGTCCACAAGCCAGAAACCAATGGCGCCTGACAGGTGTGGGTTCGAGCCAGCATCTGGGCGTTATGTTTCTCCGAATATTATTTACTTTCGACTCGGGCAACGTCTCGGGTTTTTTTTACTGGTACTCCGGTTTGCTCCCTTAGCAAAAATTTCAAAAATTCACAAATAATGTTAGGTTTTGGGCGCGCCACTGGCTGCGACTAAGCCTTCCCCGGGGGAGGCGGCCCAGAAATTTCCGAAAAAAAGGGATAATAAACTGCAGCCCAAAAAAAAAAAAGAAAAAAAAGAAAGAAATATACGAATAACAAAACGCATGTTGTAGAAGTTTGTGTACCAGTCTTTTGCTTGCAGTTATCATTATCCTGTTTGTTTTACCTGGAAAAAGAAAGGAGCTAAAATACCCAAACCAAGACATGAAACAATAACTTACAGATCTTTTTCCAAATTTAATGGAAATGATTTTCTTTTTGATATCACCAACAGTGCTCTCTCAAATGTTTATAATTTTACTGACCCTTGTGACACTGGTATGGCACATAATGAATAATAATTATGCAATAAGCGTGCTTCTATGTATACCAAAAGAGTTATGTCCTATTCTAAACCGCCAAAAGTAGGCGCAGAACTGCAAAAAGCCATTAATTTTAGAGATTATTTAAAGAAAAGGGGTAAAAAAAGATTAATTTTTAAATAAAAAACAAACAAACAAACAGATAAATGCAGTAACTTTGCTCAAGATAAAAACAATGAAGACATTTATTAAAAATGAAATATTTTCCAAAAACAGTTCTAAAACGATTTGGAAAGCAATTAATCACTTAACGAAGAAATCAAGTATATCAACGGTAATTAAAGATATTTCTCCGGATTCTCTGAATTTAGATTTTGTTAAAAAGTCTGATATAATCATTACTATTGACAAATCGTAAAAAACCAATTTAGAGAAATTAGCAAACTTTTGTCATTCTAAGAATAGTAAAAACAAGCTACAAATTCCTTATTTGTTTACAGAATGTGTAAGCAAACAAATTCAAGAGAAATTGATGAATTGGACAGTAAAATATTAAAATTGTCTGCGTCATTTATTACTTACATTTTAACATATTTATATATAACTTATGCATAGACAGATCATATTTTTCTATAATGTTTCTTTAAAGAAAGCGAAAGTTATACCCCTTTTCAAGAATTGTGACAGCAATGATCCATCGAACTATAGGCCTATTTGGATTCTTTATTCTCTTTCTAAACCTCTTGAGAAACACATAAAAAATATAATTTTCTTGATCATTTCACTTAAAACAGTCTCTTACATGAAAATCAATTTGGTTTCAGAGCCAAGCATTCTTGTCACACGACTCTTACATCTATGACAGAACAGTGGCTAAATAATATTAATAATGGAACATTTTCTGGAACAGTATTGGTTGACTTTGCATAAGCTTTTGATGTACTTTGTGCACGTCTCCAGTCGGTGTTTGGCTGCACTGGGACGGCTCTGGCTTGGTTCCGTTCATACCTCTCTGACCGCACTCAATCTGTTCTTGTCAATGGCACTCAGTCTTCTTCTTTTCCTCTGAGGTTTGGAGTTCCACAGGGTTCTGTTCTTGGACCTATCCTCTTCACCATGTACACTCAACCTCTCAGCTCAATCATCAAAACTTTCGATCATCTGTACCATTTATTTGCTGATGACTCTCAAATTCACAACTCCGCTCCTCCAGCTGACATCCCCAGCCTTGCTGGTGATTTGTCGCGCTGCATCAGCTCTGTCGCAGACTGGATGGCAGAAAACAAGCTGAAGATGAATGATGATAAAACTGAAGTCATCGCCATTGGTACCAACAGCAAGCTCCGCCAGCTCTCGACACACTCTCTGCAAGTCAATGATGACTCTATCCCTTTCTCAACTTCTGCTCGGAATCTGGGTGTACATCTAGATGAGAGTCTGTCCATGGAACCTCACATCAACAATCTCTGCAAATCTCTGAATTTCCATCTTCGTCGTATCAGCAAAATCCGCCAATATCTTTCTGTTGATTCTGCCAACAAGCTTGCTGTCTCCTTCATCCTTTCTAGGCTTGACTATTGCAACTCTCTCTTGGCTGGTCTTCCTAACAACAAACTTCAAAAACTTCAGCGCATTCAGAACCATGCCGCTCGGCTGGTGCTCCAACAATCCCGACGCGCTAGCGCCACTTCCGCTCTGACTGCTCTTCACTGGCTGCCAGTAAAAGCCAGAGTTGACTACAAAGTTGCCTCTATTTGCTATCAGTCTCTTCATGACCAACATTTTCCTGTCTACCTCTCTGAACTTCTCAACCCTTACAAGCCAACCCGCACTCTTCGCTCTCAAGACGCTTCTCTTCTGACAGTTCCTCGCTACTCTCTTGGAACATTTGGCAAAAGAGCTTTTTCCGTCTATGCTCCTACCCTGTGGAACAAACTCCCATGCAGCCTTCGCCAATCTCCATCTCTTGACTCTTTCAAAGCCCAAATGAAAACCTATCTCTTCCTCTTACACCTGTAGAACATCCTCCCTTGCGGACACCCTGTTGCGCTGATACCTGAAATGTGTGTGTGTAGGGGTGTGTGTGTGTGTGGGTGTGGGTGTGAATGTGTGGGTGTGGGTGTGAATGTGTGGGTGAATGCGTGTGTACGTGGATGCATGTGCGTATGCGTGTACTTGTCTTAAAATTGTTTTGCTTTTTTAAATGACATTTGATCCCTCTTAACTTGTTTTCACTGTAAATGAAATTAGAAACTGCTATTATTATTATTATTATTATTATTATTATTATTATTATTATTATTATTATTATTATTATTATTATTATTATTATTATTATTATTATGTATTATTATTATTATTATTATTATTATTATTATTATTATTATTATTATTATTATTATTATTGTTATTGGTGTTGTTACTATTATTATGTGAATCACAAATATGTTTTCTTTTTAAACCAGATTAATGCCATTACACAAGCTTTTATTCTCTTCATCTGGCCTGTCATACGTTGTAACGATGTTTAGTTATTCAACGATTATTCTACTTTTAAAACTGCTGTATTTCACCACCATTTACACTTTACATCTTAGATGAGGCATTTTTGATCTGCCTCTTTTGGTATTAACGTCCCTCTCTTAAATTTTTTCTGTGAAATTATTCATTTATTTTATATAAGTTTATTGATTGATTGACTGATTTTATACTTTTATTTGTTGGTTTGTTACCTTTACTAGGTTTACATGTTGTCTTGTTTTTAAATGCAGAATAGATTTATTATGCGTGTGTATCTGTGTGTGGCTGCGTGTGATCAAGCGCTTTGTGAAGCATTTTATGTTTGAATTGCGCTATACAAAATAAATTATTATTATTATTATTATTATGTAATAGGCCATAACCTTCTTCTACGCAAACTACAATTATATGGCATTCATTCTAAATCGCTTAAATTTCTAAAAATCGTTTAGTTCTGTGTTTATGCAAGGAACCAAAAGTCACAATTTGAAATTGTTACAGCTGGAGTACCGCAAGGATCTATTTTAGGATCTTTTTAAATTTTCTATCTATATTAAATGATCTTCCCCTTCATTTTTTAACTTCTTGTGAACTCTTCGCTGATGACACTGCATTACACTCCCAAAATACAGACTTGAATAATCTATTCTCATCATTACAAAAATGGAATAGTGAACTACAGAAATTGACTGAATCCAACCACATGGCCCTCAGTCCAGATAAAACAAAATCCATGCTAATTACAACAAGACAGAAAAGACAAAATTTATCTATAAAACTTCCTCCAATAAAACTTTGCAATAAAATAATTGATGAAGGCACTCCACCAGCCGGTCTCTTTACAATAAAGGCATCCAATGCAGGAGACGCTGAGGCTATACTCTAATTTTCATAACCCCTGTTTACAAAAACAAAATAGAATATAAACATCATTATAAAATATAAAATTCCTACATTGCTTAATAATAATCCCATAGAAAGCTCTAGTGACCATTTTGGCAGAAAGCGTGAAATATACCCAAGCTGACCCAACAGACACAAATTATGAATTTTGGGAGAGTTTTCAAGAAAAAAAAGGTAGGTGACTGGTCTAGAGAAGAAGATAGTAGATTGATAGAACAGAGTAGGAGCGAGAAAGAACAAATGAGAATGACAGAAACAGTGGGAATTAAAAGCACTAAATTTCCACAAAATTTGGATTCTATTTATACAGAAACCCCCGGCACCCTCTCAAGAGATGGATATGGAGGTTGAGACAGATGCGTTTAGTTTGCCAGTGTTCAGGTTGAGCAAAATGAGTGTTGAGGTCGCCGAGAGTGATGAGTTTGCCATGTTGGAGGAGTAAAGGTCAAGAAAGGATTCAAAGTCTTCATGAAACATAGCGGTCTCAGTTGGTTTTTATCAATAGGAGGAGGACGGTAAATGCAGATGGTTTGGCCATGGTTATTGAGTGCCCTTAACGAACTCGAAGGAGTCGCGGGTAAAGTGCAGTAACTGTAAAAATGTGAAATGGAGGGCGTTTCTGTAAATGGTGGGTGAGGGAATAGATGATGGGCTCGCCTCCACCAGGTTTGAGCCAGGTTCCAGTGAGAAAAACAACATCAATACTGTTTTCAACCAAATCAAAATTTTATTAGCACGGGAATCGGTAAAAAAACCAGAATGAGCATTAAATAAACAAGCAGTGAAAGTTTCCCCATTAACACACAAGTTCAACAGGTAACGGGGAGTGAAGTTGAGAGTCAGATTGTGGTTGAGAGGCAGGCGACTGATAAAAGAAGAACAATAAAATAAAGGCAAAAAAGTCAGTTTCTTTTATGGCAGATGTAGGAGCGCCTTCCAAGGGAGACGATACGTGCAACGAGGGAAAGGTTTCACGCTGGTAGGTGGCCGGGACATCAGTGATGGAGAACCTCTGAAGGAAGGCAGAGGCGGTTCAAAAGGAGAGTTAGGCAAAGAATCAGGTTTGGTTTGGCATAAAGGTGAACAAAACAGCGACAGACAGTTCGGCCAGGTTGGATGGAGATAATGGTGGCGTTGTTGATGCTGACGACAGTACAGGCATGGTTGATGTTATTGACGATGATAGTGGCGTGGTTGATGTTGCTGACGATGATGTTGGCGTGGTCGAAATTGTTGACGATGATGGTGACGTGGTTGATACTGCTGGCCAATGGTGCTGTATTTGATGCTAGGGATGAGTGTGTGTGTGTGTGGGAGGAGGGGGGGGGGAAGTGATGACGTGGTTGATGCTGCCGAAGATGACGGTGGCATGGTTGACTGGATATATTTGATAATCAATGTTTTTAGGGTCCAGCGGTTTAAGAACCGGATCAGGACCACGTGTGGTTAACGGAGCAGACAAAGGGGACACGGTAGTTGTTGAAGATGGTGGTGAGTTTGTTGATGTTGCTGACGAGGATGGTGTGTGGTTGACGCTGATGGTGGTAGTGGCGTAGTTGACGTTACTGACAATGGTGGTGTGGTTAATGCTGACTATTGTTGTGGCGTTGTTGATGCTTCTGACGAGGATGGCGTGATTGATGTTGGGGACAATGGTATTGTGTTTGATGTTGACGATGGTGGAGAGGTTTGCAGGTGCTGCTGAGGTTGACTGTGGCGTGGATGATATTTGCTGACGATGATGGTGTGGTTGATGCTACGGACAATGGCAGTGGTGTGAAAGTTGCTGCCATGTTGTTGATGTGTGTGCTGACATGCTGAGGTGCTTGAGGGCTTGTAGGTTTGAAGAATAATGTTGGAGGAGTTGAAGTAGCAAACAGAAGCAAATGGATGATGATGGAAACCAGCTGAGGGAAGGGGTTTATGCGATGGGAGGAGATGCAGGAGTCCAAAGTGGACATGCTCGCTGGTAATGAAGGGAAGGAAAGCAGTCGGAGAGGACGAATACGGAGGGTTCTTGACGAAAGGAGGCCATGTTGCAAATTTAGAAAAAAAAACACCAGTGGCGTTGGGTCTGTGATTGCTCGGAGGTAGTCCATACTATAAGCGGTGCAAGCGGCCAGATCGGTGTTCGCGTTTGGTCGGGGTGCATCAAAGAAGACCAAGGTCACGAACGTTGTGGTATAGTTCAACAGGAAGTCTAGATGATTTAGAGGTGGGCCTGGCGTTGCATAGTTTAGAATAAGAATGTAGTTTTGCGACATTGTTGATGGCAGAAAATAAAATATACATAGGCTATAGTATGACACTTTTTTTTAAAAATCAGTTTATAGTCCCCTCTCTTCCCGTTAAGGATTGGTCAGGTTGGAGTATTAATGTTGCTGGCGATGAAAACGGAATAAACTCAATCAATAACTGTGTTAGTAGGCCTGGTTTTTCAGATGCAATGCTTGTTATTGTTTTGAGTAACGACATCTAAATCTGAAACGCGTCGCTCTACAAGTTCACGAAGTTCATCATCATCATCATCATCATCATCATCATCATCATCATCATCATCATCATCATTATCATCATCATCATCATCATCATCATCATCATCATCATCGTCGTCGTCGTCATCATCATCATTATCATCATCATCATCATCATCATCATCATCATCATCATCATCATCATCATCATCATCATCATTGTCGTCGTCCCCGTCATCCTCCTCATTGTCGCCGCAATCCTCTCTATCCTAACTGGAACAGTAGGTTAGGTCATCACAGCTGGCTTGGCACCGTCAGTCTGTATTAACCTACATTGGCACAGTGACAGCTGCCACACGAAACTGAAGTTATAGAGTAGATTTCTGACCCCCTAAAGATTTCACACCATCTCCAAACTTTTCTCAGAAGAGCTGTTGTTCGCGTTGTTTTGTAAACATGAGGTCACTGTGCTCTCATTGGAGAGGACATCAGTACAGCCAGTACGGAAATGTCCTTTGTTTGTGCGTGCGTGTATGTGTGTGTGTGTGTGTTTGTGTGTGTGTGTGGTCGATGTATGTGGGTGTGTAGGTGTGTGTGTGTGTGTGTTGTGAGGGGAAATTTTAGGGTTAGTATTGGGAGGTCTGCTCACATTATTTTGAGAAAATATAATATAGGTCAGTGACAGCTGCTTTGGAAGAAGGCGGATGAGGAGTTGGAGGAAGAAAAAGAAGAGGAAGAAGAAGAAGAAGAAGAAGAAGAAGAAGATAATGATGACAGTAAAAAGGAACGAGTTAAAGCCACGTCCACTAGGGTTGCCAAGACGATGGTTACGACAATGATGATTTTGTTGTTGCTGCTGCTTCTCATATGCCGCTGCTGCAGCTGGAGTTGATGATGATTGTGATGATGACGATGAATTCGCGAATCAATCGCCTTTGTGTAACATAAAATGAACAGCGTCCTAAAATTAAATATTAACGTAACATGAAAGAATTTAAAATGAAATAAAATAAATTAAAAGAAATATTAAAAAAAAAGTAATAAAATAGCCACCAAAAATTAAAAAACAACAACAACAATACAATGCAATAAAAATAATAATATAATATATTAAGGATTAACAATAAAACTCCTGCATACATTTATTACGAATTTGCAGATTTCAGGTGTTGGATGAGGGATCTGGGGAGCTAGTGGACAAGAGATAAGAGAATAATAATGTTGAGCAGGAGGCCAGAGGAGGGGGGAGGGATGAGAAAGAGGGGAGGGGAGAAAGGGTGGAGTGGTTCGGAAGAGGCAGAACGTATGACAATTATGTAGAGAGGTACAACGAGATGACGTCTGGGGAAGAGTCATGATGTCAGAGCTATCGATAATTATTGGATGAATCAATAAACAAGTTTGATGCTGACGAGGCTGGTTCCAAAGCCTGTAAAGAGTGCCAACCCTGCAGAAGTTCACATGCGACTATGCACACTGTTTCGAACTAAACCGGAAGTCGGTATCGTTTTTTAAAACAAAAGGAAGCAGAAGGTAAAGTAATTCACAGCCGAACTTCATATGTCTATATTCGTAAGAGAGTTGACTACTTACAAGCTTTAAAACAGAAATTGTAAGTTACTTACAGCGAAGTACTGATGTCATCATTGTGATATAGCTGCTTTCCAGCTCAATGGGCTGGCCGATACAGGATCTACCTCAAGCCACCTCAGGGGCCCACTTGCAGACTCTGGAAGTACTAGCTGCAGAATCATTTGGATGGTGGTCAGAACGGTTAGAAAAGCATTCAAATTACAAAGTAAAACTGGAAGTAGTAATTATTTGACCATGTGGTTTTTGTACTGCTTGGACGGAACAATACACACAACTTAATTAATAGTTTTGTAACATGCAGCTAGGTACAATCTATGCTGTGTATCGAGAAATGATGATGACGACGACGACGATGATAATGAGGATGATGAGGATGAGATGGTTAAGGAGGAGGACAAGGAGCATAATGATGATGATAATGCCGGTGGGGGTAGCGGTATTGATCCTGATGATTGATGACGTTCACAATGATGATGCTGGGGAAGGGGAAGAGGAAAAGGATGATGATGATGATGACGACGATGATGATGATGATAATGATGATGACGACGATGATGTTGATGACGATGGTGATGATGATGACGACGACGATGATTGTTGATGATGATCGAAAAATGTATGCAAGCGCAACTAATTTTTCGTTAAAATAATGAGCTATAATGGTCGTGGAGATCGAATTTCTGTAAGCACATTTCGTGACCCCACTCTGAGTTTCTCCCTATTACGTTTCATTGTCCACGACCCTCCCTTGCCTCGCCGCCCTCCACACCCCCAGTTTGCTGCCAAAGGCACGTGGGTACAAATGGTAAACAATACGTTTATGAACTACTAAACTCCCCGCCGCACTTTAAGCCCTGAAGCTCACACATTCTCATAACATAGATTTCAATGAGAGATAGTCGTGTCCGTGTATGGGTGGCTAGGCAGAAACGACGTTACTTTGACATACACTTGAAACTCTACGTACTTTCTTTTGACGGCCCCGTTATTTTGACGTCAAAATAGTGTTCCGTTAGGGTTAGGGCTGTGTTAGGCTTAGGGTTACGTTAAGGGTTAGGGTTTGGGTTTGGTTTAGGGATAGCTTCAAAAAATGTCAAAATAATGTCAAAATGATGGTAAGTGTGTCAAAATAATGTATGTAGAGTTTCACGACAGTCATCATAACGTCGTTTATACACAAAAAAAATGTGTGTGTGTGTGTGTGTGTGTGTGTGTGGGTGTGTGTGTGTGTGATAGTGTGTGTGTGTGTGAGAGAGAGATAGAGAGAAAAAGAGAGACAGACAGAGAGACAGACAGACAGAGACATCGACAGACAGACAAAGACACAAATCCCAATCACAAAAAACGCTCTGACCCTACATTACATTAAAAGCAGTTTGCAAAAATCGTGAACAGATTTATGTGTTATATTTTCCATGCATTTTATCTAAAAGGACGGGTCACCTCGTCGCTTTCACAGAGCTGACCTGGTTTTGCCCGGTTCCAGCATACCGATAATGACGATCAATCGATGCTGGCACTCGCAGCAACAGCAACACGGCCTGGGAAACAGCTGACTCAGCCATTTATTTATAGCGCCAGCTCACCGATAACCCATTGCTGCGTCGGCAAAACCATCAATGGAAGCGACAACAGTACGTGGGCACTGGTCTGGCCAGCTTGGCTAGGCTCTTTCTTTTCACAACCACATTCGTTCTCTTTCCTGCTTCTTCTTCTTATTCGCTTTCATCATCGCCATCATCGTCATCATCATCATCATCATCATCATCATCATCATCATCATCATCATCATCATCATCATCATCATCATCATCATCAACATCATCAACACCACCATCGTCATCGTCGTCGAAATCATAATCATTTTCGTCGTCGCCATCATCATCATCATCATCATCATCATCATCATCATCATCATCATCATCATCATCATCATCATCATCATCAACATCATCATCATCGGCGTCGTCGAAATCATAATCATTTTCGTCGTCGCCATCGTCATCATCATCATCATCATCATCATCATCATCATCATCATCATCATCATCATCATCATCGTCATGATTATCATCATCATCATCATCATCATCATCATCATCATCATCATCATCATCATCATCATCATCATTATCATTATTATCATCATCATGTTCTCATCATCTTCTTTTTCTGCTGTGAAACTATTACCATAATAAAGTCACTATGTAAACTGAAGACTAAAAAAAAATAATATGAACCAGTCTTTGTCGGCTTTAACGTCTTCGGTCTTAATTAATAATAATAAGAAGATTGTAGACATTGATGAATTTTTTACTGACAAGGAAACAACGAATAATAACAAAACGTGCATGTCAAGCAACTTAACATTGACAGATGCACATACAATACCTCCACACGCACGCCAGAATGCAACAACACGCACAAGCACGCTCCCGCACACACACACACACACACACACACACACACAAGCACACACCCAGACTCTGATACACACACAAACACACACACGCAGGGCAGCTCAGTAACATATTTCTGGAATCGCTACTGCATACATCTCCAATGAAAAGGCCTACGACAAGGTACTATTGAGGTAAATGTCTGAAACGAAGACAAACTCGGCGCAAATTTCTAACATGAAAGTAAATAAAGTTACTGGAATCACTACTGCGCGCATCCTCAATGAAAACGCCTCCGGATAAGGCTCTGGGGATATGTATGTCGATGGATGTGATCTCATTTTACACTGAAATCATCGTATGTAGTTTTTACTGGACGTGGTTTGTATACATTTGTGACACTCACTCACCTAGCAAAATGCTCAGTCCTCAGGCTTGTTAAAATCCGTGCCATATGTGTACAGCCGTGACCTCGGTTTATATTATTGTATATCCTATCCTTACCGATATGGTAATGAGCACCACAACGGCAGAGAGAGAGAGAGAGAGAGAGAGAGAGAGAGAGAGAGAGAGAGAGAGAGAGAGAGAGAGAGAGAGAGAGAGAGAGAGAGAGTGCGTATTTTTATTTCATCACAAAATTATTATTCTATCATTACCGTACAAGACAAAATTACTGGCCTAACCGTAGGATGTCAATGGAAGCTGAATTTGCTAAAGCAACTGAATGCAATACTGTACTAAGAGGATGTCGGGACTTAGATTAGTAGTACAGTAGTCAAGCAAAAGCAAACATCATCATCATCATCATCATCATCATCATCATCATCATCATCATCATCATCATCATCATCATCATCATCATCATCATCATCATCATCATCATCGCTCCAGGTTTTCGTTCTCGAACACTTTATCAGATGTGTGTCCATGTAAAGCTCAGCTCAACACATTATTAGTTCTCTCTAGAAAATAATTTCATAGTAGTTTGTTTTTCTTCTCTCACAGCCAACTAATATTATTATCACCACGAAAAGAGAAACAGAAACCCACCACGAAGGAACGAACACCGAAGTTTAAAAGTCAGCAAGTCAAAGGCTTTGTTTACTTTTGGCCAAAAGGGGTTTACCATGAAATCCACATTGTTATTATATTTCAATAAAGTGGGCTTTGGTGGCTCAGACCAACCGTTAAAGCTGGAATTTTCCATTTTGTTTCTGACAAGGAGTGATGTCCCCTGTTTTAACGGTACATGGATACCAACTACCCAGTAACTATACTTATGTTTTTTGTTGGTAGCTTATTTTTTCAGTGGGGCAGCACTCGTTGTGAATGTTAAAAGGATCTGTCAAGGGGGCGTGGTCAAACGGGCCCCTTTAAGGTACAAGCTAAACTATCATCCCTTTTGCGAGGACCAACGGTGACCAGCTACTTCATCTTTGACACGCGTACGTTTGCTGCAAATGGACGAATGGGCGAGCGTCTTGGAACTTTGTCCTTTTATTAGCAAAACCACATATAATTCCAAGCATGAAACAAGGCTCATAGCCCAGGCCAGGGGGCATTTAAGCCAAAAGTTAGGGGGGAAAGAGGGGGGAGGGAGGGGGAATTACAGACATTAAAAAGCAATGAACTGCACAAAAAAGACTGCTCCATAGGCATCACAAGACAAAACTCTGAAATGTCAAACACCTGTTTTAAGGTTTACATTGATTGGTTCAATATGGAAAGGAAAGCGTACAGCATCGCATGGTTCACAGAAGAAGACAAAAGGGAATGCACAATAATAGTGACGTAACTCCAACAAAGCGGCTTAAATTTAGCAATCTGCTCTTTGATTCAGTATTCATCAGCTGGTTAAATTTAAAGACATTTGAATGGGTCAAAAAGTATTTTCTTTAAAAAAAAAAGTATTTCCAAACATTTTTTCTATCAGCAAGGAATTATTACATGTAAATAAATAATGAAACTCGTCACCGATTTGACCTAAGTCACACATAGTACACAACCGTTCTTCTAATCTTTAGGTACATTATTGTATCTTTGACACTTTGGAACTTTGGAACTTTGTCCTTTCATCATCATCAAACAATAGTATTTCCTATTTCCCTATCAACACTCGTTCCGCAGTGTTAATCGCGTCTGTTCACCGTTGACCATCCCATTTCATACCCATTGAAAGACTCTTTAATACTTGATCTTCGAAACGACCGTGTGACAACGGCTTAATATAACCTGGAGACTCCTCTCTCCCACGGCCGCTCTTTCCCCCACCCCACCCCACTCCACCCCCAACCCCCCCCCCCCCAAAAATCGTTGAAAGACGGGAGGCACGGTGGCCTAATGGTAGAGCTTTGGCTTGCGGATCTGAAGGTTCCGGGTTCGAGCCCAGGTCGCGCCGGGGCATTGTGTTGTGTCCTTGGGAAAGACACTTTACTCCCGTTTCCTACTCCTTCGGATGAGAGTATAAACCGAGGTCTAGTCTGTGTCGCATACATTCCATCATAACGGACTTTAAAGATCCTGACGCTCACGTCCTAGACGGGTGAGTGCCGGTGACAAGAACACACCCAGCATGCACCTAGGTCCTGTTCCCCCATCACTGGCTGCCCAGGATTGTGCTCAGTCGTCTGGAGCGTTATTACGATGCGCCCAAAGGCTGCATGTGGGCGTCTCGGGCTGTTTGAGTTGGATCCTGTATCGGCCAGCGCCTTGAGCAGCTCTTGAGCTGGAAAAGCGCTACATAAGAACGAATAAATAAATAATAATGAAATAAAATAAGACGAGAAGTTAAAAAAGTAAAGAACAAACAAAACAAAATCTTGTTATTGCAAAATAGAATGTGGTGGTTGTTTTTGATTTTGTTTTAAAAACTTTGGTTTTAAATAAAAACCACTGTATGAGAAAAGGGCATTTTCATTGTAGGAACTAAAAAAAAAGAAAAGAAAAGAAAGAAGCAATATACCGAAGACAAAATAAAACAAAAACAAAGTTCAAGGACGGAAAATTACACTACAACATAGACTTCAAAATAAACCAAAACCAGTTATTGCACAATGGAAATTTTATTTCCCTTTTTAAAAATCCAAATTACTCTGTATGACAGAAAAGCATTAATGTCATTGTAAGCAACTAAAAAATCTGATAAAAAAGAAACTTTGATTGTAGTAATTTCGCAACGTTGGATCGATTGATGGTAACCTTTAAGAAGCATCACTGTTTTATACATACAACGAAACACAGTGAGTCATTCTTACAGAGTGACAAGCATAGGGCAGTAGGTGATGCTGAAACAAAGAGAAAAAAAAATAGGTCTATCTATTACTCTGTTAAAAAAATGGTACAGTGAGCCCTCGACATTCGAGTGATCTTCGTTAAACAAAACAAAAAGCAAAACTAAACCAAAAAAAAAAACAAAAAAAAAACAACTGATTGCGCCTTACAATTATAAGCATTGAAGTGGATATGACGATGATTGTAGTCTTATTAACATGCTAGCGTAGCTTGTTCAGTGCGGTGTATGCTAGTTAACCTGTGCAGCCGACCAAGTGTCACGCTGGTTTTAGTAAAATGTATAGCTTCAAATATTTAGGAGCCATAGTGTCAGACAATGGGTCCCGACAGGATGTCCTCTCCAGGATCGCACAAACAACTGCTGCCCTAACAAGGTTGAAGCCCCATTTGGAAAGACAGGACCATCAGTCTACATTACAAGGTAAGCCTGCTGCGCTCCCTTGTCACCTCCATCTTCCCATACGCTTGCGAAATATGGACCCTAACAGCAGATCTACAACGAAGAATACAAAGCATGTAGATGAGGTGCTACAGAAGACTTCTAGGCATTTCCTATACCCAGCACATCACCAACGACGAAGTCCGACAGACCATCACACAAGCCATTGGTCAACGCGATGACATGCTCACAGTGGTGAAGAAACGGAAAATACGATGGTTTGGCCACGTTACCAGAGCATCAGGCACTGCAAAGACCATCCTGCAAGGCACGGTGCAATGAGGCAGAAGAAGAAGAGGGCGATAGAAAAAGGGTTGGGAGGACAACATTCGAGAAAGGACTGGCTTGACACTGACCAAAGCCATGAGGGTTGCTGAGGACAGAGAAAAATAGAGTACGCTGGTTAAACGGTCATCTGTGGTGCCCCAACGCCTTTCGAGCTACAAGATGGGTGTTACGTTGAAACGCGAGCGATAGTATGTCTGAAACGCACACGATAGATCCGATTGTTTTGTTTTGCAAAGTATGCAATAATAGAGTGTATTTACCTTTGATTCGAGTTTGCGTTGTTGTTAGAAGAAGCTTTGTATAACGTTGGTAATTTTAGTTGGTCGATATTATTGAAGAATTCTCTAGATTTGCTTGTTTACTGTCGATCGAAGCTTCGTGATAGGTGTAGATATTTGAGAACATTCTTGGATCGAAAAGAATGTTGTATGACGTAAGACAGTGATGACGAATTTATTTGTGATTGGTTATAATTGCGTCATGCTCGATCGTTCCAAGGCGTTCTGGAGAAGAGAAAAACTATATATTCGATGCTCTGTGTAAAGTAAAAAAGAAGAAAAGTGAAAAGGCGAATGAATGCAGTTGTTGATGTATGCTGAATAAAGTTTGAAAACTTCATACAACGACTCTGTGCCTTGTTGCTGATTGAACGGGTTGCGTGGATAAACGAATCCGAGTTACACTTTATCAGGACTTCTGCATTGGGGCTGAATCAACTTCTGATAGAAAAACACCAATCGAGTGTAACAATGGGATAGAATAGTTAAAGCGAAACGATGGGATGTGAAATACCGTTCAAGGAGTTATGTTCCAGAAAGTCGATTCCTGTTTTAAAACAAAAAAGAAAAGAAAAGAAACAAATGTCCTTACTAGCCTTCAAAACAGGGTTTATCGGCATTGGGGGCCGACCATAGTCAGCATAACAAAATGTAAAGATAAAGAAAAAAATTCAAACACTCAAAACAAGCAGTGTATTTTAAAAGTCAGGATTTCGGTATTAAAAATCAATACTAGTCAAACTGGCGACCAGTGATTTTCTTGGAGCTACCTCAGCAATTTCAAATGTCAGCATTATGCCTGAATAATAAAGTTCTCAATAGTAACTTACTGCAAGGCCGCATTATCGAACACCGAGTGTTGCTTGACGTATATTAGGAATGTGTGTACAAAGCAGGATCGATCGTTTGTCGTTGTTGCCGGCGTCCCATTCACTGCTCTCTCTCTCTCTCTCTCTCTCTCTCTCTCTCTCTCTCTCTCTCTCTCTCTCTGGCATAAAATAAATATCGGTAGCAGTGTTAGCAATGTACCGCTTTCTGAGTCGGACAATGATGCGTAATATGTGCCATGTGGGTGTGTGTGTGTGGGTGTGTGTGTGTGAGAAAGAGAGAGAGTCAGTCTAGTGATAAATAATACATATATCATTTATGTTATACAGGGTGTTCCAAAAGTCTTGGGCACATTTGAAGTCCCCATATCTCAAATACTATGAATGGTAGTAAGATAAAAGTTGTGCCATTTTAAAGCTAATTACATTAAGTTTTTTGTAAAGCTGTTGATTTTTTTTTCTTTTCAGACCCATTAATGGCGTTCACTCAACTAGAAAATGCTGGGACGCGTTTGGCAAGAATTTGACTATCGGCTTGATGTGTGTCGTGTGACCAATGGTGCTCACATTGAACATCTTTGAACATTCCATGTAAAAATTGAGATTACAAGCTTTCTGAATTTACCAGATGGGTTTTTATATCCTTAATAGTTTCGGAAATATTCAAAGTCAAAATGTGCCCAAGACCTTTGGAACACCCTGTATATTATGCTGTAATTTGTCATTTTTCGTGTAAGCGTGAGCGCGCGCAATAAAGTGTGCAAACACGAGCAACATAGGCCTACTATTTTACTACACACAAATGTGTCAATTCTAGTCATTCCGTGATGAGACATTGTGTTAATCTATAATTGATTTAACCACCCTAGTGTCGGAAGGTTGTTGTATGCAGGTATACGTGTATGTATGATTGTGTTTGTCATGCAGGATTGCTTGCTTTTAATTGTGTGCTTTTCTTCTGTATAAACATAAGCGAATGACATAATATTTCATATATATAGGCCTTCACAACTGAGTACCCCATACGCACCAAGATTTCTTCGATGTAAAAGTTGAAGCAAAACAAAATGTCTTATGTCTTATGTATTAAAAGGTCAACATAGTTCGCTACCGTCTTCGCTGACTTGCAGAAATATGTCGCAGACCCAGTGACAATGGCACGCATCCCGAGTTTGAAAGCAGGAGATCTTGAGAACACAGGTCTGACTTGTAAAAAGTACGCTTTGTTATCCTTAGACACTTTTGCCACGCTGTCGTTTGCCATCTTTGAACAAGGTATATCATTCCAGTTCACCGCATTAAAAATCCGGGATTCAGCAAATGTTTGTATTGTCGAAAAGCACTTCCCCCTGTTTTAGGACGATAAAATGTACTTATATGTTTTATGTCAATTTGTTCAGTTCGATTGTGTGTTGTGTGGCTGACGTAATGGACTGGGATCAATTGGAATCTAATATACTCAGTATGTAATGCCTGCAACGTAGCGTAATGTCAAGAGGCGTAGAGGCGTAATGGAGTAGGCTACTGAGAAAACAAAGCCCCTAATGTAGTTTTAAAACTCCTCACCGAGGTATGCATGCACTTGGCTTTAAAAAAAATCGTGTTTCCATACTTTGGTTGAAATTCCGAAGAAAAATGAAGTTTAAAACAAAAGCCTCCCACTATATAGACGAAACACTGGTAACTCGAAAGCTTTCGCGAAGCCACTAAAGGTAAGAATTCAGAAATCATAAACATGTGTTGATTTAAGCAGCTAGCCCATAAGCTAGGTCAATTAAATTTAATTAGATAATTTCAGCTCCGATACTCCGTGTACTGTATATTATATTGCAGCTAAATAGAAATAACACACCAACTAGGGGACACAGAAAATTCAAAGTAGTGCATACTGTTGAGGCCCACCCAGCAACAATGAAACAAATCAGAAGCACTCTCGAATAATTATTATAATAATAATAATAATAATAATAATAATAATAATAATAATAATAATAATAATAATAATAATAATAATAATAGTTATTATTATTATTATTAATATTATTATTATTATTATTATTATTATTATTATTATTATTATTATTATTATTATTATTATTATTATTATTATTTTTGTAATGAAATAATAATTTTAAAAAGTCTCTCTCTCTCTCTCTCTCTCTCTCTCTCTCTCTCTCTCTCTCTCTCTCTCGCTCTCGCTTTTTCGTAAGTTAATCATCTCAAAGTGCAGTTAACAATCAACACATGATGCAAAAAAAACTTCTTTTTCGTTGTTCATAAAATGCCCATTGACCTTCTTTCCCCACTTTGGCAACTTACCTACCTTACTACTGCTCGTCCGTTTTCATTTTCAGAACTACTAAGATAATTCCTAAGCAAATTTTTAAAGTGTGGGTCTTCTTGCGTGCCCCACTTTGACGTCTTGCAACATCCTACCTTACTACTACCCCGTTTTTGTTTTTAAACTATCCTATCCTATCCTATCCTATCCCGTAACTCGAAGGTCGTTTGGGCACCACAAATGATCGTTTAACCAGCGTACTCCATCTTTCTCTGTCCACAGCAACCCTATTGGCTTCGCTCAGTGTCAAGCCAGTCCTTTCTCGAATGTTGTTCTCCCACCTCTTTTTCTGTGTCCCTCTTCGTCTGCCTCCTTGCACCGTGCCTTGCAGGATGGTCTTTGCAAGGCCTGATGCTCTGATGACGTGGCCAAACTATCGGATGTTCCGTTTCTTCACCATTGTGAGCATGTTATCGTGTTGTCCAATGTCTTGTGATGGACTGTCGGACTTCTTTGTTAGTGATGTGCTGGGTATAGGAAATGCCCAGAAGTCTTCTGTAGCACCTCATCTCCATGCTTTGTATTCCTCGTTGTAGATCTGCTGTGAGGGTCCATGTTTTGCAAACGTATAGGAAGATGGAGATGACAAGGGAGCTATTAGTAAGCTAACTACTAGGTAACCTTTTCAAAGTTTTCAGTCTGAACTAGCGTAATAAAATAACGAAATTCAAAAATAAAAAGGGGTTTTCCAGTCTTCCGCGTCTTATACGGGAGATGCTGCAATGAATCCTATATACGTATTTAGCATCCTGTATTATTATTATTATTATTATTATTATTATTATTATTATTATTATTATTATTATTATTATTATTATTATTATTATTATCCCGATTCTGTGTTGGTTTTCCGCATTTTCAGCGTCTGGCACTGAAAGACGATGGCAGTTATTCAGGAGTCAAATAAAATTACGTTTTGGCATATTTGCACTTACAACACTAATGTCTCATCAATTATCAGTAGCATATATATCACCAGCTGTATCCTCATTGACCGGAGCAGCAACTGCATCATCATCATCGTCGTCATCATCATCATCATCATCATCATCATCATCATCATCATCATCATCATCATCATCATCATCATCAGTAGCAGCTGAGTTAACATAAACATTATCACCGCCCCCACCTCAACCATTATCGTCCTCATCATTATCGTTATTATCACTGCAACCAGCATCATCGCTAGAGTTGGGTACCGTGAGTCAAAGTCGTACCGGTATTACCGCGGTATTTTTAGGTCGTATCGGTATTTCGTACCGGTATACCGCGATTTTAAGTGTTACAATCAAAAGGGTTATGGCACTGACAGTAGTGACCGAAGCAAAAGAAAGATTTGTCATACACTTCAAAACAGTTTCAGGGAGCCACATTTCCATAGGAACTGAAGCTTTATTTTTGCTTGAACGCATTCAAAAAAAATTATGATAAATCATTATTAAGAAAATCAGCAAACTTTAAACCACAAAATCAAAATAAAACAAAAACATTCAACGGGAAAGGTCTTTAAGAACTTAAAGAGTTCACAAGGATTGGCGACTGGTACCATGCTCAAACACATGGATAAGCTGCTGTTCTTATAAGTTCTTCTTCAAGAACAGCTGCCTATCCACGTGTTGGTGCTTTAGGCTCGCTCTCTGGGCGGACAAGATGTCGCCCACTGTCACGTTATGTGTTGTCGAGATTTCCCAGTAAACCGAACCTTGGACACCCGCACCGGTATACCGTACCGTCGCGTTCTCGATCCTGAATACAGTTACGTATCGGTAAAACCGTCCAGCCCTAATCATCGCCATGAACAGCAGCAGTTTTTGTATTATCTTCCCATTCTCTTTCTGCACTTTATCCTCCTCCTCCTTCTCCTCCTCTTGCTCCTCCTCCTCCTCCTCCTCCTCATCATCATCAACAGCAGCAGCAGCAGCAGCAGCAGCAGCAGCATTCCTCTTCTTTTTAATCCCTCTTCTTCTTCTTCTTCTTCTTCTTCTTCTTCTTCTTCTTCTTCTGCTTTTCCTTTTCCTTTTCTCCTCCTCCTCCTCCTTTTTATTCATTTTCATCACCTGCACTACCGTCATCACCACCAGCAACAGCTGCAACATTTCTTACGCCAGGCAGCAAAATATCAAAAGAAAATGTCAACCTTTTGAAGATATGAGTAGGTGCAAAAAAGTCAGACGATCAGCACTGTGTTGCCCTCTCAATTTGAGCTATTTCCTCCCCCTCCACCCACCCTCCTACCCTTCCCCTCTCCTCACAAAAAAATCGGAATGCATAAATGAAATATTAAAAAAAATAAAAATGACCTTTACAAAATACAACTTTCTAGGACGTGGACGTTTGTTTCAGCTGTAGGAATAGATCCACAGAGCCACGTTTTGTGTGGTAGAGCAATCAAACTCACACGCGCTCGTTATCCATGCAGTCGTATCGGAATTTTATCAGAGTGTAGACTAATAATCAAACTATTACTCCGAGGAAAGACACATTTCCTATACCCAGCACATCACCAACGACGAAGTCCGACAGACCATCACACAAGCCATTGGACAACACCATGGCATGCTCAGAGCATCTGGCTTTGCAAAGACCATCCTGCAAAGCACGGTGCTAAGATGGACAGTTAAAAATTGTCATTAAAAAAAAAAACTTGCTCACTGCGGTCTGCGGGATTCGAACCTGGATCGTCGGTTTGTTCAGATACCACAGTGCTACCGTGGTAGGACTGAAATATACTTTCACCGCCTTAAATGTATACTTTCATCTACCCACACACAAACATCAACATAGTAAGAGCATATCGTAATAAATACTTGGGGCAAAATAAATGGGGAGTTTGGCATACTGTCAGCGAAATAAACTATATGTAGTTGTAGCCCACATAGACGACCCTTTCTGGCATTTTTCATCAACCCACACAGCAATGAAAATAGTCGGTCTGTACCTCAAATACACCCTTAAAAGGTCAAGTCATCTGTAGCTCATTATAAACCAACCACCTGACTACATAAATTTGGGACACAGTCAGCAAAAGAAACAAAACTGTGTTTTTTATTTTTTTTGAACAGTCCGACTTTTTCTCTACCCACACAACAATAAAAATAGTCGGTGAGTATCTCAAATAAATTGTTTTGGATCAAGCGATTTTGTAGCTCATTATATACGGCTTGATTGGCAGAATTTGAGACACAGGAAAATAAAACAAGTGATATTGCATTACATTTCCTCTACCTACATCACAAATGAAAACAGTCGGCATCTCAAATAAACCCTTTTGGATCAAGCGATTTCTAGCTCATTATAAATCACCCATCTGTCTGAATATGGGACACAGCAAAACTGAGTGTTATATCATGTACAGTCTTTGACTGTTCCTCTACCTACACAAGAATGAAAATAGCCAGTGTGTATCACAAATAGACATTTTTTCGATCAATCGACCTCTAGCTCACCATAAACCACTGGCTGAATTTAGGACACAGTCAGCAAAATAAACTAAAATTTTATTGTACAGTCTTTGACTTTACCTCCACCCACACAAACATGAAAATAATCGGTCTGTATCACAAACAGACACTTTGTGTATCAACGAATAAGACATTTAGTGGGTCGCTAGCTCAGTATAGACGGCTTGACTGGCTTAATTTAGGACATAGTCAGCAAAACAAACTAAAGTGCCTTTGACCTTTTTCTCTACCCACACAGAAATGAAAATAGTCGGTGTGTATCACAAATAGACACTTCATGGATCAATAATCAATCGCTAGCTAGCTTAGGAAATTTTCAAGACTTAGGATTTCTTTCCGTGTTTATACTGCCATAGTCTTACACAATAGTTTTATACCAGATATGTCACTGTTAAGGCTAAGCTTTTGGTAAAATGCCCACCTCTACTTGTTGTGTATCCTTCTATGATGGGGTGTCGGATAGCGCAGTGGTTGGAGTACTCGCTACTGTGTCGCAAGTTAAGCACCGTCCAGTGCGGTTAGCATTTGGATGGGTGACCGCAAAAACGTGAAGCGACAAATAACAACGCCCCCAGTTGACTCAACTGTGACTGAGTACCTACTCTCTTTAGGGTGGGGAAGGTAAAGCAGCGAGGGAGAGAGATGGGCATCACCCTCATTACGCTGGCCCAAAATAAGTGTGATCTCCAACATCACGCTCCCCTACGGCCACAAGGCTATGGGACTACCTTTACCTTTACCTTATACGTAAATTATGGATCTGACCTTTAGTAATTGATGTGATGCCCACCTTGACACGTTTACCATATTTTGTGTGTTTCCGTAATAGTGTGTTTTTATGAGGAATTTTCGTAATTGATCTAATCCATCATTCTGTCTATAATCTTCTATCGATCTAATCTTTAGTATTAGAGAAAGACCAAGAGTTATGTCGTCTAAAGAGATGAGACTGGAATGTCTTGACTGCATCTTTCAATATAATAATCCTTATGAGATGCTGTCATCAGGGCAATGAGGGAATGATAGCAAAGATTTTTAAAACAAAATTATTATTGAGGAATTTTATAGCGCACTTATCTCGCCGTACTTGACCAGACTCTAGGCGCTGCCCGATACAGGATCTAACTCAAACCGCCCGAGACGCCCACCCGCAGCCTTTGGGCGCATGGTTTGACGCCCGGACAACTGAGCGCTATCCTGGCCAGCCAGGGATAGGGGAGAAGGACCGAGTGCATGCTGGGTGTGTTCTTGTCACCGGCACTCACCCGTCTAGGACATGAGCGTCAGGATCTTTAAAGTCCGTTATGATGGAATGTATGCGACACACAGACTAGACCTCGGTTTATACTCTCATCCGAAGGAGTGGGAAAACGGAAGTAAAGTGTCTTTCCCAGGGACACAACACAATGGCCCGAATCGCGGACAGGGCTCGAACCCGGGATCTTCAGATCCGCAAGCCAAAGCACTACCATTAGACCACCGTGCCTCTCCGAAAGAGCTGTCTCCCTTTACCTGCTGCTGCCCATGGTTTGTTCGTGTGGATTTGTGCCATAGACATAGACATTCCGCTGAGTTCTCAGCTCGTCAGGGCATCTATCAGGTGAGATTGAGGAAAGTCAAGTGACTGATTTTCGAAAGCGTAAGACGACTATTGAATGAAATCTTCTGAAAAATAAAATCGTCGTATGAATAAAGGCTTACCCAATATTTACAATTTTACTATTTTTGCGTGGCGTGAGTCTGCGATGTTTTCTTATTTTTGTTTTATACGAGAAACTTTTTAATAACGTTTCTAATCTTCTGTATAATGCTGACCTTTGTAAACGACGCCTTAGTTCGATCGTCTTTCCAGAAATATAGTATCCGTTTGTTTTGCTGACAACTCCTGTATTAATTTCTTAATGCAGACTGGAACGATTAGATGGTGATTACATTTAGTCTTGGTATTTGCTAGTGACCTTTACAAGGTGCGCTGAAAGAAAAAAGGATGAAAATATGTGGATAAACAACACACACCCACACAGGCGCACGCTCATCCACACGCACACACACACACACACAAATATACAGGCACATGTACACACAAACACAGTGTAACACAAGCACAGACAATCACACACATTCACATGCACACAGATACGTGCACAAGCGCACACACTCATGCACATACTCACACATATATATACACACAGGCACACGCACACATAATCAGACGCACGCACATAAACACACACGCACACAAACACATACATACACGTCAAATGCACACAAACACACATACACACACTCACATGCAAATACACACAAATTAGATTAGAATAGATATTCAATGTTTATAGGGTCCAGTAGACTGCTAAGAACCGAATCAGGACCACACAAAAACTATTCAAAATCATTAGAATGTTAACATTTAAAAAACTGATAAATGATGGACATAAAACTAGCATTACCAATGACATATAATATAATATAACCAAGTATACAAACAAAATAATATGATCTATATGCCATAAAATAATCGAACATCACATTAACAGATTTTGACCATTACAAATTTTAAAAATCTCATAAAAAGATATAGAACCAAATTATCTTTTTCTGTCATCAACCAAATCAGCACATTCAGACATAAAATGGCGAACGGAAAAGGATTTGTCACATGCAAAGCACCATGGTGGTTCTTCTCCTTTCAAAAGGAAACTATGGGCGACATAAGTGTGCCCAAAACGAAGGCGAGCTAAAACAGTTTCTTTTTTGCGAGTGGACGTAAAGGAAGAGAAGACAGGTCTGAAAGAATTTGAAAGACTTTTTTTTAAAATTGATTTGATTAGACCATTCGGTCTGCCACAGCCGCTTACAATAAGAGCCAGTCATACAACGCAGGTCAGAGTATGGAACAAACTGGAAAACTGAAGGAAAATCAAGATAAAGAGTTTCTTTAGCCGCTTTGTCGATTGCAATATTGCCGCGCGACCATGCGACTAAATACCCACATAAAACGATATTTTTACCCTCAGAAACAAGTTGTGTGTGGAGATGATGGATCGGTCGGTACGTCGCCCCGGCGTAATAGGTAGGCGTCCTTTAACACAGCTACTGAGACGTGGGAGATGTATACTCGGCGAGTCTCAGTTCCGCTGTGTGCATCGCTATCGGTCCGTTCGTTTCTCGTTTAGTATGATTATCGCGAAGCGAGAAGTGTGTTGTCCACAGATAGTTTGGATAAAGTACAGGTGAGAGTGTGGGTGATATAATGGAAGTGAAAAGGGATGTATGAAAGGTGGAAGGATCATTTCACGGAGTGCACGTGGCTGTAGCGAAAGGTGAGCGTGGATTAATAACTTCCGGGGCAAGACAGAGTACGATAAAATAAAACAAGTTTTTGAATATGCGCAGTGCAGGCTAGAGTTTCAAAGCGGATACTAAGCTTACTACTACTACTACTACTACTACTACTACTACTACACTACTACTACTACTACTACTATTACTACTACTACTATTGTATAAGTATTATAAAATACGTAAGATATATCTATCCTATCCTATCCTATCCTATCCTATCCCGTAACTAGAATGTCGCTTGGGCACCACAGGGTTATTTGAGTCTGCTAATTTGTAGACAGAATGATTGGAACACATGCGCCCGAATCTGAACGCGAGAGATGCCGAAGCTCACAGGTTCCCGTGTGAGAATGCTAGCAGACTCCGTACAACTAGTAAGGATCTAAGCCACAAGTACAGGGTGTTCCAAAAGTCTTGGGCACATTTCAAGTCCCCATATCTCAATTACTATGAATGGTAGTAAGATAAAATATGTGCCATTTTAAAGCTAATTACATCAAGTTTTTTGTAAAGCTGTTGATTTTTTAAATTTCTTTTCAGACTTATTAATGGCGTTCACTCAACCAGAAAATGCTGGGACGCGTTTGGCAAGAATTTGACTATGGGCTTGATGTGTGTCGTGTGACCAATGGTGCTCACATTGAACATCTTTGAACATTCCATGTAAAAATTGAGATTGCAAGCTTTCTGAATGTACCAGATGCGTTTTTATATCCTTAATAGTTTAGGAAATATTCAATGTCAAAATGTGCCCAAGACTTTTGGAACACCCTGTATATTAACTAACAAGTTAGTATCTCTCTTCTATGTCTCTATCGACGTGCGCGTACAACCGGTTGCTTCCCTTTACATGCTTTGCGCTCCATAAAGCGTCGTCGGCCTGAAATAACTTTTTAGAAACTTCAAAACCCAGGGGAATTATGGGTAGAGAAATCCTTTTCTGAAATGACGTCGGCCAAATCCTTCTTTAGTTTCTTTGCTCGAGCAAAGGCAACCTCATAGGTATGGAGCACTTCGTCCATTATAACTCCATCGCTGTTAATACTGCTGACAAGTTTCTGCCTTTGTTCACTACCAGAAATATGCAGTTCCTCTCCCAACTTTCGTTTCATTTCAGCGAGCACATCTTCGCGAGAACAGATTTCCCAGAATTATCTATTCTATTTTTAGGTTTCGGATATCCCCGTTTCAGCTTGTGGCTAAACGGGACCACCGCACGTCGACTGGGGGCAATACGAGATACTAACTTGTTAGTTGATATACTTGTGTCTAAGCCTATAGCATCGCTTCCGACCAATCGCAACCTATATAGAATCTCATCTTTTTCTTACATTTTAATTTGCTTGTGCAGCCGAAAAAGCGATTTTTTAAATGTAGATTTCATAGATGAATAATGTCTTAGTCTGTCAGTCAGTCAATTTTATATTGTGAGATATAGGTTTACATGTGATGCTCTCTTAAAATAAATTATTATGCAATGATATATATTTAAATTTGTTTAAAGGGAGTTGCGAGTGATGACATTGTTTATGAGCGCGTCATGCAGTTTTACATGTGTAAATGTGTGTACACTATTTCAGCAATGTTTAATGCCTATCATAATTCCTTGTAAGATGTAGTCAATATTTGTTCAAATTAAACTGAATTGAATTGTCTCACTCTCTGTGCTTTTTAGGGGTCAGGGTTCGGCAATTTCCACATTCAGATACGGACGGGTGCACTAGGACCAGGATATTTTAAGTGCCGTGGAGGTGGCACTGTGGCGAATGAAACAATATCTTTATTATCGAGGATTTTTATAGTGCACGTATCTCACCGTACTTGGCGACTCAAGGCGCTGGCCGATACAGGATCTAACTCAAGCCGCCCGAGGCGTCAACTTGCAGCCTTTGGGCGCTTCGTAATAAGGCTCCAGACAACTGAGCACAATCCTGGGCAGCCATGGATGGGGGAGAAGGACCTAGGTGCATGCTGGGTGTGTTCTTGTCACCGGCACTCACCCGTCTTGGACATGAGCGCCAGGATCTTTAAAGTCATATCTAAAGAGTGAATACTGAAAGTTCGCTCAAGTGCTGAAAACAATCAATTCTCGAAAGACTCAAAATGTGTGTATCCTCATCAACTCTTAAAAAATCTAATGCAGGTAAAGAAAGACTCCATAGTATGTGTCCCCACACAGCATGGCTGAACCTCCTTAGGCCTACTCCCGCACACACTAGTGACAACGTACAATGCACGACGTATGCCTTAGCCGGTATGGCATGGCCAAATGTAAATCATCGCCGATGGTTCCGCGCATGCGTGTACTTCCGGAGATCACGTGTCGGGAACGGAAGTTAGCATCTATATAAATTAGTCATCGTATTCGATATTCCGCCATATTCTAAAGGGCTAACCGTAGTGACTGGCTCTGTGCCTCCAAATTCGGAAATTATTGGCTAGGTTTCCTTTCTTACGCTTGTTAAAATGCTTGGGGAAAGTCTTAATGGCCTACTTTTGCACTGGGTATAAGAGCATTCTTGTTTATTCTACTCGGAACATTTTACTGTATTATTATTATTATTATATTATTATTATTATTATTATTATTATTATTATTATTATTATTATTATTACTACTACTACTACTACTACTAGTCGTCTACTACTACTACTACTACTACTACTACTACTACTACTACTACTACTACTACTACTACTACTACTACTAGTGGGGAAGCTAGTTTCAATTACGCCGTGTTCTCTCAGCTCTGTCTCGTTCACTCTAGTCCCCCACCCTCCTTATCCGCCCTGCCCTCTCCCTTCTCTTCCCTCAACATCTAGCGCGCAGGATGACCCAATTCTCTAACGATCATTGGAAGTGGGTCAAGCGATCAGTTGACGGCGTGCACATGCAAAGCGCGTGCACCCCGTTGCACCGTGACGTCATCTGTTGGCACGTGGCAACTGGAGACGTGCTGGCTCTCCTTTGTTCAAAACCTTGGTGAAAGACAAACTTTTTAAATATGATGTGTGACTACTACGTTTCAATCCTCACCCTGACCTTATTTTTTTAAAAAAATCTTCCTCTACAGTTAGGTATTTGAGTTCATATAGGCTTAGAGAGAGACTTCGTTTCTTACAATGATTGCTGACCTTGATATCCTATACAACGTAGTTAAACTTGCAATGAGTAATGACAAGTAGACTACGGAGGTTTCGCTTTAGTCCGAACAAATGAACGAACCACCCCGCGTGGGATGAACTTACGTGATTTGGGTACGAGACTTTTCAGAACATCGAGGTTTTTCAACAGGTACTCCGGTTTCTCCTTTCAATAACCGTTTTGAATGCAGTCAATCTAAACTTTCCCAAATAAGAGTTGATTTCAATTCCGACTTCTGTAATATTGATCTCTTCAGATCGCCGCGCTTTGAAATCGATTGACGAAAAAGCGCGTAATAGCATCCTGTATTATTATTATTATTATTATTATTATTATTATTATTATTATTATTATTATTATTGTTGTTGTTGTTGTTGTTGTTGTTGTTGTTGTTGTTGTTGTTGTTGAACGGGGGAACGACCAACAACTCCCATATGTCTGCTTCGTTCACCTCCCCTAATGCTCAGCTAATGGGCTCTACGCACAAGTCGGCGGCATGGTCACGTGGCGCAGGAATAACAAAGCTCGCGTGACTCCAATGCTGCTTAAAAATGTTTAATTTACCGACATTTTGGGATATTGTGATGTTTTGAACATAGCACATTCGTGCAATAATGATTACAGACAAATTATTATCAGGGGACAGGCTTTTTTAAAAGAGCGATTTGTCACTGACATTCAGTTTAGAGTTCATCAATATTTCATCTTTCAGTGGAAATCGATGAAAGGAAATGTTCTTTTCTTTGCATAAAGGTCTCCGGGTATTGCCAGTTGACTCTCTTCCTCCAATAATGAATTTGGATGCAATCAATCTACATTCCTAAATAATAAAGGCCCATTTCTCTTCCGCCTTCTGTTCTAAATCATATAGGTGAACAATAGACAGTAAATGAGTAACACAAACTCCGTCTTCTGTAATAACAGCGATAATTTCAGATCGCCGCGTTTTGAGTTCATTTGGAGAAAAAGCTCGCGTGATAGCATCCTTTATTATTATTATTATTATTATTATTATTATTATTATTATTATTATTATTATTATTATTATTATTAGTTCTTGCTGACTTTTTATTCAGACTGCAAGATACCTAGTGTCATTTGGGGGGTTGGGATGAAGGTGGGAAAGAGGGATGAGATGGGACTTGGGGGGGAGGGGAGAGGTCGGGACGGGTGCTAAAGGAAAGGGTGTTCGGGGAAGTTCAGAGAAAATAGGAGTTGCGTTGTTTACAACTTGGCGCCTAGCGATTGTGAGTAGACGACGACTATAACATTGGCACGTATTCAAAAAGGAAATTGCGGTGCACGACATAAATTATTACCTGAGCCTGACCCTGTTGTAATGCATTATTGACATACACACACATACACACACACACGCACGCACGCACGCACACACCCACACACACACACACCCACACACACACACATACACACACGCACACCGCGTAGCAGAGAGTCGCCGAGGCTTCAGTTTGTCTCTGAAAACTAATAAGAGGAGACCGCACGCCTCAGCGAGTCCTAGCTATGCAGTGTTAGTAACATTGTTTTGGCGCTATTCACAACTTTCCGGCACCTCTCATAAAAACTCGTGGGTATCGCCATTATAAATTAAAACGAGGTTAGCATGAAACCAAGTTCCGGTCTAGCTTGTTTTGCTTTTATCAAAGCTTGATGCGTGACTTTTAAATATAGCAAATTGCCGAAAACGACGATTGTTAGAGCCAGAAAACGAGTGGGATAAGTATAAAAACGGTGGAGGAAGTACAATCATGCTCAGTGAAAGGATGCAAAAAACTATCGTAGAGGCCTGTATTTGTGGCGACTTCGGAGATGCGTCGATCATCGACAGAAAGTGAAACAGGATGTGACGACACGAGTTTTCAGATGGTAGGGAGAGATACACTTTTTACGAAGTTACACTTCTCCGTATATCTGTTGTACATAGAATAGCGTGACCGATTTACTTTTGCGTATGAAAGTGCAGTTTCGTAAAGTCCGTGCGATTCATAGAAGATAGGGAGTCGGCCAATTTCGAATAGGGGTACGCGTAATAAAGAACGTGCATACTGACGAGAGCTCGACTGTTTTGCTTGTGGCCGGCGCAGATTTTGAAGGGCAGAGTGGTTTGAGATGCTATTGCGTGAGGAAGGAATTCTAACGAGACAGCAGCCCTGTGACAGAGGTCATCGTAGTGTAGGGTACTGTTAGAAGGGTGTGTGTATTGTTTTATAGCCACCCAAGGCCTTATGCCCTCGTCGGGATAAGGATGTGTAGAATTCGAAGGAAGATGGTAACTGCCATTCGCCAGTGAGTGTAGAGTTCCATACTTAAGGTGCGTGTGGTTCTCGATTGAACCCCACCAAAACTTAGTGTCTGTAGCAGAGCTAAGGTGTCCTCATCCTCAGAATAAATGTTATTTGGACAGTGAAATAACGTGCAAGAGCAAGAGAAAGAGACTCTCAAAAGACTAATCCATTGTGTTGTGCCAATGTTGTGACAGTGTTGTGTCGTGTTGTGGTGTTGGGGTAAAGGGCGTCACGAGCCGAGGCCTGTAAGGTGTGGGCTGATGAGATGATGATGATTATTACATCTACGTGTTTATTTCTACGCATTATTCCCACGCTGTTGCCTTTGATGTGCCTGTTGTGCTGTACTGATGTTGATGTTGTTGCCGCTGACTGGGTCCTAACCAGCCTGGGATGTACCTTTGCCTCTACGACACAGTAGTGTTGTGGTGATTTCTTACACTGCTGCAGGTTTTGCCTGTGTACCGAGGCAACACGCTTCCAGGGGGTTTTCATGCCTAATTCATGCACACACAGACTCACATTACACGCACCTAAAAACAAATCCATTTAGTTAGAAGAATCATCCACTTTGTGAAAGAGACTGTTAGCTCTCTGAGCTACTTAACAAGAACATTGAGACATTACTTCTGTGCCACAGCTTTGTCTAGCTAATAGTTCATGATTCAACGCCATCGCTTATTATTTGAAGACTTGCATTTTGAATTGATTTGTTGATTTTGATTTTCTGTATACACTTGTAAAGAAACTGTTGTTATTTAGTTCTATTTGGGGTTTGTTGCAAGGGGAGGTAATTGTTAGTTAGTATTGGGACGGGGGTCTGTTTAGGGGTTGAGGGAAGGTTAGTTCCCATTTGTCCTGTGTTTGCTTGTTGATTGTTGAATAAAAGAGTGTGTGTTTGTACTCTGGCATTTTGTGTTAGTTTATTTTGTTTGAGTTTATTCTTTTCACTCGCTTTATGAGCTGACGTCACTGAACCCGCTCGGGGGACGTGACATATTTGGTGTCAGAAGTGGGATAAACTCATTTATTTCGTTAGGGTATTGCCAAGAGGTGTATGTTGTGTGTTTGAGTTGTTGTGTGAAAGGGTACGCAGCGGGCGGTTGGCGGGAGTGTGGGTGTATTGCACTAGGGAACACACTCGGAGTGCAGCATTAACGGGGAATTGGATTGCAGGGTTCACTTGCTCGCCTTCAGGGGTACGACGGTGAACGATTCCTCGGCTCCTGTGACTGTTGTGTTGCGTATTCATTCTGTTAGGTGTTTGTATCAGTTAAGTGTTATTTGTTTTGTGTATACTAACATCTGTTCTTCCCTTCTTTTCCGACATGGCTACGCGGGAGGCTCGAGCCGCGATGCGCCGCGACGCTAGGACTCGTAAGGAGGAGGCCGAGCAGGAGGAGCAGGACTTCCGTGATGACGGCTCTGTGACAGGGTTGTTGGAGGAACCTTACGCAGTGAGTACTCAGACCACTATGCCTAAGATGTATGCCAAATCGCCCGGTTCACAGAGCAAAGTCGAGGTCGCGCTCAGCGATAGTGAGAGGCTTAGGCAGGTTGGAGAAAGCCTGGGTTTCCGAGATGGAGCGTTGGCACACTATGTAGTTAGTGAGTTGAGAAGGGAACGGGAGGAAGAGAGAAGGGAAGAAGAACGGAGGGAACGGGAGGAAGAGAAGAGAGAAAGAGAAGAAGATCGACGGCGGTTGGAGGCTAGATTAGAGGCCAGACTGGACGCGGAAAGAGAAGCTAGACAAGCAGAACAGCGTCAGAGGGAGGCAGACCAACGTCGGTTGGAACAGAGGATAGAAGATGAGAAGCGAGAAGAGAGAGAGGCTAAGGAAGAGGAAAGGAGGATGTTTGAGATGAGGCTAGAGGAGGAACGTAGAGCCAGAGATGAAGACCGAGCTGATCAGAGGGAGAATAGGGCTAGAGATAGAGGGGCAGCGTACTCAGTCAAGTTGAAACCCTTGGAGGAGAGGGAGGATGTGGAGGCCTACCTCCAGATGTTCGAACGGGTGGCAGAGATTCAGGGTTGGAAGAGGGAGGTATGGGCGGTTAGGCTAGCGCCTTTGTTACAAGGGGAAGCCCGGGATACGTACCTTCGTCTAACGCCTGAGCAAGCCCAGGATTTCGACATTGTGAGGAATGCGCTGTTGAAACGCTTCAGGAAGGACGCCGACTACTATCGTAGGCAGTTTCGAGAGGCCAAGAAGGAAGCTGCAGAGACGTTTCCTCAGCTAGTAGTAAGGCTAGGGTCGTTAGTGAAGAAGTGGTTTTCGCTCGCCGGCAAAGACATCACCGACGTAGGGCAGGTACTAGACACTTTCATTGGTGAGCAACTTTTCTCCATCATGACTACCGAGCTAGAGATTTACGTGAGGGAGAATATACCTGAGACTAGCCATGCCGCAGCAGAGTTGGCGCAGCGCGTGGTAGATGCCAAGCGGGCAGCATCAGCACCGGCACCCGTACTACCCAGTCAGAGACGCAGTTTTCCCAGACGACCGGAGGCTCCTCAGCAGCCTAGCAACAGGGGAAGTCAGGGTCAGAAGGTAGGGAGGACGGAAGGGGGTAGTGGGGTACGCCGTTGCTACCGATGTGGGTCGGAGAAGCATGTGGTCAGGGACTGCAAGGTCAAACCTCAGACAGTAGGCCAGGTTACAGTGGGACGGACTATTTCCACGGAGACCGCACCTCGGGCTAGCGTGTGTGCGATCAAACCTTATGATCCATGGGGCCAAGGTAGGGCGAACGGGCAGGACGTTCGAGTATTGAGAGATACGGGGGCGGAGATAGGGGCAGTCGCGAGCAGGTTAGTCAAACCAGCTGATTTGACGGGTCGGACTGTCGAGATTTGCTTGGCGAATCGATCGAACGTGGGTCTGCTACCTACAGCTTGGGTGGAGTTGGATTGTGCGCTGGTCAGGGGGAGAGTAGAGTTGGTGGTTTTCGAGGACGGGCCCGATATCATCCTGGGTAACTGGGTAACGTTTGATAGCGGGGAAAAGAGTCCTGTTTCCTTGTTCGGAGGTGAGTGCGCAATGGCTGCAGCAGTGCAGACTCGGGCGCAGGTGAAGGCCGAGAAGAGGAGGGAGGTACCCTTAGCAGTGGTCGAACCATCCCAGATCTCTGTTAGCACCCCAGAGTTGATCAGGATGCAAGAGACCGACGAGACGCTCGCGAAGGCGAGAACGTTGGCACAGAGTGGTGGGGCGATAGCGTCAGGTAGGGCGTCAGCTGAGTTTCGCAAGAAGAAGGGGGTGTTGTACCGGGTACACACGAAGAGAGGTAGCCAGGTCACGCAACTGGTAGTCCCGAAACAGTTGAGGGGGGGGATCCTTCAGTTGGCTCACGATCCACCCATGGCTGGGCATTTGGGAGGGAAACGTACCAGGGAGCGGATCTGGGGGACATTCTATTGGCCGGGAATGTGTGCCGAAGTACGGAGGTATTGCGCCAGTTGTCCAGTGTCAGAAGGTAGTACCGAGGGGACGGGTGAGGAAGGTACCACTACAGCAACTTCCGCTGGTGGACGAGCCATTTCAGAGGGGGTGGCGGTAGACATTGTGGGACCCATCAAACCCAAGTCAGATCGGGGTAACATGTACATCCTAGTGGTAGTAGACTATGCCACACGCTATCCCGAGGCTGTACCGCTCAAGGGCATAGAGGCAGAGAGGGTGGCAGAAGCGCTGTGGGAGATTTGGTCGAGGGTGGGCGTTCCTAGGGAAATTTTGACAGATCAGGGGACGCAATTCATGTCTGAAGTCATGCGGGAGATGAACAGACTACTGTCAATCCATGGGAAAGCCACCACGCCGTATCATCCACAGTGCAACGGTCTGGTTGAGCGATTCAACGGGACGCTAGTGTCCATGCTCAAGAAGTTAGCCACAGAACAACCTACAGCGTGGGACCGCTACATTCCAGCGCTACTATTTGCATACCGAGAAGTAGCACAGGAGTCTACAGGGTTCTCTCCCTTCGAGCTCCTATATGGAAAGACCGTGCGGGGACCGATGGCGGTATTGCGAGACCTCTGGACCAAGGAAATACAAGAGGAGGAGGTGAAATTGAGTAGCCAGTACGTGGTGGATTTGCGTAACCGCATCGAGGAAACCTGTAAGTTGGCACAAGGAAACCTCAGAACCGCGTCAGCCAAGCAGAAGCGGCACTTCGATAAGAAGGCGAAACGGCGTTTGTTCAACGCGGGGGATCAAGTGTTGTTGCTGTTACCAGAAAAACACAACAAGTTGCAGCTAGCATGGCGAGGACCGTACGAGGTGATCGAACGTGTGGGAGAGTGCGACTACCGGATCAGGATGCGTGGGAAAAGTAAACTATACCACGCCAATCTCCTGAAGAAATTTCATACCAGAGCGACGGTGGCTACGATCGTCGTAGACGACGAGGGGGTAGAGGAGGAGGAAACTATGCCGGTGTTTGGGGATATTCCCGTAATCACCTTGACAGCATCAGAGACACCCCGCGACGTGAAGATGGACGACAACTGCCCAGAAATACGGGAAGAATTGCAGGAGCTGGTGTGGCAGTTTGAGGATGTCCTAACCGACTTGCCACTACGCACTACACTGGACGTGTGCGAAATACGTGTGGACAGCGACATTCCAGTGAGGACGCGGCAGTACCCACTTCCCCATTCGCATCACGAGACCATCAAGAAGGAAGTGGAAGCGATGCTAGCGATGGGCGTCATTGAGAGGGCCAGTTCGCCATACAGCTCGCCCATCGTATTAGTAAAGAAGAAGGAGGGCACGATGCGTTTCTGCGTTGATTTCCGGAAGTTAAACAAGCACGTCGTATTCGATGCGGAACCATTGCCGAACATCGACTACTTGTTTTCCAAACTGTCAGGGGCCAAGTATCTCACCAAGATCGACTTGACCAAAGGTTACTGGCAAGTGCCTATGAACAAGGGAGATAAAGCGAAGACGGCATTTACAACGCCAGAGGGACAATTTCAGTGGACCGTAATGCCATTTGGGCTGAAGACGGCGGGGGCAGTCTTTTCTCGCATGATGCGGAAGTTATTAGCACCCCTGGGAATGTCGGAGATCGACAATTTTGTTGACGACTTGTTGGTAGCCACCATTACCAAGCAGAGACACCTGGAATGCTTGGCACGTCTTTTCCTTAGGTTGCGTGAGGTGCAGCTATCCGCCAAACCATCGAAGTGTTACCTGGGTTTCCGAAGAGTAGAGTATCTTGGGCACGTGGTTGGACAGGGAGAAATTCGTCCTGAGGTGTCAAAGATGGAGAGAATCCGAGATGCACCACGACCAACGACCAAGCGGCAAGTGCGCTCATTTTTGGGTTTAGCCGGATACTACAGGCGGTTCGTACCCAACTTTTCAGCGATTGCTTCACCACTACACGATCTGACCAAGGGAGGCAGCCAGGCGGTACAATGGACCGAAGCATGCGAAGCTGCATTTTGCACACTGAAGGAGAAGCTGTGCTCGACCCTGTGCTGTCTGCCGGACTTCACCCTACCGTTTGTGCTACAAGATGCGTCGGAGGATGGAGTAGGGGCCATTTTGAGCCAGGACAGGGGACAGGGATTACAGCCTATTGCGTGTGCAAGCAAGAAACTGTCGAAACCCGAGAGGAACTATTCGACCATTGAGAGGGAGTGTCTAGCGTTGGTGTGGGGTGTGCAGAAATTCAGTCAATATCTGTACGGACGTACTTTCGTAGTGCAGACTGACCATATGCCACTGCAGTACCTACAGCAAGTGAAGAACACCAACAGCCGACTGATGAGATGGGCACTTCAGCTGCAACCTTTCTCAATGTCTGTGGAGCACATTTCTGGGAAGGACAACGTTCCAGCAGATTTCCTCAGCAGAAACGCTCAGTAGGTAGCATAGGGGGTAGTGAGAAATTCGCGTCGTAGTTAAGGTTCTTCAAGGTGTTAAGAACTGGGGGGGGGTTGTGTGTGTATTGTTTTATAGCCACCCAAGGCCTTATGCCCTCGTCGGGATAAGGATGTGTAGAATTCGAAGGAAGATGGTAACTGCCATTCACCATTCCATACTTAAGGTGCGTGTGGTTCTCGATTGAACACCCACCAAAACTTAGTGTCTGTAGCAGAGCTAAGGTGTCCTCATCCTCAGAATAAATGTTATTTGGACAGTGAAATAACGTGCAAGAGCAAGAGAAAGAGACTCTCAAAAGACTAATCCATTGTGTTGTGCCAATGTTGTGACAGTGTTGTGTCGTGTTGTGGTGTTGGGGTAAAGGGCGTCACGAGCCGAGGCCTGTAAGGTGTGGGCTGATGAGATGATGATGATTATTACATCTACGTGTTTATTTCTACGCATTATTCCCACGCTGTTGCCTTTGATGTGCCTGTTGTGCTGTACTGATGTTGATGTTGTTGCCGCTGACTGGGTCCTAACCAGCCTGGGATGTACCTTTGCCTCTACGACACAGTAGTGTTGTGGTGATTTCTTACACTGCTGCAGGTTTTGCCTGTGTACCGAGGCAACACGCTTCCAGGGGGTTTTCATGCCTAATTCATGCACACACAGACTCACATTACACGCACCTAAAAACAAATCCATTTAGTTAGAAGAATCATCCACTTTGTGAAAGAGACTGTTAGCTCTCTGAGCTACTTAACAAGAACATTGAGACATTACTTCTGTGCCACAGCTTTGTCTAGCTAATAGTTCATGATTCAACGCCATCGCTTATTATTTGAAGACTTGCATTTTGAATTGATTTGTTGATTTTGATTTTCTGTATACACTTGTAAAGAAACTGTTGTTATTTAGTTCTATTTGGGGTTTGTTGCAAGGGGAGGTAATTGTTAGTTAGTATTGGGACGGGGGTCTGTTTAGGGGTTGAGGGAAGGTTAGTTCCCATTTGTCCTGTGTTTGCTTGTTGATTGTTGAATAAAAGAGTGTGTGTTTGTACTCTGGCATTTTGTGTTAGTTTATTTTGTTTGAGTTTATTCTTTTCACTCGCTTTATGAGCTGACGTCACTGAACCCGCTCGGGGGGACGTGACACAGGACCTGAAGACTTGTAGTTTTCCATAGCTTCGCCGTCGCAACCTTCACAAAACACGAAGTAACTGACTATTATAGGCGCAGCGTTGTGGCCAAGTGGGCTAAGGCGGGACTAACTTGCCTTGTCCACAAGCCAGAAACCAATGGCGCCTGACAGGTGTGGGTTCGAGCCAACATCTGGGCGTTATGTTTTTCCGAATATTTTTCACAAATTCACAAATAATGTTAGGTAGGTAGGGTTTAGGCGCGCCACTGGCGATAGAAAGGGATAATAAACTGCAGCAAAAAAAATAATAAAAATATGTGAGGGTACGATACAGGTGGCCAGTGACACATGTTATTATTCTTGAATATTTGGAAATAACTCACTAAAACACGCGAAAAAAAACCACCGGAAGTATGTTTCATTGAGGGGATTCCCGTTGGTGCATAGGATAGCAAAAACGTGTGAATAGAAATTATGTTTTGGTTGATATTCTTGTTGTTATTGTTATTATTGTTGTTGTTGTTGTTGTTGTTGTTCTTCTTCTTCTTCTTCTTCTTCTTCTTAATACTGGATACTGTGCCGAAACGAAGAATCAGCTCCACAATTTCTTACCTGTTTTGCATTCCAAAATTGATGTCCTGTTAATGTTAATGTTGTCGCTGTTGTTGTTCTTATCTGGAAACACTTCAAAATAGTCGGTCATCAGAACGGGCCATATGTGGGTCTGTCGGTCGGTATGTCCTTCGGCCTGTTGGAGGACGTATCTCACAAGAACTACTGAACGGATTGTGACCAAAAACTTCATAGGAACATTACCGAGGTTAATGGACGCCTCCTGTCCCATCATATGTGCTCTACCGCATAGGTCAAGGTTACTGGAATCTATCTGTTGCTAAACACGTTTTGCTCAATCTCTCAAAAACGGCTACAGCCATTTTGTTGAGGTTTGGTATACTGGCACCTCAAATCATGGACCATCATTGGGTGGCAGTTCGGTTGTCGGACAGTCTGTCAGTCGAGCGGTCGCTTCCAATTTCTCTTCTTGTTTTTTTGTTCAGAACACACGTTTTGCCTAGACTCAAGAATAATCTAATTGAACCGAAATTCATCATTTTTACTTTGCGGATATTTTAACTACTAGCAAGCAGGTTACATCATTCTTATTTGTACTTTCTCAAAGGTCGAGGTCATTGTACTTGACCATTTTCTAAACACATTTTGAGCAGTATAGAAAAATTGGCTAACTAATTTGGATAATGTTTTTATTTGCAGATAGTTTGGGTCGTGGCATGTCATTCTATTTTTTGTTTGTTTTACTTCGTAATGGTCATGCCACACGAGCGTCAATTCTTGAATCCAATTCATAAAATCACGACAAAATCCCGTGATTGTCGTGTGGCCCTCTGTGCATCGCGAATCCAGATTCTTTGAATTGGCTCCGATTGCCGACTTTCAACATATTCTAATTCCGCGAGTCTCGATTGTGTGATTCGGACCTTTTGGCCAATGAGAAGCAGAATACGAATCACGTGATCACAACACACGTAGGCCTACAGCAAAACTTCAAGACCAATAACCCTCAAGTTTGACTCGATGTGCGACTTTCGTGTGGCACTGCGCGATTCAAGTCAAAATGAAATTCCGACTTCGAAGTCGAAAATTGCTCCGATTCGCGTCAGGTCCAGGAGATTTGACGCTCGTGTGGCATGGGCTTTAGTATAAAGCGGCGTCAAAACGCCGTCAAGAAAATTAACACATTTGAAAATGTCAGATGCCCTTTTGCGGACCACGAAGGCACAGTCAGCATAAGGGGAAGAGCAATCTCCAACCTTCTTCTTGCGGATGACATGGATGGAATGGCTAGAGAGGAACAAGAACTTGAACAGCTGATACAGAGGCTTGACACCAACTCCAGAGCCTTGGAAATAAGTGCAGAGAAGACCCAAATGATGACCAACAACACTAATGGCATCAACACGGACATCAAAGTCCAAGGCCAATCCCTCAACACAGTGCATAGTTTCAAATATTTAGGAGCCCTTGTATCAGACAATGGGTCCAGACAGGAAGTCCTCTCCAGGATCGCACAAACAACTGCTGCCCTGGCGAGGTTGAAGCCAATTTGGAAAGACATGACCAACAATCTACATTACAAGGTAAGGCTGCTGCGTTCCCTTGTCATCTCCATCTTCCTATATGCTTGCGAAGCATGGACCCTCACAGCAGATCTCCAACGAAGAATATAAAAGCATGGAGATGAGGTGCTACAGAAGACTTCTGGGCATTTCCTATACCCAGCACATCACCAACGACAAAGTCCGACATACCATCACACAAGCCATTGGACAACACGATGACCTGCTCACAGTGGTGAAAAAACGGAAACTCCGAGGGTATGGCCACGTCACCAGATCATCAGGTCTTGCAAAGACCATCCTACAAGGCACAGTGCAAGGAGGTAGAAGAAGAAGAATGAGACTGAAAAAGAGGTGGGTGGACAACATTCGGGAATGGACTGCTTTGACACTGAGCGAGACAATCAGGGTTGCTGAGGACAGAGAAAGATGGAGTACGCTGGTTAAACGATCATCTGTGGTGCCCCTACGACCTCCGAGTTATGGGATAGGATATGATAGGATAGGATAGGATAGGAAAATGCGTATTTCCGGCTATGTGTGTGAATGCCTGGAAATACGTTTGAATTGCTTACCATCTTGTTTTGCTCGAAGTTTGTTGTAGTTAATAATGTTAAATAATGTACCTAATATAGGGTTCTATTAAACTTTAAACAATAATGAAAAGACTGAACTGAATGTATCTTGAAAGTCCACAACCTTCAGTCAGCCAACGCTGTAATCATAATCGCACACAGCCGTCTTGAAAGAAAAGAAATACGCTTTCAATGGAATGTGTTTGGCCTTTAAAGCCTTAAAAGACCCCATTTTCCAAGGCGTTGTTTACTTTTGGCTAAAGCGGGTTTTCCCCAAAAATTCGCCTTGTTATCAGGAGGAGGAGCAGGACTTCCGTGATGACGGCTCTGTGACAGGGTTGTTGGAGGAACCTTACGCAGTGAGTACTCAGACCACTATGCCTAAGATGTATGCCAAATCGCCCGGTTCACAGAGCAAAGTCGAGGTCGCGCTCAGCGATAGTGAGAGGCTTAGGCAGGTTGGAGAAAGCCTGGGTTTCCGAGATGGAGCGTTGGCACACTATGTAGTTAGTGAGTTGAGAAGGGAACGGGAGGAAGAGAGAAGGGAAGAAGAACGGAGGGAACGGGAGGAAGAGAAGAGAGAAAGAGAAGAAGATCGACGGCGGTTGGAGGCTAGATTAGAGGCCAGACTGGACGCGGAAAGAGAAGCTAGACAAGCAGAACAGCGTCAGAGGGAGGCAGACCAACGTCGGTTGGAACAGAGGATAGAAGATGAGAAGCGAGAAGAGAGAGAGGCTAAGGAAGAGGAAAGGAGGATGTTTGAGATGAGGCTAGAGGAGGAACGTAGAGCCAGAGATGAAGACCGAGCTGATCAGAGGGAATAGGGCTAGAGATAGAGGGGCAGCGTACTCAGTCAAGTTGAAACCCTTGGAGGAGAGGGAGGATGTGGAGGCCTACCTCCAGATGTTCGAACGGGTGGCAGAGATTCAGGGTTGGAAGAGGGAGGTATGGGCGGTTAGGCTAGCGCCTTTGTTACAAGGGGAAGCCCGGGATACGTACCTTCGTCTAACGCCTGAGCAAGCCCAGGATTTCGACATTGTGAGGAATGCGCTGTTGAAACGCTTCAGGAAGGACGCCGACTACTATCGTAGGCAGTTTCGAGAGGCCAAGAAGGAAGCTGCAGAGACGTTTCCTCAGCTAGTAGTAAGGCTAGGGTCGTTAGTGAAGAAGTGGTTTTCGCTCGCCGGCAAAGACATCACCGACGTAGGGCAGGTACTAGACACTTTCATTGGTGAGCAACTTTTCTCCATCATGACTACCGAGCTAGAGATTTACGTGAGGGAGAATATACCTGAGACTAGCCATGCCGCAGCAGAGTTGGCGCAGCGCGTGGTAGATGCCAAGCGGGCAGCATCAGCACCGGCACCCGTACTACCCAGTCAGAGACGCAGTTTTCCCAGACGACCGGAGGCTCCTCAGCAGCCTAGCAACAGGGGAAGTCAGGGTCAGAAGGTAGGGAGGACGGAAGGGGGTAGTGGGGTACGCCGTTGCTACCGATGTGGGTCGGAGAAGCATGTGGTCAGGGACTGCAAGGTCAAACCTCAGACAGTAGGCCAGGTTACAGTGGGACGGACTATTTCCACGGAGACCGCACCTCGGGCTAGCGTGTGTGCGATCAAACCTTATGATCCATGGGGCCAAGGTAGGGCGAACGGGCAGGACGTTCGAGTATTGAGAGATACGGGGGCGGAGATAGGGGCAGTCGCGAGCAGGTTAGTCAAACCAGCTGATTTGACGGGTCGGACTGTCGAGATTTGCTTGGCGAATCGATCGAACGTGGGTCTGCTACCTACAGCTTGGGTGGAGTTGGATTGTGCGCTGGTCAGGGGGAGAGTAGAGTTGGTGGTTTTCGAGGACGGGCCCGATATCATCCTGGGTAACTGGGTAACGTTTGATAGCGGGGAAAAGAGTCCTGTTTCCTTGTTCGGAGGTGAGTGCGCAATGGCTGCAGCAGTGCAGACTCGGGCGCAGGTGAAGGCCGAGAAGAGGAGGGAGGTACCCTTAGCAGTGGTCGAACCATCCCAGATCTCTGTTAGCACCCCAGAGTTGATCAGGATGCAAGAGACCGACGAGACGCTCGCGAAGGCGAGAACGTTGGCACAGAGTGGTGGGGCGATAGCGTCAGGTAGGGCGTCAGCTGAGTTTCGCAAGAAGAAGGGGGTGTTGTACCGGGTACACACGAAGAGAGGTAGCCAGGTCACGCAACTGGTAGTCCCGAAACAGTTGAGGGGGGGGATCCTTCAGTTGGCTCACGATCCACCCATGGCTGGGCATTTGGGAGGGAAACGTACCAGGGAGCGGATCTGGGGGACATTCTATTGGCCGGGAATGTGTGCCGAAGTACGGAGGTATTGCGCCAGTTGTCCAGTGTCAGAAGGTAGTACCGAGGGGACGGGTGAGGAAGGTACCACTACAGCAACTTCCGCTGGTGGACGAGCCATTTCAGAGGGTGGCGGTAGACATTGTGGGACCCATCAAACCCAAGTCAGATCGGGGTAACATGTACATCCTAGTGGTAGTAGACTATGCCACACGCTATCCCGAGGCTGTACCGCTCAAGGGCATAGAGGCAGAGAGGGTGGCAGAAGCGCTGTGGGAGATTTGGTCGAGGGTGGGCGTTCCTAGGGAAATTTTGACAGATCAGGGGACGCAATTCATGTCTGAAGTCATGCGGGAGATGAACAGACTACTGTCAATCCATGGGAAAGCCACCACGCCGTATCATCCACAGTGCAACGGTCTGGTTGAGCGATTCAACGGGACGCTAGTGTCCATGCTCAAGAAGTTAGCCACAGAACAACCTACAGCGTGGGACCGCGCTACATTCCAGCGCTACTATTTGCATACCGAGAAGTAGCACAGGAGTCTACAGGGTTCTCTCCCTTCGAGCTCCTATATGGAAAGACCGTGCGGGGACCGATGGCGGTATTGCGAGACCTCTGGACCAAGGAAATACAAGAGGAGGAGGTGAAATTGAGTAGCCAGTACGTGGTGGATTTGCGTAACCGCATCGAGGAAACCTGTAAGTTGGCACAAGGAAACCTCAGAACCGCGTCAGCCAAGCAGAAGCGGCACTTCGATAAGAAGGCGAAACGGCGTTTGTTCAACGCGGGGGATCAAGTGTTGTTGCTGTTACCAGAAAAACACAACAAGTTGCAGCTAGCATGGCGAGGACCGTACGAGGTGATCGAACGTGTGGGAGAGTGCGACTACCGGATCAGGATGCGTGGGAAAAGTAAACTATACCACGCCAATCTCCTGAAGAAATTTCATACCAGAGCGACGGTGGCTACGATCGTCGTAGACGACGAGGGGGGTAGAGGAGGAGGAAACTATGCCGGTGTTTGGGGATATTCCCGTAATCACCTTGACAGCATCAGAGACACCCCGCGACGTGAAGATGGACGACAACTGCCCAGAAATACGGGAAGAATTGCAGGAGCTGGTGTGGCAGTTTGAGGATGTCCTAACCGACTTGCCACTACGCACTACACTGGACGTGTGCGAAATACGTGTGGACAGCGACATTCCAGTGAGGACGCGGCAGTACCCACTTCCCCATTCGCATCACGAGACCATCAAGAAGGAAGTGGAAGCGATGCTAGCGATGGGCGTCATTGAGAGGGCCAGTTCGCCATACAGCTCGCCCATCGTATTAGTAAAGAAGAAGGAGGGCACGATGCGTTTCTGCGTTGATTTCCGGAAGTTAAACAAGCACGTCGTATTCGATGCGGAACCATTGCCGAACATCGACTACTTGTTTTCCAAACTGTCAGGGGCCAAGTATCTCACCAAGATCGACTTGACCAAAGGTTACTCAAGTGCCCATGAACAAGGGAGATAAAGCGAAGACGGCATTTACAACGCCAGAGGGACAATTTCAGTGGACCGTAATGCCATTTGGGCTGAAGACGGCGGGGGCAGTCTTTTCTCGCATGATGCGGAAGTTATTAGCACCCCTGGGAATGTCGGAGATCGACAATTTTGTTGACGACTTGTTGGTAGCCACCATTACCAAGCAGAGACACCTGGAATGCTTGGCACGTCTTTTCCTTAGGTTGCGTGAGGTGCAGCTATCCGCCAAACCATCGAAGTGTTACCTGGGTTTCCGAAGAGTAGAGTATCTTGGGCACGTGGTTGGACAGGGAGAAATTCGTCCTGAGGTGTCAAAGATGGAGAGAATCCGAGATGCACCACGACCAACGACCAAGCGGCAAGTGCGCTCATTTTTGGGTTTAGCCGGATACTACAGGCGGTTCGTACCCAACTTTTCAGCGATTGCTTCACCACTACACGATCTGACCAAGGGAGGCAAGCCAGGGGCGGTACAATGGACCGAAGCATGCGAAGCTGCATTTTGCACACTGAAGGAGAAGCTGTGCTCTGACCCTGTGTGCTGTCTGCCGGACTTCACCCTACCGTTTGTGCTACAGACAGATGCGTCGGAGGATGGAGTAGGGGCCATTTTGAGCCAGGACAGGGGACAGGGATTACAGCCTATTGCGTGTGCAAGCAAGAAACTGTCGAAACCCGAGAGGAACTATTCGACCATTGAGAGGGAGTGTCTAGCGTTGGTGTGGGGTGTGCAGAAATTCAGTCAATATCTGTACGGACGTACTTTCGTAGTGCAGACTGACCATATGCCACTGCAGTACCTACAGCAAGTGAAGAACACCAACAGCCGACTGATGAGATGGGCACTTCAGCTGCAACCTTTCTCAATGTCTGTGGAGCACATTTCTGGGAAGGACAACGTTCCAGCAGATTTCCTCAGCAGAAACGCTCAGTAGGTAGCATAGGGGGTAGTGAGAAATTCGCGTCGTAGTTAAGGTTCTTCAAGGTGTTAAGAACTGGGGGGGGGTTGTGTGTGTATTGTTTTATAGCCACCCAAGGCCTTATGCCCTCGTCGGGATAAGGATGTGTAGAATTCGAAGGAAGATGGTAACTGCCATTCACCAGTGAGTGTAGAGTTCCATACTTAAGGTGCGTGTGGTTCTCGATTGAACACCCACCAAAACTTAGTGTCTGTAGCAGAGCTAAGGTGTCCTCATCCTCAGAATAAATGTTATTTGGACAGTGAAATAACGTGCAAGAGCAAGAGAAAGAGACTCTCAAAAGACTAATCCATTGTGTTGTGCCAATGTTGTGACAGTGTTGTGTCGTGTTGTGGTGTTGGGGTAAAGGGCGTCACGAGCCGAGGCCTGTAAGGTGTGGGCTGATGAGATGATGATGATTATTACATCTACGTGTTTATTTCTACGCATTATTCCCACGCTGTTGCCTTTGATGTGCCTGTTGTGCTGTACTGATGTTGATGTTGTTGCCGCTGACTGGGTCCTAACCAGCCTGGGATGTACCTTTGCCTCTACGACACAGTAGTGTTGTGGTGATTTCTTACACTGCTGCAGGTTTTGCCTGTGTACCGAGGCAACACGCTTCCAGGGGGTTTTCATGCCTAATTCATGCACACACAGACTCACATTACACGCACCTAAAAACAAATCCATTTAGTTAGAAGAATCATCCACTTTGTGAAAGAGACTGTTAGCTCTCTGAGCTACTTAACAAGAACATTGAGACATTACTTCTGTGCCACAGCTTTGTCTAGCTAATAGTTCATGATTCAACGCCATCGCTTATTATTTGAAGACTTGCATTTTGAATTGATTTGTTGATTTTGATTTTCTGTATACACTTGTAAAGAAACTGTTGTTATTTAGTTCTATTTGGGGTTTGTTGCAAGGGGAGGTAATTGTTAGTTAGTATTGGGACGGGGGTCTGTTTAGGGGTTGAGGGAAGGTTAGTTCCCATTTGTCCTGTGTTTGCTTGTTGATTGTTGAATAAAAGAGTGTGTGTTTGTACTCTGGCATTTTGTGTTAGTTTATTTTGTTTGAGTTTATTCTTTTCACTCGCTTTATGAGCTGACGTCACTGAACCCGCTCGGGGGACGTGACACAGGACCTGAAGACTCTTGTAGTTTTCCATAGCTTCGCCGTCGCAACCTTCACAAAACACGAAGTAACTGACTATTATAGGCGCAGCGTTGTGGCCAAGTGGGCTAAGGCGGGACTAACTTGCCTTGTCCACAAGCCAGAAACCAATGGCGCCTGACAGGTGTGGGTTCGAGCCAACATCTGGGCGTTATGTTTTTCCGAATATTTTTCACAAATTCACAAATAATGTTAGGTAGGTAGGGTTTAGGCGCGCCACTGGCGATAGAAAGGGATAATAAACTGCAGCAAAAAAAATAATAAAAATATGTGAGGGTACGATACAGGTGGCCAGTGACACATGTTATTATTCTTGAATATTTGGAAATAACTCACTAAAACACGCGAAAAAAAACCACCGGAAGTATGTTTCATTGAGGGGATTCCCGTTGGTGCATAGGATAGCAAAAACGTGTGAATAGAAATTATGTTTTGGTTGATATTCTTGTTGTTATTGTTATTATTGTTGTTGTTGTTGTTGTTGTTGTTCTTCTTCTTCTTCTTCTTCTTCTTCTTAATACTGGATACTGTGCCGAAACGAAGAATCAGCTCCACAATTTCTTACCTGTTTTGCATTCCAAAATTGATGTCCTGTTAATGTTAATGTTGTCGCTGTTGTTGTTCTTATCTGGAAACACTTCAAAATAGTCGGTCATCAGAACGGGCCATATGTGGGTCTGTCGGTCGGTATGTCCTTCGGCCTGTTGGAGGACGTATCTCACAAGAACTACTGAACGGATTGTGACCAAAAACTTCATAGGAACATTACCGAGGTTAATGGACGCCTCCTGTCCCATCATATGTGCTCTACCGCATAGGTCAAGGTTACTGGAATCTATCTGTTGCTAAACACGTTTTGCTCAATCTCTCAAAAACGGCTACAGCCATTTTGTTGAGGTTTGGTATACTGGCACCTCAAATCATGGACCATCATTGGGTGGCAGTTCGGTTGTCGGACAGTCTGTCAGTCGAGCGGTCGCTTCCAATTTCTCTTCTTGTTTTTTTGTTCAGAACACACGTTTTGCCTAGACTCAAGAATAATCTAATTGAACCGAAATTCATCATTTTTACTTTGCGGATATTTTAACTACTAGCAAGCAGGTTACATCATTCTTATTTGTACTTTCTCAAAGGTCGAGGTCATTGTACTTGACCATTTTCTAAACACATTTTGAGCAGTATAGAAAAATTGGCTAACTAATTTGGATAATGTTTTTATTTGCAGATAGTTTGGGTCGTGGCATGTCATTCTATTTTTTGTTTGTTTTACTTCGTAATGGTCATGCCACACGAGCGTCAATTCTTGAATCCAATTCATAAAATCACGACAAAATCCCGTGATTGTCGTGTGGCCCTCTGTGCATCGCGAATCCAGATTCTTTGAATTGGCTCCGATTGCCGACTTTCAACATATTCTAATTCCGCGAGTCTCGATTGTGTGATTCGGACCTTTTGGCCAATGAGAAGCAGAATACGAATCACGTGATCACAACACACGTAGGCCTACAGCAAAACTTCAAGACCAATAACCCTCAAGTTTGACTCGATGTGCGACTTTCGTGTGGCACTGCGCGATTCAAGTCAAAATGAAATTCCGACTTCGAAGTCGAAAATTGCTCCGATTCGCGTCAGGTCCAGGAGATTTGACGCTCGTGTGGCATGGGCTTTAGTATAAAGCGGCGTCAAAACGCCGTCAAGAAAATTAACACATTTGAAAATGTCAGATGCCCTTTTGCGGACCACGAAGGCACAGTCAGCATAAGGGGAAGAGCAATCTCCAACCTTCTTCTTGCGGATGACATGGATGGAATGGCTAGAGAGGAACAAGAACTTGAACAGCTGATACAGAGGCTTGACACCAACTCCAGAGCCTTGGAAATAAGTGCAGAGAAGACCCAAATGATGACCAACAACACTAATGGCATCAACACGGACATCAAAGTCCAAGGCCAATCCCTCAACACAGTGCATAGTTTCAAATATTTAGGAGCCCTTGTATCAGACAATGGGTCCAGACAGGAAGTCCTCTCCAGGATCGCACAAACAACTGCTGCCCTGGCGAGGTTGAAGCCAATTTGGAAAGACATGACCAACAATCTACATTACAAGGTAAGGCTGCTGCGTTCCCTTGTCATCTCCATCTTCCTATATGCTTGCGAAGCATGGACCCTCACAGCAGATCTCCAACGAAGAATATAAAAGCATGGAGATGAGGTGCTACAGAAGACTTCTGGGCATTTCCTATACCCAGCACATCACCAACGACAAAGTCCGACATACCATCACACAAGCCATTGGACAACACGATGACCTGCTCACAGTGGTGAAAAAACGGAAACTCCGAGGGTATGGCCACGTCACCAGATCATCAGGTCTTGCAAAGACCATCCTACAAGGCACAGTGCAAGGAGGTAGAAGAAGAAGAATGAGACTGAAAAAGAGGTGGGTGGACAACATTCGGGAATGGACTGCTTTGACACTGAGCGAGACAATCAGGGTTGCTGAGGACAGAGAAAGATGGAGTACGCTGGTTAAACGATCATCTGTGGTGCCCCTACGACCTCCGAGTTATGGGATAGGATATGATAGGATAGGATAGGATAGGAAAATGCGTATTTCCGGCTATGTGTGTGAATGCCTGGAAATACGTTTGAATTGCTTACCATCTTGTTTTGCTCGAAGTTTGTTGTAGTTAATAATGTTAAATAATGTACCTAATATAGGGTTCTATTAAACTTTAAACAATAATGAAAAGACTGAACTGAATGTATCTTGAAAGTCCACAACCTTCAGTCAGCCAACGCTGTAATCATAATCGCACACAGCCGTCTTGAAAGAAAAGAAATACGCTTTCAATGGAATGTGTTTGGCCTTTAAAGCCTTAAAAGACCCCATTTTCCAAGGCGTTGTTTACTTTTGGCTAAAGCGGGTTTTCCCCAAAAATTCGCCTTGTTATCACATTACGCAATGATAAAGAGGGCCTTCGTTGCTCAAACCGAACGGTGAAGTTTGAAATTTTCAATTCCGTTCTGACAGAGAGTGGTTTGCCTTGTTTTAACGGTACATCGATACTATAGACGTGTGACCTTTGGCCCTATTTCTGAGTGAACCCCGCGGCTTGAAGATGGCGTGTCTTTGGTGTCTGGATTTCGTAGGTGGGGTCCATTTTATGAACCTAAAACGAAAACTCTTATCGAGCAATTTGTGTGTTTTGGTTCACTCCAGCTCAATTCCTATTGTGAGCAGCACTGTTTAGTGCCTCCACATTTTGCTTGCTGCGGGCTATTTATAGCTTGCCTGCACCCTCCCTTCCAGTGAAAGGAAAGGAAAGGAAGCATCGGCGAAGCTATTTATAGCTAGCCTGGCTGACCTAACCTCAAATTCTAAACAGCTTTGGTTGAGTTGCTGTGGGTTCTCAATCTTGTCGGCTTTGGTACATGTAGATGCTATGTTTACCTGAAGAATGTTGCTAGTAATAAGAATTTATTAAATAAAAGCAAACGAACTACGCTTTCGAAAGATTTCTTTTTTATGCTTGTTTTTTTAAGTGGGGCAACGCTTACTGTAAGTGCTAAAAAGATTGGTCGAGGGGGCGTGGTCAGAGGGGGTCCCTTTAGCTTTGCACGCTGATTCATTCATTCATTCATTCGATAAAATTATAGTCCCCGACACATCAGCATATAGGGGACTATGTGATTAAGAAGACAAATTATAAAAAATAGGGACAAAATGGGTTAAGGGGAATAAAAATTTGTATTAAAAGCCTCCTATCAAGGGATAAAAAATCCTATCAGGACCACGTTTAAAAGGACGAGACAACATATAACAGGTTAGAAAAAAATAATGTATATATAAGAATAACGGATGATGTACATGCACGCTGAATGAAAGACTATGCTTTTTATACGCTTGTACTTTCGATGGCCTTCAAGTAGCGTGCAGACAGAAAATACATATGGCGTGTGGATACTTTTAAGTATAGTACTACTGCTTTGCAACAGATTGCGCCGTGACCTTGCCCTTGAACCATGCATATTATATGTGTGTATTTATGATTTCGACAGACACTTAGAGAGAGAGAGAGAGAGAGAGAGAGAGAGAGAGAGAGAGAGAGAGAGAGAGAAAGAGAGAGAGAGAGAGGATGGTGACAGGCAGGCAGGATCTGGGAATGATATTCCATGTTGCATACACAAAGGAATATGAATACGCACTGAGAAGCAGTCCAAGGTTGTTTGGGCAGGATTTGCTAGGTTGCCAAAATAGAGATTTGCCTGCGCAAGTCGTCGCTTTAATTTAAAAGCATCGGAATAGCTCACGAGTTCTGTTGTACTGACAACAGCGATTCCAACTTTCACACTGTTAAAGTAGAAAGGGAAGGTCAATATTAGGACGAAGACGTTACGACACGATAGTTCGTTGCTATAGCCTTCAAGCTGAGCAGAATATTCGTTAGATTTAAAGTCCAAAGCGCAGTACAACGACGAACGACGACGACGACGATGATGATGATGATAATGATGATGACGATGATGATGTTGATGAAGATGAAGATGATCATGATGGTGATGGTGATGGTGGTGGTCATGATCATGATGATGATGATGATGATAGATAATCATCATCATAATCATTATGACACTTAGCTAATTCTCTCCAACCTTTTTTTTTTTCATTATAGAAATTTTATTAAAATATTTTGATATTTAACAGTATGACTCAACGTGCAAAAGCGGGCGTCCGATGGTTGAAGGCTAGGTCGATTCATATGGTGTAAATAAACACTTCAGATTTTGAAGCGCCTGCATGTTTGTTTTTACATCCGCTCAACTCGTCTTCCTTGCTTTGACATCTCCTAAACAACAGCAACAGCTGTTTACGCCAACAATCACAGTGTGAGTACATAGGCTCGCACGCGCTCGGACACTTAAGCCATGCGCGCAAGCGGGAGCGCGCGCACACACACACACCAATATACACACACACACACACACACAAATACCCGCACCCACCGACTCTCCCCATCCACCCCTCTCTTGCTATCCTGTCACACAATAATGATAATATATTAATTTATACACATCCTCTCTCTCTCTCTCTCTCTCTCTCTCTCTCTCTCTCTCTCTCTCTCTCTCTCTCTCTCTTATCACATCACATTATATTATATTATATTATATTATATTATATTATATTATATTATATTTATATTTATATTATATTATAGCAAAGAGCTTATTACGGAAAGAGGAGGAACTTCCATTATGTCATATACAAAAATGCGAGACGCTCTCACGGATTATTTCCCTTTGCTCGGGCTGGCTATATTTCATTTCATCATCTGCTATATGAATGATCTGTGCGTGGTAACTTATTGAGCCAATGCCATTGCAAAAGAACATTTTTATGGCAACGTTTCCAAAAATAACCATCATTATTATTAACATTCCGCTACTGCTGTCTTTTTTTATGTTTATTTATTGACATTTATTAGGTGCTTTTATGCTGCTTATGTGTGTATGTCATAGGTTCGTTTTCTGCCCTGGAATTTATTATTTTTTAATCAACGACAGATATTTTAAAATTAAAATATGCATGACAGGCTGTTTCATTTATCTGAAACTGTGTAAATTCGTAATCGAGAGAGAGAGAGAGAGAGAGAGAGAGGTTGGGGGAAGAGAGAGCTCTGTCATTCAAACAATTAATCACAATAAATCACAATAACAAAATGTTTCACTAATAGTGTGAATTTAATTTATATTAGGTGTCCCACTACCCCCCAACCCTCTCACCTCCCACATTACTGGCTTAATAACAGCAGTCACTTCATGGAAAATAATTAATTAATCAGACAGAACAATCAGAACCTAGACTACAACATTCCACGCAATATAGATCTAATGCGCAGAAATTCACAGATCAGAACAAGGACTGAGTTTCTACATTACATTGTTCCCCCTGTTTACACTCAAACGAAAAGGGATTACAACAGATCAAGGACCATTTTTGTGCCTAGGTAAGGGGTTATCTTGCACAGTATTTGATCACGAGGAGAAAACAGACTTAGTCTAATTTAACTTGTTAACATAAGCAGTTTGACGAAGCCAAACTGCCAATCTGACATCTACTTTTGAAATATAGGCACAAATATAGTCAAACAACCTAGCAAAAACGTAAACAATGAGCGACCTGTTGAACGTAAACTTGCAAGTTACAGACATATTATGGCTGATGAAATGCTCTTGTACTTTGCGTCAGAGAAAGAGTTGTTGTATCAATTTTTATTCATCAGATTAACATAAGTTGTACTGATGTAACATTGTTACGTTGAAACGTGAACGAACGTATGTCGGAAGCGCGCATGATAGATCTAATCGTTTCGTTTTGCAAAGTATTCAATAATGGAGTTTATTTACCTTTGATTTGAGTTTGCATTGTTGTTAGGAGAGGCTTTGTATAACGTTGATAATTTGCGTTAGTCGATATTATTTGAGAATCTTCTGGATCTGCGTGTTTACTCTTGATAGAAATTTCCGGATGGATATCGAAGGTCGTGAATGTTCCCGGAAGTAGAGAAAATGTGTAATGACGTAAGCCAGTGATGACGATCTTTAGTTCGATTGGTGGCAGTACGTCATTTCTACCATGTACCATATTGTTCCAGAAAAGAGAGAGGTTATTTAATCGTGAGCCGAGTCGCTGTTGAGAGAGTAAAGTTGTTGATAGTGATTTGGAGAGTGGCTGTGAAAGTTGTTGAGTTCAGTTGAGAATTGTATGCAGTTGTTGATGTGTGCTGAATAAAATTGGAAAACTTCATACGTCGACTTTGTGAATTGTATGCTGTTTGGACGGGCTGTGTGAATAAACGAATCTGAGTTACACAACTATCAGGAATTCAAGCATCGGGGCTGAATCAGATACTGATAGAAAACACCATCATCAAACTGAGTGTAACATTTTGGGGGTCAAGCCGGGATTCACGCCATAGCCAAGGGTTCAACTGCTACAACAAGCGAGTCAACGTTACGAGAGGCAGTCATCGAGGGTAGCCGCCAACGAGTTGCGTCGAGAGGGGCCAACATACTGGGACTACATCACCGATAGATTCGGGTTGACTGCAAGGGCGTGTAGTCGCTGAAGAGTTGCTTCGTGAGCGAACAACAGATCGGGACTACGTGGCTACCGTAAGACTACGTCGAGGGACAGTCTCGGAGCTACATCGCCAGTGTTACAGCGAGCGTCGAGCGGACGTCGCGTCTACTTCAGCACAGGAGCGTGTACATCAACACCAGCGTGGTGCAGCGTCGCATACGACGAGGACAGCGGGGCCTGCGTCAGCGAAAGCGACTAGTGGCAAGCATCAGCGCTACTGCAGAAAGCGTGCTGTTCTAGAACAGTCTAGAAAGGTACAGCACAGTCAAGAACTTTCCAGAAAAAAAGAACTCTACAGTCAAGAACTTTCTAGAAAAAGAACTTTCCAGAAGCATCAAGATGGCTGACTTCTGGCAGAAAGGGATTCAACTGAATCTAAAAGGCAAACAGCTGACGGAGTACGTCAAATCCCAGGAGAGAATACAAGAACGAGAATTAGAAGAGCAGCGTCGCCGTGAAGAAAGAGAATTGGAAGAGAAGCGTCTAGAAAAAGAAATAGAACTAGAACAGAAGCGTCTAGAAATTGAACAGCAGCGGCAAGAGAAAGAAGAGCAACGACGTCGTGAAGAAAGAGAGGAAAGAGAGGCTGAGCGTCAATACCAGCTAGAGTTGGCGCGTATCCAGAACAATCAGCATGCGCCACAAGTCACCAACGACCATACGGCTCCAAGATTGCCAGCTTTCGTCGACGGGAAGGACCAGATTGACTGTTATCTGGCGAGATTTGAAAGGTTTGCCAAAAGCTCTAACTGGCAACCTCAAGACTGGGCGATTCGACTAAGTGCACTTCTGACGGGAGAAGCACTCGACGTCTACACCAGATTGTCGGACGATGACGCTAAAGACTACGACGTCTTGAAAGAGGCCCTATTGCAGTGCTACAACTTTACAGAGAAGGGCTACCGTAAACGCTTCCGTGAATGCCGGCCTAAGTCAGGCGAGACGCCAAAGCAGTTTGTGGAGCGCCTGTCGTCATATCTACGCAAGTGGGTGGAGTTATCAGGCGAAAGGAAGTCTTACGACAGTCTCCATGACCTGATCGTGAAGGAACAATTTCTCAATGCCTGTCACAAGGACCTAGCGACCCACTTAGAAGAACAAAAGCTGCAGACGCTTAAAGATGTGACTGAGGCTGCTGAAAGATATCTCATCGCTCATGAGAAAACCCTGGGGCCACCCAGCGCGACGAAACATTTTCAGAAGACTGGAAACCATGTGAACCAGATCCAGGGAAGCCAGACGAGCCAGAGACAGACAGACTCCACGCCTCCTCCCAGGGAAGGGCATTCAAGGGGCTGTTTCACCTGCAACGCTACAGACCACAGAGCGGCTAACTGTCCTCAAAACAAAAGTAGCGGACAGCGGAGCAGTACGGACAACGCAGCGGCGGGCAACCGGCAGAGGCGGTTCTCCAATCAACGGCAAACCAGTAGATCTGACCATCAAGTGTGCGGCGGGAGCGTCATTCTTCCGAGTGAGACCGAGCGCACAGCTACCCCTGCGGACGTGCAAGAGTGCATGACTGATGGCCAACTCCTCCTTGCCAACGGGAAATCCATCCCCGTCGTCGCCAGCGCAGCTGTGACCGTACAGAACATGCCTGTTTCCAAGGGACGCGTCGGAAATCATGAAGTGACTGTTTTAAGAGACTCTGGCTGCAGTGGGGTCATCGTCAGAGAAGACCTAATCGCTAAAGAACAGTTCACTGGCGATTCAAAATGGACACTTATGGCCGACAGCAAATGTGTGAGAGCGCCAGTTGCGAAGATTCATGTCAACACCCCTTTCTACATAGGCGAAGTCGAAGCGGTTTGCCTGAAGAAGCCGCTGTATGATTTGATGATCGGGAATATCGACGGCGCGAGACGACCCGACGACCCCGATCCAGAGTGGAGTCCTGCCTCAATTCAACACGTCGAAGTTGTGGAGGAGGATCCATTGCCATTTCCCGATGGAGACCTTACAGAGCTGCTACGGGACAATGTGGTTACTCCGGCTCAGCCCTGCCGACCAGAGGTCGTCGGTGCCGTTACAACCAGGGCCCAGGCCAAGAGAGACAAGACGTCTACGCCACTGAAGGTCGCCGACAACTCTAAAGCTGCCATCGTGGACAGAGATAAGCTGATCCAGCTCCAGGAAGCTGATAGCACTTTAAACAAGTACAGGAACCGCCAAGATCACGTGACCAAACGCAGTGGCACGGTCTATTTTGAGGTGAAGGCCAAGATCCTGTACCGAATCTTCCAGCACCCGAGGGTCAACGGAGGGAAACCACTACGTCAAGTCTTGGTACCGTTACCTCTAAGGCGCCAAGTGATGGAAGTAGCTCACGACTCTATCATGGGAGGTCACCTAGGCATCAGAAAGACGTCAGACAGAATCCAGGCGGTGTTCTACTGGCCAGGGCTTCATGCGGACGTCAGCCGTTTCTGCCGATCATGTGACATTTGCCAGAAGACCATACCTCGAGGAAGGGTCCCGAAAGTGCCTATGCAGAGGATGCCTCTGATCGACCGACCTTTCAAGAGGGTGAATAATAAATAATACAGGATGCTATATACGCGCCTTTTCCCAAATCAATCAGGCTCAAAGCGCGGCGATCTATACCAACATACACGCTCACCTGTCTCATTCACCCTCACACACACCAAATACACATCCATTACTCAAACAGGTGGTGTAAAGGCAGGGAGATCGCTATTAGAAGACGGAAAGAAATTTGAATTTTTATTTTTTGAAATTTTTATATTGACTGCGTCCTGTACCATTATTGAAGGGAGGGAGGAAACCGGAGTGCCCGGAGAAAACCCTCGGTGACCTCAATAGTCTCGTACCTAAGTCACAAACGTTCGCCCCTTGCGGGAATCGAACCCGCGACCTTCGGCATAGGAAACCGGCGACTTATCCACTGCGCCACGAGGCCTTAGACTTAATCGGCGAAATAAGACCTCCGAGTGAAGAAGGTCATCGATGGGTACTGACTTTAGTGGACTATGCGACACGGTACCCAGAAGCAGTGCCACTGAAGAAGATTGACACTGAAACTGTAGCAGAGGCACTGGTGGACATGTTCAGTAGACTTGGAGTGCCCGAAGAAATTCTGACAGACCTCGGGACGCAGTTCGTCTCTGACTGCATGAAGGACGTCAACAGACTGCTGAGCATCCGGCATTTAACTACGACACCCTACCATCCAATGTGCAACGGGCTTGTCGAAAAGTTCAATGCTACGTTGAAGTCCACCCTGAAGAAACTGTGCAGCGAGCAGCCCAGACAATGGCATCGCTATATCAACGCCTTACTTTTCGCCTACAGAGAAGTACCGCAGGAGTCCACCGGCTTTTCTCCGTTCGAGCTGCTGTACGGAAGAACCATCCGAGGGCCGATGCACATCCTAAAAGAACTGTGGACGAAAGAAGTAGAGACCCCAGAGGTGAAGAACAGCTACCAGTACGTGTTTGAGCTACGGGAGAAGCTGGAGCAGACTCTCGAGACAGCCAGAGAAAACCTGAAGAAGTCCCAGGACTGTGGAAAGCACTACTACGATCGTAGGGCTGTGAACAGGAAGTTCAAACCTGGCAACAAAGTGCTGGTGCTGCTACCTACCGATCATAATAAGTTGCTGATGCAGTGGAGAGGCCCGTACGAAGTGGAGACCGTGGTGGGGATCAACGACTATAAGGTGAAGGTCGGCCAGCATTCCAAAATATACCACGCCAACCTCCTTAAGCTGTACGTGGAGAGGCCGCCAGAGACTGTACATGCAGCAACAGCAGCTGTGACCGACGACAGCTTTGACAGCGAAGAACTGTTGGAACTGGGAGACTTCCACAGCAAAGAAGGCATCGATGATGTTAAGCTAGGACCGAGCTTGACGGAAGGTCAAACGTTGGAGCTCGAGGACCTTATGGGCGAGTTTCCCCCTAACTTCAATGATGTTCCAGGCTCTACGACTTTGGTCGAACATGAAGTCCACACCCAGACCTGGAAGGAGCATCTGCAGACCATGAGGGAGCTGTTCCACCGTCCCGCAGAAGCCAACCTGACCGTGAGACCCAGCGAATGCATTCTGGGAGCTGACAATGTCGACTGCGTCGGACATCCGACGGAAGAAAAAGACAACGGAGGATGCACTGACTCCAGGAAAGCCCACGTGATCGTCGTCTTTGACCCTGGGCCGATGACAACTGCAACGGACGAGGGCGTCGTTTCCTTGCGGTTGGAAAAATATTGACTGTGTGGACGAACTAAGAATATTGGTAATGACAGACTTGAAAATGAAAAACGTTGACTGGGTAAATGATATGTGAACATTGACAGTATCCAGAAAGATTTGCAGATGAGAAACATTGACTCTGTGTGAATGAATTGTGAACATTGACAGAATCCAGAAAGACTTGCAGATGAGAAACTTTGACTCTGTGTGAATGAACTGTGAACACTGACAGTACTCAGGTAGACTGAAATAAGTCTTAATTCTGTACTTCGTTTGTGCATTACGTTTCAACGTTGTTGAAAGAAATTGGGTAAATTTCTTCTTGAGTGGGGGGTTATGTTACGTTGAAACGTGAACGAACGTATGTCGGAAGCGCGCATGATAGATCTAATCGTTTCGTTTTGCAAAGTATTCAATAATGGAGTTTATTTACCTTTGATTTGAGTTTGCATTGTTGTTAGGAGAGGCTTTGTATAACGTTGATAATTTGCGTTAGTCGATATTATTTGAGAATCTTCTGGATCTGCGTGTTTACTCTTGATAGAAATTTCCGGATGGATATCGAAGGTCGTGAATGTTCCCGGAAGTAGAGAAAATGTGTAATGACGTAAGCCAGTGATGACGATCTTTAGTTCGATTGGTGGCAGTACGTCATTTCTACCATGTACCATATTGTTCCAGAAAAGAGAGAGGTTATTTAATCGTGAGCCGAGTCGCTGTTGAGAGAGTAAAGTTGTTGATAGTGATTTGGAGAGTTGCTGTGAAAGTTGTTGAGTTCAGTTGAGAATTGTATGCAGTTGTTGATGTGTGCTGAATAAAATTGGAAAACTTCATACGTCGACTTTGTGAATTGTATGCTGTTTGGACGGGCTGTGTGAATAAACGAATCTGAGTTACACAACTATCAGGAATTCAAGCATCGGGGCTGAATCAGATACTGATAGAAAACACCATCATCAAACTGAGTGTAACAAACATAAACAATTTACAAAATCTACCATGCGCACGTCATAGATATTTTCCACATTAATTAATTAATTAATCAACCCATAAAAATCATCATACTACTGACATACACTTACACTTTTAACAACACACGTTCCTTAATAACAATTACTTCACATTAAAAAAAATTAAACTTTCAACTTCACCTGTGAAGAACGAAGTACTTAGAGAAGAGAAAGAGAGAGAAAGAGAGAGAGAGTGTGAGAGAGAGAGGGGGGAGGGTAAAAGTGAAAGAGGGAGGGGAGAGGGGATTGCATCAGCATCGAAGCAAAGGTTAAATTCCAATAGAGAACTTTAGATCGACTAGTGAAACTTGGTTCGTAATGATCTCTTTCGTTTCCGGTTATGCTATCGGCAAATCCTTACAAACTTTTCTTCGCTTTTGCGGTTCTGAAGCGGCAGTGTCTTTAGATGCAGACGACATTTTTTTCGTCCTTATCCAGGGGGGGTAAATGCCATCATAACTCTCTAATTTCCGGAGGTAGTTTTTCTCGAAAATGCACGAGTTTTTAGATTTGGTTCATCACTGGCTAAAACAGACACTTTTCCCAACCAAAGTTGAGTTGACGTTTAGGATAGAGCATTGGTAATTTTTTCTTATCCTTGTTTTTTTTTTAAACACAAATTAGAGAGCTTCTATAGCCCCAACTTGTGTTTATAACATGGCCGCTAGCCTACTAACTAGCCCGTTTAGGCCTACGAACATAGTAGTATAGGACTCGTCTAAACCAAGGGTTGTTCGTGTTCATTCATAATTAGTTATTCATGGTTTCTAGGGTGTGCACATTCAGAAGAATCCACCAGAAAAGTGATTTTACATTTCTACCATGCCCGGATAGCGCAGTGGTTGGAGCACTCGCTACTGTGTCGCAAGTTATAGGCACCGTCCAGTGCGGTTAGCACTTGGATGGGTGACCGCAAAACGTGAAGCGACAAATAACAACGCCCCCAGTTGATTCAACTGTGACTGAGTACCTACTCTCTTAAGGGTGGGGAAGGTAAAGCAGCGAGGGAGAGAGATGGGCATCACCCTCATTACGCTGGCCCAAGATAAGTGTGATCTCCAACATCACGCTCCCCTACGGCCACAAGGCTATGGGTCTACCTTTACCTTTTACCATGCCTATAGGAGACACTTGAAACCTAGATCTATAATGCAAAACTTATGTTGAAAATCTCAAACGGGACCACAAACTCCTCCGCCATTTTACATCTGAAAGCAAAAGCAGACCAAGAACAGCACCCTTTCTTCGGAGCAAAGTACACCTATTTTAATGAATCAATAACAACAACAAATGGTGAGAGAATACAATCAAAGCATTTATTCAAGCTTACATTCATAGCAATTGACCCGATCCAGTGAACCCACCTTTATCGCGGTAGATAAGTTCCGAGACCGTCCGCAATAGCTGAAAATCCGCGAATTAGGGACACCATATTTACAGTATTTATTTAACGTGTATTCGGACTTTTAAAACCCCCTATTTTACGTATTATTAATAAACCACCCTTTACAGTAATGTACAGATATCTACAGTATTACATACAGTACACAGGCACAAATATTAAGCAGTATATAGCGACTATTTTCGAAATTTCCGGAAAATCCGCGATATACTTTCTCATATAATATAATGAAAAAAATCCGCGAAGTCGTGAATCCGCGAATGTCGAACCGCGAAGTAGCGAGGGTTCGCTGTATATATGAAAAGGTACCAGAAAATTACATGAGAATAACGATTGTTCAAAATGATGAAAATTCCGCATTTTCACTCAGCGAAGTTTTCTGCGTAATGCAAATGAGGAGGTCGTGACCTTCCGGAAGCGTAAAAGTTATGACGTAGACTGGGGGTCTTCCTATGAGAAAGAACTACGAACCAAGTTTCTGTGCTTCCTAAGGCCGTAGACCAAACTTCTAAAACTTGTAAAAGACTGCAGGAATAGAACAGTAGTTTTCTATTTCGTCTACCAATAATAATAATAATAATAATAATAATAATAATAATAATAATAATAATAATAATAATAAATAATAATAATAATAATAATAATAATAATAATAATAATAATAATAATAATAATAATAATAATAATAATAATAATAATGTAGCCGTGCTGGCTACAAGGAATTTCTGACCATACGATACGTAGGCCGTATACTCTGTCTCTGTTATGTTTAAACTAACTGTATGCAATAACTTGAGATATACTTTTCAGATCCCTTAAAGCAAATAACCGGTAGATGCAGCATTAGATTCTCTATTAGAATATATAAACGTTAATTATGATTTATGTAGCAGTTTTGAATGAGAGCGCGATGTTTGGAATAGCGCGATGCATATGACGTTGATAAAGACACCCCGCTGTTGTAGGCTAAGCAGCAGCTGATACTGGCCAGCCGGTCGTAGTTCTAACGCCTCTTCCCATCTTGTAGACTAACACATGATAAGAACATAATTGTGAATGATGCTAAAGCAAAGATCCTCCACTGTAACACCTTAAGTGTGATATTTTCCGAGGCCCTAGTTCACTCTCTAACAGTAGATACTTAAATTAATTATTAGTTTTATAAGGACATATAGGCATATGTGTCGGCACACATCGGAAGAGAAACAGAGAAAAAGTTGTAAGAAGGGTCTAGATGTAGGTTAATTGTTATTGATGTGTAAGGTGATTTCTAATTTAGTCCCTCATAGTCAGAACCCATAATAGTAAACACGTCATATTGTATATCGTTGGAAAGAGGAGGCATTGTTCTTTGTTTGTCATTATTATTATTATTATTATTATTATTATTATTATTATTATTATTATTATTATTATTATTATTATTATTATTATTTATTGTATTAAATTAAAGAGTTATTATGAGTTTAGAGTCGCGACACTCTTCAGAGCAGCAGCCAACTCCCTCTTAAATTGCATTATTATTTTTATTTCGTAGCAGACAGGTCCGATATTATTATATCAGTAGAAAGGTCGTATCTCCGCGGTTACGCCGATATATAATTTTTATATTATTCGTTAGCCTTTCATGCATTATAGGTCAAATAAAGATTAGCAACTAACACAAATTAACGAGAGAGGCAAACATTTTGGAACGCTCGCGGCACGCGTACGCAGCGCTTTCGCAATGGCGAGCGTGTCCCAAATAAAAGCACGACCATGCTCAGTAAGTCTCCAGGAAAGCAAGTAGTCTCCTCTCTGAAAATCCTTATCGGGAAGAGAGGGGACTATAAACTGATACATACAAGAACCTGTGGGGGAAGAGGGGCCGGGTAGCTCAGTTGGTAAGAGCGTCTTGCTAGTAACCGAAAGGTCGCTGGTTCGAATCCCGGATTGGTCAACGTGTGATCATATTATTTTCCCCTTTACCAACAACTGGCCCGCTGGTGTCAGTATAAATCGGTCCAGTAGTCGCCTATATGCGAAAGTGTCGTGTGACTATAATCTACATACAAACAAACAAAATTTTGGGGTAAACACGGCAGAACAAACAGCACAGGGCAGAATGTAGCTGTTATCTCCACGAGCTCTGCCTTTGCTCTCTTAGTATGATGCACTTCCGAATAAAACTTTTCAACTGTCATCACATTACATTACATTACATGATTATTGTTTTAGGTCCAGCGGACTCCTCCGAGCCAAATCAGGACCGGACAACCCCTGATCCGCATAAAGGTCTGCTGAAACAACACTAGTGGTAAAACTGAATACTCTCCACCAGCCAGTCACTTTACAATAAAGACATCCCACGCAGGGGACGCTGAGGCTTTACTCTAATTTATCGAACCCCCGTTTACAAAAACAAAATAGAATACAAACATCATTATAAATTATAAACAAAACACATACATATAAAATGCCTACATTGCTAAATAATAACATCATAGGAAGCCCTAGTGACCACCTGGCAGAAAGCGCCCAATATTCCCAAGCTGATCCAACAGACCTCACACACAAATAAGGAGTCTTGTCCAGGAAGAGTTTTCAAGAAAAAAGGTAGGTGACTGGTCTAGCGAAGGAGAAGATAGTATAGCAGATTGATAGAACAGAGCAGGAATGAGAAAGAACAAATGAGAAAGACAGCGACAGTGGGAATTTAAAGCACTATATTTCCAGAAAGTGGGAATACTATTTATACTGAAATCCCCGGCACCCCAACGGGGGAAACTGTTATCAACGGACTGTTGTTGGGGAGAAAGAGAGAAAATGTGTGCATGAGAATCTCACCCTACTTCCAGCACTTCATTTCGTCTTTCTCTCCAAAACAACAGCACCAACACCACTACACTACTACTACTACTACTACTACTACTACTACTACTACTACTACTACTACTACTACTACTACTACTATCCATAATAAAAATAATAGTTTAAAAAATACAATGTCAGTAAATCAGTGCAACTCGTCTAGCTTCGGCGATGGATTCCGTTCGCAACACAGGCCATGCCACATAGTTCGTCCCACTGCGTAGCTGAGACTGGTCGAAGCTAACGTTCGTCTGGTGATCTCAGCTACGCAGCGTGGTAGTCCGTATTATGTTAACCTACTTAGGTGAGTTTCAATCTTCAAAAAGTCAGTTTAAATGTTTTATGTCTTCAATAAAACTGCGAAGTAAGGATCATAAATAGGCAGTTAATTAGCACAGAAAGCTGCTGAACTTAAGGTTTCTATAAGATTTGGCGTGAAGAAAAGTCATCAATGTGCTTAGCCACTGACGTCATCATTAAGGATGTCCCCCAGGGCCAGCTGGATGCGACCCCAGAAAGAAGCTGCCGCCTGAGGACTGCAATCCCACTGAATATACGTCGTAATCTTCAGCACCGCCATCATGGCGCTCGTCGCCTTCAGGGACGTCATGTCATCGATACACGTCACGATCAGTGCGTCGTCGTAGTCCATGACGTGTCGCAGGCAGTAGTTGAGCTCGAACTGACACCACTGGCTGGCGACGAAAGCGCGAGAGAAGACCATCAGCACCTTCTTGCTGCTCTGTACGCAGTGCACGATGTTGTCCACAATGTTCTCGCCCACCATAAAGTCTCTCTGGTGGATGCACAGCTTGAGATTCAGGCCAGTCTCTAGATGCGACAATAGTTGCTGCTGGATCCAGGGCAGGTCCTCGTGAGCGTAGGAAACAAAGACGTCGTAGTCAAATCTTCCTTCCCGCAGTCTCTTGTATCTGGCGTCGCCGCTACCGCGGAATGCCTCATACATCAACAGGCGAATGTGCCAGCGATACGGCAATATGGCCGTCGCACTCGTGAAGACAATGAAAAACATACTGATCACTGATATGATGATCTTGTACGTGAACTGGCTGAAATAGCAGACTTGTTCTCGCAGCATCAACTTGGACAGAGGATATCGAGGATCGTTATCGCAAAAGTATCCGTCGTAACCGGGTTCGAACAGTTCAGAGTGGGACATGTACCACTCCTTGAACCATAGAATACTGCAATCACATCTGAACTTGTTCCCACTTAGATCCAGCTTCTGTAGCCGACTATGGGTCTGGGGGTTAAATGTGCTTTGTCCAATGGTGGTCAGTTCGTTGTCGCTCAGGTCCAGTTCCGTGAGATTGGTTAGCTGGTCAAAGACACCGTCAGGGAGTTCGGTTAGCATGTTTTGATACAAATGCAATCTTCGCAGTTTAGGCATGTGGTTGAACATGTCTTTCGTGATTATTCGAATTTCGCTGCTCCCGATCATCAAGACTTGCAATTTGGGAACTGAGGCCATGATCTTAGAAAACTTTTCAGGACTGTCAGACCCTAGCCGACTATGGCTAACTTGTAAATATATTAGAGGGCAGCTCGCGAATGCAAGATCATGAACATTTTTCAAAGACAAATAACTGTACATTAAGGCTATGAACTTCAGTTTGGGGTGTCGAAAAGCGAAAGCTTCAATCTGTTGAATGCGCCTATTGTTGAACAAGGACAGGCGTGTCAAGCGGGGGAACTTGCCATGGTTGAACATATCGGTGGTGAAACGGTTAATCCGCGTGTCGCTCAAATCCAGCATTGTCAGTGCCGGCAGACAGTACTTTCCAGGTAGGCTTTTCAGCATCGTTCCACCGAATAACAACTTACGCAGTCTGGGGAACAGAGACACTCCATTGTGACTGTCGCAGGTCTGTGGCAAATCGTACATGGCATTGCTCTTCAGACTAAGCTTTATCAGTTTAGGCATGGCAACGCTTGTGACCGTGCTGTCGTAGAGCCCGCAGTTGTCAGCTGTCAGAATCTCAAGACGTTTCAACGGGGTCAGGGTGGACATGTTCAAGGAAATAAGTCTGTTGTTGTCCAGGCGAAGCTGAAACAACCTTGGTGCCGAGTCTTTCTTGAACAAGTTGTCTGGTATTGGTCCCGGTCCTAGTCCAGCAGAGATTAGCTGCAATTTGTTAAGTCGATGCGCGGGAAAGATGGCGGCCACGTCTTGGTACCTCAGATGGTTGTAGTCCAGAATCAACTTCGTCAGTTTTGTCAAGCTGCTAAAGGCGCCAGGTGCGATGTAGGCCAGCTTGTTGTGGCTCAGATTCAAACTGGTCATGTTGGTAGCGTTTTTCATGAACTCCGCGTCAGGAATTAACAGCAGATCGTTGAAAGAAAAATCCAGTTCCGAAATGCGGGGTGTGGTATAGTTCGGTTTAAACGTTGGTATAAACGTCAGAGTCCCATTATTACGTGAACAGTCCGCTTGTTTACTCGTGCATCTGCATTTGTCTTCAAAACAGAAACTACCGTTGTTACCCGCCGATGGTGTGCTCGACAGGGAACGGTCCTTGTTTAGATTTTTCGGAAGCATGTTATTATGACCGCGTCTAACATGCCAGTCAAAGGAAGCAGCGCTCGATGATGTTGACAGTACCAAGATGCCGAGGATGAGAAAAGCTCTTGAAGTACCGGGCAGGTCCGCCATCTTTGTTTTTCCTCAATTACCTTATTACAGTCATGAAAAGTCTTGCTCCATGCTTAGGCCACATCTGAAAAAAAAAAAAAAAATTGTGTAGACAGAAACTAAAATCTTATATATGTATTTATTTATTTTAGTTAGTTCATGCATTTTATTTTAATCATTAATTAATTTTTCTATTTATTTATTTTTCTATGAATTTTTCTACCAGCTGAGGGTTTATAAGTGGATTAAGCACGATTTAGAATGAATGTGTTGACTAGCATGAAGTAATAAAATAAGTCGTCATTTAATTTTTAGTTTTTTTATTTTAATTTTTTTTAACAATCCAGAGTGAAAATGTGTTGGCTAATATGCAGGACCTAATGAAGATAACAAATAGAATCCCTCTTAATACAAATGCAATCCTATTACAACGGAGGCTGTGTATTCCCATGCACGGTATATCTACTTTCACTTTTTATTAAACAATCCAATATTGACGTAGTTTTCACATTGTGACTCTACAAACGTTTGTTGTTGTTATTGTTTGCTGCTGCTGTTGTTATTGTTGTTGTTCTAATAACAAAAATAAAACAAACAACAAAATATAACAAAATAATAATAATAATAATAATAATAATAATAATAATAATAATAATAATAATAATAATAATAATAATTATTATTATTATTATTATTATTATTATTATTATTATTATTATTATTATTATTATTATTATTATTATACTGAATTACAATATTATAGAATAGTAATGAGAAGAAAAATAGTAGCAGTAGTAGTAGTAGTAATAGTAGTGGTAGTAGTAGCTACAATAGTAGGAGCAGAAGTAGTAGTAGTAGTAATTTTTTTAGAAGTAGTAGACTACTATAGTAGCAGTAGTAGTAATAGTAGTGGTAGTAGTAGCTACAATAGTAGGAGCAGAAGTAGTAGTAGTAGTAATTTTTTTAGAAGTAGTAGACTACTATAGTAGCAGTAGTAGATGCAGCTGCAGCAGCACTAGCAGTACAAATAATTTTATTTTATTTTATAATGGATGAAAGAAGCCAGATTACTATAAATAGTTCTTAACGTAAACAACTGTTACGAAGTGCTATTCGTTCAGTTCAGTTGTTACATAATACTTCCCATTATGCTGCAGTATCTTGTACTCAACACTGAAAGTAACACAGGTGTGTACTTATATAATCTGCGTGGAAATTCAAACAAACAGCATCATGGTTTCGAAGAATTATGAGTAATTCCATCGTTTGTTTATTTAAAACTGGATGCCACTCGCGACTTTATTCCTAAACCAGATTCAAAGTGCGGTGGTCTGTAAACAACATACACGTACACATGTTACAGACACTTCTAAACTTACACAACACTCATCTGTCACTTTAACATGTGGTGTAAAGGCAGGGAGATCACTAGTAAAAGACGGACAGAAACTCGAAATTCATTAGTGAAAATTTAGATTGAACTGCATCCATATCATTATGGAAGGGAGGAAGAAAACCTTCGATGACTTGAAATGTCTCGTACCTTGGTCTCACGTAAGTTCGCCTCTTGCGAAGGTAACGCTTCTGTTCCGCCTTTGTGATATATTTTTTAAGTTTCTCAGTGTGGATGATTTATATTGTGTAATTGTGTTGTTTTATGCAATCAACCTCATATATATTTAGTATGCATAGTCATGAATTCTAGTAATAGGTAAAACGCTTGTACATTATCACACTGACATTGTAATGCCTTGAAGAAGGTTATTAAAAACCGGAAGTTTTGCAATTCAAATTGAGTGGATCACATGTTGTCGTTTTAAAGTGTTTTATGTTTTGTATGTATATATAGGCAGGCACTGTGGTCTAATGGTAGTGCTTCGGCTTGCGGATCTGAAGGTCCCGGGTTCGAGCAATGGCCGGGCCATTGTGTTTTGTCCCTGGGAAAGACACTTTACTCCTGTTTTCCTACTCCTTCGGATGAGAGTATAAACCGAGGTCTAGTCTGTGTGTCGCATACATTCCATTATAACGGACTTTAAAGATCCTGACGCTCATGTCCTAGACGGGTGAGTGCCGGTAACAAGAACACCCCCAGCATGCACTTGGTCCTTCTCCCCCATCCCTGGCTGCCCAGGATTGTGCTCAGTTGTCCGGGCGTCAGACCATGCGCCCAAAGGCTGGGGGTGGGCGTCTCGGGCGGTTTGAGTTAGATCCTGTATCGGCCAGCGCCTAATGCGCCTTACAAATGACGAACATTATATATATATATATATATATATATATATATATATATATATATATATATATATATATATATATATATATATATATATATATATATACTGTAGATAGATAGATAGATAGATAGATAGATAGATAGATAGATAGATAGATAAAGAAAAAGAATTATCCTGCTCGCAAAGGTGGTCAAAATAGTGCGACATAGTTGCTTTCAATTCCACGTGCTTCTTCGTGAGCTAAAAGAGCTCAAAACAGTACAACTGCATTCATAAAGCCTGGTTTTCCTGGTTTTTCAAAGACCTTATCAGACGAGGTTTGTGGCCTTGAATGTTTAGATTACACTTCCTGGTTTTTCAAAGACCTTATCAGACGAGGTTTGTGGCCTTGAATGTTTAGATTACACCGAAAGCAGTCTATATGTACTGCATGGGTAGTCACAAAGACACCCGTTGAGAAGTTCACATTAAATGAGAAGCCAGTCACAAATTGAAAAAAAACAACTATCAATCTATGTATATATGATACAGGGGGTCCTCGAGTTACGACGTTGATCCGTTCGTTGGACGCGTCGTAACCCGATTTCATCGTAAGTCGGAACATACAGAAAACTACCTGTACTGTACGTACAGTGCTATATACTGTACTGTAACTGTTAATGTTTTCCCCTTTTCAGATCGCTTTATAATGTCCACTTTAACTTCCATGGTGATGGCCTTCCATTTCTCTGATGCACTACCATCAGAAGAGTCTGACTTACGTTTGGGAGCCATAACCAAGGGCAAAAACCGATAAAACACGTGAGAGAGATAAACGGCGTAAACAACCAAAATGGCGTATGTTCAGTGACTGAGCGTATAAAGCAACGCCAGCGTAGGAGGCGACACCGTCTTCCCAGCCGTATAACCACAACAAAGCGTATTCTTCCGCCGTTCGCCAGAAACTAGCTCCCGTTTGTTTACGTCGCTTACGACGTTAAACCGCGTAAGACGGAAAGACGCCTAATATTATTTATTATATTTTTATGGGGAGGAGCATCGTAACCACGAAACAACGTAAGTCGAGACCGGCGTAACCCGAGGACTTACTGTAATATATATAGGGTATTCATATATATATATATATATATATATATATATATATATATATATATATATATATATATATATATATATATATATATATATATATATATTATATATATATATATATATATATATATATATATATATATATATATATATATATATATATATATATATATATATATATAAATAACCCCTTCTGTTATGTTGAAACGCGAAGGATAGTATGTCTGAAACGCGCACGATAGATCTAATCGTTTCGCTTTGCAAAGTATTCAATAATAGAGTGTATTTACCTTTGATTTGAGTTTGCGTTGTTTTTAGAAGAAGCTTTGTATAACGTTCATAATTTTTTCTTAGTCGATATTATTGGAGAATTCTCTAGATCTGCTTGTTTACTATCGATCGAAGTTTCGCGATATTTGAGAACATTCTTGGACAGAAAGGAAAGTTGTATGACGTAAGTCAGTGATGTCGAAGTTTTATTTGGTTGTTTGTTATTGTGCGTCACTCTGGCGTGTTCTAAACTATTCTGGAGTATGAAGAGACTATATAAGTGCCGCGCTGTTTCAAAAGAAGTGTGTGTTGATAGTTGAGAGTTGAAAGTAAAAAGAGGAGAGTGAAAAGGCGATTGTATGCAGTTGTTGATGAACGCTGAATAAAGTTTGAAAACTACATACAAAGACTTTGCCTTGTTGCTGAGTTATCAGGCTGCGTGGATAAACGAACCTGAGTTACACCAAAGAGCTTAATGATAGAAAGAGGTGGAACTTGGTACAGAACCGCGAGACGAAAGTACGAGTTATGCGTCCTTGTCAGCATGCTGAAAATGGCTCGTGGCAGAAAGTCAAAAGGCGACCGATTGAAACAGGGCGGAGACTTTTGCACAGCCATCAATTGCCATAATGCGAGATACAAGAAAAGTTGTGTTGGCAAGTCTTTTTTCAAATTTTCAAGAGACAAAGGTAAATTGCAATTGAAAAACTTCATTTTTTTGTGTTTATGTAGGCCTAAACTAAGACCGCTGCAGTGCTGTTAGTGTTAAAACAATTGGAGAGCGGCTTGAATGATTCATGTTATACCTACGTGCTAAATCCAAAACAGTTTGCTTGCTGACAGTTTACGTTCAACAGGTCACTCACTGTTTACGTTATTGCTAGATTGTTTGACTATATTTGTGCTTATATTTCAAAAGTAGATGTCAGATTGGCAGTTTGGCTTCGTCAAACTGCTTATGTTAACAAGTTAAATTAGACTGTCTGTTTTCTCCTCGTGATCAAATACTGTGCCAGATAACCCCTTACCTAGGCACAAAATTGGTCCTTGATCTGTTGTAATCTCTTTTCGTTTGAGTGTAAATGGGAAAAAAATGTAATGTAGAAACTCAGTCCTTGTTCTGATCTGTGAATTTCTGAGCATTAGATCTATATTGCGTGGAATGTTGTAGTCTAGGTTCTGATTGTTCTGTCTGAATAATTAATTATTTTCCATGAAGTGACTGATGTTATTAAGCCAGTGATGTGGGAGGTGAGAGGGTTGGGGGGTAGGGGGACACCTGATATAAATTAAATTCACACTATTAGTGAAACATTTTGTTATTGTGCTTTATTGTGATTAATTGATTGAATGACAGAGCTCTCTCTTCCCCCAACCCCTCTCTCTCTCACTCACTCACTCTCTCTCTTTCTCTCTCGATTACGGATTTACACAGTTTCAGATAAATGAAACAGTCTGTCATGCATATTTTAATGTTAAAATATCTGTCGTTGATTAAAAAATAATAAATTCCAAGGCAGAAAACGAACCTGTGACATACACACATAAGCAGCATAAAAGCACCTAATAAATGTCAATAAGTAAACATAAAAAAGAGACAGCAGTAGCGGAATGTTAATAATAATGATGGTTAAAAGTTTGGTTTTTGCAAACTTTGCCATAAAAATGTTCTTTTGCAATGCCATACGCTCAATAAGTTACCACGCACAGATCATTCATATAGTAGATGATGAAATATAGCCAGCCCGAGCAAAGGGAAATAATCCGTGAGAGCGTCTCGCATTTTTGTATATGACATAATGGAAGTTCCACCTCTTTCCGTAATAAGCTCTTCGGTTACACTTTATCAGTACTTCAAGCATCGGGGCTGAATCAACTACTGATAGCAAACACCAACAACAACGAGTGTAACACCTTGCTTTTGTTTATAATTATGTTATAGTAATGTTGTTTTTGTTTTAACTTTATTTTGTATTTGCGTGTGAATGCGTGAGGATTGAGCTGAATCTTTGTGTGTAAATCTCTATATAATAATAATAATAATAATAATAATTTTTCTTCTCCTTCTTCTTCTTCTTCTTCTTCTTCTTCTTCTTCTTCTTCTTCTTCTTCTTCTTCTTCTTCTTCTTCATCTTCTTCTTCTTCTTCTTATTATTATTATATAGAGATTTACATACAAAGATTCAGCTCAATCCTTCTCCTTCTCCTTCTTCTTCTTCTTCTTCTTCTTCTTCTTCTTCTTCTTCTTCTTCTTCTTCTTCTTATTATCATTATTATTATTATTATTATTTTGTTATTGTTGTTTTTTTCTTATTATTATTACTTATACATACTGTGTAAAATTATGAAATAAATATCAAAAACGTACCCTGAAATAAGTACAATAATTATGGACTAACCCTGACATAAGTACAATAATTATGGACTAATCAGTCAATATATACATTTGTCAGTTAACTAATCAATAATGATTTTCGATAACACGTCTGCCCACACAAATAAAAATACCAGACAAACTAATCGAAATAACATTAAACACCAACATGTTTAAAAGAAACATTTCATTGAAAAATTAATGTGTTTTAAAAGTTTAAGTGTTAGATGTCCAATAATCACCTAAATGTGCGAACAGACATTGAAGTGAAAGATTGAAGAATGTGCATATATTTCGGATATTGTATTGCCTTATTCAGTTATGAGCTCGAATATAATTAAGTTGAACAACCTTAACATGACAAAGACAAACGTCCACTTACGTTACTGTCTTACAGCCCTTCTCTGTCCTTTCTTAGTTTTGTACAGCAGATCTTGGCAATAAATGCGTAACAGTCTGCTCTGCAGGAGGCGAAGCGGGGGACGAGTGTCTACGTAATGAGGAAGTATAAAACCTGTTTTCTTCGCTTGTGCCAATTCTCTTGTACTTTACAAAGTTTCAAAGCTCATGACCTACATATCAAATCTTTGTTGGTACTCTTCTTTAGTGTAGCTGTAAAAGCTTAAGAAGACTGATTATATAAATATGTAAACATAGCTGAATTATTTGATATATATTGATGTGTAGATGTTGTGATAGGAATGGTACACAGAATCATTGTATACGTTGTGGTACATTTGCCCTATGGGTTCGGGCACTGAATAGAATAGACCCAACGTTTCCCGGCGTGTTGTAAGAGGCGACTAACAGAGGTGATGTCAACACGGCATCAATGGGCGAAAGTCTTCTATACAGAAGTCACCGGCCAGGACGGAGGAACCTCATGTTACTACATGTTCAACGACCACGTGCTCAGGGCCAAGGCGAGCCACACTGTATTCGTGGATATTGGCTGTGGCCAACAGCCTGAAGAGGATTGGGCCCAGCCAGAACAACAATCGCTGTGCGTTAAGGATGCCTACTCTCCCCAAGGCTCTTCAACATCTTCCTAGTGCGCATGTCAGATGCCCTTGCAGATCACGAAGGCACAGTCAGCATAGGGGGTTGAGCAATCTCCAACCACCGTTTTGCGGATGATGGTGATGGATTGGCTGGAGAGGAACAAGAACTTGAACAGAGGCTTGACACCACCTCCAGAGTCTATGGAATGGAAATAAGTGCAGAGAAGACCAAAATGATTACCAACAACACCAATGGCATCAACACAGACATCAAACTCCAAGGTCAATACCTCAACACAGTGCATAGCTTCAAATATTTTAGGAGCCATTGTTTCAGACAATGGGTTCCGACAGGAAGTCCTCTCCAGGATCGCACAAACAACTGCTGCTCTGGCAAGTTTGAAGCCCATTTGGACAGATAGGATCATCAGTCTGCACTCCAAGGTAAGGCTGCTGTGATCCCTTGTCATCTCCATCTTCCTATACGCTTGCGAAACATGGACACTCACAGCAGACCTACAACGAAGAATACAAAGCATGGAGGTCAGGTGCTATAGAAGACCTCTCCATCTTCCTATACGCTTGCGAAACATGGACACTCACAGCAGACCTACAACGAAGAATACAAAGCATTGAGGTCAGGTGCTATAGAAGACTTCTTCGCATTTCCTATACCCAGCACATCACCAACGACGAAGGCCGACAGTCCATCACACAAGCCGTTTGACAACACGATGACCTGCTCACAGCGGTGAAGAAACGGAAACTCCGATGGTATGGCCACGTCACCAGAGCATCAGGCCTTGCAATGACCACCCTGCAAGGCACAGTGCAAGGAGGTAGAAGAAGAGGGAGACCGAAAAAGAGGTGGGAGGACAACAATCGAGGATGGACTGGCTTGACACTGAGCGAAGCCATGAGGGCTGCTGAGGACAGAGAATGATGGAGTAAGCTGGTTAAACGATCATCTATGGTGCCACAAAGACCTCCGAGTTAAGGGATATATTTATATATATATAATCAAATACAAATAAAATCAAAATCCGAATACTAATTATCATTTCATATATCAGTTTAAGAAGACGGATTTAGTTAGTAAGTTAGTCATTGTTTATAGGGTCCAGGGGACTGCAAGAAGCCGAATCAGGACCACAACTTGTTTGAAAGAGAGCTCACCTCTGATCCGTATAAAAGATCTGCTGAAACAATCCTAATGGTAACACTGAAGGCACTCCACCAGCCGGTCACTTTATACAAGAAAGGCATTCTATGCAGGGGACGCTGATGTTGCACTCTGATTTATCGAATCCCGATTTACAAAAACTAAATAGAATATAAACATCATTTTAAAATATTAACAAAACACATACGTATATAATGCCTACGTTGCTAAATGAATAATAATACCATAGAATGCCCTAGTGACCACTGGGCGGAAAACCTCCAATATCCCCAAGCTGACCCAATAAACCCCATACACAGGAGTTTTAGGAGAATTTTGAAGAAGAAAAGGTAGGTGACTGGTCTAGCGAAGAAGATAGTAGATTGATTGATTGATTGATTGTTGCTTTAGGTCCAGCGGACTCTTCCGAGCCAAATCAGGACCGGACAACCCCCGATCCGCATAAAAGATCTGCTGAAACAACCCTAGTGGGAAAATTGAATGCCCTCCACCGGCCAGTCACTTTACAATAAAGACATCCCACGCAGGGGACGGCTGAGGCTTTACCCCAACTACTCGAACCCCCGGTTACAAAAACAAAATAGAATACTAACATCATTATAAATTATCAACAAAACGCATACCTATAAAATGCCTACATTGCTAAATAATAACATCATAGGAAGCCCTAGTGACCACCCGGCAGAAAGCGTCCAACACTTTCAAGCTGATCCAACAGACCTCCTACACAAACAAGGAGTCTTGTCCAGGAAGAGTTTTCAAGAAAAAAGGTAGGTCATTGAAGAAGAGCAAATGAGGAAGACAGCGACAGTGGGAATTTAAAGCACTAAATTTCCAGAAAGTGGGGATACTATTTATACTGAAACCCCCGGCACTCCAACGGGGGGAACTGTTGCCGCAGTGAATCGGTCTTGCCTATAAAGGAAAGACAGGTTTTCAACTGGGGCTTTCACTTTTCCCTTTATAGGTTAGAACAATCTACAGTGGCAAGATTGCTCATGACCCCAAGGGGTAAGATAGTAGATGGATACAAAAAGATTAGGAACGAGCAAGAACAAATGAGAATGACAGAAACAATGGTAATTTAAAGCTCCACATTTCCACAAATGTGGGGATAATCTTTATGCAGAAACCCCGGCACCCTAACAAAGGTAGAAGACGGATTACATTTTGAAACAAATAATAAAATAAATAAAATACATGGATTACCAACAATAAAATATAAAAAAATAAATAAAATACAAATCTCGAACGCTAATTATTAGTTCAATAGATCAGTTCAAAAGTGGTGCTAACACAATATAAATTTACAAGTTCTAACATTTGTAAAATACTGCTAAATCTGTTTAAACAATATTCTTCAATAATAGTCTATCAGGTTTCTTTTCCCAGAACTGTTTACATTATAACATTATTACAAATCGTTATAGTATTAAATATTCCATGTTACAGTCAGAGTCTGGTCTTTTTTTTAGCGCACATGTATCGTCTCAAAGAGCTCTATGAAATGAAATCTTGCATACACACAAAATTAGTTTTGCTGGAGTCAGGATTAAAACCCCCAAAGACGTCCGAACAATGTATAAGACTTGTGCCATGCACCACTGAATCACCCCAAGCACAGAAACTTCGGAGAAACTAGTGTCACTGTAGAATAACATAATGGTGCACGAAGCAAAATCTCATTGAGCTGCAGGCCATTAACACAAGGTTTGTAGCATGCATGCCACTCACAATAACATGTCACCCATCTCTTAGAGCGGTCTAGGCAGTTTCAGTGATGACGACATGCATGGATTTCACGAGCGCAAAAATGTGCATTGCGTTAGAAGCCAATTGCGAAACGTCTGCCTTACTCGTGCACTAAAAGTTTGATTCAATGAGGTCCTATGACATGAATGACTGTGCAAGACGCAATGTGAATATCCGGCAGTGCATTTCCCGCAACGTCGCCTCTTAAGTGCAAACAAAGAGCGTATTATAGAAAGATGGGGAACTTGGTCCAGAACCGCGAGACGGAAGATACGAGTTACGCTCCCTTGTCGACATGCTAAAAATGGCTCGTGGCAGAAAGACAAAAGGCGACCAAGTAAAACAGGGCGGTGACTTTTGCACAGCCATCAATTGCCGTAATGCCAGATACAAGAAATGTTGTGATGGCAAGTTCTTTTTCAAGTTTCCAAGAGACAAAGAAAGGTAAATTGCAATCGAAAAACTTCTTTTTTGTGTGTTTATATAGGCCTAAACCAAGACCGCTGCAGTGTTGTTAAAGCAATTGGGAGAGGCTTCAGTGATTCATGTTATATCTATTCTATGTGCTAAAACAAAAACTGTTTGCTTGCTGACAGTATACATTCAAAAAGGTCGCTCACTGTTTACGTTGTTTCAAGGTTGTTTGACTATTATATTTGTGCTTACATTTCAAAAGTAGATATTGTCAGATTGGCAGTTTGGCTTCGTCAAACTGCTTATGTTAACAAGTTAAATTAGACTAAGTCTGTTTTCTCCTCGTGATCAAATACTGTGCAAGATAACCCCTTACCTAGGCACAAAAATGGTCCTTGATCTGTTGTAATCCCTTTTCGTTTGAGTGTAAACGGTAAAAAAAATGTACTGTAGAAACTCAGTCCTTGTTCTGATCTGTGAATTTCTGCGCATTAGATCTATATTGCATGGAATGTTGTAGTCTAGGTTCTGATTGTTCTGTCTGATTAATTAATTATTTTCCATGAAGTGACTGATGTTATTAAGCCAGTGATGTGGGAGGTGAGAGGGTTGGGGGGTAGGAGGACACCTGATATAAATTAAATTCACATTATTAGTGAAACATTTTGTTATATTAGTGAAACATTTTGTTATTGTGCTTAATTGTGATTAATTGATTGAATGACAGAGCTCTCTCTTCCCCCCCCAACCCCTCTCTCTCTCTCTCTTTCTCTTTCTCTCTCTCTCTCTCTCTCTCTCTCTCTTTCTCTCTCTCTCTCTCACGATTACGGATTTACACAGTTTCGGATAAATGAAACAGTCTGTCATGCATATTTTAATTTTAAAATATCTGTCGTTGATTAAAAATTAATAAATTCCAGGGCAGAAAACGAACCTATGACATACACACATAAGCAGCATAAAAGCACATAATAAATGTCAATAAGTAAACATTTTAAAAAAAAGGGAAAAAAAGACAGCAGTAGCGGAATGTTAATAATAATGATGGTTAAAAGTTTGGTTTTTGCAAACGTTGCCATAAAAATGTTCTTTTGCAATGGCATAGGCTCAATAAATTACCACGCACAGATCATTCATATAGCAGATGATGAAATATAGCCAGCCCGAGCAAAGGGAAATAATCCGTGAGAGCGTCTCGCATTTTTGTATAGGACATAATGGAAGTTCCCCCTCTTTCCGTAATAAGCTCTTTGGTGGAAACCAGTAGACAACAGACACAGACTGCTCTGAAACAATAGTTATTTCATCATTGTTCGGCTCTTCCTATCATATCCTATCCCGTAACTCGAAGATCGTTGGGGCACCACAAATGATCGTTTAACAAGCGCACTAAATCTTTCTCTGTCCTCCCCAACCCTTATGGTTCCGCTCAGTGTCAAGACAGTCCATCCTCGAATGTTGTCCTCCCACCTCTTTTTTGTCTCCCTCTTCTTCTACCTCCTTGTACTGTGCCTTGCAGGATGTCCTTTGCAAGGCCCGATGCTCTGGTGACGTGGCCATACCATCGGAGTTTCCGTTTGTTCACCACTGTGAGCATGTCATCGTGTTGTCCAATGGCTAGTGGGATGGTCTGTTGGGCTTCGTTGTTGGTGATGTGCTGGGTCTTGGAAATGCCCAGAAGTTTTCTGTAGCACCTCATCTCCATGCTTTGTATTCTTCGTTGTAGATCTACTGTGAGAGTCCATGTTTCGCAAGCATATAGGACGATGAAGATGACAAGGGAGCGCAGCAGCCTTACCTTGGAATGTAGACTGATACATGGTTATTGCTTTAGGTCCAGCGGACTCTTCCGAGCCAAATCAGGACCAGTGTAGACTGATGGTCCTGCCTTTCCAAATGGGCTTCAACCTTGTCAGAGCAGCATTGTTTTGTGCGATCCTAGAAACAGCGACTGACAAAGGCCACATGCTTTATTTCAGCGGTAGAGATGACAGGCACGAACACGGCGTTGGATTCTTGGTCCACAAGAACATTCTAGCCACTATCATGTGTTGCCGCCCAGTGGACTCATTACCATCCGCCTGAGAGCAGCCCCTTTCAACATCATCATCGTCCATGCCTATGCCCCAACATCAGACTATGACGACAGAGAAGTGTCCTTGACCAAGTGCCGAAGAAGGATATAGTCATAGTGCAAGATGACTGCAATGCCAATAAACGCTTCCGATCAAGCGTCAACATTGGCAGGACACGCACTTTTCCAGGAGCAGACATCATAAGTGACCACGATCTCGTGAAGGAGAAAGATGTACTTCGTTGGAGTTCCAAGAAATCGGGATTTTTTCTACGGAATAATCTAGGGAAGGATGTTAGCTGTATTTTGAATACATCGGCCGGTTCGGAGTAGCAACCTTCCTGGTATGTGGCTGGTGGAGATGACCCTGTGACGTCCGTCTACAAAACCGGACGTGGTCTCCATCAATGCTGACTATCTCTCCTTCGACCAACCATCACTGGCGCAGACGTGCGGCAACGGTGGGCGAATGAAGTCTTCAGACCTGAGCTACGGGATCACAACTACAGTGTTCCCCAGGGTTAGCTATTTGCTCCTAGCGTGGGCTGTGTATACCACGTCTAGTGAATGTCTGCGAAGACAAGAGTAAAACCATAATTACCTAATGTTGGGAGACCAGCAACGAACTTTCAGTGTGTTAATAACGACAGTGAATGTTTATAAAAAGGTGTAGAGGCAAGTGACGTCCCAAGAGAGAGACAATGACCTCCTTATAAGCCACTGATTATTTGTTGCAATTTTGTATTAGTATTATGAATAAGAAATGTGTAATTTAATGTGATTATATGTATGAATGAGAAATAGTGGAACAGAAGGGCAAAGAGGGATAACTGTATAATCTTTGTACTTGTTTGTAAGCATGTGAGCGATGATGGACGCGAATCTAAAGTAAACAGAGACAGAGCATGCATCCTTAAACTGAAAGTCAGATAAACACACGCACACACTCATCTCATTAGTTTATTTATAGTTACGTATATAAATATTTAATTTAACGCAAATCCACCCGTTACAACAACAACAACAACAACAATAATAATAATAATAATAATAATAATAATAATAATAATAATAATAATAATAATAATAATAATAATAATAATAACAACAACAACAACAACAATAATATTTCAATAAATAAATACCAATGATTGCTTTATTCGCTTGATATAAGTTTAATTTAATTTTGAAGGCACGCGGAAATCCTAAATACATACTAAATTTGAGACAAAAACAACTGAAGTAGTAAGAATAAGCTTACATGTACACAATCCTGGTTGGCACCGCGTTCTTTCCTTTTCTTCATGACGAAATCATAAGGTTTAAAGTGCGCATGATAAAATCCAATCCAATACAATACAATACAATACAATACAATACAATACAATACAATACAATGCCACTTTATTCATCTCAATGTGAGCAATTACAGTGGCGTCATCATCAGCACATTATTAAAAAAAACGCATGACAAACACTCCGCGAGCAATCGCAGCTAATATTAACGCAAGATTAAAACATACTGTAGAATAATATAAGCGGTAGTTTATAATAACAAACGCAACCACCTCAAGATATCACAGGTCTTATCTGTCCTATTCTATTCCGTAACTCGAAAGTCGTTTGGGGCACCACAGATGATCGTTTAACCAGCGTACTCCATCTTTCTCTGTCCTCAGCAGCCCCTCATGGCTTCACTCAGTGTCAAGCCAGTCGTCCATTCTCGAATGTTGTCCTCCCACCTCTTGTTCTGTCTCCCTCTTCTTCTGCCATCTTGCATCGTGCCTTGCAAAATGGTCTTTGCAAGGCCTGATGCTCTGGTGACGTGGCCATACTATCGGAGTTTCCGTAAATATATCACAGTTAAGAAACTTTAAACATTCAAATTTCTCTGTCTGTCTGTTTCACACACACACACACACACCCACACACACACACGCACACACACACACATCCACACACACACACACATCCACACACGCCTGGCTCTCTGACTGAATAATCCATAATCAATTAAGAACAAATCATTAAAAAGATTGTTTTAATCATCCTAATCTTCCCCATCAAGCAGATACAGAAACACTCTCATCCACCAGAACATTTTATCACAGTTTATCAAATATCAAATAGAGAAACAGTGCAAAGTTTAATTCGACACAAGAAAGGCGGAGAGAGAGAGAGAGAGAGAGAGGTGGGTGGGGAGTAAGAGAGAGAGAGGTGGGTGTAGGTGGGTGGGGAGTAAGAGAGAGAGAGGTGGGTGTAGGTGGGTGGGGAGTAAGAGAGAGAGAGGTGGGTGGGGAGTAAGAGAGAGAGAGGTGGGTGTAGGTGGGTGGGGAGTAAGAGAGAGAGAGAGAGAGGTGGGTGTAGGTGGGTGGGAATATAGATGGTAAGATAGCACTTTTATTTAACACTGGTTTAAAAAAAAAAGTCAGCACTGGGTATGAGTGTTTTTTACATCTTGCCCTTGGGGGCTTGTCGCAATAACAATTAGTATAACCAAATTATTGTACAACAATAGCATCATAATGTAATAATAATGTAAGAGAGAGAGAGAGAGAGAGAGAGAGAGAGAGAGAGAGAGAGAGAGAGAGAGAAGGGGGGGGAGGAGGGGTAAATTTAAATTTGCAATAGGCAATGGACGGTTCAGTTCGGTTGAAAAAGAAAGTTCTGGAAGACTAGCAATTTAGTAAAGGTTAGTTACGTAGGGCAGCCAACCACACACACATAGCACACAGTAACGAAGTGAGGCAAACTTGACACAGATTTCGTCAGCTGGCTTGACGGCGGTCGACCCAGCCTTTCGCTGTTTTACCCTTTGCCAGCTGATCTCAGCTGTTTACGCTACAAGCTGAACGCTGGCCAATGCCAACCGCTTTCTTCTTCTTCTTCTTCTTCTTCTTCTTCAACGGTTCAGGTGGGGCCTGTATTGGTACATGCATACCTTGCTATAAGAACAGTATTAGTAACTTTAATTAGTACTCAGCATTCACCATTTAGATGACTTCTGTTGGTGTAGTTTTAGTTCTGTTGAACCTTTCGTACAATCTACCCTTTTGATTGAACCTTCCCTCATACTGGGTTTGCCATAACTTGACCTGTATCAGTACATTCGTACTATAACACTAATCCATCCGTGAATCTCTGGTACTTCGAATTAGTCTTCATATTGTGTTTTAAAGAGGTTGACCGGAATTGGTACATTCGCACTATAAAGCTATACACCATTCAAGAATTTTTACTCCTTTGCTGACTCTAGTTTCTAGCATGCGCATCGGCGCACCTTGACGATTATGTTAAAAATTCATATCCGGAACGGAACTTGGGTCCACATGATGATGATGATGATGATGATGATGATGATGATGATGATTATGATTATTATTATGATTATTATTATAATTATTATTATGATTATGATTATTATGAATATTATTATTATTATTATTATTATTATTATTATTATTATTATTATTATAGGAGCAGAATGCCGGAGAAGAGAACGTGTTTGCAGTTTCGTGGTGATAAATACACATAGTTAATCTTTCCTCGTACTGCAGATTTCGTCAGATTTTGACTTACCGTTTTCATACAGATTCCTCCATTGCATCAGAACTATTTATTCGCTCGTTTATTTAGGTCACCGAGGTATTCTCCGCGTACTCCGGTTTCCTCCCTGCCTTCAATAATGGTATTGGGTCTATCGAAATTCTCATTTGTTCTTTCTCGTTCCTACATTGTTCTATCGATCTATTATCTTATTCGCGAGAGCATCCATCTACCTTTTTATTTGAAAAAAACTCTCCCAGAAGTCCTCATTGGGATCTGTTGGGTCAGCTTGGGGATATTGGACACTTTCTGCCAAATGGTCACTATAAGCGTTTTTCTATGGTATTATTTAGCAATGTCCAATTTTATATATAATTATGTGTTTCGTTAATATTTTATAATGATGTTTGTATTATATTTTGTTTTTATAATGTTAAAAACTTTTTAATTTAGTGATATTTCACTGACAGTTATTTAGATGCAGCCGAGCTCAAAGTAAAATTGTTATCAGTTTTAAATTGAAGAACGGAAAGAACGTCTGATAAAATACACACAAAAACTTGTAAGCCGAAGACAGACGACACCCTGCGTAGCAGAGACGACCCACTCTTTCGTCGCCTCTGAGAGACGACGCAAGCCTATACCGTCTCTGCTACGCAGTATGGCCAGACAGTACACGGCCACCAAATTTTCCCAGCTGCAGGTCCTTTGTTAAGACATAAGACACGAAGACTTTTGTTGATTCAAGAATCAACACGAGGCGAAACAGTGTTCATATTTTGGACAACCAGGTACAGAATGGTATTGTTGCAAGTTCGGTCTGGGCGTTGTTGGTCCGAGTGACTGTCAGCATGAGAACTGTAAGAATGCGCGCTGAATCGTGGAACCTATAGTAGGCTTATACCCCCTCTCCCCACCGCCTCTCCCCCCCCCTCCCGCCTCCACCAAACAAAAAAAATAAAACCAGGAGACTTCTATAATAGGAATCAAAAGTAAAAAAACAACTACAAAAGATTGTCTAACTTTTCACAATGTTTCTTTTTTAACTTGCAAAAATTAGCATGAAAATGAGTGCCCACAATAACACAAAATAAAAGGGTTGCATTAAAATGCAAAGTAACACTGACTTTGATCTTTCTATGCTCTTTACCTTGAGATTACCTTGACCTCCGGCTCCAAATACACCTATGTACTATAAAAATAAACTACAGCAGAAGTGTATTATGCACAAAAAGTGACCTTGGATGACGTTGGCCGTTAGTGACCTTGACCTTGGGAGGACCTTGAACTTCACGTGACTTATGCATGATCAAATAACCGAGTGTAGTATAGAGCCATTTCACTGTACGATGACCCTTTTTGACTCTTATGCATAGCAATGTGAGTCTATGTGCACACACAGACAGGCATACAAACACACACACACAAACACACACACACGTACGCGCGCACGAAAAGGATGAGGGAGAATAATTTGCGGTACAGGAAGCCAGTGGAGCGAGCGAAAAAGTGAAGCGATGTGGTCAGATTTTTTTTGTGGGGAGAATGAGGCGTGCGGCAGCGTTTTGAGCACGCTGAAGATGGTGGATGGATGCAGACCAGAAAGAAGAGGGTTGCAGTAGTCGAGTGAGAATGAAAGAGGTCACAAGTTTAGAAGTTGCGCTTATTGTCAGGTATTTACGGATGAGTCCGATGCGGCGGAGTTGGTAGTGGCAGGCTTGACATGTTTTGCGGATAAAATCTGACCTATATCAAGGGTTTTATCCAGAACAGGTTCCTTGATGTAGATGAAAGATCGATGGTGTTAAGACCCAGAGCTATTGTGTCGGTGAGAATGGAGGGCAGTTTATGCTTAGTGCCAAGTCAAGTCAAGTCAAGTCAAGTCAAGTCAAGTCAAAACACTTTATTACCCAATGAATTCAAAGTACATAGGATTTTGTTTTGGTGATGCGGTAAAACATTCAGTCCTTCTACAACAACAAACAACCTTCCACTGGACATTAAAACATTAAAATACTCTAATAGAGGAAGTTATTTTAAGGAGTAAAGCAAAGGCACACGCCCACTCGCAACCCCCACACGCACACGCATACTCACGCATACCCACATGGGTATCTAAATTAAAACGTAATAAAATAAAATACATTAAAGAATCAGAATTGCACCTCTAATACATTATCGCAACTAATAAGTTGGCGTTTAAGTATAACACCTAGCTCATGCTATGTCCAATGAGCATGACCTCTGTTTTGTCTGCTGAATTAAGTTGTCATTTGTTAGCTGTCATCCAAACAAGCGCCATGTGGGTCCAAGCACTGAATAGAATATACCTAACGTTTCCCGGTGTGTCGTAAGAGGCGACTAACATGGCTGTCAGCACGGCATCACTCGGCGAAAGTCTTCTACACAGAAGTCACCGGCCAGGACGGAGGAACCTCATGTTACTACAGGTTCAACGGCCATGTGCTCGGGGCCAAGCGAGCCACACTGTACTCGAGGATTTCGGCTGTGGCCAACATCCTGGAGAGGATTGGGCCCAGCCAGGTCTTTCTTGCCCAAGACACACCATATGATGAAAAGAACTCCATACCGGATCGGTCCTCGCCCGTGTCAACAAGGACCGCGCCCTCCGTTGGCCACCAGGGTGGAGGTGTTAAGTGTTTTACTGATTGACAACTTAGCAAGATCCGCATGAGAGACAAAATTATCATAGAAACATGGAATGTCTACCTGCGCAGGGAAAATTAGAAGAACTGGTCCACGAGCTGGACCACACTATATGGAACATGTTAGATATCAGCGAACTGCCCTGGAAAGGCTTAGGTAAAAGAACGACTGACAAAGGCCACAAGCTTTATTTCAGCGGCAAAAATGACAGGCACAAACACGGCGTTGGATTCTTGGTCCACAACGACATTCTCGCAACTGTCATGGGTTGCCGCCCAGTCTCCACTAGACTCATTACCATCCGTCTGAGAGTAGCCTCTTTCAACATCACCATCATCCAGGCCTATGCCCCAACATCAGACTATGACGACAGCGTAGTCGAGGATTTCTATGAACATCTGCAGGCTATCCTTGACCAAGTGCCGAGGAAGGACATAATCATAGTGCAAGGCGATCGGAATGCCCAGGTTGGCCAAGATGGGTACTACAACGGGGGAGACACATGTGGACCCCACTGCGACAAATGGCAGAGGTCTGAGATTCATGGAGTTTGTGAGATACAACAATCTGATACTGGCAAATACACTCGGTCTAAACAAAATATCCAGACCATGGACTTGACACAGTCCCAGCGGGGAGCGTCACAACCAGATTGACTACATCATGGTCAAGAAACGCTTCAGATCAAGCATCAACATTGGCAGGACATGCCCTTTTCCAGGAGCAAACATTGGAAGTGACCACTATCTCGTGATGATGTCTTTCCGGCTCCACTTGAAGAGAGTAAACACAACAAGGTGCACTAGACTGAAGTTCGAGTAAACACAGCAAAGTGCACTAGACTGAAGTTCGACCTGGACAAACTGCAAGACCCGGAGGTGGCAGAAATATTCAAAGCCACACTTCTCATTTTGGGAGCTGGTAAAGTAGATGTCAACACCATGACCACCACCTTCAACTCAGCTGTGACATATGTGGCCACTGAGATCCTTGGCAAGCACCGCCCAAAGAAGATACCGTGGATTACATCTGAACTTTTGGACCTGTGTGACAAACGAAGAAAGACGAGCAAGACAAAAAAACTCACAGGGAGCTGAAGCCTACCAAAAAATCAACACCAAACGGAGACACATCAGTTCTAGCATGGGCTTCGAATAGAGAAGAAGAAGAAATCCTCCCATTTGTCCGAGAAGAAGCTGAGGCAGCGCTGCAATTGCTGAAGAAGGGGAAGTCAGCGGGAGTGGACAACATACCCGCAGAATTGCTTCAAGCAGGAGGTGAAGCGATGATTGACGCTCTCACCATTATCTGTAACAAATCCTGGCAGAGTGGGGAGTCTACACCATAGACCTAGTCGCTTGTCATCACTCTTCCCAAAAAGGGTAACCTTCAAGTATGGCCACGTCACTAGAGCATCAGACCTTGCAAAGACCATCCGAAAGGCACAGTGCAAAGAGGCAAAAGAAGAGGGACACATAAAAAGATATGGGAGTAGAGCATTCGAGAATGGACTGGCTTGATGCTGAGCAAAGCCATGAGGGTTGCTGAGGAGAGAGGAAGATAGAGTACGTTGGTTAAACTATCATCTGTGGTGCCTCAATGACTTTCGAGTTACGGGATAGGATGGGATAGGATAGGATAGGATAGGATAGGATAGATATCCAATTCTGGATGTCTGAGAAGCAATCGAATGAGTTGTCAGAATAAAGGGGAGATTTTCAAGAGTGTTACTGCTGCAAAGCTTAGTGTCATCGGCACACAAGTGATGGTCACACTATTTTCCTGACTTATCTGAGACAGTGGTGATGTGTAAAGAGTAAAAAGAATGGGTCCTTGAACTGACAAAGCAACGCAAATAGATGAGGCATTTTTCGCCCCGTCAATAACAAATGTATTGTTATTTGTCCAAAATAATAATAATAATAATAATAATAATAATAATAATAATAATAATAATAATAATAATAAATTATTATTATTATTTGTGGAATTGAATTGAATTGGTTAATATCTTGATTACAATCATATCTATTGGAAATGTGGAATGTAGGCTAATATATATATATATATATTTTTTTTTTTTAAATCAGTTGAAATGTAGATTGAAAAAAAGGTGTCCTGTGTTATCAGTTGAGTACTAATAATAGCAACAACGTAATCAACGGCGACTGCCATATTAAGCACTTTGATATGTGTGAGTAGCAGCTCTTAAAAACAAACATAATGATTCCTATTGGTAACCTTGGCCTTTTAAGTTTAACTAGAGAGACGGGCACTATTACATTACATTTTCTTATCTCTTTATTATTATTATTATTATTTTGGAGAGGCCTATTTTCGTTGTCTAATGTCATAAACAAGATCTAACATCCTTCCTGACCCAGACTGCAGTAGAATATTATTATCAACTGGTGAAGCAACGATCACTGGGTGATAATGATAATCATCCGGTGAACACGACTATAAAGAATGATAGGGATATTTAGCCGTCACGCACTCATTATTATAATTATCACAGTCAGTCGAAATTTCTTTAACATAGTTGCATCACATCTAGGACTGTCAGGAAGGGCTTCGCACGTTTCGCCTACAAGGAAGTTTGTGTTGCGACGCGGGGTATATAAATGTGGTGGGATTTATTTATTTATTTGTTCTTATGTAGCTCATTCCTAGCTCAAGAGTTAATAACAATAATAATAATACAGGATGCTATACGCGCCCATCCCCAAATCATTCAGGCTCAAAGCGCGGCGATCTATACCAACATACACGCTCACCTGTCTCATCCACCCTCACACACACACCAAACACACATCCATCACTCACTCGAACAGGTGGTGTAAAGGCAGGGAGATCGCTATTAGAAGACGGAAAGAAAATCGAATTTTTATTTTTGAAATTTTTATGTTGACTGCGTCCTGTACCATTATTGAAGGGAGGGAGGAAACCGGAGTGCCCGGAGAAAACCCTCGGTGACCTCAATAGTCTCGTACCTAAATCGCATACGTTCGCCCCTTGCGGGAATCGAACCCGCGACCTTCGGCATAGGAAACCGGCGACTAATCCACTGCGCCACGAGGCCGAGTTCTCCAAGGTGCTGGGCGATTGTTTGGACAATACATTTCCAATGTCTTGCGTCATCCTTAGAAATGTTTTGTTTTGTTTCATTTTGGTTTTGTTTCGCTTGTTTTGCTCTTGTCAAATTTTCTTGTATAAAAATAAGGACGATAAATCATGTTGTATCTTGTAGCAGTGGTAACGAATGTTTAAACACAAAGTGAACAGGACGTAGGCGAAACGCATCTCTTTAGAATATGGAGGCGAAACGTGGCGCACCGGTCGGAAAAGACCTGTGTTTTGGTGTTTTTTTAAAAGTTGGAATGATATTTTAGAATTAAAAATGGAAAGGTGTTCCCGTATCCTTTCAGTCCTTGGCTAAAGGGGAAGCGTTTGGAACTTCCCTTTTCTCTTGGACAGCTTAATGAGGGCGAAGACTATCTCCTCTCCCTTGATGCTTTACCTTCGGCGTGTCGTGCGCTTGTTTCTTTTCTTTTTTTAAACATTATATCGTTTGGTGGTTGCCTTCGTTCCATATATGATCACCCATCCAAGGACTAACCTGTCCCGACGTTGCATAACATGAAAGTTTGTGTGCCAAGACCACTACATGACTGCGCCAGTTATTTTACAATGACGTCAGACATTATAATGCAGACTGTGACTGTTGTTATCCTACGGACTGCATGCAATGATTGCTAATACTTATGCTATCGCGAAGACTGGGCTGTAAACAGCGATAACCCTGATGTCATCAGCAGTCAAATTTCGGACTAGTTTTCAACTCTTTTAAGGACAGTTGAAGACTCTAGATAGGCCAATGCCCACGAAAACAGACGATCTTGAGAGTCAGAGACCTGTTAGGTGTAGACTAGGCTGTGTGTAGGCGTGTGGCTCAAAAGCCTCTGACACTAAGATTGGAGTCTGCATCGCTTTCTGGCCATCTGTGCTGGCTTCTTCTACTGTACCCCCGTTGGGGTGCCGGGGGTTTCAGTATAAATAGTATCCCCACTTTCTGGAAATTTAGTGCTTTAAATTCCCACTGTCGCCGTCTTTCTCATTTGCTCTTTCTCATTCCTGATCTGTTCTATCAATCTGCTATACTATAGTCTTCTTCGCTGGACCGGTCTCCTACCTTTTTTCTTGAAAACTCTTCCGGGACAAGACTCCTTGTTTGTGTATGGGGTCTGTTGGATCAGCTTGGGAATATTGGACGCTTTCTGCCAGGTGGTCACTAGGGCTTCCTATGATGTTATTATTTAGCAATGTAGGCATTTTATATGTATGTGCTTTGTTGATAATTTATAATGATGTTTGTATTCTATTTTGTTTTTGTAAACGGGGGTTCGATATGTTGGGGTGAAGCCTCAGCCGTCCCCTGCGTGGGATGTCTTTATTGTAAAGTGACTGGCTGGTGGAGGGCATTCAATTTTCCCACTAGGGTTGTTTCGGCAGATCTTTTATGCGGATTGGGGGTTGTCCGGTCCTGATTTGGCTCGGAAGAGTCCGCTGGACCTAAAGCAACAATTATGTAATGTAATGTCTTCTACTGTGTTGTTGCCTGCGATATGCAGGGAAGTACTGTGACCCTTTGCAATGGACTAATTATTGTTGGCGCTGCGAAGTTATCATGGATCGTGACATCCGCTGATTTCAGCCTCAGGCACACATACTGGAAGCGATGCAAAAAAATGACCATATCAATGGAAGTGTTAAAACATTTTCGTCGCTTCTAAGGGCATTTGAAGGAAGGGCCTATTATTTTTGGGGACACGTTTACTATTTAGTTCATTTAATTTTCCAGAATGTATTGTTTTACAATACAATACAATACATTGTAATACAATACCAGACATTTGCTGTTGGTACGCCGTCCATGCATGCTACAACGTTAAGTACGTATAGTTATAAAGACTAACAAAGATCCATAAAACTCTTCACCACATTCGCAGCATGAAAAATGGGAGTGGGGGTTTGGTGAGAGAGAGAGAGAGAGAGAGAGAGAGAGAGAGAGAGAGAGAGAGAGAGAGAGATTCATGTTGCATAAAATAATGACAATTTAAGCTCCGAAGTAATGATATAGATAACGGTATCAGCTGAATTCAGCCTCAAGTACCAGTTATCATAATTTAGTATTATCAGTGGAGTAGTTGAAAATCGTCATGCCTTTTAAAGAGCATTTAAAAGATCTGATTTGCGTACTTCAGTTGGCTTGTAACTCCCGACAAAAGCGTTTTCCCAAAATACATGCATATAATCTTTTAATATTTGTACGGGATTGTTTTTCTGTGTATATGTATACACACTACACACCCTCTGCATATGCCATATGCCGAGTGTACTACGGCCTACTATGACCCTTAGACATGGAATAATTATAATAATATTACTCCCCAGGATAATCGATACTCTATTCCATTCCACCCCATTCCATTTAATTTAAATTATTTTAATTTCATTTCATTTCATTCAGTTCAACACATCTGTATTACCTTACCAATGAACATGAAAGAAATGATATAAATAATTTAAACCCAGATGAAAGAATAATAAGAATGATAAAAATGATAACAATGCTAACAATGATAAGAATGATAACAATGATATACAGTATATATATATATCCAATTCCTGTCGATGTGGAACAAGATCAAAGGGGCCATTAGTTTTTGTCTTGTCTATCTTAGCAGTATGATTCTCTGGTGATCCAGTGCTGATTTAGGTCCCAACCCCCCCTTCCTGGAATAGGTATCATAGCAGCATGATTGCTCTGGTGATCCAGTGCTGATTTAGGTCCCTACCCCTCATTCCTTGGATTGGTTATCGATCCCCGTCTGCCGTATCGCCTATGGTGGTGTGTAGACGTTCAACTTTAAATGTTCATTTATTTATTTATTTATTTATTTTATTTAAGTTCTATTCACATCTGTGATATTAGACAAGATGTTCAGTTCAGTGTTCAGATGCATTGAAAGTTCCGATGCTATAGCGATCATCTAGGTCAAACGTAGCGGCACAAATTCTACCCACGAATAAGGCCATTCAGATTTCATTCAAAAGGTGAGGAAAGTATCGTGACAATATTTATTAACGTCATTGGCGCCATATGCTTTCTGGACATTTGTATGAGGGGCCGGGTAGCTCAGTTGGTAAGAGCGTCTTGCTAGTAACCGAAAGGTCGCTGGTTCGAATCCCGGATTGGTCAACGTGTGATCATATTATTTTCCCCTTTACCAACAACTGGCCCACTGGTGTCAGTATAAATCGGTCCAGTAGTCACCTATATGCGAAAGTGTCGTGTGACTATAATCTACATACAAACAAACATTTAATGTCAGTAATACGGATTAGGTATAGTTAAATTATACCTCTATGTGTTCATCTGAACTTTACTTGGATGTGAAATAGTGACACTATATTGCATCATGATAATATACGTACATATTATAGTGTAAAGCTACAAAAATGAATCCGACATATATATCTAAAAGCAGTACAATCGCATCTCATCAGAGGAAGTTTGGCCTTGAATGCTTAGACCACACTGAGTGCAGTCTATATGCACTACATGGGTAGTCACAAAGACACCCGTTGAGAAGTTCACATTAGGAAGAAGCCAGTGGCATATTAAAAATACCCCAGTTGCTAGGAACGACCGAGAGAATGACTTTGAAAAAGGTTTTTCAAATAATTGTAAAATGTATAATAAATTCTCTCAAAATGGCTAGCCAAACCTTTTTCAAAGTCATATTCTCGGTCGGCCCTAGCAACTGGAGTATTTTCAATTTGCTACTGGCTTCTTTCTAATGTGAACTTCTCAACGGGTGTCTTTGTGACTAACCATGCAGTACATAAAGACTGCACTTAGTGTAGTCTAAGCATTCAAGGTCAAACCTCCTGTTGAGATTTTTGGTAAAGATTGAAACGCGTCAAGAGAACCAGGCTTTATGAATGCAGTTGCGCTGCTTTTGAGCTTTCTTTGCTCACGAAGTGGCACATGGACTTGAAAGCCACTATGTCGCGCTTGTTGTCCACCTTTAGGAGCAGGATCATTATTTTTCTTGATGTTTAAATCAGCTTGCCTCCCTTGGCTTGTTTCATTCCTCGCTCCTTAATGGTTGCTGTTCGGTGCTAACCATTTTGAGAAAGTTTATTATAAATTTTACAATTATTTGGAAACCTTTTTCAAAGTCATTCTCGCGGTCGGGCCTAGCGACTGGAGTATTTTCAAATTGGGACTGGCAGCATCCTAATGTGAACTTCTCAACGTGTGTCTTTGTGACTACCCACGCAGTACATATAGACTGCACTCAGTGTAGTCCAAGCATTCAAGGCCAAAGCTCCTCTGATGAGATCTTTGGTAAAGAACTAAACTCGTCAGGGGAATCAAGGCTTTATGTATGCAGTTGTATTGCTTTTGAGCTCTTTTAGCTCACGAAGTAGCACATGTTGTTTGTAGATTATAGTCACACGACACTTTCGCATATAGGTGACTACTGGACCGATTTATACTGACACCAGCGGGCCAGTTGTTGGTAAAGGGGAAAATAATATGATCACACGTTGACCAATCCGGGATTCGAACCAGCGACCTTTCGGTTACTAGCAAGACGCTCTTACCAACTGAGCTACCCGGCCCCACGTAGCACATGGAATTGAAAGCCACTATATATATAATGGCGGATGTATTTTTGTAGTGTTGCACTATAATATGTATATTATCATGATGAAATATAGTGTAACTATTTCACATCCAAGTAAAGTTCAGATGAACACATAGAAGTATAATTTAACCATACCTAATCTATATTACTGACATTAAATGTCCTGAAAGCATGTGGCGGCAATGACGTTAATAAATGTTGTGATCATACTTTCATCACCCTTTGAATGAAATCTGAATGGCTTTATTCGTGGGTAGAATTTGTGCCGCTACGTTTGACCTAGATGATCGCTATAGCATCGGAACTTTCAATGCATCTGAACACTGAACTGAACACTTAGAGTTAAACGTCTACACTCCACCATAGGCGATATGGCAGACGGGGATCGATAACCAATCCAAGGAATGAGGGGTAAGGACCTAAATCAGCACTGAACCACCAGAGCTATGATACCTATTCCAGGAAGGGGGAGTTGGAACCTAGCCTAAATGAGCACTGAATCACCAGAGAAATCATACTGCTAAGATAAAAGGTAAAGGGTAAAGGTAGTCGCATAGCCTTGTGGCCGTAGGGGAGCGTGATGTTGGAGATCACACTTATCTTGGGCCAGCGTAATGAGGGTGATGCCCATTTCTCTCCCTCGCTGCTTTACCTTCCCCACCCTTAAGACAATAGGTACTCAGTCACAGTTGAGTCAACTGGGGCGTTGTTATTTGTCGCTTCACGTTTTGCAGTCAACCATCCAAGTGCTAACCGCACTGGACGGTGCTTAACTTGCGATACAGTAGCGAGTGCTCCAACCACTGCGCTATCCGACACCCCTGTAAACTATGATAATCATAGCATTGCCAGTGACATTATTGAACCGATGCATAACCTTTAAAAGACATACGAATGGCCTGTGCCTGTGTTTTGTTCTTTTGGTTTTTGGGTTGAAGAATACCATCGTCACAGTACGCAATGCGTGCAGTAACCACAATTTCATCATTTTAAAGGTACCCATTTTGACTACGCCCTCTCTACAGGTCCTTTTGACATTCACAGTGAGTGTTGCACCACTGGAAAAAAACAAACAACAACAGCCGCTCACATTGTTACAACAAACAATAACTCTTTCGAAAGAAGAATAGTTTGGTTTTTTAAATGAATAAATTCCGTAGTTATTGTGCCTGTGAATAGCAAGGGTTGGCCCACATTGCGGAGCTAAAAGCAGCATCCACCAAAAGCCAGTAGAAGCCATAAAAGCAATTGCTCCTAAGGTTTTTGGTTTTAGGTTGATACATTTAGACCCCACCCTACCCCAGACAACGAAGACGCACTCTTCAAACTGCGTGTTTTACTCAAAAATTAGGGTCAATGGTCACAAGGTTGTACCTTAAAACAGGAGAAATAACTCTCTGTCAGAACCGACATTGAAAATTCAAATTTTATAGGTTAGTTTGAGCAAGGAAAGCCCACTTTATCATGATGTAATGTAATAACAATGCCAATTTTAGGGTAAACCCTTTTTGGCAAAAGTAAACAAAGGGTTGGAATTGGGCCTTTTCAATGACATCATTCTACATTCTCTAATGTTAGTTACAAAGGTATCAATTGTTCTCAGTAAAGTACATCATTCTACATTCTCTAATGTTAGTTACAAAGGGATATCAATTGTTCTCATTAAAGTACATCATTCTACATTCTCTAATGTTATTTACAAAGGTATCAATAATTGTTCTCATTAAAGTACGTCATTCTACAGTCTCTAATGTTATTTAGAAAGGTATCAAGTGTTCTCATTAAAGTACATCATTCTACATTCTCTAATGTTATTTACAAAGGCATCAATTGTTCTCAGTAAAGTACATCATTCTACATTCTCTAATGTTATTTACAAAGGTATCAATAATTGTTCTCATTAAAGTACATCATTCTACATTCTCTAATGTTATTTACAAAGGTATCAAGTGTTCTCATTAAAGTGCATCATTCTACATTCTCTAATGTTATTTACAAAGGTATCAATAATTGTTCTCATTAAAGTACATCATTCTACATTCTCTAATGTTATTTACAAAGGCATCAATTGTTCTCAGTAAAGTACATCATTCTACATTCTCTAATGTTATTTACAAAGGTATCAATAATTGTTCTCATTAAAGTACATCATTCTACATTCTCTAATGTTATTTACAAAGGTATCAAGTGTTCTCATTAAAGTGCATCATTCTACATTCTCTAATGTTATTTACAAAGGTATCAATAATTGTTCTCATTAAAGTGCATCATTCTACATTCTCTAATGTTATTTACAAAGGTATCAAGTGTTCTCATTAAAGTACATCATTCTACATTCCCTAATGTTTGTCACGAATTGGCTAGTTTTAACTCTGCTTGTTGACTATTTAGCCATGTGTAGTCTTTGTAACAGTAGAGAAGTTAGATTATGACACAGCAGCAAGTAAATTACACAGTAAACCACACACCGCGAGCCCGACCCACGCTAGCGCAGTGAGTCAGCACTTGAGCTTTGAATCGGACCGTTTTAACCAATCAGAGCAGGCTCAGTGGGTAGAGCAGTTTTGAATGTGTCAAAACCTAACACAGTTTGAATCAGTCGTGTGTGAGACGAGGTAGAGTCAACATCTCCACAGCTAGAGAAATCTCTACACTCATAGACCAGGAAGCAGGACTTAGGAATCTTAGAATTCTATCAAGCCATCACGGGCCTGAACTTGTCAAACAGGTAAATGAACACCCTTCTGTTTCATCGTGATATATTTATATTATTGTTGAAATTATGTTTGTGGAATTTGCTATGCATAAATGTGAATTGTTAATCCGAATTTGCGGGACCACGTGGAAGAGCCTACCACGAGGTGAAACACGACCGGTTGCGCCGCCATGTTGTATCCCGTACGGAACCACTGTTGTTTAACTTATATGTATGTTTGCAGACCAGTGGCTGTACCACTGAATGTTTATATTATTATTAATTCTGTATGTGTATAGTTAGACACGATTTATATTTATGTATGTATAGGAATTTAGAGTGAGATTCCAGTGGAACCCGGAAGTAGCAGAATGTTCGTCGCTTATGTATAGAGATGTGGAGCTATCACTGAGGGCTACTTGGCTTTCAGTGAGACGCTCTGCACAAACCGATTATTCAGGGTTGTGCAGAATTTCGTCTCTTATATTACAGACGAGCAGGCGAGCTATCCCGAGCTATCCCGAGCTATCCTGTGTGCCCCACTCCACAGAAACGACTAGTTGGGAGGAGACTCTACCGCACAAGACGGAAAGAGCGACCCGAAGAAACACCCTGTCAGACCCCACAGCGTGGCAAGGGAACCCAACTACACAAAGACAAAGGTGTACCAGAAGCTACCTCACAGAAGGACTTCGACCGCACCATAAGAAAGTTAAGTGTACACCCAGAAGTGCACTTAAACTGATCATAACAGGACCACAGTAGTCCAACTCTTCAGAAACTGTAAAACGGACCACAGTAGTCCAAATCTACATGACATATACTAGCAAGTGCCCGAGGAAGAAATAACAGCTGCCTAGACTATCAGCGATCGAACTATTAGCAGTAACTGAGACTTTTTAAGTTAGATTAGTACTTAGAGAATCTTGTATAGAGTAGAAGAAATAAATGTGTGATTTTAACTGTTATCAAGTGGCTGGACTACATATGATTCATAGCCGTGTGAAAGCTAGTGTGACAGTAATCTTTTACCATTTTTCTATCTATTTCTGTACCCCAACCTTAACACAGAACGAGCTAAACAAATAAATTCATTAAAGTAATTCATAGGGTGACTTACTAGCAGTTCCCACCGAATAAACGTGAGGGTCCATAATTCCATTGTGCAGAGCCCATAAACCCCACGTGACACTTTAATTGGCGAGCCTAGCTAGGATCTGTGTATAATAGGAATTGGGTATAACCGGATCTAAGTACAATAAAATTAGATAACAGTAGAAGTAGAATAACTTAGAATAGTGTAAGAGTATAACACTGATCAGTTGTGGTGCACTATTCTTTAGTTAAAAACTTTTTTGCTTCAATTATTTTTGTGCCTGTATGTTGCATTGTTCTTTTGCAGGTTTTGCTTAAATAACTGTTGTATGCCATTTGACTCTTGTTTTATTCTATTATTGATTACGAATTTGATTGTCTTTGCATTGTTGTTATTGACTTGCAATATTGCTAGTGTTTTGGTATTCCACGTGATTCAGAGGTTGTTCATAGACACTTTTGACAATGTCGGACCCAGTGGCCTTGAGATTGCTTTTCAAGGAATTGGGAGAAGCTTTACACTTAGCAGGGGGAGACCTAATTGCGTATATAAATGCAGAGGTAGAGAAACAGGAGGCTAAGGCAGAGAGAGCAGCAGAGAGAGAACAGAAGAAACTCGAAGCAGAACAGAGAAAAGCAGAATTAGAAGCAGAGCAAAAGAAATTAGAACTAGAAGCAGAGCAGAAGAAACTAGCATTAGAAGCAGAGCAGAAGAAATTAGAAGCAGAGCAGAAGAAATTAGAGGCAGAGAGAGAAACGAGGAAATTAGAGCTAGAAGCAGAACAGAAGAAGGTAGCAGCAGAGAGAGATGCAGAAGTTAGGAGGTGGGATTATGAGCGGGCAGAAAAAGAAAAAGAGAGGGAAGAAAAGGAAAAAGAAAGACAGCATGAGTTAGAGCTAAGAAGATTGGGATCAGGAGCTTCAAGTTCTTCCTCAACCCCTCCCCACTCAGATCAGCTAGAAGTAGCATCCAACCCCGTACAAGGAATGTCATTTCCACTGGGAACATTCAATGAGAGAGAGGAAGGTCTAGATCTCTATCTGACTAGGTTTGAGCGTCTAGCAACAGAGTACAAACTAGATCCCACTCATTGGTCTTTTAAGCTTAGTCAAGGGCTTAGAGGAAAGGCTTATGACATCTACAGTAAGCTACCGACTGACAGAGTGACTGACTATCACAAAGTAAAAGAGGCACTCCTAACGGGATTCGAACTGACAGGAGAATGCTATCGGCAAAAATTCCGCACCAACCGGAGAGTGAAAGGAGAGAGCTATGCGCAGTTCGCGGATCGGTTGTCCACAACGCTGGATAAGTGGATTAGCCAGTCAGCCACGGATAAGACGTATGATGGACTGACAGAACTGTTAGTATGGGAACAGCTACGGGAAACCATGACCCCCGAGCTGAGGACATTCTCAGTAGAGCAGGGCGCGGAAAGACTGGAGGATCTGGTCAAGGTCGCAGATAGGTACGTGGCCGCCCACGGAGAAGCCAAGAGCTTCAGGCGAGACCTAAAGCCTAACGGGAAAGAGGCACAGAAACGAAGCCCTAACCGAGAAGAGCGCACCGCGAATAAGCCGAATAACCCCAGACCTGGGCAAAATAAAGGACCCAACACGGAATTCGGGAAAAGAGGTCCTGCAGAACAGAGACGGTATTGTTCGTTCTGCAACAGAAACAATCACTCCACCGCAGAATGTTTCAAGTTGGCCGCACAACGTAGGGAAGAGCGCGAAAGCCGGCCAGCGCACAGAGTTCTAACTCAAAGTAGCGGTAACAAGCCACACACAATCGGAGATCACCCCTCGGTGACAGACACGGTCAAGGTCAACGGAAAAGAAGCGAACTGTCTGTATGACACAGGTCTATCATACGACGCGATAGTTAGCGAATCTCTTGTATCGCGCGCGGACTTGACAGACAAGACAGTCGACTTACAAGGAGCAGACTTGACGAAACCGACGACTACTTGCCCAATAGCTTGGATAGAAGTAGAGAGTAGGTACGTCACAGGACGAATCCAAGCAGCTGTTTTACAGAAACCCCTGTATGATCTAGTGCTAGGTTGTAGGTATGTGTTCTTAGGCACGCCCCCTAAAACTGTAGAGATAGCTGCAGTGCAAACCAGGGCCCAAGCTAAAACCCAACCACCCCAGCCCGAGTTCGCTCCGAATCCAGGACTCGAAGAGATCAAAACAGCACAGAAAGAAGACACCTCGATAGCGAAGTGCTTCCAGAAGCTACCCAAGGCGCACACACCCCCGCACAAGGGAGACTTCTACATGGAAGAGGGAGTTCTACATCGACAAGGAGATGGAGATCACACCCAACTAGTACTACCAGCCACCCTTCGAGCCCAAGTACTAGAACTAGGCCACAGCATGCCACTCAGCGGACACATGGGAATTGGAGCCACAGTGCAGAGAATCAGCGCACACTACTATTGGCCAGGAATCACGGAGGATGTCAAGCGCTACGTGAAATCCTGCCACCAATGTCAACGATATTCCCCGCGACATCACACCGTACCAGTTACCTTAGGACCATCAGTAGTAGTCGGCGTGCCATTCCAGCAAGTCTCAGTAGACATAGTAGGACCACTGCCCATGACCAAGAAGCGGAACAGATTTCTACTCACACTCGTCGACGCATGTACGATGTGGTGCGAAGCAGTCCCATTGCCAGCGATCGACACCAAGAAGATTGCAGATGCACTCATCGCCATCTTTACCAGAGTCGGATTCCCGGACAGCATTAGAACGGACAACGGATCTCAGTTCACCGGCCGCCTGATGCAAGACGTGTTCGAGTTGATACAAGTTCATCACATTCGCACACCACCATACCACCCCGCCAGCAACGGACAAGTAGAAAGACTGAATGGAACCCTTCTCACCATACTCAGGAAAGTCGCCGACGACAATCCAGAAGCGTGGGACACCTACGTGAATGCGGCACTGTTCGCATACAGAGAAACGCCCCATGCAGCCACAGGCTACACCCCGTCAACATTGCTATTCGGCAGACCTCTAGCAGGACCGCTAGAAGCCCTACGCAGAAGTTGGACGGAAGCCAAGATAGACGACACACCAAGAGGTGCCACCAAGTACGTCGCAGACCTGCAGGAAACCCTCAAAGCAACGTGGAAGAAAGCTGGTGAAGCACTGAAGAAGGCAAGAGCCCGTCAGGCGAAGTACTACAACCGCCACGCGAAGGACAGAGAACTGCAAGTCGGCGATCAAGTGCTACTCTTACTTCCAAGTGGAACCAACAAGCTGGACATCGCTTGGAGAGGACCGTACCGGGTGACTGCCAAGAAATCCAAGACAGTCTACCAAATAGAGGTAAACGGGAGAACCCGATACCACCACATTAATCTCCTCAAGAAGTACACGGACCGACCAGCGACCCCCAGCACACACACATGGATGGCCATCGCCATCGCGGAAGAAGCTCATCCACAACTACAACAGCATCGCCGTAACACGGACAAATGGAACCCGGAAAACCGCCCCGGACAAAGTCGTATGGACAGCGGAATGCGAGACAGCATTCCAAACACTCAAAGACAGAATGACATCGGCGCCAGTACTCCACCTACCCGATTTGACTCAGCCATTCGTTCTTCGCACCGACGCAAGCGACTTAGGCCTCGGAGCAGTACTGCTACAGCGCGACCCCAAGAATGCAGAGACGCTATTCCCTGTCGCCTACGCCAGCAGA